>JAYESD010000005.1:68273818-68873818 GCA_036927565.1 Tuctoria greenei
TGAAGAGATGTGGACGTAAAGAATTAGTCGGAAAGGTCCAACTGACTAGGTTACGGACTCAGGCTGCGACTGAGTCGTGTTTGACTCAAATATGGTAAGATTTGAGTTGGTTATGATAGGATTTCGTGTGGGTCATGAATTTGAGTTGTTTTAGGAATGTGGGATACGTTCCTAAGGTGTTTAGAAGTCTTAAGATTGCTTTTATCTGCGTATAGAAGAGTCCTAAGCAGTTATGAAAAGTTTCGATTTGTGATTTGAGTAGGATTAGAGTCCTAGTTGAGATTGGGTTGGCCTAAGGGCTGGTTATATAAACAAGGGAGGCCAGAGCTCGTGGGTGACGACTTTGGGGCTGTTCCTCTTGTGTTCTATTGAATAAAATTCGTAGTTGAAAGGAACTTTTTTGCCTTGTTCGTCTGACTTGTTCCAGATGGGTTTTTCTCGTTGAGTTTTCCGCACAGCACTACCTTTCTTCGGTGGTTTTATCATAACTCGAGTTTCACAGATCCAATAGATGTAATTCTTTTTGGGTTGTCTTCACACATTGATTATCCATCATCTGTCAAAATTTAACGGTCATTGGATTTTTGGTTTATGATCTACACGAGTTTCTTTGCAGCGTTCCAGAACTGTTTTTCTCGGGTAGTACATATTGACCTTTGTTCGATCTTTCAATGGTAACTTGAGTTTCTCTTGACGGATTTGATTGTATCGTCTTCGTAACTTGGTTCTATCTGACATATATCACTTTTGTCATGGTGAAACACGTTTAGATTAGTTTCACACATGATTTCTTTAACAAATCATTTTTCTGCCAAAGGGGTTGGGATTTAATTGTTTACGCTGCGTAAGACTTTTTTTAATCTATCATTCACCCCCCCCCCTATGGCAGCTTTTCGCGTGCTCCTCTATCATTCAATTTGTATCCGAGCCACATGCTCTAATCATTGTGATTTGCACGTGTTTTTGACTAATCATCATGGAGAAATACTCTGCCAATCGTTGTGTGTTTGCTGGTATTGATTTTCAGGTTTGGAAGGCACGCATGGAGGCCTTTATCCAGGCTCAAGGCTTCACAATATGGGAGAAGGTATACAAGCCTTATGAAGTTCCATCAAACGATCATGTTACAGCTACAAATTTGAGAGATGTCGACAACAACAACAACAACAAGGCTCGGAACTTGATCATACAAGGATTAACTCAAAGCGACTTCGACCGTGTTGCACACCTCCGATCTGCATACGGTGTGTGGAAAGCACTTTGTGACTACCACGAAGGATCCAACATGATCAAGGAGGTAAGGCAAGACATGTTCAAGAAAGAATACATGCGCTTCAAGATGCAACCCGGTGAGTCCATTGATGATCTCTTTGCTCGCTTTAATAAAATTCTCAGCAACTTGCGTAGTGTCAATGTTAATTTTTCAGATGCTGAAAATGCTAGGCAATTGTTAAGTGCATTAGACATGTCAATTTGGGAGATGAAAGTTACATCTATTCGTGAATCTACTGTCATGAGTAAACTTAATTTAGATGTGCTATATTCCAAGTTAAAAACTCATGAAATTGATATAATATCACGTAAGAACCCCAACAAGTCTATTGCTTTTGTTCACAACGTGACATGCCTAGCTCCGGTCAATCTTCATCTTGTGGTACACTTGCTTTGTTGTCTTTTCTAACTCTTGAACAGATTGAAGAGTTTCCAGAGGAGGAACTAGCACTTCTCTCTACTAGGTTCTCAAAAGAATTGCAAAATATGAGAACTAGAAGGAGGGGAAGCTCCGGACCACAACGATGCTTCGAATGTGGTAAGATAGGACACTTTCGTACAGATTGTCCTAACCTTTCAGATTCTACTACCCGAGAAGAAAAACAATCAAGCATGAAGCGCTCCTCAACAAATGATAAGAAGAAGAAGAAGAGCTTTACAGGTCGCCAACTGGTGAACAGTATTATCTCCGCACTCCAGGAACTTGGCTCAAGCGATGTGGACATTGGAAGTGACGAAGATGAAGATGATTTGGCAAACTTGTGCTTCATGGCGGGCAAATCAAGATCAAGTATGGAGGATGCAGAACACAACTGCGATAATGAAGAGGTATGTCCTACTTGTGAAGAAATGTGTGATGCTATTTCTCGTTCCACTATTATAGTTAAGAAAAAGGAAAAAAATCTTAGGGATAGTGCTGCTAAAATTGAATCACTAGAATCTGAAATCAACCGTTTAAAAACTTTGATTCCTAGTGATGATGCATGTCCCTCATGTGATTTAATATATGAACAATTGTCCTCATTAAGAAGTGCGCACACCTCTACACTTGACAAACTTGAGTTAGAAATTGAAAAGAATAGAGAGCTTGCTGCACTTAATGATAAAAACTTGAAAGATGCTAGCTGTCCTACAATTGATTTGCATTGTTCTACTTGTGATGATCTTGACAAGAAACTACAAGATGCTATGAATGAAATTTCTATATTGAACAATGACTTACGTTCTCATGAAGTTAAATATTGTTCCAATTGCAAATTAAAAGGAAAAACTTCATGTGAAAATTGCCTTGATCTGTCAAATAAACTTCATAACATGCATAAGACATTAGATCGGTTTCGTAATGGGAATAAGAACCTAAACTTGCTGTTGTATTTTTCCAAGTCTTACAATGATACAACTGGTTTAGGTTCTAATTCTCAAGCTCATGCTAAGGCACATCCACCTACAATTGTAAAGTCAATAGGAAGTGGTTTGATTCAAACAGTTCCTAAACAAAAATAAGTGGTTTTCAAATCTGCAGGAGTGTTGTCTCATTCGGTTCCAAATAAAATGTTGCTTGCTCATCTAGACATGAACACAATGTTAAATTTCATTGTACCTACTGTGGTAGAGATGTTCGTGTCATAGATTTTTGTTATAGACTACCTAAACAATAGAAAAAGGAAAGAATGATTGCTAGATCTCATAACTTTCATGCAAAATTTGCTGCACTTGCTAAACCGAATGATAGGAACATGCAATCTGTTGTAATGAGTCCAAAACATGCAGAGTTTGCTCCCAAACCTACTGTTTTTCGTGCTACACATGTAACATCTCGTAGGACAGCAGTTGGGTACAAAAATCCTCAAGCTTTGGCTCATAAACCTGCTGTTTTATCTCAGCTTTTGCATGTTATTCCTGCTGGACGTCGTGTAACTCAGTACTGGATTCATAAATGCCTTTTGACTAACCCCAGTATTGAGTCATCGACGTATTGTGCTTCTATGTAGGTTACACGCTTGAGGAAGGCGAATATTTGGATTGTGGATTCAGGTTGCTCACGCCACATGACTGGTAACAAAGAGTGGTTCTCCTCCCTCTCTTTTGTGTCACGGTAGAGAATGTTACTTTTGCCGATAATTCTTCAACTCCTATAATTGCTAAGGGTTCGGTTACAGTAAATAATCACTACACTTTGAAAGATGTGGCACTTGTTAAGAATCTGAAATGCAACTTGCTTTCTGTTTCACAACTGCTAGATGAAAATATAGAAATTATTTTCACTAAAAATTGCTGCAAAGTTGTAAATTCAAACAGTGAGCTTATTTTTAACATGTCACGGTTTGGAAGAGTTTTTAAAGCTGATTTTGATATGTATTCCTCTAAGCATAGGTGTCTAGTTGCTAATGATTCAAAGGACTTATATTTTTGGCATCGTAGACTTGGTCACGTAGGCTTTGATCTTCTAATGTGTGTTAGTGCTCTTGATCGCATACGTGGGATGCCTAAGTTTAAAGCGGACAAAGAAATTGTTTGATCTTCTTGTAGACATGGTAAGATGGTTGCAGGTTCACATACTCCTCTCACAGTGATCATGACAACTGAACCGGGTCAACTTTTGCACCTTGACACTGTAGGACCTTCACGTGTTCAATCCTTCGGAGGTAAATGGTCTGGATCCATATCCGCAGCGGGAGAGCATTTTCGTTGAAGATGAGGAAGAAGTGGTGCTGCTGCCCGAAAATTCAGCAGCTAATGACATTGTTCCAGCTCCTAATTTTGATTCACAACCAGCACCGACAACCACCATTGCTGGTCCAGATCCTCCTCAAGTCACAAGCTCATCGATTTGTTATGAACATGAAGAAGAAGAAGCATGTGAAGTTTCCACTCCCCTTCGGGTTCTGAAAATTCATCCTCCACAACAAATTATTGGAAGCTTGCACGAACGAGTCACACGGTCCAGGTTTTGTGATCCAAGCTCTCATGCTCATTCTGCTTTTGTTGCTTCTTTTGAACCCAAAGATATATCACACGCACTCACTAATGAATCTTGGATTATTGCCATGCAAGAAGAGTTAGAAAATTTTGAAAGAAATAATGTTTGAAAACATGTACCTCCACCTCAAGGTCACACTTTAATTGGAACTAATGGGTGTTTAAAAAAGAAAGTGAGGATGGGGTTGTAGTTAGGAATAAGGCTAGGTTGGTTGCTCAAGGTTTCACTCTAGTTGAAGGTCTAGATATTGATGAAACTATTGCTCCTGTTGCTAGATTAGAAGCCATAAGAATTTTGTTAGCTTTTGCTGCATCCAAAGGTTTTATGCTTTATCAAATGGATGTTAAAAGTGCTTTTCTTAATGACTACATAGATGAGGAGGTTTATGTAAAACAACCACCAGGTTTTGAAAATTCAGATTTTCCTAATCATGTTTACAAACTGTCCAAAGCCTTGTACGGTCTCAAACAAGCCCCTAGAGCATGGTGTGATACGTTAAAAACATTCTTACTTGAAAAGTGGTTTACCATGGGCAAGGTTGATAAAACTCTTTTTTTGCTTAAGCATGGCAATGACTCATTATTCGTTAAAGTGTATATGGATGATATTATCTTTGGTTTTGCTTCTCATGATCTTGTGTCCAAGTTTTCAGCTATGATGAGTTCAGAATTTGAGATGAGTATAATGGGAGAACTCACGTTCTTTTTGGGGCTGCAAATCAAGCAAACCAAGGAGGGTACCTTTGTGCATCAGACGAAGTATACAAAAGACCTCCTAAGGCGCTTCAACATGGACAAAAGCAATCCTCTTCGAACACCAATGGGAACAGCAACAACAGTTGAACTTGATGAAGATGGTGAACCCGCGGATCAAAAAAGAATAGAAGCACGATCGGATCACTTTTGTACATCACGACATCAGGACCGGACATACAATTCAGCATATGTCTTTCTGCACGGTTTCAAGCCTCCACATGTGCTTCGCATCGTCAAGCCGTCAAAAGAATTCTCAGGTACTTACATGGAACTCAACAGTTTGACATTTTTGTTCCTTCTTCCTCAACCGTTACTTTGAAAGATTTTTCCGTTGCTGATTTTGGAGGTTGTAGGATTGAAGGAGAAGTACTTCTGGTGCTTGTCATTTTCTTGGCAGTTCACTTGTTGCTTGGTCCTCTAGAAAACAAAGTTCAGCTGCACAATCCATAGCCGAATCTGAATATGTAGCTGCTGCTAGTGTTTGCTCACAAATTCTTTGGATTGTTCAAACACTTAAGGACTATGGGGTTGATCTAGATAGTGTTACACTGTTTTGTGATAACACTAGTGCCATTTGCATTGCTAAAACCCCGTGCAACATTCTAGAACTAAGCACATTGACATTAGGTATCACTTTCTCTGTGATAATGTTGAAAAAGGAAATATTGTGCTTCACGATGTAGATACCGAACAACAATTGGCTGACATTTTTACAAAACCTTTGGATTTCACTCGTTTTTGTTTTATTCGTAGTGAAATAGGGGTTATGCATCCTCATGGCTTAAATCGAGGGGGAGTTTTCAATTTTGATAAGTCTATGTGTGAATCTGAAATTAAAATAATATGAGCATAGTATTTCATACATATATGACTTTGTGATTCCTTTTACATGCTGAAAGTTCTTACTACATTACTCGTGTTATATATTTTGTAGTTTTTGCCATGTCTAGTAATTGGAATAATTTCTTACACTAAATTTGGTCATGGTTGAACTTTCTTGTTGTTTTGAACTTGTTGCATGCTCACAAGAGCTTTTAATCATAAAGAATTAATCAAGTAATCAACTCACATGTTGAGTTTTTATGAACAAATATAAGTTGAGAAAAGATCAAGAGAATATGCATGCATCACACTTCTTCTTTTGAGATGGCTTATTATTGCACTTAGATATGAACTTGGAAGAAGTTCTGTAAGACTAAAACCATGTCCTTAAGCTTCTGATTGTCAGATGACATAGGCTTGGCTTTGTTGGTTATAATAAAGCAGATGCGCATATAATCTCTTGTAAATACCATATGATCTAAATTTGTGTTTTGAAAAATAATAAAATGCAGCAACAAGTGTCATGCTTTCTGGTATTGAAATAGTTAAGTTTATGAGATGATGACTTGCTTAAATTGAAAATTACATTTGATCTCTAGCATGGCTTAGACTACTTTATATATCTCATTGTTGTGATAGTGTAATTTACTTGATAGTATGACTTGGATGAGCTTTGTTTTATATGTATAAGTTATAATATGCTCATAACAATTAAAATTTCTCTTTTGAACCTTGCTGAATACATTGTCAAAGGGGGAGAGTTAATATATAATATGTGAATTTTTAAAGATAAGTATTAAAGGTGGAGAAATTGATTACACATTGCACGTATTAATTATTGTTTTGGCACGATTCTTCTCAGGGAGAAAAATTTTTTTCTTCTCGTTTTATTTCTGTTTTACAAAGGGGGAGAAATTGTTTTTCAAAACTTTTATTGTGAATAAGCCAATGTTCGGATTTTAAATGGTGTTGCCAATGCATTCATCAAGGGGGAGATTGTGAGACCTATGTGTGCTGAATACATTAGCTTTGACAATAAAAGTTTTGAATGCTGCCATAACATCTTTTTAGCAAGGTCCAGCTCTAGCTCCGAGCTTCCGCAAGGTCCGACAATAGGTCCAACATTCTTTGTCTAGGTCTGACATGTTTTAGGGTAGCTCCGGTGAGATTTGTCTTTAGCTCCGGCTTGTCTTTCATAGCTCCGGCATGTCTTTTATAGCTCCGACATGTCATCGTTAAGCTCCGATATGTTTTGCTAGATCCAACTTATGTTAGTTAGCTATGACATGTTTTTCTAGCTTCGGCCTTTGGGTTGACTAGTTCCGAGTAGCTTTGGCAAGCTCTGGCGCTAGGTTAGCTCCGGTTAGCTTTGGCAAGGTTCGGAGCTTGATTGCAATGTTCCTGCTTTTACTGTGAATTGTCTCGAACTTGCTTTACATTGTTGGAAAGATTGCTTAGTATTCAGTTGCTATGTTTTTGGTGCATTTTGGTTGATATGGCTGATATCGTTTTACTGTGGTTTTGTAACATGCTTATGTGAGGTGCTCACGTAAGATGTTGTAGTTTCAAAACTAACGTGAGTCAAGTCGAGGACTTGTGCTCAAAATTATTGGATGTTTATTCATGTGCAGGTGTTGCTTGAGTTCAAGACATGGTTGGTGATAGGATCCGTTGAACTAGTCTTAGGGAGAAGATGAGGTTCGACAACCAAGTTTGAGGGGAATTGTGGTTGAGTTGATCGGGAGGTTGCGCAACATGTTTGAATCAAGAACAATGCATATGAAGGTATCGTGGATGTCGTTGGAAGATGTTTGCACATATGCAAGGAGTTCATGGACGTGGCTACATGGTTCCGAGATGTGATGAAGAGATGTGGACGTAAAGAATTGGTCGAAAAGGTCCAGCCGACTAGGTTACAGACTCAGGCTGCGGATGAGTCGTGTTTGACTCAAATATGGAAAGATTTGAGTTGGTTATGATAGGATTTCGTGTGGGTCACGAATTTGAGTTGTTTTAGAAATTTGTGATACATCCCTAAGGTGTTTGGAAGTCTTAAGATTGCTTCTATCTTCGTATAGAAGAGTCCTAAGCAGTTATGGAAAGTTTTGATTCGTGATTTGATTAGGATTAGAGTCCTAGTTGAGATTGGGTTGGCCTAAGGGCTGGTTATATAAGCTAGGGAGGCCAGAGCTCGTGCGTGACGACTTTAGGGCTGTTCCTCTTGTGTTCTATTGAATAAAATTCGTAGTTGAAAGGAACTTGTTTGCCTTGTTTGTCCGACTTGTTCTAGACAAGTTTTTCTCGTCGAGTTTTCTGCACAGCACTACCTTTCTGTATTGGTTTTATCATAACTCGAGTTTTACAGGTCCAATTGATGTGATTCTTTTTGGGTTGTCTTCACAACTTGATAATCTATCATCTGTCAAAATTTCACGGTCATTGGATTTGTGTCTTCAGATCTACACGAGTTTATTTGCAGCATTCTAGAACTGTTTTCCTCGGGTAGGAAAGGTTGACCTTTGTTCGATCTTTCAATCGTAACTTGAGTTTCTCTCGATGGATTTGAGTGATTCTTGTTGTTTCGTCTTCGTGACATGATTCTCTCTGATATCTATCACTTTTTTCATGGTGAAACATGTTTAGATTAGTTTCACACATGATTTATTTAACAGATCGTTTTTCTGCCAAAGTGGTTAGTATCTAATTGTTTCTGTTGCGTAAGATTATTTCTAATCTACCATTCACCCCCCTCCGGTAGCTTTTCGCGTGCTCTTTGATCCTATAGAGTTTTTCCTTCCGAGATACCCCCTGGTTTATCGCCCTTGAGGGGATTTGAACACAAGATCGACTTAATTCCAGGAGCAAGCTTGCCAAATCGTGCAGCATACAGGGCCAATCCAAAGGAGACTAAGGAAATTCAGTGTCACGTACAAGATTTTTTGGACCGCGGGTACATTCGTGAAATCCTTAGCCCTTGTTCCATTCCTGTTCTTTTGGTTCCTATGGAAGATGGTAGTAGGCGCATGTGTGGTTATTGTTGTGCAATTAATAACATCACTATACGATATCGTTATCCTATTTGTTGCTTAGATGACATGCTTGATGAATTGAGTGGTGCTATCATCTTCACAAAAATTGACTTGCGTAGTGGAAACCACCAAATTAGAATTACACTAGGAGATGAATGGAAAACTGCATTTAAAACAAAATTTGGACTTTATGAGTGGTTAGTCATGCCTTTTGGTTTAACTAATGCACCTAGTACCTTTATGCGATTAATGAACGAGGTTTTACGTGCTTTCATTGGAAATTTTTTGGTGGTTTACTTCGACGATATTCTCATTTACAGCAAGTCATATGACGAACATCCTGATCATTTACGTGTTGTTTTAGCTGTTCTGAGAGATGCACACTTGTTTGGTAACCTCGAAAAGTGTGTATATTGCACCAATCGAGTCTTGTTTCTTGGATATGTTGTTTCCTTGCAGGAAATTGAGATGGATGAGACAAACATTGTTGCAATCTCTAGCTGGCCAACTCCAACAACAGTCACACAGGTGGATAGTTTTCTTGGTCTTGCAGGTTTTTATTGCTGCTTTGTGCGGGATTTTAGCACCATTGTAGCACCTCTACATGAGCTAACGAAGACGGGAGTGCCATTTCGGTGGAGCGTACAGCAGCAACAAGCTTTTGATGCTCTCAAATCAAAGCTTACGCAAACACCATTGTTGCAACTTCTTGGTTTTGACAAGACCTTTGAGCTAGAATGCGATGTAAGTGACATTGGTATTGGAGGTGTTCTCATACAAGGAGGTAAACCCGTTGCTTTATTTAGTTAAAAACTGCATGTTCCTTCTCTAAATTATTCTACTTATGATAAAGAATTGTATGCCTTAGTATGAGTTCTACAAACTTGGCAACATTATCTTTGGTCTAAGGAGTTTATCATACATTCTGATTATGAATCTTTGAAGTATCTTAAGTGTCAAACAAATCTGAATAAATGACATGCTAAGTGGATTGAAATCATAGAGTCGTTTCCATACATAATTAAGCATAAAAAAGGGAAGAATAATGTCATTGCCGATGTGTTGTCTGGACGTTATACTATGTTGTCCCAACTTGATCATAAAATCTTTGGTTTGGAAACAAAAAAAGCATTATATCCTACTAATTTAGACTTCAAAGATGCTTTTCAAAATTGTAGAGAAGGAAGAACTTGGAATAAATATGTGCTGCGAGAGGGTCTCCTCTATCGTGCTACCAAGCTATGCGTTCTAGCTAGCTCCGTTCGTCTATTACTTTTACAAAAAGCACATGGAGGAGGATTGATGGGACATTTTGGCGTGAAGAAAACTGAGGACGTGCTGTCCACACATTTCTTTTGACCGAAGATGAGGTGTGATATCGAGCGCTACGTATCACGATGCACTAATTGCAATAAAGCTAAGTCTCGCCTTAACCCATATGGTCTTTATATGCCTCATCATGTTCCTAGTGTACCTTGGGTGGATATTTCTATGGACTTCGTTTTGGGATTGCCTATGACTAACAGGGGGAGCGATATTTGTTTTGTGGTTGTTGATCGTTTCTCCAAAATGACACACTTTATACCTTGTCATAAGAATGATAATGCCTCACATATTGAGTATTTTTTTATGACGGAAATTGTTCGTTTGCATGGTGTGCCAAATACCATTGTTTCTGATTGTGATGCAAAAATTTTAAGTCGTTTTTGAAGAACTTTGTGGTATAAATTGGGAATCAAGTTGCTGATCTCAACTACTTGTCACCCACAAACAGATGGATAAACTGAGGTAGTTAATTGTACTTTATCCAATATGTTTGTGGGCTGTCTTGAAAACAAATTTTATTTTGTGGGGGGAGTGTTTACCACATATAGAATTTGCTTACAACAGATCCATTCACTCCACAATGAAGGTAAGTCCATTCCTGGTAGCGTATAGTTTTAATCCTTGTGCACCTTTTGATTTACTACATTTGCCTCCTTCTGAAACTATAAATTTGGATGCTACACAAAGATCTGAATTCATTCTTAAGATGCATGAAACTACAAAGAAAAATATTGAAAAAAATGAATGAGAAATATAGGATTGCAGATAGTAAAGATAGAAAAGAAGTAAAACTTGAACCGGGTGATTTAGTATGGTTACATTTAAGAAAAGAGCGTTTCCCCAACTTGAGAAAATATAAACTTATGTCTCGAGCTGCTGGTCTTTTTAAGAATATTAAAAAGATTAATGATAGTGCATATAAGCTTGAGTTGCCTCCCGATTTCAGGGTTAGTCCCACATTTAACATTTCAGATTTGCGGCAATACTTGAGAGAAGAAGATGAACTTGAGTCGAGGACCACTTCGATTCAAGAGGAGGAGGAGGTTGAGGACATACCAACAGTGGATACACATGTTGAACTACAAGGACCAATCACAAGAGCACGAGCGCGGCTACTAAATCAACAGGTGAACTCTTTCCTAAATGCCTACCCATGTGAATTTGAGAATGGATTGCTATGTAATGATTTAATTGTTATTAGGAACCATGGAGGAGATCAACAAGTGAAGAGATAAGACCTTGGGAATGTGGAGAACCAGCTGGGACGTTCACAAGTTGATGGAACCAGTTTACAACATGGACTCGAGTTCAACTCAGAGTCCATAAGAACTCCACCTTAAAACGGACACTCAGGATGCATACGGACTCCAGTTTTGACGTTCTATATATTCAAAGGAAGAGGAGAAGATAAAATTTCCAATGGCTCTGGTCCCACATCAAAATTCCCCTAGATTCATTAGGAATCATCAAAACAAGTTAAGTCCAAATTTCTATCTGGTGCTGTGGCACCGTATTGGGCCATTGGGCCTTGTATCAAGCCTACATCCCTTATTTTCGTGTCTTAGGGTTAGGTCACAACTCCAACACACTTTGGACATCTTCCCGCCTATATATACTTCATAGTAGCCATCATAAAAAATTAGGTTTTTCTTAGATTAATATTATTGTTGTTCTACGATTTGTGAAACCCCAACTTCGCGATTTTAAATCATGTCTAATATGTTCTTGCTTGTTTTCTCTGTTGAACTTGTAGGGATTATCCTTCTTGGCAAGGTCAATCATTTGCAGCACAGTCGATAACCAATGGAGTAGTGGTGTAGTGATTGCATGGTTTTTTCGTGTTCTACTAGAGAACCTCGGATCATCAACATTGAGATTTCCATCAATTGACTTATCCATTACCTTTCGGATGGTCGGGCCTAAACCTCCTTATCATGCCCCAGTGACAGGTGGGAAGAAAAAATTCCACGGTAGCACCGGTGAGGGCGTAGATGGTTCCATGCTGGTGGTCATACCGACGCAGGCCGCTCCTCTGGAGTGGGAGCTAGAGGTGGCGGTGTCGGCCACATCAACGGGTCCAAGAGACACCAACCACTGAGTGAACTGGGAAGACAGGGTCGCTGGAGCTACCAGGGCCACCAGTAAGTCATAGTTTCCAATTTTGGTGTTGCTGTTTTTATTGCTTCTTTTGGTTCTCATGAGGTTCAAATTTGGCTTTGCATGGTGTCACCGGCTGACATAGCAGCCTTATTGCTACAGGGGACGGTCGTGACAGTATCGACCTCCTCCAGTGCTGGAACGGCGCCAGTGGTGGCTAGCATCGTGCCCCCTCCAGGACAAATTGCACTTGAGTTTGCACCGGCGCATGACCCAGACGTTGTTGGTGCAAAAGGTGGTGACTCGCCAGTAGTGGACGGCAAACACCCGCGACAGCATATGATGTCGTGCAACTCGGAGACTCGCCTACCGCAGGCAATGATGCTCCAGTGCTGGATGATGACACACCTCCTCCCAGTTCTTCTACCAGGGTGTCTTCGGATTCCTTTGTGTTGGAAGCTGCCACCTAGGAGGCTGAACAGATCGAGAGATGACAGCTTGTGGCAACGGCTACGCCCATCCCCCTCTCTAAGGTCATTGCTGTGGCCCACTCCGGTTTGCGTCAAGTGCAGGCTGCGCTCGACCGAGAGTGGGATAACCTTCACGCGAGGGAGAAATAGCTTGGTGAAGAGCGTCGCTTGATAAAGCTGGTTGATGCCAGGACGTGAGGGCTCTTGGAGAAGGCCCATAAGACTCACGCTGACGCTGACGCCCGTCTCAAGACAAGCAACGATATGTGACTGGACCTGGGCCACCGTGAGATGGCCATTGTCGATCTGGAGCAGGTGTTGGTGGAGAAAGAGGAGAAGGCCTCACGGAAACTCCAGCTTGAGCGCGACGTGTTGGAGGAGAGGCGTCAAACCGTGCTGAACTTTGAGCTTGCCATCAAGCCGAGGGATAGCGACCTGGAGCGCCGCGCTCGAGAGATCACCAAGCGGAGGAGGCGTTGGATGCCCAGGAGTCAGAGTTCTTCCAGAGTGACCCGAATGCCCTGGAGATGCGCAGGGGGTCTGGGAATTCCTTGGCCATGACGAGGTGGCGCTGGAGCCTCTCAGCCTTGGTCATGTGCGGCTTAAGGAGCCAGCACTTGAGAAGAACTAGCGGCTCTGAGCCTTGGACTCTGTTCGCTCAAAGATGAGGGCGGTGAACACTGTCATGGCCGAGCGGCTAGAGGCTGAATGGAGGAAATTAGCAGAGAAGGTGGCCTCCCACGTACTGGTGTGCTATCGGAGCTAGTATCTAGATATCACTTTGGATCTGAGAGACAAGGGCCCCTACGAGTTTTGGGAGGAAGAGGCGAGGTCCCAAGTCAAGGACCTCGCAGCACAGGTGGCTTTTGTGATCAAGCGGGATTGAGGGTGGTGGCCCCCTACGCGGAGCGCATTTGTTCTGAGGATTACCCCTTCGTAAACGCTCTTTTATTAATTTGAATTCATTTTCTGTTTCTTGACTCTGTCTTGTGCTTCTTGACTCCGTTTCTTGACTCTGTCTTGTACTTACCTGAAGAACCTTGCTGGCTTCGTTAGTTTTAGGAACCAACGATCACACTCTTGACGTAGCCGCTTTGTGTTGTTTGGCATCCTGCCTGTTGAACACCCTAGAGGCCCCCTGGAAGGTGTGGCCAACTGGTTGGGTACGCCTACCACTTAGATGCAGGATGTCATCGAAAGGCACATGGCCAAGCGGGGGAGATTGGGAAGTTGTACCGGTGGGCCCCCTGGGGAGCGCCAGACTTGAAGGTTAACACCAGCGGGCCCCTGTGAGGTGCCAGAGATGGATGCTCCTACAACGCCCACCATCAATGGTATGAACGTCAATGGCAGGCCCCCTTGGAGGTGTCGAGCTGAATTCTCTAGCAGCGCCCACCATCAACGCTAAGAACATCAACGACAAGCCCCTTCGGAGGTACCAGAGCTGGATGCTCTAGAGGTGCCCACAATAAATGTGCGGAACATCGACGGCGGGACCTTGGGAGGTGCTGGAGCTAATTGCTCCGGTGGTGCCGACTATCAACGCTAGGAACATCGACAGAGGGCCCCCTGGGAGATACCGAAGTTGGATGCTCTGGCATCGCCCACCATAAACGTGAAGAAACATCGATGGCGGGCCCCCTGAGAGGTGCCAGAGCTGGATGCTCTGGCGGCACCCACGATCAACGCTAATAATGTTGGCAGTGGGCCCTGTGGGAGGTGCTAGAGATGGATGCTCCAACATCGTCATCATCAACGCGAAAAACGTTGACAAGTCCTAGGAAGACGGGAGACTAGAGAGACCTTATTAGCAACAGGAGCGAAATGGGAGAGCACACTCACGAATCGGTGCTTGTTGCCATTAGGTCCGACATGTTTTTGGGTAGCTCCGGTGAGCTTTGTCCTCAGCTCTGGCATGTCTTTGATAGCTCCGGCATGTCGTTGTTAAGCTCAGATATGTTTTGTTAGGTCCAACTTATGTTGGTTAGCTCTGACATGTTTTTCTAGCTCCGGATTTTGGGTTGACTAGTTCCGACTAGCTTTGGCAAGCTCCGGCGCTAGGTTGTACTAGCTTTGCATGGTAAGCTCCTGCTCAAACTCCGGTTAGCTTTGGCAAGGTTCGGAGCTTGATCGCAATGTTCCTGCTTTTTCTGTGAAATGTTTCGAACATGCTTTACATTGTTGGGAAGATTTCTTACTATTAATTTGCTAAGTTTTTGGTGCGTTTTGGTTGATATCATTTTGCTATGGTTTGCAATATGCTTATGTGAAGTGCTCACATAAGATGTTGTAGTTTCGGAACTGATTTGAGTCAAGTCGAGGACTTGTGCTCGAAAGTATTGGTTGTTTTTTCATTTGCAGGTGTTGCTTGAGTTCAAGACATGGCTGGTGACGGGATCCATTGATCTAGTGTTAGGTAGAAGATGAGGTTCAACAACCATGTTCGGGAGGAATTGTGGTTGAGTTAATCGGGAGGTTGCACAACATATTTGAATCAAGAACAATGCATATGAAGGTATTGTTGACATTGTTGGAAGATGTTTGCACGTATGCAAGGAGTGCATGGACATGGCTACATGGTTTCGAGGTGTGATGAAGAGATATGGATGTTAAAAGTTGGTCGGAAAGGTCCAACTGACTAGGTTATGGACTCGAGCTGCGGCTGAGTCGGGTTTGACTCAAATATGGAAAGATTTGAGTTGGTTGTGATAGGATTTATTGTGAGTCACGAATTTGGGATGTTTTAGGAATGTGGGATACGTTCCTAATGTTTTTAGAAGTCTTAAGATTGCTTCTATCTGCGTATAGAAGAGTTCTAAGCAGTTATGGAAAGTTTCAATTCATGATTTGAGTAGGATTAGAGTCCTAGTTGATATTGGGTTGGCCTAAGGGCTGGTTATATAAGCAAGGGAGGCCAGAGCTCGTGTGAGACAACTCTGGGGCTGTTCCTCTTGTGTTCTATTGAATAAATATTGTAGTTTAAAGGAACTTTTGTCCTTTGTTCGTCCGACTTGTTCTAGACAAGTTTTACTCGTCGAGTTTCTGCACAGCACTACCTTTCGTCAGTGGTTTCATCATAAATCGAGTTTTACAGATCCAATTGACGTGATTCTTTTTGGGTTGTCTTCAAAATTTGATTATCTATCATTTGTAAAAATTTTACGGTCATTGGATTTGCGGTTTTTGATATACACGAGTTTATTTGCAGTATTGCAGATCTGTTTTTTTTTTTTACTCGGTAGAACAGATTGACCTTTGTTCAATCTTTCGATTGTAACTTGAGTTTCTCTCAACGGATTTGAGTGATTCTTGTTGTGTTGTCTTCGTGACTTGATTCTCTCTGATATCTATCACTTTTGTCACGATGAAACACGTTTATATTAGTCTCACACATGATTTCTTTAATAGATCATTTTACTGTCGAGGGGTTTTCATTGCTTCCACTGAAAAAGTATTAATCTACCATTCACCCCCCCTTCTGGTAGCTTTTCATGTGCTCTTCGATCCTACAATTAGTATCAGAGCCACAGTGCTCTACTCTTTGTGATTTGCACGTATTTTTGTCTAATCATCACGGAGAAATACTCCGCAAAACCTTGTGTCTTTAGTGGTATTGATTTTCAGGTTTGGAAGGCACGTATGGAAGCCTTCATCCAGGCACAAGGCTTCGCTATATGGGAAAAGGTGTACAAACTTTATGAAGTGCCGTCAAACGATCAAGTTACGGTTGAAAACCTACGGGACGTTGACAACAACAACAAAGCCCGCAACTTGATCATTCAAGGACTAACTCAAAGCGACTTCGACCGTGTTGCACACCTCCGACCGGCGTACGATGTGTGGAGAGCACTTTGTGACTACCACGAAGGATCCAACACGATCAAGGAGGTAAGATAGGATATGTTCAAGAAAGAATACATGCGCTTTGATATGCAACCTGGTGAGTCCATTTATGACCACTTTGCTCGCTTTAGTAATCTTCTCAGTAACTTGCGTAGCGTCAATGTTATTTTTTCAGATGCTGAAAATGCTAGGCAATTACTAAGTGCATTAGATATGTCAATTTGAGAGATGAAAGTCACATCTATTTGTGAATCTACTGTCATGAGTACACTTACATTAGATGTACTTTACTCTAAACTAAAAACTCATGAAATTGACATTTTTTCACAAAAGAATCCGAATAAGTCTATTGCATTCATCTCACAACATGAAATGCCTAGCTCCGACCAATCATCATCTTGCAATACTCTTGCTTTGCTATCCTCACTAACCCTGGAGAAGATCGAGGAATTTCCAGAAGTGGAGTTAGCACTTATCTCTACTAGGTTCTCAAAAGCATTGCAAAATGTGAGAACTACGAGAAGAGGAAGCTCTAGACCTTAACGATGCTTCGAATGTGGTAAGACAGGACATTTTCGTTCAAATTGCCCTAACCTTTTAGGTCCTACTTCCTAGAATGAAAAGCAAACAAGGACGAAGCACTCCTCTGCAAACGGTAAGAAGAAATAGAAGGGTTTTACAGGAGGTCAATTGGTGAGCAGTTTTATCTCGACACTTCAAGAACTTGGCTCAAGCGATGTGCACATTGGAAGTGACAAAGATGAAGATGATTTGGCAAACTTGTGATTCATGGCGAGCAAGTCAAGATCAAGTATGGAGGAGGCTGAACACAACAGTGCCAATGAAAATTTGGATTGTGGATTCAGGTCGCTCACTCCACATGACTGGTAACAAAGACTGGTTCTCCTCCCTCTCTTTTGTGTCACGTGTAGAGAATGTTACTATTGCTGATAACTCTTCAACTCCTATAATTGTTAAGGGTTCAGTTAGAGTAAATGATCACTACACTTTGAAGGATGTGGCACTTGTCAAAAATTTGGAATGCAACTTGCTTTCTATTTCACAATTGCTACATGAAAATCTAGAAATTATTTTCAATAAAAACTGCTGCGAAGTTGTAGGCTTAAATAGTGAGCTTATTTTTAACATGTCTCAGTTTGGAAGAGTTTTTTTAAGCTGATTTTGATATGTCTTCCTCCAAGCATAGGTGTCTAGTTGCTAATGATTCAAAGGACTTATATTTCTGGCATCGTAGACTTGGTCAAGTAGTCTTTGATCATCTAATGCGTGTTAGTGCTCTTGATCGCATATGTGGGCTGCCTCAGCTTAAAGAGGACAAAGAAATTGTTTGCTCTTCTTGTAGACATGCTAAGATAGTTGCAGGTTCACATACTCCTCTCACAATGATCATGACAACTGAACCGTTTCAACTTTTGCACCTTGACACCGTAGGACCTTCATGTGTTCAATCTTTCAGAGGTAAATGGTATGTTCTTGTGATTGTTGATGATTATTCTAGATACTCTTGGGTTTACTTTATGGCATCTAAGAATGAAGCTTTTAGTCACTTTAGAATTTTATTTCTTAGATTATCAATTGATCACCCAGGATCTTTCAAAGAAATTAGAAGTGATAACGGAACTGAATTTAAAAATCAATCTTTTGATCACTTTTGTGCTGAAAATGGAATAGATCAAAAAATTTCTTCACCACATGTACCTCAACAAAATGGTGTTGTAGAAAGAAAAAACAGAATCTTAGTTGAGATGGCTAGGACAATGCTTGATGAATATCAAACTCCTAGGAAATTTTGGGCTGATGCGATTGCAACCGCTTGTTATGTCTCAAATCGTGTTTTCTTGCGTGCTAAGCTAGGTAAAACACCATGTGAGCTCTAGTTTGGACATAGGCCTAGTGTCACACACTTTCGGGTCTTTGGTTTCAAATGCTTTGTTAAGAAACATGGTAATCTTGATAAATTTGAACCTAGATCCATTGATGGCATGTTTCTTGGTTATCCATCTCAAACTAGAGGCTACCGTGTGCTTTTACTTGACAATAACAAAATTGGGGAGACTTGTGAGGTGTATTTTGATGACGCTAGCCCAGGTACTAGCTCAAACATTGCAGGTCCAGATCCATATCCGCAGGGGGAGAGCATTTTTGTTGAAGTTGAGGAAGAGGTCGAGCTGCTGCCAGAAAATTCAGCAGCTAATGACATTGTTCCAGCTCCTGATTTTGATTCACAGCCAGCACCGACGACCACCATTGCTGGTCTAGATTCTCCTCAAGTTACAAGCTCATCGATTTGTGATGAACATGAAGTAGAAGAAGCTTGTGAACTGTTCACTCCCCTCCGGGTTCTCAAAATCCATCCTCCACAACAAATTATTGGAAGCTTGCACGAACGAGTCACACGATCCAGGTTTTGCGATCCGAACTCTTATGCTCATTATGCTTTTGTTGCTTCTTTTGAACCCAAAGATATATCACACACACTTACTAATGAATCTTGGATTATTTCCATGCAAGAAGAGTTAGAAAATTTTGAAAGAAATAATGTTTGGAAACTTGTACCTCCACCTCAAGGTCACACTTTAATTGGAACTAAATGGGTGTTTAAAAATAAACAAAGTGAGGATGGGGTTGTGGTTAGGAATAAGGCTAGGTTGGTTGCTCAAGGTTTCACTCAAGTTGAATGTCTAGATTTTGATGAAATTTTTGATCCTGTTGCTAGATTAGAAGCCATAAAAATTTTGTTAGCTTTTTCTGCATCTAATGGTTTTCATCTTTATCAAATGGATGTTAAAAGTGTTTTTCTTAATGGCTACATAGATGAGGAGGTTTATGTCAAACAACCACCGGATTTTGAAAATTTTGATTTTCCTAATCATGTTTACAAATTGTCCAAAGCCTTGTACAGTCTCAAACAAGCCCCTAGAGCATGGTATGATAGGTTAAAAACATTCTTACTTGAAAAGGGGTTTACCATGGGCAGGGTTGATAAAACACTTTTTGTGCTTAAGCATGGCAATGACTCATCATTCGTTCAAGCGTATGTGGATGATATTATCTTAGCTTGTGCTTCTCATGATCTTGTGTCCAAGTTTTCAGCTATGATGAGTTCATAATTTGAGATGAGTATGATGGAAGAACTCACATACTTTTTGGGGCTGCAAATCAAACAAACAAAGGAGGGTACCTTTGTGCATCAAACGAAGTATACAAAATACCTTCTAAGGCGCTTCAACATGGACAAAAGCAAGCCTCTTAGGACACCAATGGGAACAGCAACAACACTTGAACTTGATTAAGATGGTGAACCCGTGGATCAAAAAGAATATAGAAGCATGATCGGATCACTTTTGTACCTCACGGCATCAAGACCGGACATAGAATTCAGCGTATGTCTTTGTGCACGGTTTCAAGCCTCCCCACGTGCTTCACATCGTTAAGCCGTCAAAAGGATTCTCAGGTACTTACATGGAACTCAAGAATTTTGCATTTTTCTTCCTTCTTCCTCAACCATTACTTTGAAAGCTTTTTTGAATGCTGATTTTGGGGGTTGTAGGATTGATAGGAAAAGTACTTTTTGTGCTTGTCATTTTCTTGGTAATTCACTAGTTGCTTGGTCCTCTGGAAAACAAAACTCAGTTGCACAATCCACAGCTGAATCTGAATATGTAGCTGCTGCTAGTGCTTGCTCACAAATTCTTTGGATTGTTCAAACACTTAAGGACTATGGGGTTGACCTAAATAGTGTTCCACTGTTTTGCAATAACACTAGTATCATTTACATTGCTAAAAACCCTGTGCAACATTCTAGAACTAGGCACATTGACATTAGGTATCACTTTCTTCGTGATAATGTTAAAAAAGGAAACATTGTGCTTCACCATGTAGATACCGAACAACAATTGGCTGACATTTTTACAAAACCTTTGGATTGCGCTCGTTTTTGTTCCATTCGTAGTGAAATAGGGGTTATGCATCCTCATGGCTTACATTGAGGGGGAGTTTTGAAACATGAGAAGTCTATGTGTGAATCTATAATTAAAATAGTATGAGCATAGTATTTCATACATATATGACTTTGTGATTCCGTTTACATGCTGAAAGTTTTTACTACATTACTCATGTTATACATTTTGTAGTTTTTGCCATGATTGTAATTGGAATAATTACTTACACTAAATATGGTCATGGTCGAACTTTCTTGCTGTTTTGAACTTGTTGCATGCTCACGAGTGCTTTTAATCATAAAGAATTAATCAAGTAATCAACTCACATGTGGAGTTTTTATTAACAAATAGAAATGAGAAAATATCAAGAGAATATGCATGCATAACATTTATTCTTTTGAGATGGCTTATCACTGCACTTAGATATGAACTTGGAAGAAGTTGTGTATGACTAAAACCATGTCTTTAAGCTTCTGATTGTTAAATGACATAGGCTTGGATTGGTTGGTTAGAATAAGGCAGATGCGCATATAATCTCTTACAAATATCATATGATCTAAATTTGTGCTTTGAAAAATAATAAAATGCAGCAACAAGTGTCATGCGTTCAAATTTTGAAATAGTTAAGTTTGTGAGATCATGACTTGCTCAATTGGAAATTACATTTGATCTCTAGCATGTCTTACACTACTTTATGTATTTCATTGATGTGATAGTGTAAGTTACTTGATAGTATGACTTGGATGAGCTTTGTTTTATATGTATATGTTATAATATGCTCATAACAATTAGAATGTCTCTTTTGAACCTTGCTGAATACATTGTCAAAGGGGGAGAGATAATAGATAATATATGAATTTTTAAAGATAAGAATGAAAGGGGGAGAAATTTATTACACATTGCACATATTCACAATTATTTATTTTTTACAAGATTCTTCTCAGGGGGAGAATTTGTTTTTCTTCTCATTTTATTTCTGTTTTACAAAGGTGGAGAAATTGTTTTCAAAACTTTTCATGTGAATAAGCCAATGTTCAGATTTTAAGTGGTGTTGCCAATGCATTCATCAAGGGGGAGATTGTAAGACCTATGTGTGCTGAATATATTGGCTTTGACAATAAAAGTTTTGAATGCTGTCATAACATCTTTTTAGCAAAGTACGACTCTAGATTCGAGCTTCTACAAGGTCCGGCAATAGGTCCGACTTTCTTTGTCTAGGTCCGTCATGTTTTTGGGTAGCTCCGGTGAGCTTTCTCTTTAGATCCGGCATGTCTTTGATAGCTCCGACATGTCGTTGTTAAGCTCGGATATGTTCTGTTAGGTTCGGCTTATGTTGGTTATCTTTGACATGTTTTTCTAGCTTCGGCTTTTGGGTTGACTAGTTTCGACTAGCTTTGGCAAGCTCCAGTGCTAGGTTGTACTAGCTTTGGTAAGCTTCGGCGCTGGGTTATACTAGCTTTGGTATGCTCCGGCTCAAGCTCCATGTGCAGGTGTTGCTTGAGTTCAAGACATGGCTGGTCACAGGATCCATTGAACTAGTCTTAGGTAGAAGATGAGGTTCAACAACCACGTTCAGGAGGAATTGTGGTTGAGTTGATCGGGAGGTTGCGCATCATGTTTGAATCAAGAACAATGCATATGAAGGTATTGTGGACATCGTTGGAAGATCTTTGCACGTATACAAGGAGTGCATGGACGTGGCTACATGGTTCCGAGGCATGATGAAGAGATGTGGGTGTAAAAAATTGGTCGGAAAGGTCCAACCGACTAGGTTATGGACTCAGGCTGCGGCTGAGTCGGGTGTGACTCAAATATGGAAATATTTGAGTTGGTTATGATAGGATTTCATGTGGGTCACGAATTTGGGTTGTTTTAGGGATGTGGGATACGTTCCTAATGTGTTTGGAAGTCTTGTGATTGCTTCTAGCTGCATATAGAAGAGTCCTAAGCAGTTATAGAAAGTTTCGATTCATGATTTGAGTAGGATTAGAGTCCTAGTTGAGATTGGATTGGCCTAAGGGCTGGTTATATAAGCAAGGGAGGCCAGAGCTCATGTCAGACGACTTTGGGGCTGTTCCTCTTGTGTTCTATTGAATAAATATTGTAGTTTATAGGAACTTTTGTGCCTTGTTCATCCAACTTGTTCTAGACAAGTTTTACTCGTCGAGTTTCTGCACAGCACTATCTTTTGTTGGTGGTTTTATCAAAACTCGTGTTTTACAGATCCAATTGTCGTGATTCTTTTTGGGTTGTCCTCACAACTTGATTATCTATCATCTTTTAAAATTTCACGGTCATTGGATTTGCGGTTTTTGATCTACACGAGTTTCTTTGCAGTATTGCAGAATAGAATGACCTTTGTTCAATCTTTCGATTGTAACTTGAGTTTCTCTCGACGGATTTGAGTGATTCTTGTTGTGTTGTCTTTGTGACATGATTCTCTATGATATCTATCACTTTTTTCACGGTGAACACGTTTAGATTAGTCTCACACACGATTTCTTTAACAGATCGCTTTTCTGCAATGGGGTTTTTATTGCTTCTGCTGAAAACGTTTTAATCTACCATTCACCCCCCTCTGGTAGCTTTTCACTTGCTCTTCTATCCTACACATCTTGATTCATCGATGAGGTCGACATCTTCACGACGGAGCTGGTCATGTGCCTTTGTCGAATGCCCGGACCCCGAGGGAGCCCACGGCGATCTTTGGGGGGAGGACGGCATTGGCCCCATACACTAGGAAGTAGGGCGTTTTCCCCGTGGCTCAGCTGGGTGATGTCTGACTTGCCCATAGTAAACGCGGAATTTGGTCAACCCACATGGAACCATGCTTCCCTAAGTTTTCATAAGTGTGTGTCTTGAGGCCCTTCAGGATCTCAGTGTTGGCCCTCTTGACCTGGTCATTGCTCCTTGGGTGAGCCACGGATGCATAGAAAAGTTGAAGGACATAGTCTTCATGGTACTCTTGGAATGCTGTACATGTGAACAGGGTCTCGTTGTCGGTGATGATCATGTTCGGGACCTCAAACCTGCAGACAGTCGACTTGATGTACTTGATTGTGGAATCCTTGTTGATGGTGACCATAGAGGTTGCTTTTGGCCACTTGGTGAACATGTCTACGTTGACACAGGGGACCTAGAACCCTCCGACAACACTGGGGAAGGGCCCAGGATATCCTGCCCCCAGACCTCGAAAGGCCTGGAAGGCGGGGTCATTTGTAGCGGCTGTGCTGGTGTGCGGATGCTTGGAACTGGCACGCCTTGCACCTTTTCACCAGCTTGACACCATCCAGGAGTGCTGTCGGCAAGAACAAGCCATGCCAGAAGGCCTTACCGACCAGCATGTGCGAAGCCCTGTGGTTCCCAGACTCGCCTTCGTGGATCTCTGCAAGCATGTCTCAACCCTCCTCCTGTGTTATGCACCGCAATACGATGCCCGTGGCGCCACGCCGGTAGAGGTCTCCCTCTACCAACATGTAGAATCTAGCCACCCTGATGGTTTGTCTGTGGATACATGTTCTTTGGGAAGGATGTTTTCCTTTAAGTAGTCTCGAATCCCCGTGATCCATGCATCGGGGTCCTCCTGAGCTACTGGATCTTGGGCGTCGGGTTTCACGGAGTCCCTAGTGATGCATACAATCCTTGGCGAACACCATGGTTGTAGAGCTTCCAAGACCGCCAACTTTGAGTGCTGGGATCACCTCCTTCGCTAGGCCTAGCGGATGGTCGTACCAACCTCCTTTCGAAGACACCCACGGAGACCGGGGTCCCTATGGATGTTGTTGTTGATAGGGCATCAGTGACAGAGTTGTCAGTGCGCAACACATGGCAGAGGTCCAAGGCTTCGAAGTCCTTCTCTAGCTTCTTGACGTGCAGCAGGTACTCAGCGAGCTGGGGGTCGTTGCAGCAGCATTCTCCTCAGCTTGCTTGATGATCACCTAGGAGTCTCCCTTGACGAGCATTTGTTGAACGCCGAGAGCGTACGCAATTGTTAACCCGAATATGAGGGATTCGTACTCCGGCATGTTGTTGGTCACCTTGAAGTCAAGGCGCACCGCGTACATGAAAAGCTCCCCCGTTGGCAAGAGGAGCAGCACACCGGATCCAGCACCCTGCTTCCGCGAGGAGCCATTGAAGGAGAGCATCCAGTGGGGTCTAGTGAGGACCGGGACCTTGGGCTCCAACTCGCCGATGTCGAGACCCCTTAGGTTGCTTGGTGATGGTGTCCACTCAGCAACGAAGTCGTCGAGTGCATGGCTCTTAACCGCATGTCGCGACAAGTCGAGCTCAAACTCCACCAGCTTCACCGCCCAATTAGCGACATTGCTGGGCGCGTTGGGGCTGCAGAGCATAGTCCCCAATGCGAACGAGGTCACCACTGAAACCCTATGTGCCTGAAAATAGTGGTGGAGCATCCTCGACGTTCAAGGTACCTTGTTTTTGCTTTGTGCAGGAGTTCGCTAATAAAGTAGACTAGGCGCTAGATGGTCCGGACCCTCCCTGGGGGATCTGGTGCTTCTTCTTCCTTCGGCGCCAAATCTAGGGGCTCTAGGCTCCCAGGGTCTGGGGCATCATCCGAGGGCTGGGATCCAGAGGCATCATGATTTTTGAGGCCCCCCTAAGGGAACCCAGGCGCCCTTCAAGGTCTAGGACCCCGAGGCACCATGGTTGTCAGGGGGCCCTGTGGTGTCCCAGCTCTGGAGCTCAGGACTGGAGGAAGGACCCTCGACCGCCTCTCGAGGCAGCTCGGGACCTGATCACTCTTCGACCAGGACCATACTTACCACCTTGGTCATGGCAGTAATGTAGCGGTACAGAGGCTCCATGGGCTCTGGACCCACCATGATGGGCAGCGATGTGAGGTGTCGCTTCAGCTCACAGAATGCCTCCTCTGCTTCCTCGGTCTAGACGAATGGTCTGAACTTGTGGTGCAGCTTGAAGAACGGGAGGGCCCGCTCAGCCAGTCTAGAGATAAACTAACTGAGTGCAGCCAGGCAGCCCATGAGCTTCTGCACATCCTTGATGAGGTCTAGAGGCGACATCAGCTCCACTACCTCGACCTTCTCTGGGTTGGCTTCGATCCCTCGGTGCGATCAATAAACCGAGGAGCTTCCCCACTGAGACCCTGAACACACATTTGTCTAGGTTGAGACTTGTGCGTGTGGTTCGTGTCCAGTCGAAGACTAGGGCGAGGATATCTAGCAATGATGTATGTGTTTAGATTTTGACCATGATGTCATCGACATACACCTCTACAAGGTCCCGAATGAGGTCCCCAAATGTTTTATGCATGGCACATACAAAAGTGGGGAGAGCATTCTTAAGACCATAAGGCATGGAGACATAAGAATACATGTCATCTACTGTTATAAAGCAGTACGTTCTTCATCCTCTTTGGAAACAGGGATTTGGTGGAACATTGATTAAGCATCTAGAAAGCATAGTGGATCGTAGCCTGAAGTTTGAGCCTACAATTTGATCTATCCTAGGGACAGGGAAAAGGCATGCCTTATTGAGGTTGGTGTAGTCAATGCACATCTAGAGCTTCCCGTTAGCCTTAGGGATGACTGTAGGATTGAAGAGCACGTGAAAAGCTACCAGAGGGGGGTGAATAGTTGATTTAAAAATCTTACGCAGCGGAAACAATTAAACCCCAATCCCTTCGGCAGAAAAACGATCTGTTAAAGAAATCGTGTGTGAGACTAATCTAAACGTGTTTCACCATGACAAAAGTGATAGATATCAGAGAGAATCAAGTCACGAAGACAACACAACAAGAATCACTCAAATCCATCGAGAAAAACTCAAGTTATGATCGAAAGATCAAACAAAGGTCAATCTGCCCTACCTGAGAAAGAAAAACAGTTCTAGAACGCTGCAAAGAAACTCGTGTAGATCATAGACCACAAATCCAATGACCGTGCAATTTTGACAGATGATATATAATCAAGTTGTGAAGACAACCCAAAAAGAATCACGTCAATTGGATCTGTAAAATTCGAGTTATGATATAACCACCGACGAAAGGTAGTGCTGTCCCGAAACTCGATGAGTAAAACTTGTCTGGAACAAGTCGGACAAACAAGGCACAAAAGTTCCTTCAAACCACGAATTTTATTCAATAGAACACAAGCGGAATAGCCCCAAAGTCGTGCACCACGAGCTCTGGGCTCCCTTTCTTATATAACCAGATCGAAAGCCAACTCAACTCAGATCAGGAACCTAATCCTACTCTGTTCACGAATCGTAACTTTCCATAACTGCTTAGGATTCTTCTATACGCAGATAGAAGCAATCTTAAGACTTCCAAACACCTTAGTAACATATCCCACATTCCTAAACAACTCAAATTCGTGACCCACACGAAATCCTATCATAACCAACTCAAATCTTTCCATATTTGAGTCAAACACGACTCAGCCGCAGCCTGAGTCCATAACCTAGTCGGTTGGACCTTTCTGACCAATTCTTTACGTCCACATCTCTTCATCATATCTCGGAACCATGTAGCCACGTCCATGCACTGCTTGCACACGTGCAAACATCTTCTAATGACGTCCACGATATCTTCACATGCATTGTTCTTGATTCAATAATGTTGTGCAACCTCCTGAACAGCTCAACCACAATTCCTCCTAAATTTGTTTGTTGGAACATCATCTCCTCCCTGAGACTAGTCCAATGGATCCCATCACCAGCCATGTCTTGAACTCAAGTAACACCTGCACATGAATAAACAACCAATCCATACGAGCCCAAGTCCTCGACTTGACTCAAGTTAGTTCCGAACATAACACCTTATGTGAGAACCTCACATAAGCATGTTGCAAAAACACAGTAACACGATATCATTCATGTCAACCAAAAATGCACCAATGACTAAGCAAATGAATACTAAGAAATCTTTCCAGAGATGTAAAGTAGGTACGAAACATCGCAAATGAAAAACAGAAGCACTGCGGTCAAGTTCCGGACCTTGCCAGAGCAACCCGGACCTTGAGCCGGAGCTAACAAAAGCTAGTAGAACCTAGCGCCGGAACTTACCAAAACTAGTCAAAACTAGTAAACCCAAAAGCCGGAGCTAGAAAAATCCACTTGGAGCTTAGCAAAAATGCGCCGGAGCTATCAAAGACATGTCGGAGCTAAAGACAAAACTCAGCGGAGCTAACCAAAACTAGTCGGACCTTAATGAAAAGGTGTTTTGGTGATATTCAAAACTTTTATCGTCAAAGCAAGTGTATTCACTACAAGACAATGTATTCACCACACATAGGTCTTACAATCTCCCCCTTGATGAATGCATTGGCAATACCATTTAAAATCCGAACATTAGCTTATTCTCATTAAAAGTTTTGAGGACAATTTCTCCCCCTTTGTAAATCAAAAGTAAAATGAGAACAAAACCCAAAAATTACCCATATTATCACCCCCCCTTTATTATCTCTCCTTATGCACATATTCTCTTTCTCATCATGTTTATCTCTCCCCCTTTGATAATGTATTCAGCAAGTCATGAGCATATAAACAAATTATCTCTCCCTTTTTAGTTGTTATGAGCATATTATAACATATACATATAAACAAAGCTCATCCAAGTCATACTATCAAGTACCATACATTATCACATCAATGAAATACATAAAGTATTGTAAGCCATGCTAGAGATCAAATGTAATTTTCAATTTAAGCAAGTCATGATCTCACAAACTTAGCTATTTCAAAACCTGAAATCATGACACTAGTTGTTGTATTCTATTATTTTTCAAAGCACAAATTTAGATCATACGATATTTGCAAGAGATTATATGCGCATCTGCCTTATTCTAACCAACCAAGCCAAGCCTATGTCATTTGACAATCAGAAGCTTAAGTACATGGTTTTAGTCATACACAACTTCTTCCATGTTCATATCTAAGTGCAATGATAAGCCATGTCAAAAGAAGAAGTGCGATGCATGCATATTCTCTTGTTCTTTTCTCAATTTATATTTGTTCATAAAAACTCAACATTTGAGTTGATTACTTCATTAATTCTTAATGATTAAAAGCACTTGCGAATATGTAACAAGTTCAAAACAGCAAGAATGTTCGACCATGACCGGTTTTAGTGTAAGTAATTATTCCAATTACTAGACATGGAAAAAACTACAAAATGTATAACACGAGTAATGTAGTAAGAACTTTCAGCATGTAAAAGGAATCACAAAGTCATATATGTATGAAATACTATGCTCATATTATTTTAATTTCAGATTCGCAGATAGACTTCCCAAGTTTCAAAACTCCCCCTCAATTTAAGCCATGAGGATGCATAACCCCTATTTCACTACGAATGTAACAAAAACAAGTGAAATCCAAAGGTTTTGTAAAAATGTCAGCCAATTGTTGTTCGGTATCTACATGGTGAAGCACAATGTTTCCTTTTTCAACATTATCTCGGAGAAAGTGATAACTAATGTTAATGTGCTTAGTTATAGAATGTTGCACGGGGTTTTTAGCAATGCGAATGGCACTAGTGTTATCACAGAACAGTGGAACACTATCTAGATTAACCCCATAGTCCTTAAGTGTTTGAACAATCCAAAGAATTTGTGAGCAAGCACTAGCAGCAACTACATATTCAGATTCGGCTGTGGATTGTGCAACTGAATTTTGTTTTCTAGAGGACCAAGCAACAAGAGAATTACCAAGAAAATGACAAGCACCGGATGTACTTTTCCTATCAATCCTACAACCCCCAAAATCAGCATCCGAAAAAGCTTTCAAAGTAACGGTTGAGGAAGAAGGAAGAAAAATTCCAAATTCTTGAGTTCCATGTAAGTACCTGAGAATCCTTTTGACGGCTTGACGATGTGAAGCACGTGGGGAGGCTTGAAACCGTGCACAAAGACATACGCTGAATTGTATGTCTGGTCTTGATGCTGTGAGGTACAAAAGTGATCCAATCATGCTTCTATATTCTTTTTGATCCACGGGTTCACCATCTTCATCATGTCCAAGTGTTGTTGCTGTTCCCATTGGTGTCCGAAGAGGCTTGCTTTTGCCCATGTTGAAGCGCCCTAGGAGATCTTTTGTATACTTCATTTGATGCACAAAGGTACCCTCCTTAGTTTGCTTGATTTGCAGCCCCAAAAAGTAAATGAGTTCTCCCATCATAGTCATTTCAAATTTGGAACTCATCATTGCTGAAAACTTGGACACAAGATCATGAGAAGCACAACCAAAGATAATATCATCCACATACAATTGAATGAATAATGAGTCATTGCCATGCTTAAGAACAAAAAGAGTTTTATCAACCTTGCCCATGGTAAACCCTTTTTCAAGTAAGAATGTTTTTAACCTATCATACCATGCTCTAGGTGCTTGTTTGAGACCGTACAAGGCTTTGGACAGTTTGTAAACATGATTAGGAAAATCTGGATTTTCAAAACCCGGTGGTTGTTTCACATAAACCTCCTTATCTATGTAGCCATTAAGAAAAGCACTTTTAACATCCATTTGATATAGATTAAATCCAATAGATGCAGCAAAAGCTAATAAAATTCTTATGGCTTGAAATCTAGCAACAGGAGCAAAAGTTTCATCAAAATATAGACCTTCAATATGAGTGAGACCTTGAGCAACCAACCTAGCCTTATTCCTAACCACAACCCCATCCTCACTTTGTTTATTTTTAAATACCCATTTAGTTCCAATTAAGGTGTGACCTTGAGGTGGAGATACAAGTTTCCAAACATTATTTCTTTCAAAATTTTCTAACTCTTCTTGCATGGCAATAATCTAAGATTCATAGTGAGTGCGTTTGATATAACTTTGGGTTAAAAAGATGCAACAAAAGCAGAATGAGAATAAGAGTTTGGATCACAAAACCTGGACCGTGTGACTCGTTCGTGCAAGCTTCCAATCATCTGTTGTGGGGGATGGTCTTTGTAAAACCGTAGGGGAACAGATGTCTCACAAGCTTCTTCTTCTTCATGTTCACCAAAAATGGATGGGCTTGAGACATGAGGATGATTTGAATCAGCATTGATGGTTGTCGGTGCTTGTTGAGAATTAACATCTGGAGCTGAACCAAAGTCTTTAGCTACTGAATTTTCGGGCAGCAGCTCCAATTCTTCCTCATCTTCAACGAAAATGCTCCCCCCTGCGGATATGGATCTGGACCTGCAATGTTTGAACTAGTACCTGGGCTAGATTCATCAAAAGACACTTCACAAGTCTCCACAATTTTGTTAGTGTCAAGTAAAAGCACACGGTAGCCTCTAGTATGAGATGGATAACCAAGAAACATGCCATCAATGGATCTAGGTTCAAATTTATCAAGATTACCATGTTTCTTAACAAAGCATTTGCAACCAAAGACCCAAAAGTGTGTAACACTAGACCTATGTCCAAACCGGAGCTCATATGGTGTTTTACCAAGCTTAGCACACAAGAAAACATGATTTGAGACATAACAAGTGGTTGCTATTGCACCAGCCCAAAATTTCCTAGGATTTTGATATTCATCAAGCATAGTCCTAGACATCTCAACTAAGGTTCTGTTCTTTCTTTCTACAACACCATTTTGTTGAGGTACATATGGTGAAGAAAATTGATGATCTATTCTATTTTCAGCACAAAAGTGATCAAAGATTGATTTTTAAATTCAGTTCCATTATCACTTCTAATTGCTTTTAAAGATCCTGGGTAATCAATTGATAATCTGAGAAATAAAGTTCTAAAGTGACTAAAAACTTCATTCTTGGACGCCATAAAGTAAACCCAAGAGTATCTAGAATAATCATCAACAATCACAAGTACATACCATTTACCTCCGAAGGATTGAACACGTGAAGGTCCTACAGTGTCAAGATGCAAAAGTTGGCACGGTTCAGTTGTCATGATCATTGTGAGAGGAGTATGTGAACCTGCAACCATCTTAGCATGTCTACAAGAAGAGCACACAATTTCTTTGTCCCCATTAAGCTTAGGCAGCCCACATATACGATCAAGAGCACTAACACGCGTTAGGTGATCAAAGCCTACGTGACAAAGTCTACGATGCCAAAAATATAGGTCCTTTGAATCATTAGCAACTAGACACCTATGCTTAGAGGAAGACATATCAAAATCAGCTTTAAAAACTCTTCCAAACCGAGACATGTTAAAAATAAGCTGACTATTTGAACTTACAACTTTGTAGTTGTTTTTATTGAAAATAATTTCCAGATTTTCATCTAGCAATTGTGAAACAGAAAGAAAGTTGTATTTCAAATTTTTTACAAGTGCCACATCCTTCAAAGTGTACTGATCATTTACTCTAACTGAACCCTTAGCAACTATAGGAGTTGAAGAATTATTGGCAAAAGTAACATTCTCTACACATGACACAAAAGAGAGGGAGGAGAACCAATCTTTGTTACCGGTCATGTGGCGTGAGCAACCTGAATCCACAATCCAAATGTTCTCCTTCCTCAAATGTGTAACCTACATAGAAGCACAATACGTCGATGACTCAATACTGGGGTTAGTCAAAAGGCATTTAGGAATCTAGTACCGAGTCACGCGACGTGCAGCAGGAAAAACACGCGAAATCTTAGACAAAACAGCGGGTTTATGAGTCAAAGTTTGAGATTTTTTATTCTTAACTACTGACCTATAAGGTGTTACTTGTGTAGCACAAAAATCAGTAGCTCCGGAGGCAAAAACAGAAGGTCCGGGGGTAAACGTTGAATGTTTTTGACTCAAAACAGCAGGTTGTACATTCGGTTCAATATGTGCAGCAAATTTTGCATGAAAGTTATGAGATCTAGCAACCATTCTTTCCTTTTTCTGTTGTTTAGCTAGTCTATAACAAAAATCTATGACATGACCATCTCTACCACAGTAGGTACAATGAAATTTAACTTTGTGTTCATGTCTAGATAAGCAAACAACGCTTTTATTTGAAACCGAATGAGACAATACTCCTGCAGATTTGAAAACCACTCCTTTTTGTTTAGGAACTGTTTGAATCAAACCACTTGCTAATGACTTTACAATTTTAGGTGGATGTGCCTTAGCATGAGCATGAGAATCAAAACCTAAACCAGTTCTATTATTGCAAGACTTGGAAGAATTCAGCAGCAAGTTTAAGTTCTTATTCCCATTACAAAACCGATCTAATGTCCTATGCATGTCATAAAGTTTATTGGACAGATCAAGGCAATTTTCACATGAAGTTTTTCCTTTTAGTTTGCAATTGGAATAAAATTTAACTTCATGAGAACGTAAAGTATTGTTTAATATAAAATTTCATTCATAGCATCCTGTAGTTTCTAATCAAGATCATCACAAGTAGAACAATGCAAATCAATTGTAGAACAACTAGCATCTTTCAAGTTTTTATCATTAAGTGCAGCAAGCGCTTTGTTCTTTTCAATTTCTAACTGAAGTTTATAAAGTGTGGAGGTGTGCGCACTTCTTAATGAGGACAATTGTTCATATATTAAATCACATGAGGGACATGCATCATCACTAGGAATCAAAGTTTTTAAACGGTTGATTTCAGATTCTAGTGATTCAATTTTAGCAGCACTATCCCTAAGCTTTTTGTCCTTTTTCTTAACAATAATAGTGGCACGAGAAATAGCATCACACATTTCGTCACAAGTAGGACCTAAAAGGTTAGGACAATCTATACGAAAGTGTCCTGTCTTACCACATTCGAAGCATCGTTGAGGTCCGTAGCTTCCTCTCCTTCTAGTTCTCACATTTTGCAATGCTTTTGAGAACCTCGTAGAGATAAGTGCTAGCTTCTCCTCTGGAAACTCCTCAATCTGTTCAAGGTTTAGAGAGGACAACAAAGCAAGTGTACCACAAGATGAAGATTGGCCGGAGCTAGGCATATCACGTTGAGAAACAAAAGCAATAGACTTTTTGGGGTTCTTACGTGATATTATGTCAATTTCATGAGTTTTTATTTTGGAATATAGCACATCTAAAGTAAGTGTACTCATGACAGTAGATTCACGAATAGATGTGACTTTCATCTCCCAAATTGACATATCTAATGCACTTAGCAATTGCCTAGCATTTTCAGCATCTGAAAAATTTACATTCACGCTACGTAAGTTACTGAGAATTTTATTAAAGCGAGCAAAGATGTCATCAATGGACTCACCGGGTTGCATCTCGAAGCGCATGTATTCTTTCTTGAACATGTCCTGTCTTACCTCCTTTATCGTGTTGGATCCTTCGTGGTAGTCACAAAGTGCTTTTCACACATCGTATGCAGATCGGAGGTGCGCAACACGTTCGAAGTCGCTTTGAGTTAATCCTTGTATGATCAAGTTTCGAGCCTTGTTGTTGTTGTCGACATCTCTCAGATTTGTAGCTATAACTTGATCGTTTGATGGCACTTCATGAGGCTTGTATACCTTCTCCCATATTGCAAAGCCTTGTGCCTGGATGAAAGCCTCCATGCGTGCCTTCAAAACCTGAAAATCAGTACCAGCAAACACACAAGGTTTGGCAGAGTACATCTCCATGATGATTAGTCAAAAACACGTGCAAATCACAAAGATCAGAGCACCATTGCTCTGATACAAATTGTAGGATCGAAGAGCACGTGAGAAGCTACCAGGGGGGTGAATGGTAGATTTAAAATCTTACGCAGCGGAAACAAATAAACCCCAATCCCTTCTACAGAAAAATGATCTGTTAAAGAAATCATGTGTGAGACTAATCTAAACGTGTTTCACCATGAAAAAAGTTATAGATATCAGAGAGAATCAAGTCACGAAGACAACACAACAAGAATCACTCAAATCCGTCGAGAAAAACTCAAGTTATGATCGAAAGATCAAACAAAGGTCAATCTGCCCTACTCGAGAAAGAAAAACAGTTCTGGAACGCTGCGAAGAAACTCATGTAGATCATATAACACAAATCCAATGACCGTGAAATTTTGATATATGATATATAATCAAGTTGTGAAGACAACCCAAAAAGAATCACGTAAATTGGATTTGTAAAACTCGAGTTATGATAAAACCACCAATGAAAGATAGTGCTGTACCAAAACTCGACGAGTAAAACTTGTCTGGAACAAGTCGGACGAACAAGGTACAAAAGTTCCTTAAAACTACGAATTTTATTCAATAGAACACAAGAGGACCAGCCCCAAAGTCGTGCACCATGAGCTCTTGGCTCCCTTGCTTATATAACCAGCTCGAAAGCCAACTCAACTCAAATCACGAACCTAATCCTACTCTGTTCACGAATACTAACTTTCCATAACTGCTTAGGATTCTTCTATACGCAGATAGAAGCAATCTTAAGACTTTCAAACACCTTAGGAATGTATCCCAAATTCCTAAACAACTCAAATTCGTGACCCACACGAAATCCTATCATAACTAACTCAAATCTTTCCATATTTGAGTCAAACACGACTCAGCCGCAGCCTGAGTCCATAACCTAGTCGGTTGGACCTTTCCGACCAATTCTTTAAGTCCACATCTCTTCATCACATCTAGGAACCATATAGCCACGTCCATGCACTCCTTGCACACGTGAAAACATCTTCCAATGACGTCCACGATACCTTCACATGCATTTTTCTTGATTCAATCATGTTGTGCAACCTCCTGATCAGCTCAACCACAATTCCTCCTGAATTTGGTTGTTGGAACCTCATCTCCTCCCTGAGACTAGTCCAATGGATCCCATCACCAGCCATGTCTTGAACTCAAGTAACACCTGCACATGAAACAACCAATCCATACGAGCCCAAGTCCTCGACTTGACTCAAGTTAGTTCCGAACACGACACCTTACGTGAGAACCTCATATAAGCATGTTGCAAAAACACAGTAACACGATATCATTCATGTCAACCAAAAATGCACCAAAGACTTAGCAAATGAATACTAAGCAATCTTTCCTGAGATGTAAAGTATGTATGAACCATCGCAAATGAAAAACAGAAGCACTGCAGTCAAGTTCCGGACCTTGCTAGAGCAACCTGGACCTTGAGCCGGAGCTAACAAAAGCTAGTAGAACCTAGCATCGGAACTTACCAAAACTAGTCGGAACTAGTAAACCCAAAAGCCGGATCTAGAAAAATCAACTTGGAGCTTAGCAAAAACGCGCCAGAGCTATCAAAGACATGTCGGAGCTAAAGACAAAACTCACCGGAGCTAACCAAAACTAGTTGGACCTTAATAAAAAGGTATTTTGGTGATATTCAAAACTTTTATCGTCAAAGCAAGTGTATTCACTACAAGCCAATGTATTCAGCACACATAGGTCTTACAATGACAACATGATTGGCCAGCCACCTGGGGTGGTGGACCTCTCTTATGAAGCCAACATCAAGCAGCTTCTTGATTTATTCACGGATGAAGTTTTGATGCTCGATGGACTACTTTTGAGGCTTCTTTTGTACTGGCCGGGCATCAGGATAGATCTTCATATGCTGCTCGATCACCTCCCTGGGTATCCCGAGCATCTATGAAGGTTGCTAGGCAAACACATCAACATGAGCCCACAGGAAGACGAAGAGCGCGTATTCCTATTTGTTGTCCAGACTCTTTGCTATGCGGGTGGTCTGCGCAGAATCATAACCAATCTAGATAGGCTTGACAGGGATATCGTAGCTATCGGAGGGCTACACACGGGGTGCAACGCTTGAGCCGCGCTGGCGCGATCTTGGCAGAGACGTTGGAGGAGGTTGGCATTGAAGGGGAGGCTGACCTTCATGACATTGAATAGGATGTTCTCTATCCTGAAGTTCTCTAGTGTCCAGAAGGTCACCCAGAGGTGGATGCTGCCGTACAGGGTGATGTTCCCTGGTCCCACCCCCGAGAATGGGCTCGAGGGGGTGAGATTGGACAGGGAGATCTACAGCTTCTCGATCAAGATGTGGTAGAGCTTGACGTTGATGATGGTGGGTACCAAGAGGAGGGGCAGGAGCATGGCTCCTGCCATGTTCTTGGGCCACTCAGAGGCATCAAAGTTGATCGGTGTCTCCATCCACTTTTGGTGCAGCATAAAAATAGGGGTAGGAGCTACGAGGCCACCATCCAGTGCAAGGTCTTAACCACATTCCTGGACGCGGGATCCCAAGACCCCACGTAGATGATATGGAGCATCTTGTGATGCTCGTGGTCGATTTTAGAGTCAGAGTCCTCGCCCTGGTGGACCGCCTTGAAGGCCCATTTGGGCTCCTCAAACTCCATCTCCTTGTCCTCGTCGACCTGTGGGTCAATCTTCTGCTTGCCCTCCCTCTAGTAGAAGGGTGGGCTGCCAGGGCGCTGCTTGCTCGCTTGCGGTATTGTTCTGTGAACTTCTTGATCACACGACACTCAATAGCGATGTGGCTTCTAGTGTTGTGCATCTGGCATTTCTCGCCGCTATCGCCATTGACTGGTGGCTGTCGTGGGCACTTGTCAGGGCATGGTGGCCTGGGGCCACTGGTGGCAGCTGCTACAGCAACGGGTGCCCCTACAGCGGCTTGATCTAGCCACCACCCTTGTTGTTGTTCTTTTGTTTTTCTTGTCATTGCCCTAGGGAGCTGCACCTGTGCTAGGCTGGTCGGCCTTACCCATGTCGGGGGCGGGCTGTGGGTGCCAGTAACGGCCTTCTACAGCTCCGGCGCATCCGTCGGTGATGGAAAAGAGCTCAGAGACGTCGTGCACATTGTGCGTGGCTAACTTCTCGAGCATATTCTTATCTCGCACACCCTGCCAGAATGCTACTATTACAGAAGCATTTAGGATGTTAGGGATGGAGTTGCGTACCTTGGAGAAATGTTAAATTAATGACCACAACGTCTCCGCGGGACACTCTCGCATGGCATGGAGGTTGAGCTTCGTGTTGGGACGCATGTAGGAGCTGCAGAAGTTCACCGTGAACTACTGATAGAGTTCTTCCCAAGAGGTTATGGACCCCTCAGGCAGGATCATGAGCCATGATCAGGTTGAGCCGGTCAGGGCGACGAGGAAGTAGTTCACCAGGATGGACTCATCCGCTTCTGCAGCAAGGAGTGTTGTGGCATAGATTTGCAGGAACTCGGCAGGGTTGACACTTCCGTCAAACTTCTCCAGCAAGTGTGGTCGAAACTTGCACGGCCACCTGTCATGCGAAGGTGCGGAGCCAGGGCTATGCACCCTCTGATGACTTTCGACGAAGATGGGTACGATGCAGCGTACACCTGGGGTGCCAGCTGCATGCCGTACAGCGAAGGTGGTGGTGTAGCCTGTACGATGTACGGCTGCTGCAGTGCTTGCTGTGGCGCATACAGCTTGGAACATGTTGCTGCGGAACATGCTGCTACAGGGCATGCTACACAGCGTACTGCTCAAGAGATGTCTCCCTAGTGTACTCTAAAGGTGGAGGCAGCATAGGATTTATCTGCAGTGCAACCCGCGGAGCTGATGCCTAAGGCCCAGGCCCTTGAGCCGTAGTCAGCCTCAAGGTTGCGTCGCCTCTCCCGCTGCCGCTCGATAGTTATGTGGCTGTCTTCATTAGCTTGACGGTGGTCGAGCTCGGCCCTAAGGTCCGCCGTGGGGATCCTCTGACACTCGGTTCCAAAATTAAACCAAGTGTGACGTACATTTGTGCCAAGGATGTTCAACATACATACACGAGTGCATCTAAAACGATATACAGAAAAACACCACATCACAAGAGTATATGTATCTTATTACAATAATCCAATGTTTCACGAATTATAAATCTCTAATTAATACTATTGCACCAGAAAGATAACTAAACTAAATAGCGCAACACCACTCCACAGGCAGTTGGCGATAGCATGCAACCTAATACTCCACATGATCCTCATGATACTCCCAAACATCACCTGAAATTGTTGGTGGGGGATTAGCAAGGGTGAGTACAAGTCATACTCAGCAAGTGCGGGAATGTATGACATGTAGCTTAATCAAGGAATGATAATAAATGGCTAATTACAGAAAAGTACATTCAAATTCACAATTTTGTAAAAATAGCCTAAAATGTCTAGGTGAGATTAATGACATCATATCCCAAGTAAACATCATAATCCATATCCATCACTCTCAATTACCATCAGACCTCATCCATCAATTTAATAACCATCCATATGCCAATTTCTCACCTTTAGAACCAACCATGTCCAATTATCATAACCCAAACCATAACCATATTCAAAACGATACCAAATCCCAATCCCAACTAATCATATAGGTTATCTAGGTGCTCTTAATCGGGAGCACGACTATCATGATAGTTTTTAACACTCTACGGAGGTTGTACCACTTTACCCCGTTTGTGATTTTGTCTCCTTTCGGTGACTAAAGAACCTCCATCATGCCCATGACCCTTCGGTCAGATTACACACTTCCAACGGTGTGTGGCCAAGAGGTCAAAAAATAGCTTTTACAAAGGGACTACCAACATGTTTAGACCCACTAAGGTTTCACAGAAGGTGATATCTCACAACTTAGCACATCCATCTAAACACCTGCTCTTTTTCCATTCGGATCACAGGGCAGTCCTGCCACTAATGCAAACCCAATCGACTTCCATTCCCTGAGCGTTCCAAATGATCCAAACAATGCCGGTAATAATTCTAATTAATTGGCTAAGCCGCACCCATACTTGGCCTTGTGGTGGCACTATAGTCCTGGTTTATTCTCGCATAAACCGGTCCTTATATATAAAGCAATTAAATCCACCATATCATCCAACCCAGTCAACAAACCATGCTTGCTTAGATCATCCAATTCCCATGTTACCAAGTGGTCATATTCATCAATCCTCATCATCCATAAGTTCATTAATTAATAATAAAGCCATTTGGTTGTTTCCAATCCCAATTATGTTTAAAGCGGACCAAAAAGGTAAAATACTCCTCCACATTCTCAACGATATAACCCAAGCGATAAGGATTGTCACACAATGTTAATAAACACCTATCATGAGTTTCCCATCAATTTGACACAAGCATGCAGTTTTGTAAACAAAACATTTCAACACAGGATCGAAATGTTCAAGGACACTTGACTTGCTCTTGTGGCTGGTTTGTATCAAAAGCTTTGAAGTTCTGGTGCTGAAGGTCCTCGTAAGCACCCTCTAGAGTGTTACCTTCTATTCCGCGTGACAAACATGCAAAACAAACATTACAATCAATAAATACTCACATAGTACTCAATATGCCAAGACAAGCATGAATGATGCAATTATGTAATAACACATGTTATTAGATTGCTATTGTTGCTTAATATCATGTTTCAAATATGTTTTACATGTTAGAGAATGTTTTGAGTCATTTTGGAGAAAACTAAAGAAGTTCTAGGAATTCTAGAATTGAAGAACTGAACTAGACCGCACCATGGGTCGGACATGTCCGCTCTGGACTGGAGAGTTCAACGGACTAGTCCGCACAGGACTAGACAAGTCTGCTACGACTAGGGTTTTAGCGAGTTCCCAACTAGACCATAGTTTTAGTTAAGTATGGAACCATAATTGACATAGGAAAGATGGATCTAAGGTATTTACCGTGAATCCTGGGGTTCAAGGGTTGAGGATTTGATGAAACGCGAGAACTTGTCATTTAGATCCAATGAAGAAAAAGAATTGACGAAGAAGAACGTGGACATTGAAGAATTGATGGAGAAGATTGCATCAGCGATGTCAATCTCGATTGATCCTCCTCTCCTTCATCTTCCTTCTTCTCCCTGTCTCTCCTTGTGGTGAGGGCTCCTTCCTTCTTCAAGAATGGCGGCACACAATGTGACAGGGGTTGAGGATTTCCAATGGTGGGCAAAAGGGTGAAAGATGGGTGGTGGGGTGTTTATATAGGAGGAGAGGTGGTAAGGTTAGGGTAGAATCCAAGTAAAAGTTGGTGGGAACAAGCAGGGGCCTTGGTGGGGTCCTAGTTGGGCTTCTCGGAGGTTGGGCACGGCATTCTTGTCCCCAATTAAGGCAATTACCCAATAACTCGTTGTGGAGGAAAAATTGAATACAAGTCAAAACACTACATATCGGACTAGGTTGTAGTGAGGCCGGACAAGTCCGATCGGGTACAGATAGTCGGAGTAAGGGCAAAGAGCCCGTCGAAACCTCCAGCCAGAAGAGAAAACTGGCGCAGTCTGACGGTAGTTACGTCAGATCAACTCCGACGCAGATGGTGCCTCCGCCTCAGCCAAGCCTCAAGTCCGTGCTAGTTGTGCCTCCAGCATCGGCAAGTCCAGCTCTGATGGCAAAATCGTCTTTGGATCCAGTGCCTGCAGTGGGTGATAGTTCCGGCAAGTCGACTCCGGTCCCAGTGCCATTGGCAGGCCTGGGTCCGGTGTCCCTTCTCAAGTGAGGGAGATCATAGCGGAGGCAATGCTGATAGCCGCTTCAAACTCCGAGATGAAGTCCGGAGATTCTGCCTCAACGACGATGATGGGCACTGGTTTCGGTTGTCCAAAGAAGAAGATATGTGCCGACTGGAGTGACAATGTTTCTAGGTAAGGGCTGGCTCTTCAATTTGTGTCTTGATTTTGTTTCTTGCTTTTTATTGAAATCTCTATCCTCTGTTTCCATAGCATCGATAGCTTCTGCTCCAACTCCCGCTAGTGCCTCGGCCCCATAGGCCGCATCGTCCGGAGCCTCCACTATTGAATTGGCTCCATCAGTGGTTGAGGCAGCCGACCCTGGAGCTCCTGTGCCCACTAGCACCGACATGACCTCAGTACCAGCAGTCGAAGAAGAGGTTGCGGTGGAGCCGAAGCAAGCTTCAACTGCTCCAGAACCAGCTCTGGAGGTACCGAATCCAGTGTTGGAGCCTTCGGAACCAGCAAAAGAGGTACCATCTTCAAAGGTATCAGCGCTAGTGCTGGAGACATTGGAAGCTGCAGTCGAAGCTCCAACACCAGCTCCAGAGGCGACGACGCGATCAGTTGAGGATATGGTTGCGAGACCTTCCTCATCCATGCTGATGGCTGAAGATCCAGCTGTGGGATTTTCCTTATCCGTGTTGGAGGTAAATGATCTTTCGGAGATTAGCCTAGCTGACATTGAGATGTTGGAGTCTGTGCTTGTGTCATGGGCTCCAACGACTATTCCGGAAACCTGGAGGAACCGAAGGACAGGCCCCTAGTAGGCTCAGAGCCAATCCCTCTGCGTTGTCTATTGACATTGCCTGCTCTAGCCTCCGACAGGTCTAGCTTGCCTTTGACTACGAGCGCATGTCTCTTGAAGAAGGGTGCGTCATGTTGATGCATTGGTGGCAAAAGCTGCACTTCGAGACAAGGCTAACACAGTCCCAGCTGGTGGACCAGAAGGAGTGGGTGGCGCAAGAGAAGGCCCGACAGTTGCGCCTGAACAAGGCAGTTGATGAACGAGAGGCCGCTATAAAGGCCCTCGATAAGAAGAGCTAGGAGATCTATGAGCATGCTCAAAGGGCCCATGAAATGGTCGACGGCCGCTCTGAGAGTCTCGAAGCTTTGAGGGAAGAACTCCTCAAGTGCCAGGATGAACTTGACAATAAGGAGGATAAACTCTAGGAGAAAGAAGATAAGATCTAGCAGAGGGAGGATGAACTCTCTCAGAAGCTGGCACGCGGCGAGTAGGACTTGGCTGACCGCGTAGAAGAATTCAAGTCCTGGTGTGAACAAGAGAATCACCGATTGTGGCTGGCAGGGGAAGGAGTCAGCGAAAGAGAAAGTATTGTCTCTGCCAGGGAGGATACAGTGAAGTCAAAAGAGAAAGACCTTGCGGATAGGTGAGGCCTAATTCACCTCCAAGAAAAGAATATTGTCGACCAAGAGAAGTTGCTGGCTGAACGGATTCAACATCACACCAAGGAGGTCGAGCGTTTCTCGAAGGAGGGTTATGCGGAGCTCTCTTCTACAAGGAGGTCGCTGGAGGAGCTGTGAAGCGCGAGAGCAGTTGAGTCCTAGTAGGTCTGGGACTGCCTCGGGTGGGTGAATGAAGCTCTGGTACCTTTTGGATTTAGCCCTATTCGACTAGCTGATCCAGAGCCAGAGATGGACAAGGCCCTGGTGGCGCTTAACTACGCGGACACAAAGCTGGAAGCTCTAGGAGATGTGGTCGTCGACTAGATTGAGACTAAAGTGAAATCTCCAGCTACGAACATCGCAGAGTATGTGCTAACATGCTTCTAAAGCAGAGACTCCTGGATGTCTCTAGCTCCGGTGTTCGAAGGGCCCATCGTTGAGGAGGAGGGAGCTGCCAAGGCCAGCATCCAAGAATCCGCCAAGAAAGTTGCTTCATTTTTTATGGGGAACTCCAATAGCTAGGACCTTTATCTTTGTACCTTCACCTTGTAAATATCAAATTTTAAATGAATGAAATCCTTTCAAATTCCATTTTTGTCTTCAATACATCGCCCTTTATCTTAGTTGCCCCCTGGTAGATGTGTTCAATTGACTGAGGACATCTACCATGAGGAATTTGACAATGTTTTGAAAACTTGATTGCTCTGACTCGTAGCAAGTATGATAGCTCCGAGGTCCAAGTTTTGCTTCCAAAATCTCCAAGGACCATTTGTTACGTCGACGGTGGGCCCTCTGGGAGTTGTCAAAGTTTGTATGCTTCAACGGTGCCGACTGTCAATGTATGAAACATCAACAGTGAGCCCTCCGGGGGTTGTCGGAGCTTGTTTGCTTCGAAGGTGCCCACTGTCAACACATGAAACATCGACGATGGGCTCCCTGGGGTATTCAGAGCTTGTACACTTCGATGGCACCCACTGTCAACGGGTGAAACATCGACGACGTGCCCCCTGGGGGTTGTCGGAGCTTGATGCTTTGACGACGCCCACAGTCAATGCATGAAACCTCGACGGTGGGCTCCCTGGAGGTTGTTGCAGCTCTTTGCTTCGACAGCGCCCACTATCAACGAGTGAAACGCCGATAGCGTTCCCCTGGGGGTTGTCGGAGCATGATGCTTCGACGGCGCCCACTATCAACATATGAAACATCAATAGTGGGCCCTCTAGGATATGTCAGAGCTTGACGCTTCGACGGTGCACACTATCAACGCGTAAACCATCAACGGCGGGCCCCTTGGGGGTTGTCGAAGCTTGATGCTTTGACGGTGCCCACTGTTAACGCTTAAAACATCGACGTTGGGCCCACTGGGGGTTGTGGGAGCTTATCGCTCCGGCAGCATCCCTCATCGCCCGTGCAGATTGCCGTCATTTGTTATTTTTTCCTGCGCATAAGAGACAAGAAAAATCTGTAAAATTCGTCCTCTTGCCTATAGCTTATTTGCATCTTATTATCTTTCTTTGAACTTTAGATCCTAACAAACTCAATGTGACAACATAAGCATACTGGTTAAACTTCTTTAGATCCGAATGTTTTCTGTACCCGCCTTATTATGACCCACCAGAATAGGTAGAGCGGTGTACTTAGGGTGCTGGACCAGGCTAAGTCGATAGTGCACTACGGACTTGTCATTGGCTTTGGTTTTCAGGCAAGTAGGCCATCTTGCAATATTAAGAAACGATAGAAGATTACCATTAAAACTTATACATCACATGAATCTCTAGGACTAAATTTCAAATGGATCGGACAACATTGTTATTGACAAGAAGGTAAAAGATGATGAAAATAATGAGCTTGTGCAAAATAAATGCACGTAGAGTCTCTTTGCACAAATGTATTTCATTATAGGTTCAAATAACAGGGGTGACATGGACACAATTAAAGTACAGGACCAAGTTAAGTGTGCTATTCATCTTGTACTAACCCATGGAAGGTAAAGAAACACCTAAAGTACAGGACCAAGTTAAGTGTGCTTTTGATCAAAAATTGACTCGGCTCTGTTCATAGACTCTATGAAATACATTTTGTAGAAATATAGACTCACCTCCATGTAACTAAGTGTAGAACTTATGAAGGTGCTCTATTTTCCATGGATTGGAAAGTGGTATCCCATCCTCTGTTGCCAAGTGGATGCATCCGAGACAGGAAGCTTTGATGACTCGAAAGGGACCTTCCCAGCTAGCGGAAAGTTTGTTCATCGAGTAAGTATTCTTCGCAGCACCAGATTGCCTTCCTCCAACTGCCAGTTGCGCACATACCTTTGGTGATAGCGTCATAGCTCCTGACGGTAGCGCGCATTTCGGACAGTTGCTTGGCACCTTGCCTCGTTGACGAGCTCAAGGTCTTCACGCTGGAGCTGGTCCTACGTGGCTATGTTGAAGGTCCGTACACGAAGAGAACCCATGGTGATCTCTGGAGGAAAGACTGCTTCAGCTCCGTACACCAAGAAGAAGGGTGTCTCTCCTGTTGCTCGGCTGGGTGTTGTCTGGCTCACCAACAATGTAGACAGAAGCTATTCAATCCAGTTGGCACCATGTTTCTCCAAGCGCTCATAAGTGCGCGTCTTGAGTCCCTTGAGTACCTTTGCGTTTGCTCTCTCAGCTTGGCCATTGCTTGTCAGATGAGCTACTGAGGCGTAGCTAACATGTATGCCAAGTTCTTCACTTTACTCTTGGAAAGCTGCACTTGTGAATTGGGTTTCGTTGTCAGTGATGACTCTGTTTGGAACTCCAAATCTGCATACAATGGACTTCAAGAACTTGATGGCTGATTGCTTGTTGATAGTCACAACTAGAGTAGCTTCTGGCCACTTCGTGAACTTGTCGACGGGGACATATAAGAACTAGTAACCTTTGAGGGCTTTTGGGAGAGGTCCCAAAATGTCCATCCCCCACACAGCAAATGGCCACACGGGAGGAATCATCTGCAGTGACTGCTGAGAGGACCAGGGTCCTGACATTTTATGAATCACATTGGGTTGTGTCGTGCAATGCGGCACCCAACAGCACACACGAAAAGACAAAATAAAGATACAAAGTTTTCATTTCATAATAATATATTGTTTACAACATAGTTTACAACAAATGTACACACGAAGCGGAAAGTACAACCTCACACTCTCAACTTGTCTAAGCACAAGAGAAGCCATCCATGCCCCCAGATGCTTCTCACTAGCAACACGAAAATCAATAAGACAGCAGCATGGTGTCATGTGAGAGATACATCTCAATAATTCGACGTCTCACAAACAATCCATAACAGCAACAATATAATTAAACTTGCAAAACCACATATAAATCAACCGTGAGCACGAAACCTCAACAAGACTTAACCATCTCACCTAAACATGGATCTCTACATTGTTGAGACTTCTAATAAAGAAAAGATGAATTTACATAAAGGACCCGCCCATTAGTAAATCCTTAGCTAAATTTTAATAGTAGAAAATGACATTCCCTGAGCATCGCACATCATGGACTCCGCAATCAGAAAAGAAACGCTTCATCGCCGATGTTACATGCTCAAAGCTGCATAAGCTTTATTCAAGTTAAATGTTTAGCAAATGTAAACTTAATTGTGCTATTTCTTATCCATACAAGTTGCAATACAATAATAATCATAAAAGCGTATTCATAATTTTCCAATTACTCTTTATTACTACGTCACACTCAGTGGACAAGTATGCTCGGTCCATAACTGCGAGCGACGGTGATTCGAATCCATAACACCCGGATAGCAAGACACATACACCCACACTCAGAGCTGCGAAGGCACACTCCACTGATGTTGTATGCAGCCACCTTACACTCGACACCTACACGCCAAACCGGTCCCACCGCTACGAGTAGGAGGCCCCCACACAGAGCGTGACTGTGCCTGCTGGTAGGTTTACACCTTGCTGCCCTCAACCCACACCTATAAGGAAGTGGGTTATGCCTCGACGCTAAGGTGAACAAGTTACATCGGTTTCTTGGGTCCCAAATATCCAGTATGCCTCTGGTACAGTTCAAACTTGCCCAACAGAACTGCACACGACGCGGTCCTCAGTCAACACAGGCAGGGTTACGCACCCGGGACCATGTCCCACTACACCATAACCCCTACCCGGTCTCATATTAAGTTTAAAAAATCGTTCTCTATAATAACTAATTCTGTATGATGATCTCGCTATCTCGCGAGTGGATTCCAACCACTCGACTTCTACCGGATTCCCTGCAACATTAGCATGGAAATTCTAAATGTTGAGATATAAACCTACCCATACACTCCATGGGATTGTGGGTCATGCATGAGGAGTGTCAATCACAAATCGACCTAATGCACAATTCATAAACAAGTCATGATAGTGATAAAAGCAAAAATATTGAAACGACTTAAATGCAAACAGGGGCTTGCCTTAGGTTGTGACTCCATTAAATGTCAAGTTTTAGATGAGTGGTGTTCCTCTGGGATTCTGTCAAGACAGCACCGAGGTGGAATGCTTCTCCTCCGAGTTGAACTCCTCGTCGATATCGATCACCATATGAGATGGATATATATATATATATATGCATAAGCTTCTAAATATGGATTATGTAAGTAATGATCTTAAATGGATTTGGGACTTTAGTGGTGGACACCAGGTACTATGAGGAAGATCTGGGAAAAGATTGATGATAATCAAGCAAGCTTGTTGTCTCTAAAATTCCAACAAGTAAATGGTTTCTCTTAATTCTGGTACTAAATCTGTAGCTTTGACATACCTAACAGTAGACAATTTTGGTAGAGGAGGTCTCATTGGTTCTAGAAAAATTTGTTTCATAATTTTCTGAGATTTCTATAGGGAGAGATTGATTTTACAAGTTTGGGATAAAATCTGGAAATGTCTCTGTTCATTTCTGAATTTTCAATTGACATAGAGAATTGGAGCACAAATTAGCCCAGCAAATTAAGTCCAATTAACTTTATCATTGTACTGGATATCAAATGTATTTGAGTGAGTATTCTGGCCAAAATTGGGAAATTTCCAATTAGCGGAACAAGAGTAATTAATTTCCCAAGCAGTTAGCTCAAAGGAGTTAATAATGTACAAATTGGGACTTCCATGTCAAAACAATTTCTCCACTGCTACACTAGGATCAATATGTGTCTAACATAATTTATTTGGAATTATTTAAGCAAATATACTAGGATGAATTGAATTTTGAAGTTGGAATCAGATTCTAGAAAAATGTTTCTGTTAATTATCAATAACAGAGATAAAAATGGGATCTGGGTAAGTTATATTGCTCCAATGGTCATGAAACTGTTTCAGGGACTCAATGACAGCTAAGTGGAGATTCTTGTAATGTTTGGAATTTTTCCACCGGAAGGATCAACTTTGACAATTCCCTAGGTATTTGGAGGAAAAGAATTATACAGACATTAATTTGAGTTTTCATGACAAACCCCTGGTACATCTAGAAACTAGAGGTAATAAGCTTTCTAATAAAATTTGTTTGAAGATTTTTGGCTAAGAATTCTAGGAGATATAGAATTTCCAAGATTGGCATAGCTTCTGCACCAGAAAATGGTTTAAACCACCATTCAGTGGGTCCCACTTGACAGGGTTGTCTTCAACTTCGGGTCAGGTCGACCCAGAACAGGGGAAACAATGGTGCCCGCATGTTCCCACCTCAGTGCTCAACCAAACTTCGATCTTTTCGTGGGGATCGATTCCAGGGAGCAAAGAACACCTATGGGGCATCCTGGAGACCAAAGGGCCAAAGGTGAACTCCCACTGCAATGCCACAAATCGAGCACTCTGATGTCCTAGAGCATTGTGGTGCTCCAAGGAACGAGTAATTGGCCACCGATGGAGAAGAAACTTGGCGCAAGGATGTTCTCGACAGTGAATCGAGCTCTAAACAATGGCGATGGAGAAATCTTAAATATCTTGCTCATGACTCAATGGTTTCTACTGATATTGGGTAGGAGTGTGCGCCAGGAGTCATTGAACAACATCCATGAACAAATTAAAGGATGGTTGCACGTAGAAAGTGAATTGCTGCGGTGACATAATCAACTTGCATGAAACGACCGAAAACAAAACTAGCATAACTTGCTCGAAACTTAGGGGAATGAAGAACAGATTTAACCATCGTGTAGAACGAGCCTAAGCGAACCTTTTTTTTGTAGAGCTCGAGGACTAATGCGCCTTGGTTGTGTGTGTCAACGGTGGAGCAGAGAGGTGACGACAAGTTCTTCCCGATGTCCGCTGGTGGAACTTCAAAATAACCGGCCGACGTGTGAGAAAACGGCACAGAAGTTGCCCCAAGTGATAGAGCAGAGGGTGGCACTACCATTTGCTGTTGAAATCGAGTGCCAACTTGGTCCAGAGCTTGAGCTAGCTGAGGAGGCAGCAAAGGCGCCGGTGAGAGCTGTTCTTGCGGGAAGAACAGAGAGAGAGGGCCAGAGCACTGGGTTGGCTTCGATCTGGGATGTGGTTGGGGCAGCTGCAGCTGTGCATATCGTATTGATGCAAGCTAGCAAGCAGGCAGCTCGCTGGAGCTTGCATGCCGTGCGTGTCGCACGGTGAAAACAGAGGCACTTCCCTGTGATTGAGTCTCTGGACAGTGGGCCCCACACTCTCATCCTCATCCCTTCTCTGTTCAGTAGTTTCTCCTACCAACTTGGCTCCAAAAATTATAAATTTATGCAGGGGAGTTAAATCAGATGTGTGGAGAATTGGATTCTTCAATCCAAATCTCAATTTGACCACTTTTCATTTGAATTTCGATTTTGAATTTGAATTTGGATGTAATTCAATGTAGCCATTGAATTAAATAGCAAACCTGCCTCAAAAATTATGAATTCTTGCAGGTGTGCTATTTGAAATATTAGGAAGCCATTGGTGAACTCAGAATTTTATTATTACAAGGTTTGAACAGGAGCTACCTTTAAATTTTTGATTTCTTCATTTGAGGTTTTGAATTGATTTGATTTTTAAACTGCCATTTTAACTTCTTTTCTCATTCTTGTTTTTATCCCTTGTAGTTGCGTTTTTGAATGTAGGCCTAGAGGGGGGGTGAATAGGCCTTCTTGATTTTTCTCGGTTCCTGTAACACTCAACAACAAGGTTAATACCAGAGATATCGGACTAGTCCGGTAATGTGCGGACTAGTTCGGTTTTCACGGGCTAGGTTCATCAAGTTCAGACAATTTGATTGATTCGTTAATGTTTGCAGCGGAAATATAAACTTGAATCTCGATTTAATAGTTGTATGTCAGATTCTATTGTAGTTAAAGCTCTTGATCAACAATTAGACTTAAATTGAATAAAGTGAATCAAACCCTAGATTAAGTTGATCAAATTAGATGAAGAACACAAAAAGGACAAGACACACGATTTATCCCGTGGTTCGGCTACCACGAAGGCAACCTACGTCCACGTTGAGGAGCCCACAAAAGGACCGGGTCTTCTCCAACCCTTTCCTCGTCGGATCGCCACGAAGGCCAATCCTCTTCCACTACTCACAAGGGGTAAATAACCAAGTTGAAGGGGCGTTCTCACACGTTGAGAGCTCCCTTGATTACAACTCACAATGACACCAATAACACACTCGAAAATTACAAATTGAAACGTAAGAGTGTGTTAGAGAATCAAATCAAGAGCTCAATGATGTGTGCCAAGTGTCTCTCCAATGATCTAGAAGTGATCTTCAATGGATTGATTGATTTTGCACTTAATTTCGTGGAGAGAGATGGTTTTTGAGTCTCTTGGGAGGTGTGACGGCGCTAGGGTTCGAGAGTTTGTAAAAGTGGGCCGTGCACCTCTATTTATATGGGGTTTCTAAAAGTGACCGTTAGGGTTCAGAAAGATCGGACTAGTCCGTGGTGGTCATCGGACTAGTCCGGTGTGCTGTGTGTAGCAAACCCTAAGTGTCCAGGAATATCGGACTAGTCCGGTTGAAAACGGACTTGTCCGATTTCGCTACTGGAAATCTTCGGACTAGTCCGATTGCCATCGGACTTGTCCGGTCATATGAAACCCTAAGTGTTTAGGATGACAAGTCCGCACTTGGAAGACTTGTCCGTTTTAGATCAGTGCGTATATCGGACTAGTCCGTGTAGACACCGGACTTGTCCGAAGTGGATCAGAAAGAATTATCGGACTAGTCCGGATCACAACGGACATGTCCGATTTTGTGTGACTTGTGCATTGTGTTGAGGACTAGTCCGTATTGGGGAGGACTAGTCCGAAGTGGATCAGAAAGATATCGGACTAGTCCGGTGAAGACCGAACTTGTCCAATCTAGTGCAGAATGTGACATCGGACTAGTCCGGCTGATATCGGACTAGTCCGATCCTGTATAACTTTGTGCATTGTATGTGTGTGCTTGAAAGTGATTGAGCTCTTGGGTGTGTTTCCTTAACACACTCTATACATAATAATCTACTATTTTCTTCTTCTTGAGCTCAAATTCACTTTGCTTCTCATTTCCCTTCTTTTTGGCATTTTGCTCATTTTTCATGATTTGCCTACATTCATCTCAACAAAAGGATTAGGATCCCGATTGCTTGTCATAAATCATCCAAAACCCACAAGGGAGTCCTAGATGCACTTTCAATCTCCCCCTTTTTGGTGATTGATGACAACCAATTGAGATTTCACAAAATAAGGCAAAAAAAAAATGAGATTTTCATAAAGTATGCACATATGACTCAAAAATACATCAAGCAACAAGAGAATTATCCACATGTGCATTCTTTATGGTGGGATGCATACTAAGTGCATGAATACATTGAGAATGACAGAATTTGCATTAACCAACCGATATCAAATGCATATGACATTCCAGGGGCAAAAACACAGTTTTCATCACACACTCCAAATAAATTAAGCAATTCATCACAGGACCAAACTTAATATGAAAACAGAGTTAAAATATTACAACCACAAATAAAAGATAAAGAGAACTCTCTCCTCGCACCCTATCACAGCTAAAGCTACTCCCCCTCAATCTCTCCCCCTTTGGCATCAAGACACCAAAAAGAAGGAGAGGAGGGTCCTAGGGTCTTCACTCTTCACTGTCGGTCCTCTCGTCATCGTCTTCATCTTCTTCGCTTTCTGCTTGACGAGGAGGAGAGGGAGGAGGAGGAGTGGAGCTACTCGAGCCCCCAATGCCAAAATAGGCAAGCTCGGAAGGGGACAAGGGCCCGAGCTCGGTGAAATCCGGGTCAGACTCCTCAGATATCACTGGAGATCCAATGGGGTCGATCTCCAGCTTCCGACAGATTTGCTCCACATTGGCCTTTATATACTTCATGTCCTCCTTTCTTTTCTTGTTGAGTTTGTGGACCTTCACTTCGGTCTTTTTGCAGGAGGAGAAGATTGCTGACAAGTATTTGAGGATCCCACTGGCGGATCCTCTCTGAGGGGCTTCCCTAGAGGTAGGGACCTCCCTAGAACTGCTTCTTGCTCTTGTCGGTGCCTCGGGACTGGAGACCGGTGAGGGAGCAGCCTAGATGCTCACTGGTTGAGGCTTCTGAGGCCTCAAGGGGGTGTGCTCCACATCCTTCATGAACTCAATACCTGTGACTTTCTCAATCACAAAAATGAGGTAGGGAGCATAGCCACATGACCTGTTAGGCGTATAGGATATGTTGACCATATCATTCCAAATGTACTCCGCTACATCAAATGGGCGGTCCCTGCTTATGACTCTCATTAGGGTTCTGAGGTAACCTTGCACGCTCCCAGCATCTCCATCTTTAGGAGCAATAGTCTTCCTCAGTACTCTGTTGAGGACCACAAAGAATGGTTTCATGTGCTTTGTAGAGGGAGGAACATACTTTGAGTTAGGCTCATATAGGAATTTCATCCTATCCTTCTCCATGACACCAATGTTGTGGATGATCAGCCTGTCAGGTCCAGAGGTGTCCAGATGGAGCACATTATTGAACTCCTCTTGAGTGATACTATACTTAGATCCGTGTGTCATCCAAGTAACACTCTCTTCATCCTCACTTGAGAAGTGGCAAGTTGCAAAGAACTGTGCAATCACTTCATCATTCCAGTTATGAGTGAAGGTAAAGAGATCCTTCAGGCCATGCCTCTCAGCTGCAGCAATGACCTCATCAAAGGCTGAGCACTTCTTCTTCTCTAGGTGGGCCCAGTCAATTCACTGACTGCGCACCACCGGTGTCTTCATCGGGAGATACACTGATTTGTAGAAGTCTGCATGGAATTTGCACCAAAACCTTCTATCGACAGCTTGCTTTGGCCTGCCATACAAGTCAATGCTCCTGTATTTTGCTGCAGAATCAATGCCTTTTCTGTTGAACTTCTCCTCAGTGGGGTCCCGGACCCCTTCCCTAGGAGCATGGAGCCTCAAGGGTCCAACTGGCCCCGTTGCAACTCCCTTGCCCTTTCCCTTTGCTTGCCGAAGGCCGCTTGAAGATGTAGCAGCCTTCGAGGCGGGCTTCTTGGCACAGACCTTCCTCCGAACTTGGGGAGGAGATGTAGCAGGCCCGGAAGGTCTTTCTTGGCGTTTGCCAAGACCCGCCGAGGACCGAGATGCCACCTCGTGGTCCAACTCGGCCTCAAAGTCGGAGATTTCGTTGTCGGAGCTCGACATGATCTGAGAATGAATGAGCAAGTAAAATTACAGGTTATGCAAGGCATAGGTAAGACATGATAGTAATGGATGGCATTAGAGAATTAAGGAATTAGGTTCAGGTACAGAAACATCGGACTTGTCCGGTGCCTAGGCACGGACTAGTCCGGGGTACCGGACTTGTCCGTGCATGGACCGGACTAGTCCGGTGTTCATCCTCAAAAACCTAATAGATTGAACTGGACACAATCCCTAATGCAATTCTAGTCTAGCATACACGTAGTACATCAGCTAAACATGTAACTAGTGCAGGGTGCTAGGCCAAACGATCAATGATTGAGAAAAATATGATTTCTAGGGTTTTGAAGGTTTTTACAGAAGAAATCTTTGGAGACTTGAAGTTTTGGGGGTTTGAGACCGGACTAGTCCGGTGGAATCAATCCCCAAGTCTTCAAGCTTGATCTCCGCCCAAACTTGTGGCTTTTCGACGGAGGACACAAGAGATTGCTTTGGGAGCTCGAGCGCAAGAGAGAGAAAGGCGTGAGCAAATGTGGGGATGAGTAGATTAGGGTTTGGTGGCGGCTAGGGTTATGGACACGAGAAATCGGACAAGTCCGGACTTGACCGGACTAGTCCAAAGTCATCCAGAGACCTATATCGGACTAGTCCGGCCTAACCGGCACTCTGCGGACTAGTCTGCATGGGCGGACTAGTCCGGATAACCACGGACTAGTCCGTGGTTACCAGGAAAGAATTGCATAGCCCATTCATATATATTTGAAGGTTCAATAATAGAGAATAGAGATGCAAAACAATTCAAGCAATCTTGATGAATTTGACCAGTAAGCATACAACAATCATACAATGATCAAAATTCATCAAGATCTAATAATTGACATAGTTTTTCGAGAGGAAAATAGGGAGGGGTAATTTTCACAAATCAATCAACATTTTTGAAGTAATCATACAGGTATGCAACTTTTCAAGCCACACTCCGAGAATCAAGAATACTTAGCTCATTTCGGAGTTCGCAAAAACGCTTTTCATCAAGTGGCTTGGTGAATATGTCGGCCAATTGTTTTTGTGTGTTGACATGTGAGATGGTTATGTCTCCTTTCATGGAATGGTCTCTCAAGAAATGATGTCTTATGTCTATGTGTTTAGTCCTAGAGTGCTCAACTAGATTGTGGGCTATTTTAATGGCACTCTCATTGTCACAAAGGAGAGGAATATGGTTCATATTGTAACCGTAATCCCTTAGAGTTTGTCGCATCCAAAGAAGTTGTGCACAACAACTCCCAGCTGCAACATACTCTGCTTCGGCTGTGGATAAAGCAATGGAATTTTGTTTGTTAGATGACCAAGAAACCAAAGATCTTCCTAGGAATTGGCATGTGCCAGAGGTGCTTTTTCTATCAACTTTGCACCCGACATAATATGCATCGGAGTAACCAATGAGATTGAATTTGGAGCCTTTTGGGTACCAAAGACCAAGGTTGGGTGTATGAACTAAATATCTCAAGATTCTTTTTACGGCTGTCAAGTGACATTCCTTAGGGTTGGCTTGAAATCTTGCACACAAACATACACTCAACATAATATCTGGCCTAGATGCACATAAGTAAAGTAAAGATCCAATCATGGAGCGATATACCTTTTGGTCGACGCTCGGTCCATCTTCATTGAGATCCAAGTGGCCATTCGTAGCCATGGGAGTCTTTATGGGCTTTGCCTTGTCCATGCCAAACTTCTTGAGTATGTCCTGCGTGTACTTGGTTTGGCTTATGAATGTTCCTTCCTTTTGTTGCCGCACTTGGAATCCCAAGAAGTACTTCAATTCACCCATCATTGACATTTCAAACCTGTCTGTCATAATTCTACTAAATTCTTCACAGAAAGATTGATTAGTTGACCCAAAAATTATGTCATCAACATAGATTTGGCAAATAAAAAGATCATATCTAGATTTTTCGTGAATAGTGTATAATCTACTTTGCCAATCTGAAAGCCATTATCAATTAAAAAATCTCTAAGACACTCATACCAAGCTCTAGGAGCTTGTTTGAGGCCATAGATAGCCTTACGCAGTTTATACACGTGGTCGGGGAACTCTTCGTCTTCAAATCCGGGTGGTTGCTCCACGTACACCTCTTCCTTGATCGGTCTGTTGAGGAAGGCGCTTTTCACGTCCATTTGGTACAGCTTGAAATCATGGTGAGTAGCATATGCAAGTAATATTCTAATTGATTCAAGCCTAGATACTGGAGCAAAAGTCTCATCGAAATCCAAACCTTCGACTTGTGAGTAACCTTTGGCCACAAGTCGTGCCTTGTTTCTTGTCACCACCCCGTGTTCGTCTTGCTTGTTGCGGAAGACCCACTTGGTGCCCACTATGTTTGCATTGGGTCTTGCCACAAGTTCCCAAACCTCGTTTCTCTTGAAGTTGTTCAACTCTTCTTGCATTGCCACCACCCAGTCCGGATCCTTCAATGCATCCTCAGTCCTGCGTGGTTCCAAAAAGGAGACAAACGAGTAATGCTCACAAAAATTAGCTATACGAGACCTAGTGGTTACTCCCTTTTGGATATCACCGATGATGTTGTCGATTGGGTGATCCCTTTGAGTGCGTTGGTGTACTCTTGGGTGTGGCACTTGGGGAGTTGAGTGTTGGTGATCATTTTCTTCTCCCCCTGAGTGGTTGCCCTCGTTGATTTGTTGATCATCTTCATATTCTTGTGATTGATCTTGTATCGAGACTCCCCCTTGATTGTTGATCTCCTCTTGTGGTTCACTTTCCTCTTGTATTTGTGACGATGACTCTTGTGGACGAACTTCGCCTAGAGCCATTCTCTTCAATGCTTGGTAAGGAGCTTCTTCTTTACCTAATTCACATTGATCAACTTGCTCCTTTTGGGAGCCATTAGTTTCATCGAACACTACGTCACGTGCCACTTCAACAAGTCCGGAGGCCTTGTTGAAAACACGATAGGCGTAAGTGTTCGAATCATAGCCATGAAGGAAACCTTCATCGGACTTCGAAGCAAACTTTGAAGTCCTGGGCTTCTTGTTCAAGATATAACATGGAGAGCCGAAAACTCGAAAATATGAAATGTTGGGTTTGTTACCGGTGAGTAGCTCATAAGGAGTCTTCTTGAGTAGTCGATGAAGGTAGAGTCGATTTGCGGCGTGGCAAGCGGTGTTAATCGCTTCTGCCCAAAATCGATCTGAAGTCTTGTATTCATCGAGCATTGTTCTTGCCATCTCTATGAGCGTTCGGTTCTTCCTTTCGGCGACTCCATTTTGTTTTGGAGAGTATGGTGCTGAAAATTCGTGCTTGATTCCCTCCTCATCAAGGTACTCCTCCACTTGTATGTTCTTGAACTCCGTGCCATTGTCGCTCCGAATACTCTTGATCGATAGTGAGAACTCGTTTTGAGCTCGCTTGAAGAATTTCTTGAGCGTTCCTTGTGTTTCTGACTTGTCATGCAAAAAGAACACCCAAGTGAAGCGGGAAAAATCATCAATAATGACTAAACCATATTTATTACCGCCGATGCTCATGTAAGCTATTGGACCAAACCAGTCCATATGAAGTAGTTCGAGCGGTCTTGTCGTAGTCATAATGTTCTTTGCAGGATGATGTGCTCCTACTTGCTTCCCAGCTTGGCACGCGCTACAAGGCCTGTCTTTTTCAAAAACAACATCTTTCAAACCTCGGATGTGATCGCCCTTGAGGAGTTTTTGAAGATTCCTCATACCAACATGTGCTAGCCGTCTATGCCACAGCCAACCCATGTTGGTTTTTGCAATCAAGCATGTGTCGAGTTCGGCTTTATCCTTGTTGAAGTCAACAAGGTAAAGCTTTCCCTTCAACATACCCTTGAATGCAACGGAACCATCACTCCTCCTTGAGACGGTCACACCCTCGTTAGTAAACAAGCAATTATAACCTTTGTCACATAATTGAGATATGGACATCAGGTTATAATCTAAAGATTCAACATGTAGAACATGAGAAAGAGTGTGTTCAGAGGATATTGCTATTTTACTGGTACCGAGCACCCTTCCTTGACTATTATCCCCGAAGTAGATGCCTTCGTTTGGGTCCTCGTTTTCTTCATATTCTACGAACATCCTCTTTTCTCTGGTCATGTGGTTGGTGCATCCACTATCTAGCACCCATTTGGATCCACCGGAGGAATAGGCCTGCAGAAATAAATTATACCTTGGTTTTAGGTACCCAAGCTTGGTTGGGTCCTTGGAGGTTAGTTACAATACATTTGGGCACCCACACATGGGATTTTGTGTTCCCATGGCGTGGCCCAGCATAATAAGCATAAACTTTACCAATATTGTTTCTCATTGATACATAAGAGGCATCAAAGGTTTTGAACAGGAGTTGCTGTTGTTTATGGATCGGACTAGTCTGGGTAACCGGACTTGTACGAATGACCGGACTTGTCCGGACCTCCACCGGACTAGTCCGGCGTTTATGAGAGTTCAGATTCTTAATTTTGAGTTACCAGGTTGTGAGGGTCCTCCCTTCACAAAGGTAGTCCTTCCCTTGTTATTCTTATGACTTCCAGCATTTTGCTTTCCATCGTAAGAGTAACCAATGCCATACTTGACGTTTGGAGGTCTTTGGACCAAGTATGCACTACGTGCATAGTTGATCCTCTCCTTGTCAAATATTCCACATTGGGTAGGATTTTTATCCTTTGCGGAGGTAGACTTTTCCTTCAAGCTGATGTCGACTTTACCACATTTGCACATATGAAAAGGATTAGTTGAAGTGTGTTGAGAAGGTAGACTTGAAGAGGAGGAAGGTTCACTTAGCTTGAGTGACTCAACTTGCACTTCAAGGATCTTGTTGACCTTGATCAGGTCATCAAGTTGATCCTTGATTGCAACGTTTGAGTTGGTTAATTCCAAACAAGTTTTCTTGCTTGAAGCTAGTTCAAGCTCTAGTGAGTTGTTTTTCTCCTTTTCAAGAACTAGAAGATTGTCAAGTTCGACATACCTCTCCTTTTGGGAGATAAGTATGTCTTCTTGACGATCAATTAGCGATTCCTTCTCAACAAGTTGGACAAGTAAAAATTTCATTTTAGCAGCAGTTTTTCTATCTAATCCAGTTAACATATCTTCATCATCACTATCTAGTTCATCATTACTTGAGTACGAATGCATGGAAGGAGTTTTTATGTTTACCTTGCATTTACCTTCCTTTGCCATGAGGCAAGTGCCATGTCCCTTCTTTGCACCGAGCGTGGGGAAGAGTGTGGGTTTCTTGGACGAGCTTTCAATGGCTATGCTAGCCATCTCTTCTTCATCGGATGATGAGGACTCATCGTTTGAGTCCCACTCCTTTCCAATGTGTGCTTGTTCAGCTTGTTTCTTCTTTTTGAAGAATTTCTTTGGTTGAGGCTTGGTTTCTTTATTCTTCTTCTTGTTGTCCTCATACGGGCAATCGACTATAAAGTGGTTATACTCACCACAGTTATAGCACGCCCGCCTCATCTTCGGCTTTGTCCTTTCCTTGTACTTGCCTTCACCTGATTTTGTTCCTTGTCTTTTCTTCATTATTCTTTTGAACTTTTTCATGAACAAAATCATATCCTCTTCGTCCAGCTCACTGCTTTCGTCATCGCTATCCTCCTCAAACTATGCTTCTCTTGCTTCTTTGGATAGAGGCTTGAGTGTGGACTTTAAGGCAACTCCCTTCTTCTTGGCCGATGTGAGGTCGGCTATTTCTTTGACGTGCTTGGCTTGTTTCTCCATCATTTCAAAATTGATGATTTTGCCAAGCAATTCATCTGGAGTCATCCTCTTGTACCTGGGACTTTCTCTGATCATAGAGCATAGTGTGACATTGCGAGGCATAAAGGCTCTAAGGATGAGCTTTACAACCTCATGGTCATTCCACTTCTTGCTCCCATATGATCGAACCTTGTTTACAAGTGTCTTCAATCGGTTGTACATGTCCTGGGGAGACTCGTCTTCCTCAATTGCGAACCTTCCTAGTTCGCCCTCAATCATTTCAATTTTGGCCTCCCGCACATGCCAGTCACCTTCATGGGCTGTTTGTAGTGTGTCCCATATTTCCTTGGCAATCTCCAGTCCGTCCACCTTTGTGAATTCATCTCGACTTAGAGAGGAGGTGATCACGGCTGTGGCTTGAGCGTTTCTGTGGATGGCTTGCTCTTGACTTGGAGTAAGCTCTTCGTCGTCATCTGGGATGTCTATTCTTGTGCACACAATATGCCATAAACTTGGGTTAGGGGAAATCAAGTGCATCTTCATATTTTGCCTCCACATGGAGTAATCACTCCCATCGAAGTGTGGGGCTTTTCCAAGAGGAATAGATAGGTAATGGAAAGTGCTTTCTTTCTGAGTAGTGCTTTCAGCTCCAGCGTTTCCTCGTCATCATCATCGAAGTCTTGAATTGCTTCGAGATACTTTTCCAGCTTTTGGTTCTTGCCTTTGTTTACTTCTTCCTGGTTGTTGATTTTCTGAACATCTTTCTGTCCGACATGATCTCTTCGAGTGGTTGCACTCTTTCTTGAAGAACCTGCTCTGATACCAATTGAATGTAGGCCTAGAGGGGGGGTGAATAGGCCTTCTTGATTTTTCTCGGTTCCTGTAACACTCAACAACAAGGTTAATACCAGAGATATCGGACTAGTCCGGTAATGTGCGGACTATTCCGGTTTTCACGGGCTAGGTTGATCAAGTTCAGACAATTTGATTGATTCATTAATGTTTACAGCGGAAATATAAACTTGAATCTCAATTTAATAGTTGTATGTCAGATTCTATTGTAGTTAAAGCTCTTGATCAACAATTAGACTTAAATTGAATAAAGTGAATCAAACCCTAGATTAAGTTGATCAAATTACATGAAGAACACAAAAAGGACAAGACACACGATTTATCCCGTGGTCCGGCTACCACGAAGGCAACCTACATCCACGTTGAGGAGCCCACAAAAGGACCGGGTCTTCTCCAACCCTTTCCTCGTCGGATCGCCACGAAGGCCAATCCTCTTCCACTACTCACAAGGGGTAAATAACTAAGTTGAAGGGGCGTTCTCACACGTTGAGAGCTCCCTTGATTACAACTCACAATGACACCAATAACACACTCGAAAATTACAAATTGAAACGTAAGAGTGTGTTAGAGAATCAAACCAAGAGCTCAATGATGTGTGCCAAGTGTCTCTCCAATGATTTAGAAGTGATCTTCAATGGATTGATTGATTTTGCACTTAATTTCGTGGAGAGAGATGGTTTTTGAGTCTCTTGGGAGGTGTGACGGCGCTAGGGTTCGAGAGTTTGTAAAAGTGGGCCGTGCACCTCTATTTATATGGGGTTTCTAAAAGTGACCGTTAGGGTTTCAGAAAGATCGGACTAGTCCGTGGTGGTCATCGGACTAGTCCGGTGTGCTGTGTGTAGCAAACCCTAAGTGTCCAGGAATATCATACTAGTCCGGTTGAAAACGGACTTGTCCGATTTTGCTACTGGAAATCTTCGGACTAGTCCGATTGCTATCGGACTTGTCCGGTCATATGAAACCCTAAGTGTTTAGGATGACAAGTCCGCACTTGGAAGACTTGTCCGTTTTAGATCAGTGCGTATATCGGACTAGTCCGTGTAGACATCGGACTTGTCCGAAGTGGATCAGAAAGAATTATCGGACTAGTCCGGATCACAACGGACTTGTCCGATTTTGTGTGACTTGTGCATTGTGTTGAGGACTAGTCTGCATTGGGGAGGACTAGTCCGAAGTGGATCAGAAAGATGTCGGACTAGTCCGGTGAAGACCGGACTTGTCCGATCTAGTGCAGAATGTGACATCGGACTAGTCCGGCTGATATCGGACTAGTCCGGTCCTGTATAACTTTGTGCATTGTATGTGTGTGCTTGAAAGTGATTGAGCTCTTGGATGTGTTTCCTTAACACACTCTATACATAATAATCTACTATTTTCTTCTACTTGAGCTCAAATTCACTTTGCTTCTCATTTCCCTTCTTTTTGGCATTTTGCTCATTTTTCATCATTTGCCTGCATTCATCTCAACAAAAGGATTAGGATCCCAATTGCTTGTCATAAATCATCCAAAACCCACAAGGGAGTCCTAGATGCACTTTCAGTTCTGCACTATGAAATTTAGGAATTTTACATCCCTCCTCCCTTAAAAGAATCTCATCCCGAGATTACAAATGAAAGAGATGGAGGTAAAAAGATTACCGGATATGAGATGATAACAAATGCCGATAGTTGGATGGGAGATAGTCCTCACTTTCCCATATCGCTTTGTCAACGATATGGTTACTCCAAAAGACTTCATAGAAGTATAAAAGTCCGATTTCTCGTGGTGTGAGTCTTTCATCAACGATCCACATTGGATGCTCATATGATTACTCAAGGATGATGAATCACACAATTGGCGTTATGAACGATCAAGTTGTCCATCGCTCAAGATTATTTAGACACTACTCAGGTGTTTGAATGGAGATACATATTCTTGATCAAAGTTCTTTATTACCTATGTTTCATGGTGTATCACAAGTTGGCTAATGTCGTGCATATGCAATGCAATCCCGGGCAAGATGCATAAGGTATGGTGCATTCACTTTAATGATTTGAGCGAAAATTGGTAAAACAATTCAAACGCGTTGAGACGTATCTCAAGATTCACAAGGCATAACGAACCTGGTCATTGAAGGTGTTAGACAAATATTACACCCCACATAACTTGACTAAGGTCATTGAACACTAGTTAACAATATGATAAGAACAGGTGGAACTCAGCCCAAATGAACATAGCAAGTACGATTGAGATGAAGGATTAAACTTGTCGATGAGCTAGCACTCCCTGACACTTTCTAACCACAAGTTAGAAACAGAATTGTGGTTCAATAACAAAGGGTCAGGTTTCTCATCTCGAAGTGTTCTTACTAACGATCTCCATTCGATAGTGAGTGTGGTCGGGTTGCCTTCTGAAGTGGTAAAAGAATAACTTTAAAGAGTATGTAACAACCTCCACATTGGTAGGCAATAAAGATGAGGTACAATGATGGTCCAACCACTCTAAGATATCAAGGTCATATCACACTCAAAGTTGATCAACTAACCAATCAAAGAAAAGTTTATGGTAAATTCAGCCTTTCTAAATAGGTCATCTAGTACACATAGCATTTTCACCATGCTCCGTGTGCATACTGTTGTGATAACCATACCGCCCAGATCCATACTCTTATCTAACTTTCGGTGCAGCAGACTCTGTTGGAGATCATGTTAGTCGTTTTCTCAAAATGATAAAGAGGTTAAAGCTACAATTATTATCAAAGGTGAGTCGGTCAGGTGCTCCGACTTTACCCACCCGAAAATGAGATACTCCGTTGTCACTTTGGTGTTGATGTCCTCTGATACAAAGGAGGTTTGATAATCAAACACCAAGGTTAAATGGAGGTCACTCCTCCCCCTTAAGTTCCAATCTAGGAGCTCGGAAGCTCCCTTTAAACTTCTATCGGGAAGGTGAAGTGCAACGGTGGTCTCATACCCTGAAGGCATACCATCGTCGATCAATGGAAAAAATGGTGTAATTATTCGTTCTTATTACCTTTTTGTTAGCGGTAACCAGCTGTCGTTAAAAAGGTAAATTATGACAGACAAATCTGCTTCGCTGAAGTCTCCCACTTTCGAAAAGATGGTGTGCACACACCCGTTAGTAAGAAGTTATCAGCCACACAGTTTAAATGGCTTTGATCAATTGTTCATACTCTCCCAAAAGAAATGTGGATCACGAAAAGGAAACTATCATTCCTGGTGTCACAATTAAGGAGAAGCGGTCCCAAAAGCATGGCATAATTATTTCATTAAGCAAGTTTAACAATCAGTTAAGGCTTTACTACAGTATCACCTCCAGAAATTTTGCTTAACTGACTAAGAACTCATATAAAGTTGTAGCAACTATAAACAGTTTGAATTTGAGACAGTGATGTTTGTGGGAGCATAATCAACACTTCTGTTGACTATGGAAAATGAAAGATAGCACATGTGCCTTCACATGGTTACTGTTTTGCCAGTAAATAACAATGAATCCCAGTTAGGACTGTTGGGAAATTGGTTGAGGCGTCAATATTTCCGGACTAGCAAATCTGTGTAGACTATCTTGACGGAAATATTCAAGTTAGCTCAAGGCCAAGCAAAAGTTGCTTGTGAAAAGAGGAGCATCAAATCTCTCCAACGTGCATACATATTCACTCTAATGCCAAAAATGCCAAAAGCGGTAGCCATGGAAAAGATGAGTAAATCTGGTGGATGACTGTGGATAGCAGAATCTTGCTTGTGTGGATGCATAAAAGTTTTAACAACCCAGGTCTAGCACTGTCCAAGACAAAACTAGTAGAACTGGTCACAACACTGGCAGACTGAACCAGTTTAACAAAAACCTTAATTTTCATCATGCTACAGCATTTTCATGCCTTGAGCCAAAATAAAAGTTGAAGTTAACTCAAGCAACCTTGCAACGAGTATTCACTCGCTCCCAGATCAATTATGGATAAAAAGTTATGAAAGTTCAAAGTGGACAGACCGACTGGAAAAAAACTTCAGCAACACTCCATATGGAGTATCCACTTTAATTCACTTGTTTTGTAAATTTTCAATTCAAATCTCACAATAATCAAAACTAAAAAGTTATAGCATAAGTAATGAGCTTTTTGTAGATGTATGACCCAACTCTTTGTAAGTTGCGCAATGCAAGTTATGATCAAAACACTACAAAGTACAGAAATACATTTCTGTGTTTTGCAGTTTGGAACAGTTTGTGTTTCATTGATCATATCACTAGTTTAACTTGGAAAACTGGTCATGGAGTGAAAAAGAGGTTGTAGACGGACTCAAGAACTTCTCTCGACACAGTGGGTTGGACATTAGAAGGACATAAGAAATTTAAACCAAAATGATTTGAATTACAACATTCAATCTCTGGTTTCACTGTACAGTTTCTGGTCCAGCTGACCAGTCTGGAGATATTAAATTTTTTTTACCAGTTAGAGGCACACTCTGGACTGGAGTTAAACTAAAAAGTTGTATTACACTCAAATAAAATTCCATAATGTATTCATTTGCTCTCATATCATTTCTGGGGTGAATGTTATGGAAGTTTTAGTCAACTGGTAGGAGTTCAAAACTGGAGTGTGACTCACAGTTCTGTTCCAGCTGACTATCCTGTATAAATTTGAGATTTTTATACCGTTAAAGACAAAACTAGTATTTAAGTTGAATACAAAAGGTTTATTTCACTTCATAACCTTTCCATATTGTACTCTCACAGCCACAGGTGAGCTCTGGAACAACAGTTATACAGGTTTAAAGTTGAGAACATCTTTGACAGAACCTCCCCTGTATATCTGGGTTTTTGTCCACAGTTTATACAGATATAAAAGTTCAAGATATGGAGATAATGTCAATTACAACATGGTACAACATCATGTTTACATCCCAGAAATTCAATGGTTCAACCCTCAGCAAGTGTTATACAGGTTATAGCGCGCAAAATTCAAACTGTACATATTAAGGTTCTGGTTCTGGACTGCCAGAACAGTTTTAGCGACAAATGTAATTTGACCTTGTTAATACAATATTAAGCTTAGGATCTGAATAATAAAGTGATAAATGACTTCCTAATATGGCTATAAATGTCTAATATACCTATGAAAAGTTTAAATATTAGGAGATATGGCTATCTAAAGTTGACAGATGAGCTGACTGGTTTCTGCCAGCAGTTCTGCAGAGTACCAGTTTGAACCTAGAATTAGAATTGGTTGTGGGTCGAATGGAAAGATCCTTTTAATTACCAAGTTGTAGTGATGCTACTAAACTTTCTATATATGCATCATAATAATGCAGGAGATTTTTCTACCAAGATTTATGGTAAGAATACAGAGACTGGGTCGATTGGTCAGTCATCTGTAGTAATTTTTGTGGGGTACAGTTTACACGGGTTTAAGATGCTTTTCTGTACTAGTGATCAAAAGGAAACTTGTAGAGGACTTGATGATCTTTCGATCCATATAGCATAACCCGATGGTTACATATATTTAACCTAGGTTTCAACATGGCAAAGTTGAGCAAACTTCAGCCAGCAACAAATAACCTTGATTCTCTATACAAGCTTTGATTAGAAAACACATTGCAATGTCCAAAACATACCAGTAAATGATACTTGGACTTTTGAAACACAATGCATATATTCTGTCATGGGGAATTGTTGAAGTATCAAATGTGATACTGATGGTACTACATGCCTCACCTATTAAAAATCTGAATGTTATATCCGGATACGTTTATATGTGGCCCTAGTATCGGTCACTCGCAAACGTGTTCTACAAGGGTCAATACCGTAGTTAGTGTACCTACAAAAGAAACACATTCACAATTCACTCAATAAGCCATCTTTCAGGCAGGCCACATAGGCAGCACGACAGACAGTCAAAACAATATATAGTTGAAAGTAAATGCATACAACTCTGGTGTGAGTCGCCCGGCGAGCGAAGTCATGTCTCGAGGTACATGGTTGTACTAACAACTGCACGACAAGGGCTCCCCTACGAACCGCCTTATACATGCTAGGGACAACGTGTTCGCATGCCCCTATAGAACACGACGAGCTCTAGAGAACATACTATCGGGTTATACACCACCCGACGGGGGCTCCCACTATTGCCTGAAGCACGCTGGGATACCGCGTTTCATATGTTCTCAGAAACATGGAGAGTTTCAGAGACTCATATTGACTTTTCGTGCCAAACCACGGAAACAATCACATACAACCTCTCATATGGAAGAGCTTACCGAGATTGATCCGCTCTCGGTGGCGTACCTTACCTCTTACCTAACGTCAGAGCGTCGTTATAGAATATAATAACACATATGTTAGCTTTGCCACCTTAATAACTTATACTAGTAATAGTCCTTATGTGGTCATATAGACTAATCCTTACTCGACTACTTCGGAGTTTTCAAAAATAGGCCCTCTTCGAGCGCTCTATTCCCAATGCTGCTCTAATACCAGACTGTGAGGACCGGGGTCCCGACATTCCAGAAATCACATTGGATGGTGCCGTGCGATGCAGCACCCAACAGCACACACAAAAAGACAAAATAAAGATACAAAGTTTTCATTTCATAATAATATATTGTTTACAACATAGTGTACAACAACAATACACACGCAGTGGAATATACATACTCACACTCTCAACTTGACTAAGCACAAGAGAAGCCATCCATGCCCGCGAACGCTTCTTGCTAGCAACATGAAGATCAATAAGGCAGCGGCATGCTGTCACATGAGAGATACATCTTGACAATTCGAGGTCTCACGGACAATCCATAACGGCAACAATATAATTAAACCAGCAAAACCTCATATAAAGCAACTTTGAGCATGAAGGCCCATAAAGACTTAACCGTCTCACTTAAACATGGAAGTCTACTTGCTTGAGACATATAATATACGAAAGCTGAATTTTCATAAAGTACTCGCCTATTAGTAAATCCTTAGCTCAATTTTAATGGTAGCAAATGACATTCCCTGAGCATGGCACATCACGGACTCCACAATCGGACAAGAAACGCTTCATCCCCAATGTTACATGCTCAAAGCAGCATAAACTTTATTCAAGTTATTTTTTTAGCAATTGTAAACTTAATTTTGGTATTTCTAATCCATACAAGTTGCAATACAATAATAGTCATCAAAGCATATTCATAATATTCGAATTACTCTTTATTACTACGTCACGACTTAGTGAACAAGTATGCTCAGTCCATAACCACGAGTGACGATGATTCGAATCAATAACACCCGAATAGCACAACACATACAGCCACACTCGAAGCTACGAGGGCACACACCACTGATGTTGTATGCAGCCACATTTCACTCCACACCTACATGCCGAACCGGTCCCACTTCTATGAGGAGGAGGCTCCCACACAGAGCGTGGTTGTGCCAGTTGTACGGTTTACACCTTGCTGCCCTCAACCCACACCTATAAGGCGGTGGGTTATGCCTCGACGCTAAGGTCAACAAGTTACATCGGTTTCCTGGGTCACATATATCTAGTATGCCTCCGGTACAGTTCAAACTTGCCCAACAGGGCCACACACGGCGCGGTCCTCAATCGACAAAGGCAGGGCTACGCACTTGAGACCATGTCCCGCCGCACCCTAAACCATGCCCTGTCTCATATTCAGTTTCAAAAGTCATTCTCTATAATAACCAATCCCGTATGTTGATCTCGCTATCCCGCGAGTGGATTCCAACCACTCGACGTCTACCAAATTCACTACAACATTAGCATGGCAATTCTATATGTTGAGCTATAAATTTACCCATACACTCCATGGGATTGGGGGTCATGCATGAGGAGTGTCAATCACAAATAGACCTAATGCACAATTCATATACTAGTCATCATCGTGATATAAGACTGATATTGAAACTATATGCATAAGCTTCGAAATATGGATTAAGTAAGTAAATGATCATAAATGGATTTGGAACTTTAGTGGTGGACACCAGGTACTATGAGGATGATCTGGAAAGAAGATTGAAGTAATCAAGCAAGCTTGTTGTCTCTAAAATTCCAACAAGTAAATGGTTTCTCTGAATTTTGGTACTACATTTGTAGCTTTGACATAGCTAACAGTAAATTATTTTGGTAGAGGAGGTCTCACTGGTTCTAGGAAAATTTGTTTCATAATTTTCTGATATTCCTAGAGGGAGGAATTGATTTACATGTTTGGCATAAAATCTGGAAATGGATCTGTACATTTCTGGATTTTCAATTGATATAGAGAATTGGAACACTAAATAACACAGCAAATGAAGTCAAATAAACTTGAACATTGCACTGGAAATCAAATGTATTTGAATGAGTATTCTAACCAAAATTGGGAACTTTTCAATTAGCAGAACAGGAGTAATTAATTTCCCAAGAAGCTAGATTAAAGGAATTAATTGGTTACAATTTGGAACTTTCATGTCCAACCAATTGCACCACTGCAAGATTGGGATCAATATGAGTCAAACAGAATTTATTTGGAATTATTTGAGGAAATATACTAGGATGAATTGAATTTTTAAGTTCGAATCAGAATCTGGAAAAATGTTTCTGTTAATTATCAACAATAGAGATAAAAATGGAATCTGGGTAAGTTATACAGGTCCAATGGTCATGAAACTTTTTCTGGGACTCAATAACACTTAAGTGGAGACTCTGGTAATGTTTTAGGTTTTTCCAGTGGAAGGATCAACTTTGTGAGTTCCCGAGCTGTTTGGAGGAAATGAATTATACAGACATTAATTTGAGTTTTCATGACAAACCCCTGGTACATCTAGAAACTAGAGTAATAAGCTTTAACAAAATTTGTTTGAAGATATTTGGCTGAGAATTTTCGGAGGTATAGATTTTCCAAGATTGACATAGCTTCTGCACCAGAAAATGGTTTAAACAGCCATTCAGTGGGTCCCACTTGACATGAATGTCTTCAACCTCGGGTCAGGTCGACCCAGAACAGGGGAAACAATGGCACCCGCACGTTCCCACCTCAATGCTCAACAAAACTTTGATCTTGTGGGGATCGATTCCAGGGAGCAAAGAACACCTATGGGGCATCTTGGAGACGGTCGAAGGCGAGCAGAGCCTCGCCGACGACGGCAACAGCAGCGTCCTTGGCATGGCCAACGGCGAATTCTCACTGCAATGCCCCAAATCGAGCGCTATGTCCTGGATTATTGTGGTGCTCCAAAGAACGAGTAATTGGCCACCAATCGAGAAGAAACTAGGCGCAAGGGTGTTCTCGACGGTGAACCGAGCTCTCAACAATGGTGATGTGGAAATCTTAAATATCTTGCTCATGACTCAATGGTTTCTACTGATATTTGGTAGGAGTATGCACCAGGAGGCATTGAACAACATCCATGAACGAATTAAAGGATGGTTGCACGTAGAAAGTGAACTGCTTTGAAGACCTAATCAACTTGCATGAACGACCGAAAACAAAACTAGCATAACTTGCTCGAAACTTAGGGGAATGAAGAACGGCTTTCACCATCGTGTAGAGGGTGCATGGGTGAACCTTCTTTTTCTAGAGCTCGAGGACTGAGGTTGCTTGGTTGTGTGTGTCAACGGTGGAGCAGAGAGGTGACAACAAGTTCTTCCCGATGTCCACCAGTGGAACTTCAAAATAACCAGCCGACGTGTGAGAAAACGGCACAGAAGTTGCACCAAGTGATAGAGCAGAGGGTGGTGCTACCTTTTGCTTTTGAAATCGAGTGCCAACTTGGTCCGGAGCTTGAGCTATATGGGGAGGCAGCAAAGGCACCGGTGAATGCTGTTCTTGCGGGAAGAACAGCGAGAGAGGGCCAGAGCACTGGGTTGGCTTCGATCTGGGATGTGGTTGGACAGCTGCAGCTGTGCATATCGTATTGATGCAAGCTAGCAAGCAGGCAGCTCGCTAGAGCTTGCATGCCGTGCGTGTCGCACAGTGAAAACAGAGGTGTTTCCCTGCGATTGAGTCTCTGTACAGTGGGCCCCACACTCCCATCCTCATCCCTTCTCTGTTATGTAATTTCTCTTACCAACTTGGCTCCAAAAATTCTAGATTTTTGTAGGGGGGTTAAATAAAATGTGGAGAATTGGATTCTGAAATCCAAATATCGGTCTGACTACTTTTCATTCAATTTCAATTTCAAATTTGAATTTGAATTTGAATTTGGATGTACTTCAGTGCAGCCATTGAATTAAATAGCAAACCTGCCTCAAAATTATGAAATCTTGCAGGTGTGCTACTTGAAATATTTGGAAACCATTGGTGATCTCAGATTTTTATTATAACAAGGTTTGAACAGGAGCTACCTTTGAATTTTTGAATTCTTCATTTGAAGTATTAAATTGATTTGATTTTTAAACTGCCATTTTAACTTCTTTTCTCATTCTTGTTTTTATCCCTTCTAGTTGAGTTTTGCACTATGAATTTTAGGCATTTTACATTTGTGCCAGTGTGTGAATCTATTTCGCGTGGAACTAGCACGCTTCACACTTCTTGACCAGCCCAACTGCATCCTGGAGTACTGTAAGCCAATAAAAACCATACCGAAAAGCCTTACCAACCAGTGTGCAGGATGACGGATGGTTCCTACACTCGCCTCCATGGATCTATACGAGGAGTTCCCCTTCTACCAACGTGTATCATTTAGCCAACCTGACAACTTGCTCAGCGGATACACCATCTTCAGGAAGGATGTTATCTTTCAAGTAGTCTTGGACCTCCGAGATCCATGCATTGGGACTGACTTGAGCTTCCGGATCTTGCACACTTGGTTGCTCGGAGCTTCCTGTAGCGCCTACAATCCTTAGTGGGCGTCATGGTAACAGGGCCACCGGGACCGCTAGCTTCGGGGTGCTAGTCTCGCCCCCCATCACTCAGTTCGATAGGCTGAGTTGGAGGTGTTGGTGATCTCCTGACAAAAACTCTGTCGGGAGCTTTAGCCCCGATTGAAGCCTTGGTTGAGAGGTCATTAGCTTGAGCGTTGTTGAGACCGTAGACATGGCGGAGGTCCAAGACGTGGAAGTCCTTCTGCAACTTCTGGAGTTCAAGTAGATAAGCATCAAGCTAAGGGTTATTGCAACTGCATTCACCTTGTACTTGCTTGATGATGAGTTGCGAGTCACCCTTCACTTGGAGCTGTCGGACACCATATGATAGCGCCACCTTGAGTTCAAAGATGAGAGCTTCATATTCCGCTATGTTGTTGGGTGCCTTAAAGTCGAGGTGCACCATGTACTTGACCTTCTCTCCGGTCGGAGCGAGGACAAGGATTCCACCTCTGGCTCCCTACTTCTTCACGGAGCCGTGGAAGTAGAGAGCCCAATGAGGCTCAGTGAAGACCAAGACCTTCGGTTTTGGCTTCTGCTCGTCAAGACCCTTGTAGTTGATGAAGAAGGTGTCCACTCCGCCACGAAGTTAGCCAGTGCCTGACTCTTGATTGCATGTCGAGGCAGAAATTCGAGATCGAATTCTGCCAGCTCCGCAACCCATTTGGCGATATTTCCCGTAGAATTGGGATTATGTAAAATTGCTCACAGAGGATATGAGGTTACTACTAATATATTGTGTGTCTGGAAGTAGTGATGAAGCTTCCTTGAGGTAATAAGGACTGCGTACAACAGCTTATGCACCTCAATGTACCGAGTCTTAGCATCATGAAGTACTTTGCTGATGAAGTACACTAGGCACTGGACAGTTCGGACCCTCCTGGAGGGGTCTGAACCTTCTTCTTCATCAACCCAGACCCTCCCAGAGGGGTCCGGATCTCCTTCTTAATAGGTACTCCCTCAGATGAGGGAGGTTGATCCACAGGCATCTTGCTTTTAGGATCTGTGCCTGGGGGCTGGGACCCAGACTCGCCTTCAAGTAGCTCCAGACCCTCTCGGAGGGGTCTAAGCTCCTGAGTTAAAGATGTTTCTGGTCTCTACGCAACCAGAGCCATGCTAACAACCTCCATAGATGCAGCGATGTAAACCTGAAGAAGCTCACCAGGCTTCAGAGTTACCATGATTGGTAGTGTGATGATGAGTTGCTTGAGCTCTTGGAACGCCTGCTCTGCTTCTTCAGATCAATCGAATGGTCCAGACTTCCTCAATAGTTTGAAGAAGGGTAGCGCCCGCTCTGCCAGCCTTGAGATGAACCGGCTAAGCCAAGATAGAAACCCAGTTAACTTCTGGATGTCCTTGATATGGGCTGGAGGCCGCATTTCTTTGATGGCTTTGATCTTGGCTGGATTTCCCTCAATTCTCGATAAGTCACCAAGAAACCAAGGAGCTTTCCAGAGCCAACCCCGGAGACACATTGGTCCGGGCTGAGCTTCGTGCGCGTCAGGCGCAGCTTATCGAAGACGACTTGAAAATTGTCGAGGAGGGAGTCCTTGTTATTCACCTTGACAACGATGTCATCGATGTAAACTTCCACCAAGTCCCGAATCAGCTTCCCAAGTTTTGTGCATGACTCGCACAAAAGTTGACACAACATTTTTAAGACCAAAAGGCATAGAAGTATAACAATACAACCCATCTACTATGATGAAGGAAGTATGCTCTTCATCTTCCTTAGACATTGGAATTTGATGATATCCAGAATAAGTGTCTAGGAAACATAGTAGTTCACACCCGGAGGTAGAATCCACTATCTGATCATTCTTGGTAGTGGAAAAGGGTCTTTTGGACATGCCTTATTTAATGTGGTGTGGTCGATGCACATCCGAAGCTTCCCGCCAGCCTTAGGCACGACGACTGGGTTTGCCAGCCACTGTGGATGATGAATCTCCCAGATGAATCCAACGTCGAGCGGTTTTTTCACTTCTTGTCTAATGAAGTTCTGCTGCTCAACAGATTGCTTCTGGGGCTTCTGTTGTATAGGCCGTGCGTCGGGGTATATCTTCAGATGATGCTCGATCACCTCCCTAGGCATCCTAGGCATTTGTGGTGGTTGCTATGCAAACACGTCGACATTCGCCCCAAGGAAAGTGACGAGTGTGAGTTCCTATTTGTTGCTCAGACCTCCCAATATACGGGTAGTCTAAGTAGCATCAAAACCAATTTCGACCACTTTGATGATAATGTTGATGTCGCCACTTGGTTGCACATGAGATGCATAGGATGAGCCATGCTGGCACGAGCTCGATGGTTGTTGAGCAGCATGCTTCTTGCCGGATTCCTCTTCTTGCACTGTAGCAAGCGCATGATGTACTTCCAACACAATAACCACAATAGTTTGGTCCCCTCAGATCCGAAGGACGCCTGACGAAGTTGGCATCTTCAACACGAGCTAGCCGTAGTGGACCACGACCATGAACCTATACAGGGCTGGCCTGCCTAGGATTGCATTGAAGCGGAGATTGATGTGTGCCAAATCAAATACCAGCTTCTCGTACCTATAGTTGTCCCATGTCTCGAAGGTCACGGGCAAAGTAACTAACCCAAGAGGCGTGATGGCTTCTGGACTTACTCTAGAGAATGGGCGTGAGGGCCTAAGGTCCGAGAGGTTGAGTTGGAGCTTCAAAAAAGCTATGAAGCTGAAGAGGTTGAGTGTTGCACCTCCATCCAACAGGACATGGTAGAGCTGGATTTTGTTGATAGTCGTGGAGACCATCAAGGGCAATTGTCCAGCTCTGGCCATGTTCCTCGGACAGTCTGGAGCATTGAAGGTGATGGAAGTATCCATCCACTTCCGATGAGGTCTGACCTTTGCAGTAGGAGCAGCAGCAGCCATCTCTCGACGCATAGTCTTCAGGATGCATCGCGAGGTGATGTCCCAGGACTCTCCATACATCATATGGAGAGTCTTCCGATGTTCATTGTTAGAGATGTTACAGTCACTGTCGACGGTGTTGTAGACCGCCTTTAACGCCTTCTTGGTGTCATGGAAGCCTAGCTCCTGATCATACAGAGCTTCATCAACATTCTGTTTCCCTTCCCGCTGGTGGAAAAGGAGTCTCGTCTTGACACTTGCTGTTGCGTTCAGCAAGCCAGTTGACCTCACGACAGTCTTCTAGATTTTGGCTTGTCGATTTGTGAATCGGACACCCCATCTATTCGCCGTTGCCATCTTCAGACGATGGTCGAGGTCACTTGTCAGGGCATGGCCCCCGGCAACCAGGTGTTGCGTCAGCTGCAGCGGTAGGTGTACCCACAAGTGACTCCTTTTTGCAACTTGACTTCTTCTTCTTTTTTCCACTGCTGGAGGCAGTAGCTTTAGCATTGGAGGAAGATTTCTTGGCCTCCGCAAATGGTTTGGAATGCATATCACGGCCTTCCGCGGCTCTAGCGCATTTGTCAGCCAGGATGAAGAGTTCCGTGACGCCGCCAACATTCTTGGTTGCCAGCTTCTCTAGCATCTTCTTGTCGCTAACCCCCTGTCAAACTGCAATGATGATGGAAGCATTGGAGATAAAGGAATTGTGTTCTGTACCTGAGAGAATCGTTGGATGAAGGATCGTAGTGACTCCCCTGACTTTTGTTGTACGGTGAACAGGTCCAGCTCGGTGTCAGGCTAGGTGTTGGAGCTCCCAAAGTTGGCGGCAAACTGGCGATAGAGTTCCACCCAACTGTAGATGGACTCGGGCGGTAAGCTCATAAACTAGGACCTTGCAGTCCCAGTTAGAGTCACAGGGAAGTAGTTGGCTATTACAACCTCATTGTCTTCAGTTGTGAGGATGGCGATGGAGTAGATCTGAAGAAACTCGACAGGGCTGACCGTCCCGTCGTATTTCTCCAGCAGATGAGGCTGGAACTTGGTGGCCACTCGACCATGCGGAGGTGCATGGCAAGGGCCGAACAGCCGCCCCCAACTCTCAGAGGAGAATGGTTTTCTCGAGTAATTCACCTCTCACGAGCACACTCGATGTTTACGCGGCCGTCCTGCCTCATGTAACGACGGTCAAGGTCCGACCGAAGGTCCTGAGTTTGGAGCCTCATTATCATTTGAGTAAGGTGAGCCCAGAGGGCTGTGACGTCACTTGCTGGGAGGGCGCATGTCTCTTGAGCTACGACGCCTGAGGACCAAGTCTACCAGACAAGGTCTTGTTCCGAGAAGGTGACTTCCCTGCATGGGGCAAACTTTTGTTGCTGATCGCATTAGCTGTAGCTGCAACCAAATGCTCAACACAAGCGTGCCACTGTTCTAGCACAGAGGGAGGAGCTCCCAGCGCTGGAGGACACTGGAGAAGAGTCTGCGCTGCATTCTACGCATTCTCAGGGTTGTTTGTCGATGTAGTGACCGACACGAATACACCATCTTGTTGTCTAGCGTTGGCTGCTAGAGCAGGTGGTGGAAGTGGTGCGACGCTAGTCGGGACAAGAGCGTTGGTCGGCTGCTACCCATTGGAATGATTCCCTACAATAGGTTGCACAACTGATTCGTTGGATGAAGCGACAGCCGAGTTCACCATCTTGAAATCTTGAAAGAGTCCCCTCTTTGGCGCACCAAATGACGAAGTGTGGACTAAGACACTTCCCTGGTACTACTAATAAGTAGTCTGCAGAGGTTTGTATTCAGTTGGGACGCGAGACAAGATTAGGAACAAGAGGTGAACACCGAGAGTTTTGCGTGGTTCGGGTCGCCTAAGCATAATACCCTACTCCATGGGGTGTGTGTTGATAGTATGAGTATCAGTGTGTATGAGTTTGGATGCCTATGAGATGACCTAAGATGAGTTGTCTTTCTACCGTGCAGTGCAACCCTTTTATATGCCAAGGACCGAATGTTACAGTGTGTGCCTGGCCCGACAGGTGGCCCTGGCGGTAATAAAATGCCCTATATATGTTCTACAGTTTTAAGGGTGGTTAATAGCGTGATAACGTTCCTTAATAGTAATGTTACCAATCTTGATAGTTCTCTGATTGTGCATCATTAATATAGCATTAACGATGTGTTAACCATGTCTTGTAACGGCCAATTGATAGCCCTTCAATGTTCGCACCATTGGAGATCCCGCTGCAGACTTAGGTCTGGGCACGTGACACATGGAAGCTTCAGAGCTTCCCTCTACTGGAAGATAGGTCCGGCGCTACTGGACACATGGTAGTGCTGGAGCTTCCCTGAGGTGGGAGATAGGTCTGACCCTGTAGGCCACTTGGCAGCACCGGAGCTACCCAAACGAGAGAGACAGGTTTGGCTGTTCTGGACACGTGGAAGCATCTGAGCCACCCTATGAAGGGAGGCAGATCCAACACTACGGGACACGTATCCCCTTCGGACGTCAGCCAACTGGACATAGGAACTCTGTGACTTTGTTTATAGTACCAAGGGGTAACCGGTACGCAGGTTACTGACAGCGGGTGTTGAAAAAGTTCATAAAATCCAGAATTGAATTGTTGTATGCATTCATCTGAGATGAAATATTTAAATTTTGTTTCGATCTGGAGTGTTTTTTCCCTTGACCATTTTGTTGCAATTTGGTGATTCTTCCATTCTAAAAATCAAGTGTAATCTGTCGTTCCATTGGGAATTGATTGATTGCAAACTGCTTCGTGGTCAGCGGCTACGAGCACAAGTGTGTGGTGTTATGAATATCCATAGGGTTGATATTTGTTGCATTGGCAGCTGGGGAACAGCCGGAGAGTTCGTGAGGGTCTCATAAGTTATCTTTATCTCATCGTTGGAAACTAGTTGATGGTCGTTATATACAAATTTTGACCGTTAATATAACTCAAATATGCGGAGGAATAAATATTTGTTACACACATCATAGGTATAATTAACATAATTCCACTTGTTCTTCGAGAAATAGTGCATGCAGGAGTTTTATGCAGAATTGATGGAGAATGAGGGGAGCAATCCTAAAAAGTACCACCTCAGCCAATCACACGATGGCACATGGCACCACATGGGTCCATGACTCATTTCCAGGCGTATCTGAGGTGATCCAACGGTGTATCACCCAGGAAGGGGGAAAGGGACCACCTGGAAGTCACCCCGAGGAAGCACACAGGAGGGGGGCCAGCACAGAGTAGGCCGAGCCACCTACTCGGCAAACTTGTCCCTGGCGCCAAACTAGGTCTCCTTCCACGTGTTGGGTCCTCATGACTCCCTGAAGGTAGTGAAGACTGAATCGCGCGCTAATTTTGGCAGGAACCGCCTATACTCCGTGTATAAATCGGGGGTGCCTTACTTCTCACACACACCACTCAAGCATTCTCTCTTGCATTACACTTGCGCTCATAGTCCCTTAGTGGAGGTTAGGTTGTAGACAGGAGCCTCTAGTCCCAAGTCCAAATTGGAAAAGGTATGGCTCGTGTATCTTCTCTTATATTTGTGACATTAGGCTTTATAATATTATTATTAGTCTTTATTGATTCATATACTTGGATGAAGCGTTCCTGGTTTGGTTGTGAATTCCATGCATGTGTTAGGAATAGATGTCATTATGGTCTAGTTATAATGCTCTTATTATTATATCATAAAAATCTATTACCTCCACTACATTCTAATTAGGAATTAATATCGTTATGTTAATATATGTAATATAGTGCTTGGTTCCAACATTGGTTTCAATTATGTTTAGGTTAGTCACTGCCTTAGGATGGTGCTTGCACCTAGGCTCTTAAGGTATCTACTTATTATGTAAGCATGGTGCTTAGATAATTAAGTAGCATTGGATGTCTTGTAGACCCACAGTTTGCAGGGATAGGCTACAGGTGGTGACAGCCTTGTCCATCCTATGTAATCCCCCACGTTCGGCTACGCCGCATGCTCGTGGCAGGAATCATTCTGATATTCTCAGGGGCAAACCCATGCCCGATGTGTTGGACCACTAAGCCCTTGTTGTGGCACCCGGTTCCTAGAATGAATCAAGTGTGACACATATGTGTGTCCAGGATGTTTAACACACATACACGAGTGCATCACAAATGATACCCAGATAATAACCATGTTTCGAATAATAAATAGTACCTTTTACAATACACAAATAGTCTCAAATACTAGCTCTAATAGTATTGCAGCGGAAAAACTAAAGCACTATAAGACTCCATGTCCACAGGCATTTGACGGTAACACACACGCCCAATACTCCTCCTAATCCTTCGGATACTCCAAATCATAATCTGTTACTGAATTAATGTGGGAATAGCAAGGGTGAGCACATGTCATGCTCAACAAGTGTGGGAAAAATGACATGTAGCTTAAACAAAGGATGACAATAATGGTTCATTGTAAAGAAGACATTTCATTCATAAAAGTAGGAAAATGCGTCTATCATTACTACGTATGGTCATATCCCATCGTAACTTAATTACCATCAATCCCATGACAAATTCCATCAATTACAAGCCATTCAATAACCAACCGACGTATTCATCCATAACCATCCATAATTATCCATAACCATCCATATCCAACTCATCTTAACCAAACCCATGTCCCAAGCCCAATTCCAGTCATTATTCAATATCCAGATCTATACTCAAAACATGTGAGGGTCCACGTCGCTCGCAACCGGGAGCACAGCTATCATGATAGTTTTACACTCTACAGAGGTTGTACCACTTTACCCTCAAGTTTGTGATTTCATCACCTTTCGGTGACTAAGGAATCTCAATTATGCCATCTCACACCTTCGTCGTTGTGTGGCCAAGAGATCACAAAATAGCCTTTAGAATGTAACTACCAGCATGTGCGGACCCACTAAAGTTTCACCATAGGTGACGTCTCCAATCGAGCACATCCATCCAAGGGCCCCTTCTTGTGCCATTCGGATCCCAGGGCAGTCCCGCCACTATTGCAAAACCAACGGACTCCCATTCTTCGATCCTTCAAAATGATCTGAACAATGCTTGCAATACACTGATTAATTGTCTAAACCGCACCCATACGTGGACTTGTGGTGGCACTATTATCCTAGGTTGTCGCTCCACGAACCAGTCCTTATATCTAAAGCATGAAAAACCACCATATCATTCAACCCATTCCACATAACCGGCTTGCTTAGATCCCTAGGTTCCTTGTTGCTAAGGGTCATTACCATCATCTTACATAGTTCATATGTTCAATAGTTCATAATTGAGACATTTAGTTATTCCCAATCCCAATTAAGCAAAGTGGAGCAAAAGTAAAATACCCTTCTCTACTCTCTACATTACATCTCGAGCTACAAGGCGGGGTATACAAGTCTAGTATACACCTATCATGGGTTTTCCCATCAAATTGACACAAGTATGAAAGTTTCAAATAAAACATTTAAAAAACAGGGTCAAAATGCTCAAGGGCACTTGCCTTGCTCTCGTGGCTGGTTTTGATCAAGGGCTTCAAAGTTCTGGTGTTGAAGGTCCTCATAAGCACCATCTATAGAGTTTCCTTCTATTTCGCATGATAAACATGCAAAACAAGCATTACAAACAATAAATGCTCATATATTACTCAATGTGATATGATATGCATGAATGATGCATTTATGATGTAGAACATGTTGTTAGGTTACTACTATTGCTTACTAACTAGTTAAAACTGAGTTTTACATGTTTGAGTGAGTTTTGGGTCATATTTGGGCAAATTGGAAAAGTTTCAGGAAATTTAGGAATTCAGAAACCGTACTAGTATGTACTGGAGCCGAACATGTCTGCTTTGGATCGCACTAGTCTGCTCTGGACCGAACAAGTCTGCTATGGTCTAGGGTTTTGTGAACTTCCGAACTAGGTCATGGTTTGAATCGAGTGTGGAGTGAAAATTGATGTGGAAAGTTGGATCTAGGTAGTTACCTTGAATGCAAAGGTCCAACGGTCGAGGATTAGGCGTAGCACGCGGAATTTGACGTCTAGATCCGTTGATGACGAATCGGCCACAAGACGTGGAAGAAGAACGTCGATGATGAAGAGTTGATGAAGAGGATCGCAACAACGACGACGATCTTGCTTGATCCTTCTTCTTCCTTCCTCTTCTCCTTCCTCCTCCTTCTCTTCCTTCTCCACCCTTCCTTGCGGCGAAAGCTCCCTCTCTTGACGGCAGCTCACTGTGAGACAACAGGGCGGTTGGTTTTTTTCACGTGGGTAGGGATGAGAGGATGGCTTTGTGTTGTTCATATAGGGGATGTGGTGGGGTTAGGGTGGAATCCTAGTAGGAGTTGGTTGGGGTGGGTAGGGGCTTTGGTGGGGTCCCACTTGGGCTCCTTGGGGGTGGGGCACGACATTCTAGGGTCTAAATATGTGAAGCACTTAATGAAACATCGTGGACGAAAATAGGAATCCGAGTCAAAACCCTGGAAACCAGACTAGTCCGTATGTAGGCCAGACGAGTCCGTTTTCATCTATGTTGTCATGACGGACTAGTCTGTTATCAGGCGGACATGTCCGCTGTACCACGGCGACAAGGGACTTCAGACTAAAATGCAAATATTCAGACAAATCTGCGGCTTTACAGTTTCAAAATTTGGTTAGTCTATAAAATTAGCAAACAAATAAAGACGGGAAGAGTATAAAAATTGGACTAGTTCGCACCAAATAACGGACTAGTCCGTTCCTTTGAAGAAACTGAATTAAGCCAGAGCAGACAGGTATAACGAACTAGTCCGAGGTGGGGACCGGACAAGTCCGAACCCAATGTTAATTTTAATTGTTCTTTTGCCTGTTATTCATTTTAATCTTGTTCTTTTTGTGTTGCATTATGTTTGCCATGTATGGGGATGAATGCATTGCATGATGGATCAAAGTGAGGATGTTACAAACCTACACCTCTTGAAATGAATCTCGCCATCGAGAAAAAAGATAGGGAAATTCCTTCTTGAGATCTTCATCTCGCTCCTAAGTAGCTTCAGATTCAGTATGATGCTTCCATTGTACTTTGCCACATCAAATCACCTTGTTTATCGTGACCGTCTCTTTTGTATCCCAAATTTTGATAGGTTGCTCGCCATAAGTCAAATCTTCCTTGAGCTCCAATTCGTCCATTCGTACTTGCTCTTCCGGAACTCTTAAGCATATCTTGAGTTGAGAAACATGAAATACGTCATGAACATCGGAAAGATGTGCCGGCATCTCCAATTGATATGCCACTTGTTCGATGTAGTGAGGTGCCAACTTGCCTTTACCGTTAAATCACTTGTGACCTCGAATAGGTGGTGTCAAAGTGTTTTATACGACACTTCCCCAGGGCCCACTGAGAAGTAGCCCGCAAAGGTTCTTTCATGGTTGGGGCACGTAGAGATCAATATCAAGAGGGTGACCTCAGAGATTTACGTAGTTCGTGCTGCCTGAGCGTAACACCCTACTCCACGGGGTTTGTGTAATTTTATTGAGCGAGTGCGTTCGCTAGGGTCAGTTCGCAATAGCCTGGATCAGAATCTCCCCATGTTCGTGTGGTGCAACCCTTTTATAGTTCTAAGGACTGACCGTTACAAAGCAGGCCTGGTCCGACATGTGGCCCTAGCATGCTTAATGACCTAATACACCATCTAAAGGGTATTAAGTACAAATAATGGTGTGGTAACGTGCCTTCATGGCAGCGTTACCCCTATTATTGGTGCACTGATCATGTGTCATTGATATGGCATTAACGACACATTGTCAGACCTTGTAACTGCTTCTTTAACCATCCTTGAATGTCTGTAATGGTCATGATCGGCTTGTATTTCTGTTGGAGATGAAGGTCCGGAGGCTCCACACATGGCAGATTCAGAGCTTTCCCTTGCGGCAGGGTAGCTCCGGGGTTGCTGTACATGTGTCGGTACTAGAGCTCCTCTCTGACGATGGCTAGGTCCGGGGATGTTGTACACATGTAGTTGCCAGAGCTTCCCTTGGTTGGGTGTTTTGCTCTGGGCTTATTTTACACGTGTTAACCTGGGAGCCAGCCATGTAAGGGGAGCGGGTACAGTGCAACGTGACATGTGGGACCCGCATGGGCCTTCAACTTTGAGGGGTGGAACTTTCTTGCGCTTTTTGCGGTATCGTGGAGTACCCAATACGTTGGGTACTGACATGGTACTTTGAGATACACAAATTCTCCCGCTTCGAAAGCTAAGTCTCTTCGTCTATTATCCGAATAGCCTTTTTGACACGATTGAGCAGCCCTCAAGTTTTCACGGATTATCTAAACTTGCTTTTCAACATCCTGTATCACATCAAATAAAAATACTTGAGTTTCTCTTATCTCATTCCAAAACATGGGCGTTCTACAACTTCTTTCATACAGTGCCTCATACGGCGACATTTTCAGACTAACTTGGTAACTATTTGTCAAAGTGTAGCAACAACACTTCCCCCAGTACTACTAAAGCGTAGTCCACGGAGATTCATATTTGGATGGGGCACACGAATGATCACGAACAAGATGGTGACATGGGATTTTTTACATGGTTCGGTCCACCTGATCGTAATACCCTACTCCACGGGGTAGTTGTTGATTGTATGAGTGTGTAGCGGGTGTCTCTGGTTGCTTGTATGCGTCTGAGCTTAGATGTCTTCTACCGAGAGGTGCAGCCCATTCATATGTTAAGGACTAGCTGTTACAGAGCATGCCTGGCCGGACAAGTGGCCCCGGCTATATTAATCAACCTATACATGATCTACTGGTTCTATGAGTGATTAATAGTGTGATAACATGCATTACTGGCGGCATTACTGGTATTGATAGTCCTCTGATTGTGCATCATTAATATTGAATTAACGATGCTTTGAACAGGTCTTGTAACGGCTGTTTGATAGCTTCTTGAATGTCCGCGCAGTTGGAGATCACGTGGTCTTCTTGTTGTTGACTTAGGTCCGGAGGTTTAACACGTGGCAGCTCTAGAGCTTCTCTATATGGGGAGGTAGGTCTAGAGCCAATTGACATGTGGCGGCACTGGAGCTTCCCTCTACTGGGGGTTAGGTCTAGGGCTACTGGACAAAAGGCAGCACTAGAGCTTCCCTATGGAGGGACGTAGGTCGGATCCCTCGGGACATGTGGTAGCACCGAAGCTACCCAAACGAGAGAGGCAGGCCCAGTGCTGCATGATGTGTGTTGCCTTCGGAAGTCTTCAACTAGACATAGGATCTCCTTGGTTTTGAGTGCAGTATCAGGAGGTACCTGGTATACAGGATACTGACAGTGGCCCCTGGGCCCACCTCTAGGAGAGAGCCTCAGGGTGAGGTTATACTACCAGAGGTGGGGCCAGCTATGATTCCCGCTTTGCGGCTTCAAAGTCTTTTTCTGGGTTGTTGAGGTGACGGCAAAGAGTTATGCCACTGCCACGTGACCCTTCTTGATATGCAAGTGGGATCCTTGTGTGCGGATCTCACGCAAATAAAGGTCGTCGATTCCCAATACAAAATTCATATCGATTCACAGCATAAACTTTGTAGCCTTGTGAGGATGCTGCCCTCGGGGTTGCAACTTCCCATCATGACAACAGTTCACCTGGTTCGACTTTTTACCAAAGTGGTGCCAAGCCCCTTTGTCATCGATGGTGTAACTTTCTAGAATGTGATTTTGATCCCAACGCGGTTTCCATCAAAGTGTTGCGCAGGCTTACTAAATAGGGAAAACATGGACGGGGAGAGAGCTCTTTACTTTTTTGTTCGATCTTGCGGTTATAACTCTCCGCGTTTGCCTTGCTTCCTCCACTTTTGCTCCACTTTGCCGCAATGGAGTTAGGTCTTCCTCGTAGCCGAATCAAGAAAGATGAAGATTTGTCGAATGTCCGCACCTACATGGGGTGGTCAAGCGACTCCTTCAACAACTCGATATGCGTCGGCAAGCTCCCCTTCAAGAAGGAACGCGCCAGTGAGATCATCTACTTCACAGTGTTGTCCATGGTAGGGCTCATCCCACTGTTCTCCATCTTTCTGCTGATGCTGCTGGACTTCTACGTTTTGCAGCTTCATCACCTCGGCCCCCGCCCCTTCTTGCTAGTGGCGACATTCGTCAACTTTTGCGAGATATGGGTGGGTGTGCCGCCTTGCATCGAGCTCTACCGGACCTTGTTCACGGTCCACTCCACCGGGAAGTTGAATGAGTTACTTGGCTTCTACTACTTCGTGAAGCGCAAGAATTCTCCCTTTAAGTACTAGAAGGTGTTCCCCTTTGGGAAGTGGGATGGCAGGAAGAAGGACCAGATGATTGTTAGTGTGGATCACCATGACATACTAGAGCTGCCTGAAAGCCTCCCCAACATCGACAACGACGCCTTGGAAGTAGTCCCGGAGCTATCTGAGGTGTAGAACGCCATTTTGACAAGGATCCGACAATGCGTGGAGGGAGGCTTGACTCCCAAGATGGTGATAGCCAATTTCCTGACAAATTGGTGGGCCCCACTAAAGAAGAGAGATTGCCCTACATGGGCTTTCAGTGGAGTGACGGACCAACCGATTGAAACTGGCCTCCAGTCTAATTTGGATGAAAAGGCTTTGAAGCTTAATCTTCCAAAGCTTTATCATGGAGCCATTCATCCAGATGACCTGACCCCCCAACGGAATTCCTCCCTCTGAACATGGTTCCGAAGATTAGGAGGGACTTGCGGAGGGGGGGGGGGGGGGCTACTTGAGCTTGATGACTTGGACTTGGTGGAGAAGCGAGGAGTTGCAGAGCTCTCCATTCCCGGAGCTTTGGAGAGAAGAGCCCCTGCTGCTCCGAGCCAGAAGGAGGCTAATATCGGCAAGAGCAAGGGTAAGGAGCCTGCTGAAAGGCATGCTAATGGGAGCTCCATCAGATCAACTCCGTCACCAGCAGTGCCCCACCTAGACCAAGTCCAGCTTTTGTGGCAAAATCATCTTCAGACCCAGCATCCGCAAGGGGTGCTAGCTTCAGTGAGTCGACCCCAACCCCAGTGCCGACTGGGAGCTTTAGGTCCGGGGGTCCTTCCCAGCTGATGGAGGTCCTAGCTAAAGCGACGCCAACAACAACAGAGAGCTCCGGACTGAAATCTGGAGCTTTCGCCACACCAAATACAGTGGGCTCTAGCTCCAGCCGCCAGAAGAAAAAGTTATGTGCCGATTGGAGCGACAATGTCCCAATGTAAGGGTCGTCAGCTTAACTTGAGTTGTACTATTTAATCTTTGCTGTTACTTGAAATTTGTTACTCTGCTTCCTGAGTGTAGAAAAAGGAGACTGCAGCTCTGGTGCCCATTGCAGCGATGGAGATTGTGAAAGCAGAAGATATCGCTTCAACTCCTACCTCACCCACAGTGGTGGTGGCAGACGACACGATAGCTCTAGCGCTAACTGTCATGGAGACGAGTCTAGTGCTAGCTCCCGTGGTAGCGCCAGACCACATGGAAGAAGTGTTTGAAGGAGCTCTGACTGTTTTGGAGTCTGCTGAGGAAGCTTCGGCGTCAGTGCCCAAAGTGGCCGAAGATCTTGCTGAAGCTTCTGTGCCAAACCCCGAAGTGACAGCTCCGAAGGTGACTACGTCCGAGGCGACACAACAAGAGGATCTGGCCGCGGGTCCTCCACCTTCTGGGCTGACAATTGAAGATCCAGCTAAGCGACCTTCCTCATCAACTCCAGAGGCAGAAGTTCCTACTACAGGACCTTCCTCAGTTGCGATGGATATTGATGAGATCCCGGAGATCGGCCCCCGTGATGTGAAGCTGTTGGAGAACACGGACGCGCCGTGGGTTCAATGTGGAAAACCCCTTGGAGCCTGCAGATGCTCCTCAGGCAGGCCCGAAGCCGATTCCCCTAGCGTTATCTATTAACAATGCCTGCTCAAGTCTCTTCTAGGTCCAGCTTGCCTTCGACTACCAACACAAGACTCTCGAAGAACATTCTGACACCCTGAGGCCCTGGCGCAACAGGCTGTTCTTCAAAACCAAGCTTACGCAGTCTCGGCTAGCAGCCTAGAAGGAGTGGGTGGCCAAGGAGAAAGCTCGGCTGGCGTGGTTAGACCGTGTGCTTAATGAGAGAGAGGCCATGATCAAGGCCCTCGATGAGAAGACAAGGGAGGTCTATGAGCATACTAAGGAGGCCAGTGAAGCAGTCAACAGCTGCTTGGATAGCCTTAGTGAATTGAATGACCAACTTCTCAAGCACTGAGGCTCTCGATCAAAAGGAGGATAAGCTCCTTAAGAAAGAGGAAGACCTCATAATGAGGGAGGAGGAGGTCGCCCAGAAGTTTCCCTGGGGGAGCAAAGCTTGGCTGATCGCACTGAACAGTTCAATTTGTGGTGCGAGCAAGAGAAGTATCAGATATGGTAGGTGGTGGTAAACATCTCCAAAAGAGAGACTAATATCTCTACCAGGGAGGAGAAGGTGAAGGCCAAGGAGAAAGACTTGGCAGGTCGGCGAAAACGCATTCACCTCCGAGAGAGGGAGCTTAGGGACCAAGAAAAGCAGGTGGCTGAAATGATCCAACATCATGCTAAGGATGTTGAGCGCTTCCCCAAGGAGGATTTGGCGGAACTCTCGGCTGCCTAGAAGTCACTGGAGGAGCTTATGAGCTTGAGAGAAATTGAATCCCAAAAAGTCTGGGTATTTCTTGGGGCAAGCCAATAAAGCTCTGGTGCCATTTGGTTTTAGCCAAATACGTCCGGTTGAATTGGAACCGGAAATGGACAAAGCACTGGTGGCATTGAACTCTGTCGGCAAGAAGCTAGAAGCTGTAGGGGATGTGGTCATTGACGAATTGGAGACAGAAGGAAGATCTTTGGCCAAGAATGTTTTCGAGTATGTGTTGGCATGTTTCAAGAGCCGGGACCCCCAGATGTCTTTAGCTCCAGTGTTCGAAGGACCTGTTGTCGAGGAGGAAAAAGCCGCCAGGGCTAGCATTCAAGAAGTTGCCCAAACAATTGTCTCATTCTTCAATAAGAATTCCAGTAGTTAGGACTTCTCCTTTTTTGCCATCTTGTAATCCTCTTATTTTGAATGAAAGAAATCCTCCTGAATTCCATTTTTGTGTCTTCAATGCATTGCTCCTTATATTGTGTGCCCCCTGGTAGATGTGTTCAATGAGTTGAGGACATCTACCATGAGGATTTAGACAATGTCTTGAAAACTCGATAGCTCCAAATTCGTAGCTAGTATGATAGCTCCGAGTTCTGAGTCTTGCCTCAAACATCTCCAGGGACCCTTTGTGACTTCGACGGTGGGCCCCCAAGGAGTTGTCAGAGCTTGGTAGCTTCAACGGTGCCCATTGTTAACGCATAGAACGTCAACAGCGGGCCCCCTAGGGGTTGTTGGAGCTTGGTATCTTCGACGGTGCCCACTTTCAATGCATAGAACGTCGATGGCGGGCCGCCTAAGGGTTGTGGGAGCTAGTTAGGTTCAACTTCACCCACTTTCTACGCATAAAACGTCGACGGCGGGCCCCTTGGGGTTTGTCGGAGCTTGGTAGCTTCGATGGTGCCCAATGTCAATGCATAGAACGTCGACGGCGAGGCCCCTAGGGGTTTTTGGAGCTTGGTAGCTTCGACAGCACCCACCATCAATGCATAGAATGTAGACGGCGGGCACCCTGGGGGTTGTTGGAGCTTGGTTGCTTCGATGCCCCCCACTATCAACACTTAGAATGTCAACGGCGGGCCCCCTGGGGGTTGTCAGAGCTAGTGCTCCAGCAGGATCGGCCACCACCATGCAAATTGCCATCGAATATTCATTTTTCCTGCGCATAAAAATCAAGAAGAGCAGTAAAATTCGTCCTCTTGTCTATAACTTATTTGCGGCTTATTATCCTTCTTTGAATTTTAGATTCTAAGGAATTTAACATGATGACATAAGTGTATTGATAAAATATCTTTAGGACCTATGGTCTTCCATAACTGCCCTACTAGGACCTGCCAGAATATAGGTAGAGTGGCGTACTTAGGGTGGCTGACTAGTCTAAGTCGATAGCACACTCCAGACCTGTCATTGGCTTCGTTTTTCAGGCGAGCAGACCATACAACAATGCGATGACCCAAAACAAGATTAACAATACAACTTATATATCACATGATTACCCTGGACTAAATTTCAAAGGGATTGCACAACATTGTTATAGAGAAGAAAGTAAAAAATTAATGAGCTTGTACAAATGAAATGCACGTAGGGTCTGTCTGCATAAAATGTTTCTCTTTAAGGTCTGAATTATTGGGGAAGACAAGGACACCCTTGAAGTACAATGACCAAGTTAAGTGTGCTATTCATCTTGATCTAACCTAGGGAGGGTAAAGACACACCTAAAGTACAGTACCAAGTGAAGTGTGCTAGGACCCTTCCCAACTCTGTCCGTAGACTATAGGAGATACAATTTATACAAACAAACTGACCTTCGTGTAGCTAAGCATAAAACTTATGGAGGTGCTCGATGTTCCATGTATTGGGAAACGGAGTCCCTTCCTCTTTCAACAAGCTAACACATCTCGGGCGGGAAACTTTGATAACCAAGAAGGGACCTTTCCAGCATGGTGAGTGTTTGTTCATCCCTTCTCGAGTCAGTATTCTCCGTAGCACCAGATTGCCTTCTTCTAGCTGCCTGTTGTGCATGAACCTTTGATGATAGCACCGGAGCGCCTGGCTCCAAACAGCTGCTTTGCACCTTGCCTCGTCGATGAGGTCTAGGTCTTTACGCTGGAGCTTGTCTTGCGTGGCTTCATTGAAGGTCCAGACTCGGAGAGACCCCATGCTGATCTCTAGAGGAAGGACTTCTTCAGCTCCGTACACCAAGAAGAAAGGTGTCTCTCCAGTGCCCGGCTAGGTGTTGTGCTGCTTGCCCATAATGCAGACAGAAGCTCCTCTATCCAGTTCACACCATGTATTTTTAGGCGCTCATATGTGCGCGTCTTAAGTCCCTTAAGTATTTCTGCATTAGCTCTCTCAGCTTGGCCATTGCTTGCGAGTTGAGCAACTGATGCATTAATACTTGTATGCTGAGATCTTCGTAGTACTCTTGGAATGTTGCACTTGTTAATTGGGTTCCGTTATCGGTAATGACTTTGTTTGGAACACCAAATCTGCAGACTATGGTCTTCAAGAATTTAATAGTTGATTGCTTGTTGATTGTCACAACTTGGGTAGCTTCTGCCCACTTGGTAAACTTGTCGATGGCGATGTATAGTAACCTGTAACCTCCGACAGCTTTTGGGAAAGGTCCCAAAATGTCCATCCCTCACACAGTGAATGGCCACATGGGAGGTATCATCTGCAGTGACTGAGTTGGTGTATGAATCTACTTTGCATGAAACTGGCATGCTTGGCACTTCTTTACCAACTCAACTGCGTCCTGGAGTGTTGTAGGCCAATAAAAACCATGCCCAAAGGCCTTACCGACCAACATGTGGGATAATGCGTGATTCCCACACTCGCCTCCATGGATCTCTGCGAGTAGCTCGCGACCTTCTTCCCTAGAAATGCACCACATAAGAACGCCGTTGGCACCACGTTGGTAGAGATCCCCTCCTACCAACGTGTACTTTTAGCCAATCTGACAATTCGATCAGCGGAAGCACCGTCTTCAGGAAGGATATTGTCCTTCTGGATCTTGCGCGTTGGGTCGCTTGGAGCTTCCTGCGGCGCCTACGATCCTTAGTGGGCGCCATGGGAACAGGGCCACCGGGACCACCAGCTTTGGGGTGCTGGTATCGCCCCCATCACTCAGTTCAGCAGGCTAAGCGGAAGGTCTCGACAATCTTCTGACAAAAACTCCGCCTGGAGCTTCAGCTCCGGTTGAAGCCTTTGTCGAGAGGTCATCAACTTCAGCGTTGGTGAGACGCTAGCATGAAAGAGATCCGAGAACTGGAAGTCCTTCTGCAGCTTCTAGACTTCCAGTAAATAAGCAACGAGCTGAGGGTTGTTGCAACTACATTCACATTTGACTTGTCTGATGATGAGTTGTGAGTCACCCTTCACTAGTAGCTGCCTGACGCCATATGATAGCGCCACCTTGAGTCCATAGATGAGAGCTTTGTACTCCACTATGTTGTTGGTTGTCTTGAATCAAGGTGTACCATGTACTTGACCTTCTCTTCGGTTGGAGCGAGGAGAAGTATTCTAGCTCCGGCCCCTTGCGTCTGCATGGAGCCATCGAAGTAGAGTGTCCAGTGAGGTTCAGTGAAGACTGGGACCTTAGGCTCCTCCTTCTGCTCTCTGAGGCCCCCTTGAGTTGATGAAGAAGGAGGCCACTCCGCCACGAAGTCAGCCAGCGCCTGACTCTTGATAGCATGTCGAGGCAGGAATTCAAGATTTAATTTTGCCAGCTCCGCAACCCACTTGGCGATATTTAGAGTAGAATTTGGATTATCCAATATAGAACGCAGTGGATAGGAGGTTACCACAGATATCTTATGGGCCTGGAAGTAGTGATGTAGCTTTTTTGAAGCAATAAGGACTGCATATAACAACTTATGCACCTTGATGTAGCGAGTCTTGGAATCGTGGATCACTTCACTGATGAAGTACCCTGGCCGTTGGACAGTCATGACCCTCCTGGAGGGACCTGGAGCTTCTTCTCCATCAACCCTGACCCTCCAAAAGGGGTCCGGATCTTCTTCTTGAGCAACCCAGACCCTCCTGGTGGGGTCCGAATCTTTTTCTTCATCAACCCGAACTTCCCCGGAGGGGTCTGGACCTTCTTCTTGAACAGTAAAAACTCCCTCAGTTGAGAGAGGTTGATCCAAGGGTATCTTGCCTTTAGGATGTGTGCCTGGAGGTTGGAGCCCGGACTCGCCTTCAGGTAGCTCTGGACCCTCCCAGAGGGGTCTATGATCCTGATCTGAAGATGGCTCTGATCTCTTCGCGACCAGGACCATGCTAACAACCTCCATAGTTGCCGAAATGTAGAGTAGAAGAGGCTCACCAGGCTCCGGAGCTACCAAAACTGGTAGTGTGGTGAGGAGCTGCTTGAGCTCTTGGAACCCCTTCTATGCTTTTTCAAACTAGTGAAATGGCCCAAACATCCAAAATAGCTTGAAGAAGGAAAGAGTCCACTCTGCCATTCTTGAAATGAATCGGCTAAGTACAGCTAGACACACATTTAGCTTTTGGATGTCCTTGACGTGGGCTGGGGGCTGCATCTCTTTAATGTCCTTTATCTTTGCCGGATTTGCCTCAATTCCTTGGTGAGTCACCAAGAAACCAAGGAGCTTTCCGGAATTAACCCCAAAGATGCACTTGTACGGGTTGAGCTTCGTACACGTCAAGCGCAGCTTGTCGAAGATGGCTTGCAGATTGTCAAGAAGTGATGCCTTGTTTTTCACCTTGACGACAATTTCATTTATGTAGACCTCCACCGAGTCCCTTATGAGCTCTGCAAAGATTTTGTGCATGGCTCGCACAAAAGTTGAAGCAGCATTTTTGAGACCGAAAGGCATGGCAGTGTAACAGTTTAACCCATCTACTGTAATGAAGGCAGTATTCTCCTCATCTTCCCTACACATTTGAATCTGATGATATCCAGAGTATGCGTCTAGGAAACATAGTAACTCACACCCGGAGGTAGAATCCACTATATGATCTATTCTAGGAAGTGGAAATGGGTCTTTTGGGCATGCTATATTCAAAGTGGTGTAGTCGATGCACATTTGAAGCTTCCCGCCGGCCTTTGGTACAACGATTGGGTTTGCCAGCAACCGAGGATGGTGAACCTCCCGGATGAAACTAGCGTCGAGCAGCTTCTTGATTTCTTATTAGATGAAGTTATGTCGCTCGATAGATTGCTTCCAGGGCTCCTGATACTGGTCGTGCATCGGGGTATATCTTTAGGCTGTGCTCGATCACCTCCCAAGGGATCCCATGCATCTTTGACGGTTGCCATGCAAACACGTTGACAATCGCTTGGAGGAAAGTGACGAGCGCAAGTTCCTATTTGTCATCTAGACATCCTGATATAGGAGTGGTCTGGGCAGCATCAGAACCGATTTGGACGACTTTAACGGGGATGTCGGTGTTGCCGCTTGGTTGCACACGAGGTGCAGAAGTTGAACCACGCTGTCGTGAGCTCGAAGGTTGTTGATCTTGTCCCTCTTTGCCAGATTCTTCTTCTTGCGCCGTTGAAAGCGCATGAAATTCTTCCAGCACAGTGAATCCAATAGTGCGATCCCCACAGATCTAAAGGACATCTGAAGGAGTCAGCATCTTCAACACCAGATAGCTGTAATGGGCTACGACCATGAACCTATACAGATCTGGCCTGCCTTGGTTGACATTGAAGGGAAGGTAGATGTGTGCCACATCAAAGACCAGCTTCTCGGACCTATAGTTGTCTCCAGTCCTGAAGGACACTGGAAGTTTAATTGATCCGAGAGGAGTGATAGCTCCCGGACCTACTCCGGAGAAAGTACGTGAGGGCCTAAGGTCCGATAGGCTAAGATGGAGCTTCACAAAAGCCGCAAAGCTGAGGAGGTTGGGTGCCACACCTCTGTCCTCCCGAACATGGTAGAGCTGGATGCTGTTTATAGTAGGCAACTGACCAGCTCCAGTCTTGTTCTTTGGATAATCTGAAGCATCGAAGGTGATGGGAGTATCACTGCAAGGATTCCACCCTGTTGGAACGATTGTACTGCAACGAATACTAAATCGTTGCAGTAAGCTTGGTCTTTTGACACGATTCACTAGTTCATGGCATTAGCATCTATCGCCACGGAACACGATCATTGCATTAGGATCTGTTGCCACGATTCACTAGTTCGTGGCATTAGGATCTATCGCCATGAATCTGTTTCCATGATTCACTAGTTCGTGGCATTAGCATCTATCGCCACGGAACACAATCATTGCATTAGGATCTGTTGCCACGATTCACTAGTTCGTGGCATTAGGATCTATCGCCACGAATCTGTTGCCACGATTCACTAATTCGTGGCATTAGCATCTATCGCCACGGAACACGATCGTTGCATTAGGATCTGTTGCCACGATTCACTAGTTCATGGCATTAGGATCTATCACCACGAATTGGTTGCCAAGATTCACTAGTTCGTGGCATTAGCATCTATCACCACAAAACACGACTATTGCATTAGGATCTATTGCCATGATTCACTAGTTCGTGGCATTATGATCTACCACCATGAATTTGTTGCCACGATTCACTAGTTCGTGGCATTAGCATCTATCACCACAGAACACGATCGTTGCACTAGGATTTGTTGCCAAGATTCACTAGTTCGTGGCATTAGCATCTATCGCCACGGAACCCGATCGTTGCATTGGAATCTATTGCCACGATTCACTGGTTCGTGGCGTTAGCATCTATCGCCACAAATCTGTTGCCACGATTCACTAGTTCGTGGCATTAGCATCTATCGCTATGTTACACGATTGTTGCACTAGGATATGTTTCCACGATTCACTAGTTCATGGCCTTAGGATCTATCGCCACGAATCTGTTGCCACGATTCACTAGTTTGTGGAATTAGCATCTATCACCATGGAACCTGATCGTGGCATTATGATCCGTTGCTATGATTCAATAGTATGTGGCATTAGCATCTATTGCCACGGAACCCGATCGTTGCATTAGGATCTGTTGCTACGATTCAATAGTTTGTGGCATTAGCATCTATCGCCATGGAACCCGATCGTTGCATTAGAATCTGTTGCAACGATCTACTGGTTCGTGGCATTAGCATCTATCGCCACGGAATGCAATCATTGCATTAGGATTTGTTGCAACGATTCAATAGTTCGTGGCATTAGCATCTATCACTGCGGAACGCAGTCGTTGCGTTAGAATCTGTTACCACTATTCACTAGTTCGTGGCATTAGCATCTATCGCCACGGAACGCGATCATTGCATTAGGGTCTGTTTTCACGATTCAATAGTTCGTGGCGTTAGCATCTATCACCGCGGAACACAATCATTGCATTAGGAACTTTTGCCACGATTCACCAGTTCGTGGCGTTAGGATCTATCGCCACGAAACACAAACGATGCATTAGGAACTTATGCCACGATTCACAAGTTCGTGGCAATAGTATCTAGGATCCGTTGCCACGAAATACCGGTTGGTGGAGTTAAGATCTATCACCACGGAACACAAACTGCATTACAAATAGTGTTCACATACAGCTAGCTCACATAGTACCTATATGAAAAAATCATCATCTTCGCTGTCCTCCCTGAATATTGGAGGTACAATACCATCATTGATATAGGAATCATCATCGTCATGGTCGTTGTTGTCATCATCTTCATTTGAAAGAGCGGAAGCATCACCGGTTGCTCCGTCAATGTCATTCCTATCCCATGTGGTCATATCCTCATTTATATCAGTAAGTCGCCGATCATCAAATAATTTCTCAGCCTCCATCGTCTCAGTGACATTATTTTCACTGTCTCCAGGGGCATGGCAAAAAGGTTTCGTGGCATTGTTTTAAAAACTGTAGCCCATTTAGGTTGCTTCACACTTCTAACGTAAAAAACTTGTTCTGCTTGGGTGGCTAGAATGTAAGGCTCATACTTAAATTGAGAAATACTAGTGTACACATCTATCATTCCGTATCGATCCATTTTGTAGCCTCTGCTTTGGCTCTGGCCGGAACGAGGCCGATCAAACCATTCACATTCAAATAACATAACCTCTTAATTTTTTTCGAAATAAATAGAAATCATTTTCTTGATTACTCCATACCACTCATGATCACCATCACGAACAACAACACCACTGTTTTGCGTCCGTAAATCTTTTTCCACCTCTGCTGTTCGAAAGAAGAAGCCATTTATGAATGATCGACTAAAAAACGTGCCCGACGATCAGGTCCTCTAGATAATGCATACAAATAATCGGTTACTTTGCCTTCTTTGTGTAATGTCGTAATCTGTACACATTAATTAGTATAAAAGGGGTCATCGATAAACCAACTTCAGAACAAATATTTCTTCAATATTTCATCAAAGTAAAAACTTGCATGTACTTACTCGTTTCTGAAAGCAATAAACAAACACATCTCTATGGCATTTTTCAACATCACGAGAATGAATCCTTTTCAGCTCTTCAAAATGCTCACTGAAAAGGGTACAAAATTAAATTAGCCATCTAAAATAAGCATGATCCATTAATACAGTATAGAACATCTAAGTGTTATACGTACTTGATCCATGGAGCGGCCTCTTCAACATTAGAAATAATATAATGCCTGATGTTATGTAGTTCCACCATAGTAAGTTCGCCCCATTTAAACCCTTTTTTAGAATTATCAACTTCTGTAAATATATTAGACTCGAGAGAAGGTTCATTCCTAGCTGCAGCTTCATGACGTTCTGGCCTATTAAGCTTGGTGCTGATGTTATCCAAAAACTGGCTACAAAAAGTCATACACTCTTCTATAATATATCCCTCAGCTATAGAACCCTTCGGGTGAGCTCTGTTACGTACATACCTCTTCAATGTACCAAGGTACCTCTCAATTGGATACATCCATCTGTAATAAATAGGTCCACCCAATCGAGCTTCTTCGCCAAGATGGATTGGAAGATGTACCATGATATCAAAGAAAGCGGGAGGAAGCAACATCAAAAGCTTACAAATTGTTTTAGGAAATTGTTCAATCATCATATCCAAATCTGGTTCCGCCAATTCTTTAGAACAAATTCCAGAAAAGAATCTGCTAAACTCAATTAAAGGTTCAACAACCTTTTCAGGCAATATGTCACGTATTGCAATAGGAAGGAGCTTCTGAAATATAATATGGCATTCATGAGTTTTTAGACCTGATACCTTACGTGCTGTTATGTCCACACTTCTCTTGATGTTTGAGGTATAACCATCGGGCATCTTCACATCCGCCAAAAACTTGCACAAGGTGGTCTTCTGATCTTTTTGCAAAGTATATGATGCTGATGGACAATCATACTTCCCTTTCATACCCACCGGATGTTGCTTTGGCCGTATACCCATTTCCTGCATATCAAAATGAGCTTGTAGACTATCTTTTGTTTTACCATCCATATTAAGCAATGTACCCAATATGCTATCACAAATGTTTTTCTCATTGTGCATGACATCCAAGTTATTCCTTATTAGCAATGTCATCCAATACGGGTGCTGAAAAAATATACTTTTCTTCCAACCATGCCACCTATCTCCCTCACTGTGCTTTCTCTTATTATTTGTCTTTCCAAAACTCACTTGATCAAAAGTCTCGTATTGTTGGAGTACTTCGTGACCAGAGGGTGATGTTGGAGCCTCTCTATTCTCTATTTTATTGTTGAAAGAAGCTTTGTCCCGACGCCACCGGTGATCCTGAGGTAGGAAACGACGATGACCCATGTAGCAATACTTTCGTCCATGTTTCAACCACAAGGCATCAGTGTTTACATGGCAGTATGGACATGCTAGCCTACCTTTTGTGCTCCATCCACATAGCATTGCATATGCTAGAAAATAATTTATTGTCCACAATATAGAAGCTCGCATGAGAAATGTCTCTTTCTTTGAACTGTCGTATGTTTCAACACCATCAGACCATAATTTCAGTAGCTCATCAATCAAAGGCTGCAGATACACATCAATGTTGTTTACAGGTGACTTTGGCCCAAGAATTATCATTGACATCAACCAATAAGGCTGCTTCATACACAACCAAGGTGGTTGATTATAAGGGATTAGAATCACAGGCCATGTACTGTAAGAAACATTCATTACTCCAAAAGGATTGAAACCATCAGATGCTAGCCCAAGTCTTATGTTGCAAGGATCAGATGAGAAATTTGGGTGAATGCTGTCAAAATGCTTCCATGCTTTCGAAACTGCAGGATGGCATAATATTCCATCATCAATACGTTCTTCCTTGTGCCAGCGCATGTTTGATGCTCTTGATTCTGCCATATAAAACCTTTGAAGACGTGGAATAAGAGGGAAGTATCGTAGAATCTTGCGTGCTACAAGCTTATTGGCTTTTCCACAAGGTAAAGCCTCTATTGCATCCCCACCAGGACTATTTTCCATCTTAATTCACCACATTTTGGGCATCGATCCAGCAGAGAATAGTCCTTCTAGAAAACACACAGTCATTGACACATGCATAGATCTTTTCGTAGCTCAGCCTGAGGTCACGAACAACCTTCTGAACTTTATCAAGTGTATTAGGAATGCAATGGCCATCTGGAAACACATATGAGAATAGTTCAAGGATGAACTCACACGCTTTTTTGCTCAAACCAGTTAAACACTTTATATGGTACAACCTGACAATGAAGGATAATTGGGTCACCTTCTCACAACCTGGATACAACTCCTTCTTGGCATCATTTAATAAGTCATAGAATGCCTTTGCACACCCAGTTGGCTCCTGCTGGTTTATAGCATTTTCTGGATCATCAACACCTGTTGTAGTACCACCATGATCACCAGTGCCTCTAAGAAGGCTGGACAGCATATTTTCCATAGCTCAGCAATATTTTACTTAACTCGTTTTTCTCCATGGTTTACCCAACAAGTATAATCAAATGACATCCCATTATGAAGCAAGTGAAGATGAACTTCCTTGCGTCTCCCGTGGCAAATATTACGACATTTCGTGCAAGGACAAGGCTTAGTTTCTTCTTCACGAGTGCCCTGGAATGATAAATTTAAAAATGACTTCATTCCATCCTGCCACTCTTTCGTACACCTGTCTATTCCCATCCATGTCCTATCTTCCGACATCGCTTCCAACAATTCAATCAGCGTATCCGTAAGACGATTAAACTACAATAACATTATGTGAGCAACTGTACCTAGCGATGTTGGTCCTACGTGCGGCGGCCGGCGGATGCTCCTCCACGCCGGTGGACGGCGGATGCTCTTCCAAGAGCGTGGTGGCCGGCGGATGCTCCTCCAAGAGTGTGGCGGCCGGAGGATGCTCCTCCAAGAGTGTGGCGGCTGGCGGATGCTCCTCCAGGCGCATTTCGTGCAATCGGGAGAGGGGGTCGTTGTGGATCGAAGGGTCCGGCGGGGAGGCAGCCAGGACAAAGCGTACGTGAAGCTATCAGAGTAGACCCAACAATGCGCTGGGCCGCTTGTTATTCGTGGGCTGAAGCTACGCTGAGTCACTTTGTATTCTTGGGCCAAAACTGCGATGGAATGCTTTGTGTTCGTCCCCATGTACACGTGAGCCCATGTACCAAAATTTGGCGTCGTTAAAGGAGCTGTTTTTCAATAAAAGGAGAAATTTTTAATTTGACACGCGAAGGGCCCATCGTATGCGGGGATAAATTATGCTTTAAAAGGATACGATTCCTTGGCGTTATCCCTGTCATGTCCGACCATCATACGACCTTGTTCATTCATGTGCACACATGTCACAGTCATGCAACTGCTTCATCCGTCCGTTCATATTGACACATGTCACAAATGTGGAACTGCTTCATCCGTCCGAACCCGACATTTATTTTTCAGTTATTTATATTTGCTACCCGAAAAGTACCCGATACCCGATATTTCGGTCTTTTCGATTCCGGTCTCAATTTTATCGGTTTCAGTTTTTCGGTCTCGGTTTATTTTCCCACCCCTAATTTACATAGTAGTAGCATATGGGATATACATATTTCTCCTCCATGTTTTTTTGCAAAACTATTTAGTGATATATCCTATGTGCATATTACATATGTAAAACTAATGTAAAGTATAAAACTTTTTCAATGGGAAGTCTTAGGTTTCGTCAAATCTATCTTTGAGTTTTGCACAATTTTGATCTGTTTTAACAATACAAGAATTGTACTTTTAGATTCACCATGAAAATATTTCCATAATATACAATCTAGTACTACATGTTATTGAAGTTAATAAATTCCATATAAATCATTTGTCAAAGGTAATTAGTTCGACCAAAACAGAAATAGAGTTGAGTTGGGGCGGAAGAAGTATTATACGTTGCTGTTTGCCGCGTAAGGTTTGATCCTTCATTCAAGTAGTAGCCATTTGTACAGGCGGCTGATGTGACCGGGCGCACCAAGCTTACGTGCGCGCCAGTCACCGAGGCGCCTTAAACACGCGTAGCGCATGCGCATCTTTGAATTCATTTGGAACCGCTCTGCATCCCATCACCACTACTGCGCGCGTCCATTCACGTGGACACATGTCACAAATGTGGAACGATATGCACAACCTTGGATAAGCGTACTCCCGCTTATGTGTCATCATCTAATTGGTTGAAGTTAAATCAGGCATTATGTTCGGTAAATGAAAGGGCCAATAAAATCATGACACTTAAGTAGGAGCATGCATGAAAGCACTGAATATGAGTATACAAGCCGTGTCCTCGTTCGGATGCAACTTCGATGCTCCCGTTTGTGCTTCCATGCATACTCCCGCTTATGCGTCATCATCTAATTGGTTGAAGTTAAATCAGGCATTATGTTAGGTAAATGAAAGGGCCAATAAAATCATGACACTTAAGTAGGAGCATGCATGGAAGCACTGAATGGGAGTATACAAGCTGTGTCCTCCCATTCAGATGCAACTTCGGTGCTCCCATTTGTGCTTCCATGCATACTCCCACTTATGTGTCATCATCTAATTGGTTGAAGTTAAATCAGGCATTATGTTAGGTAAATTAAAGGGCCAATAAAATCATGACACTTAAGTAGGAGCACGCATGGAAGCACTGAATGGGAGTATACAAGCCGTGTCCTTCCGTTCGAATGCAACTTCAGTGCTCCCGTTTGTGCTTCCATGCGTACTCCCGCTTATGTGTCATCATCTAATTGGTTGAAGTTAAATCAGGCATTATGTTAGATAAATAAAAGGGCCAATAAAATCATGACACTTAAGTAGAGCACGCATGGAAGTACTGAATGGGAGTATACAAGCCGTGTCCCTCCCGTTCTGTCCTCCCATGCAACATCCCGCTGATGTGTCAAAATGTTATTGGTCTCTTTATTAATGCTTAGTTTAACTACCATACCTTCACAACAAATAATGTTGTCATAGTCAACCTCTAACATCTTCCGTGAGTTGGTCACCTTCAAACGGAAGCCATGCAGGTGCTTCCACAGCCGGAACATTGTTCATCTTCACCGGCACATATGTAGAGTCCGGGTGTGATGGTGTGTACCTTAACCCCCGTCGTGCGTCCCCGGTGGTGGTTGGAAGACCCCTGCAGGTATGTTCTGATTCCTATCCTCTAACTACATCTAGGTTTCCAATGATGCATGCGGTTCACCACCAGACAAAGCAGCAAAGCCTCAATGATGAGAGCGGCATGCAAATTTCTTGATGACAAACTAGCTGCAAGCCGTGTCCCTCCCGTTCTGTCCTCCCATGCGTCATCCAGCTGATGTGTCAAAATGTTATTGGTCCCTTTATTAATTCTTAGTTTAACTACCATACCTTCACAAAAAATAATATGATGACACGTCAGCGAGAGTGTCATCAAAAAACTAGAGATGGATGCGTTAGCAGGCCGCGTCAACAGGCCGCAGTCAGTTTTTCATCAAAAAACTTGCATGCCGCTCAACCTTTTTTTGTTTGCCTGGTGGTGAACCTCCTGCGTCATCAGAAACCTAGAGATGGAGTAACAGAACTGGAATAAGAGCATACCTATAAGGCTCTTCCCAACAGCCACCGAGGACGGACGACGTACGGGGGGTTAAGGTACACCGGCACACCCGTACCGTACGTGTACCCGGCCAGCCGTGTAGTTTCCTTCGAACCTCCTGCAGAAGAAAACAGCATGCAAGTTTCATTCTGTATGGAGAATGTTTGTTGTGTACTCATCAGGGAACACAGATACACTTTATATAGGCTAGCTAGTGTAGTGTGAAACCAAAACAAAACCCTTTCGCACTACACAGATTCAAAAGCTAGCGTTAATGACAAAATGTAGGCCTACACAGGCAAATGATGATGTTAGACCAACGCAGTCAACAATGACTGTTACATGTGTGCGTGCTTATCCTTTCTACAGTCTGGTGGTGAACCGCCTGTGTCATCGGAAGCCTAGATGGAGTTGGAGGATAGGAATCGAAGCATACCTACCTGGACCAGGATCGCTTGATGTAGCGACATTTTGCTACATGCGTGCAGTAAAGGCTGCATCCACCGTTTGTTTTGATCCGACGGTTGTACTTCCCAGCTATCCAACTAAGGGTTCCATTCAAATCATTTCTTAAACTCTTGCCTGCTTTCTTCAACACGAGAAAGAGTTTACATGCATATAATGATGCATACTTTAATCATTTAAATAAAACAAACTTCTATCACAAATTAACAGGATTAAAAACACATTAACTATATTATGTGGCATGCCAATGTGTGGATGTCCAACTCAGAGTTAGGATGAAAGTGAAACGGTTTTTTTAAGTTGATGGACTAAACAATTGACCCATTTGAAAGTTGAAGGACCAAACTTAGTTTTGATTGAAAGTTTGAGGATGAAGTTGAGTATTGCTAGCTTGATGAGCTCAAGCTCGAAAAGTTCGAGTAAGCTCATTTGTAAAGTTGCCTGTACGATACTTTAGCCGCTAGAGGTGCCAGGAGATCGCCCGCAAAGGGGCCTGCAAAGCGGTCTGTAAAGTGGTATACACTACTAACAGGTAGCAACGACTGGAAAGAAAAGTGGAGACAACCAACAGAGAGAAATGAAAGGAAGGGACGCGAAAAATATTAGAAAAAGATAACTCCAACGTACCACTGGCCCTATGCCCCTATACGCAGTGTAATCATTACCACTACTCCTATACGCAGCCATAATTTATTACTACAGCTTTAAGGGAAGTGCTGCAGACTAGATGTGCCTATTTGTTTATTTTGTGTTTATTTGGGATTATGTAACAGCTAGTTCTGTCGATTAGCGACGACTAGAATGAAAAGTGGAGACAATGAACAGAGAGAAGGGAACACTGATTTCCTTCATTACAAACTACTATATGATTGAATGTATTCATTTCCGGAAGAATACATTTCTTTAAACTGTCCTGTGAGTTTCCTTTGATGCAAACGGGGCTAAACATAAGACAAGTGCACATAGGGGAAACACAACAAGTGCAACATTCATCAGAGACGAGCGGGCATAGGGGAAACACATATACTAGCACAAGTCTATTTTATATACTCCCTTTGTTCTCTTTTAATTGGCGTTGGGAGAACTGGCGGTGCATCCAAATGGGAATGGAGGGAATATAACCCATATAGTACAACGCCAGACGGAGCAGCCCCAAGCGTCATCATCAATGTTGGGCACCGTCACCGGCGGTGCTTCAGGATGAGGCCTGCCAAGGAACCTCCAGGTGACACCATCAATACTATTCATGGCTTCACGCCAACATCGGCAGCACTCCTTGTTGGTCCACTTCATGGCGATGGACCCGACCGCGTTGTAGCTGACGTGGGCTTCACCTTCGACCTGCCCGATATACTCTAAGGCGTCGCAGGCCCCGCGGTCGGTGTCATAGCGGAGCATGGCGAGGACGTAGGCCGCCACCATGTGGTCGTTCGCGGCCGCCCGGGCAAGGAACTGATTGCCCGACTGTGCGCAACCGTGCAGGAAGAAGAGGTCGAACCTGATGACGTAGCACGCATTAGGGTTGCCGACGATTGCCAGGCGCTCCACGAGGCGGTCATAGCTCCAGTTATACATCCAGATGCTCACCTGCTCAAGCGCCATGCGCCTGCCCACGGTGCGATCCCGACATGCCGCGTGCATGGCCTTGCAGGTGGCGCGCAGACTGGAGAGGTCGTCCATGGGCTGCGGGGAGGTTGAGGCGACCCACCTCACGATCAGGACCGCAATATCGTGCAGCAAGGCGAACTCCATGGGCTTTGAAGGGAACCAATGAGGGCGCGCGCGATGGAGACGAAGAGGAAGAGTACGCACGGAGAAGAGGATGGCCTGTGTGTGTTGCGGAGAAGAGGATGGTGTGTCTTTATTATTACGCGCGGAGAAGACGATGAGGCGCGCGGAGAAGACGATGAGATGCGTGCAGTTATGGTTATGGCTTCTAAAGTGCACCGTTTGGAATGCTACTTGCGAAACTGGGGTTACGGCTTCTAAAGTGAAACTGTACGCTACTTTAGCCGCTGGAGTTGACAGCAGGCAGAAGATCGCCCGCAGCGGGGCCTGCAAAGCGGTCTGTAAAAGGTACTCCTTCCTCCGCCCCAACTCAACTCTATTTTTAGCTTTGGTCAAACTTACCTTTGACAAATGATTTCTTCCCTGGTCCTTATCCTGATCATCAAGGTCCTCCGCCTGCTGCCCCAGATGACTTGGGGCAGAATAGGGATGAAAACGACCAGAATTGAGCTTATTACCTTTGACAACTCCTTATTCAAACTGGTGTCTGAATAAAAAATTTAAAGAATTGAGCTTATTACTCCCTCCGTCTCTAAATACTTGTCGCTTTGTAGTTCAAAAATAAACTACAAAGCGATATTTACTACGGCCCCGTTTGGAACATTGGAATCCAAATCACAGGAATTGGAAAAAACATAGGAATAGACAAAATGCAGTAACGAAGAAAGTGAGCAACTATAAACAAAATTCTTTAGAATCTTAACTATTATTATTTGTAATACGTAAATCAAAGTCATAATTTCTTGCCTAAATGAACTACCAGTTTGCTTCATAAAAAACTTCATTCCTATATTTCTAACATCAAAATGTCTATTGCATTGCAGTAGCTCAGAAATAATTATTCCCTTGTTTCAAAAAAGAAATAATTATTCCATGCAAATCATTAGGTTAGTTAATTTGATTTTTAGCACCCTATATATTCCCTCCATAGCCAACCAGCAGACCACAAAGAAATTGGACTGAATTATTTCATTCCTCCATTTTACATAGGAAAGGAAGTCTTTCTACAAGAAACAAAATATGATTCCTGTGTTCTAAACACCTGTGACATAAGCACAATGTAGGAATGAATTCTTTTGAAGTTTCCTTTAAAAATCCTCTATTCCAATGGACGGAGAGAGTACATGTCAGCCCATTAGACCCAACCTACTATTTGGAAGTATTCAATTATTGTTCGGAAATTTTCTAATGAAATACGGTATTCTGACAATTTGGTCGGAAATCAGTCTAAATCATTTCCATTCCGTTTACCAAATTTCAATGTCCGATAAAAATGGAAATCGGATCAAAAATTTCGGAAATTGTCGAAAATGGTAATCGCATCGGAAATTTTCGAAAACGGCGTCGGACGGTTCGGGAATTTACCGTACCGTTTTCATCCCTATGGCAGAATGATCCTTGTGACCAGAATGAAGTGTCGGATATATGTTGTCCACGGTGCAGGGTTATTCAACACAAGCTATAGGTAGCATATCCTATTCTTTTTCATCATATATAGCATGTTAACTAATTTTTCGGCCCCAAATGATCTAGAAAAATTACTCCAGATTTGATGATGCCATAAATTAATCGCTGCTCAAAACAATGACGGTGCTCATCAAGCTTTCAAGCTCAACTTCATTCATCCTCAAACTAGCTAATTATTTCAGATGGATTTACGTTAAGGGGTGTGCATTCGGTCTACCCGATATTTTGGTTCGTGTATTTCAGTCTTTTTCAAAATTCGGTTTCTTGAAATCACTACCCGAATTGTTGTAATAATATTAGGTACCCGAACATTTTGGGTACCGAAATTCTGGTTCGGTCTTCGGTCCTACCCGATATATCCGAATTATACATTATATCCATGTCATGTTTGCACAAATTTAATATGATTGATAAATTTAATCCCATGACGTCATTTATTATAAATTGACAAATGAAAATAAAAAATAAATGTTTAAATCCAACAACTTCACACATCACAACTTGAAAATAAAATATCTAAATTTGAATTTTTCATAGTTTAGCACGCATAATTTAACTTATTATTTGATGGACCGACTATTCGGTTATTTCAGTTACCTGAGAGTGGTACCCGAACCCGACATTTATTTTTGAGTTATTTATATTCGCTACCCGAAAAGTACTCGATAGCCAATATTTCGGTCTTTTGGTTCCGGTCTCGGTTTTATCGGTTTCGGTTTTTCGGTCTCAATTTATTTGCCCACCCCTAATTTATGTAGTAGTAGCATATGAGATATACATATTTCTCCTCCATGTTTTTTTGCAAAACTATTTAGTGATATATCCTATGTGCATATTACATATGTAAAACTAATGTAAAGTATAAAACTTTTTCAAAGGGAAGTCCTAGGTTTCGTCGAATCTATCTTTGAGATTTACACAACTTTGATCTGTTTTAACAATACAAGAATTGTACCTTTAGATTCACCATGAAAATATTTCCATAATATACAATCTAGTACTACATGTTATTGAAGTTAATAAATTTCGTATAAATCATTAGTCAAAGGTAATTAGTTTAGCCAAAACAGAAATAGAGTTAAGTTGGGGCGGAGGAAGTATTATACGTTGCTGTTTGCCGCATAAGGTTTGGTCCTTCGTTCAAGCCGTAGCCATTTGTACAGGCGGCTGATGCGACCAGGCGTACCGAGCTTACATGCGCGCCAGTCACCGAGGCGCCTTAAACGCGCGCAATGCATGCGCATCTTTGAATTCAATTGGAACCGCTCCATGTCCCATCACCACTACTGCACGCATCGAGACACGAAAAGCCAGGCAGGTTCAAGTCCCCTGCAGTACTGCAGGTGCAGTAGAGATGGCTGACATGAGGGCCCCACATGGTGTGGGACCCACATGTCAGCCACCTATACTGCACCTGTAGTACTGTAGAGGCCCCACCAGTCAGTTGCAGTAACTGTAGTGCAGTTACTGTAGGGGATTTCGTCTACACTATAAGATCACCCGGGCACGCCATCGTCTTCTCCGCACAGCAACTCTTCCACTCTTCCAAAACCGTGCCAAGAACACCATGGCTGACAAGACAATGCTGCCGCCAAGCCCGCCGAAGGACGCCAAGGGGAAGCGTCCCCGATCGGACTCCCTCCCGGACAAGGAGTGGGCTCTCCGGAAGATGGTGCGTGATGTATTTGACAATACATCGCGCTCCATGCGTCGTCTTGGGATTGGTCCCCTTCCAGAGTACGCTGCCATGGGGACCATGGGCCACTACATCTTCGGCATGACGCAATTGGCCGGTCACCTCGACGTCCTCTGGGAGGTGCTGGCGGACGAGCTCGGCGTCGCCGGCCGCGACAACCTGGTGGCGGTGACGTCCAGGAAACAGGGCTTCCCGTCTCCGCCGCGGGAGGCACCCCCGCCCAGCCAGGAGCCCAAGGAGGAGGAGGAGAAGGAGAAGTAGGTGGAGCGAGGTGGAGAAGTAGTTTTTTTCTTGTTCTTAGTTGTGTTGTTTATCTTTTCTTGTTTGTAGTTTGTATTTTTCTTTTTTCCTGTTGTAATGTATTGTCTTAAGGTAATGAACTTTATATTTCTGTTCATTGGTGCGCAAAAATAGTTCAAATGTTGCTGTTCTAATGATAAACTAGTGGACTATTTATCTCTTTTATCTTTTAGAATGGAATATATTTCCACTTCCAACTCTATTGAGCTGGAGATCCAGAAAGTGACTATCACCTACTAGTTTATCTGACAGGACCAGCAGGGAGAAGCCCACTCTCTGTTCAAACCCAACACGGATCCAACATAATGAGCAATCAAACAGCAAAGGACATAGTAAATAAAAAAAAACGCATCAACAGTTTCTGAAGTACGTATCAACTTTAGCCTAGATTAGATGCTCGTGGCGTCATTGCAAAAGGGTGATGACAAAAAAGACTTGATTCCGGATGGCTTGCAAAAACAAACTAGAAGTCAGGGTCATCGAAATTTTTCCCGATTTCGATTGAGTCTTAGTTATAGACTTCCATAATAATAAAATGTATCGGGTATTTTACTTTCACAAGTGTGTCATAAAATGTATTGGGTGTTTTACTTTCACTAGTGTGTCATAAAGTGTACGCCGGCCAAGTACGCTGGCCACGTATCCTGATCCAACCGTACAACTTCAAATAAAGGAGGGTTAGAGCATCTCCAACCCCTTTGTTATTTTTGGTTCGCTATTCTTTCAAATGACAAATATGCTATCCACATTTAGCATCTCATTCCATGAGAATCTCCAACCTGTTTGCTATATGATGTGCTATATTAAATTTTTTTCATATTTTATTAGTATATAATAATTATTTTAAAATTTTAAATAACATTGTTGCAATGGCTATATTGTAACAGTTGTATTTATAACGGCTATTTTTCAATTGTTATATTTCTAACGACTATTTTTCAACAGATGTATTTCCAACGGCTAATTTTCATCGACTATTTTGCAACCGAACGACGATAATGTACCGGAAATCGGGAATAGCAAACCGAATAGCATTTGCTACTAGTAGCACACCGAGAGCTCCATATAGAAAATGGCTAAAAGTAGCAATCCTAAGAGAAAACCGGTTGGAGATGATTTTTGCTCCAGATTTGCTAAATAATAGGATAGCACATCATATAGCTAATGGGTTGGAGATGCTCTTTTAGCCATTACCTATATGGTGTGCTATCCTATTATTTAGCAAATTTAGAGCAAAAATCATCTCCAACCGGTTGGCTATTAGGATTGCTACTGTTAGCCATTTGCTATATGGAGCTCTCGGTGTGCTACTAGCAGCAAATGCTATCCGGTTTGCTATGCCCAATTTCTGCTACATTACCATCGTTTCTGTTGCAAAATAGTTGTTGAAAATTAACCGTTGGAAATACAACTGTTGAAAAATAGTCATTAAAAATATAACAATTGAAAAATAGCCGTTAGAAATACAAACGTCACAATATAGCCATTGCAACAATGTTATTTGAATTTTAAAATAATTATTACATATTAATAAAATATGAAATTTTTTAATATAGCACATAATATAGCAAACGGGTTAATGAGATGCTAAATGTGGATAGCATATTTGCTATTTGAAAGAATAGCAAACTAAAAATTCCAAACGGGTTGGAGATGCTCTTAGAAGATTGGTGGAAAATAATACGAACTTATAAGAAAAAGGAGAAGAGGAAAAAGGATGGCACACATTTTGATACATGAACCGTGACACTGCTGACATCCATCTTCATTGGCCAGTTCCCGATTCTGCTGATCTCTCCAGCATGTTTTCAAACTAGCTACTCTTTGGTGACTGGACCCAGGGTATCCTGTGGCCCACCCGGCATATCCAGTGGGTGGGCTCCTGAGAAATGTTGTTGTTGTTGTACGTGGTGTTAGGTTGAGACAATGCAACTTATGGTCATAACGATAAGAATTAAAAAATAGAAAGAGTATATAAGATTCAAAAATCTTCATTACTCTCTTTACTCCAGGCTCGGGCCGTCAAATTCGGAAACTCCTCCGCTCATATCGTAGCTGCATAAGTTATATATCCAGGCCCGTTTCCAATTAAAATCCAAACTAAAGGTGTAGACAATGGTTTTGCACAAGAGAGAGAATTGTGCCGCGCCGCCACAGACGGCAACCGTAGGGACGACAAGGAGAGAGACCCAATGGTGGGGACTCAGGTGTACAATGACATTCGAGGAAGACGTGATCACCATTATCGTGAAGTCCTCCAGCAAGGCTGTGGAGGACTGGCTCGACGAGGTCCTCTCCGTCCAGTGTTGGCGCCTTCACAGGATCGTTGTCGGGCTCGACGTCGAGTGGCACCCCAGCTACTCCGCCGACCAGAACCCCGTCGCCGTTCTGCAGCTCTGCATCGGCCTTTGCTGCCTCATCCTCCAGGTCATCCACACTGACTACTTCCCCAACGAGCTGGAAGATTTCCTCGGCGATTCCGACTACCGCTTTGTCGGCGTCGGCGTGGAGGGTGACACCGACAGACTTTGGAAGGACTAGCAGCTGAAGGTGGTCAAAACGGTGGACCTGGCTGAGCTCGCGGCAGAGGAGATGGATCGCCCGAGCCTCCACTGAAGGACATCGCGAGCACCGTGATGGGCACCGACATGGAGAAGCCTTACGAGGTGAGGATGAGCAAGTGGGACGCATACAATCTCTTCGGCGAGCAGATCAGCTATGCGTGCATCGACGCCTTTGTCTCCTTCGAGGTCGGCCGCAAGTTGCTCTCCGGAGACTACTGATCTGACCACCGAGTTTGCGGATCGGCTGCCGTCGATCATCCCGACATATGGAATTTGTAGGTGCATCGCTCAAGTTCTAGCTTTTGTGCTTGTGCGCCCAATCCCTCATGAAATTATATTTTCTTGAGGAAACACTATATCTTGCTTTTAAAAAAATGCATGTCATTTCACATGCATCGAGGTCTTTCGCATGCATATTAGTTGTCCATGCATCCTACGCCCCAAACATGATCAACGAGCCTCAAACATGACGATCTCTCAACAAAAAAGAGAAAATGTAACGTCAGCAAACATGATCGAGGTCTATCACATGTATGTTAGATGTACATATGCTACGTCCCAAACATGTATTCCAAGAATAGAATAATATTTCCTACCATGTATATATATTTCTATATTTATCATATTCTCTACCATGCATTTGTGTATGCTCTCAACCTACAGTACATGGGAGTTTAACTACCACACTAATGAAGAATATTATCTTGTCATTAATAGAGATAACAAATTTGACACAAGGATGTTCCCTCGACGGTACAAGGATAGAATGTGGACTATTATCGTCTAATAAGCACACAGCTCTCACTACGTACGTGGTTCATCAAGTTAATCGATCGCATGCTGCCATTATGTATCGCTGTACTCGTCTTTTGAAGAAACAAAAGGCGTATGCGCTAGCCACTACGTGTTCTGATTTTAGGAACAGATGAACACACTTGTGAAAACACGCACGCCACATCCGATCCTCAATGTCATCCAATTAACATGTTCCTCAACAAGGGGGCACAAAAATCCTCAACACGTGACCAAACATGCTTGATCGCGAGTCTCTTTCACATGCATTACATTCATGTCCACCATCATCCATGATCACGACAATTATTAGTTCGATATGGACTCTCGGTCGGCAACGGTCGGATGCTTAAAAAAATATGGACTCTCGATCGATTGCCACGCGCATTCACGTCAATCTCCGCACCTTTGTGTGTCAAATTAAAAAATTGGCCGATGGGACGTGTTGAGCCGTTGCGATAATCGAGAGGAGGCGAACCGCAGTTTGGAGTAACTCTGACCGACGATTCAAAAGCACAATTTTTGAAGCGTCCGATCATCTCCACTCATGCGCTTAGACGACAACCCGCTATAAAGGCACACCTTCCTCTTCTTCTCCGCCGCACCTCTAGATTGATTTTAGCCTCCAAACTTCTCCTCTTGCTTCTCCGCCACACCACCGTCTACCACCTCTCTCTCTTTGTTCGCACCTCCATCGTCGCACAAATGGGTAGCCCCGCTCCGAAGCGCTCTAGGTCATCGACGTCCTCCAAACCTCCTTTTCTGTTTCCGTCGATACCAAGGCCGGTGGAACTGGAGGCGGCGCCCGCACCTCCTCCACTCCCGTCCCCGCCCGCGACGCCCGCACCTCTTCCGTCTGACTATGATGAGACTGTCCGCCTCATGGAGGAAAGCATCAACAAACTCGACGGCAAGCTTAAGGAGGTCACCGGCAGCCTGTTCGCCGCCAACGTGCAAGCAAAAGCACTCGACAAAATGGCGCAGGATGTATTTCACAATACATCTCACTCCTGTCGCCGACAAGGACTTGGTGTCCTTCCCCACCATGCCAGCATGGACTTCGCCAGCTACTACATCTTCGGGTTAGGCTTTGTTGTCACTTGTCTCGACTCGTGAACGCCATCAGCCGGAAGAAGTTCGATCTGGTGTTGGAGGATGCTCCGCCAGTGGTTGTGGCGGAGGCGCCGCCGGCGGAGGCGAAGGCGGCGGCGGAGGTGGACAAGTCCTCCTCCGAGTAGAGTAGGATGAGTAGTAGTTTTTTCTTTTGTTTTCTATGTGTTTTTTCTTGTTTGTAATATATGTGTTGTTTTAATGTTAATGAAAAATGTTTTTTTTTATGTTCATGAACAATGTGTCCTACTCCAGTACATGCACTAATGAAAAACTCCTCCTTTTATCAAAAAATATCGCATATGGAAAATTAACACATTAGTAATATTATACTGTATCTAATAAATACTCCCTCCTTATTCTTTTATTTGACGTTTTAAACAAAGCATTGAACTAACATTAGTAGGATGTGACCACCCCCACCCACCGGCCTGGCCCTAGGCAGCAGCCCACAAATTTTTTGCGACCCTACCGCATAGCGTCGCGCGTGCGCCCCCGCCTCGCACGCCATCCGATCAACATCGCATAATCGTGGGAGCGGGACACGCGGGATTTCCAGCCTTCAGTGTCCAGACAACAAACCCAGCACAAAGTGAAGGATCTCAGCGGGATTTCCATGGTACGGTGTGCGGGGCGGGGGCGCACACGCGACGTTGTGCGGCAGGGCCGCAGAAAATTTATTTCCGCCCGCCTAGGCCCAGAGCCGGGCCTGCCTTTAAGACCATCCGCAGTGGTTCACGGTAAAGCTTTAGGCTGTGTTTGAGAGAACAATTTTTCAAACCTAAAGTTTTGGAAACCACAGTTTTTAAAATGGCATGGCAATACCAAAGTACGTATTTTAATAATATAGTTTTGTAATACCATGATTTTGTAATACATCGGACTGTTTGGTTGACAAACACCATTCTATAAAAAATACCATACTAATCTCAAATACCACGGTATTGCTAATTGCTCTAAAACTCAAAAATACCATGTTCCCAAACACCAAAATCGAATTCTCTGCTGCCCTTCCGCACATCCGTCCTGTGCGACCCTGCCCAGATGGTTGCCACGTACATTCAAGCTCCAAATCTTACAGCCAAGGGCGCACTGCACGGTTCCCGCGACTGTACCACCTTGCCCTGATGATTGCCACGTACGCGAGCGCACCGAATCTTGCAGCCGCACGGGCACACGAACTCCACATCCGAACTTTGCTTAGCGATCCGAATAACACGGTGCTTGGCGTGCATGATCCATCATCATGCGCACGAATAATATTATGAAATTATCAACTTTGATGATTCAATAATCCAATCAAGTTTCATCCAACGTACCAACAAAAAATTGGGTCGTCTAGTCCATCCAATCAAACGTTAATTTGGATGATCCAATACATAAATAAATGGATGATCTATCTCCAATCGAACTTTGACGTCAACAAACGCAATTGATGACTGAGCACTTTGTCACATGTCACTAGAGTGTACACACAAATGACAAATACATGGCCTCAACACCGGGTTTAGGGTGCATCATGGACTAACCACATGACCCGACCATACACTTGCAAGAGCAACCATCTGGCCGCATCCACCAACGCATCCCGACCCTGCGAAAGGATGACGAGCAGCGGCAGGTGAACACGTTGCAGCGGCGACGCAATGGAAAACGGTGGCAGCGGACAGCGATGTACCTGGATGTTGGCGTGGTTGACCTCGCACATCTTCTGCGAGTCGTTCACCTTCCACGGCGAGCTGAACCACACTGGTAGGAACTCCTTGGTTTAGCAGCCGAAGCATGACTTGGAGAAATGGGCCACCAATGCCTCCTGACCCTGCGAAAGCATGACGAGCAGCGGCAGGAGAACACCATGCAGCGGCCGCGCAAGTGAAAACGGTGGCAGCAGAGGGCGACATACCTGGATGTTGGCATAGTCGACCTTGCACATCTTCCGCGAGTTGTTCACCTTCCAACAAAAGCTATGCAGGTGCTTCGTCCATAGTCGGAACGCCGCATCTGGCGATGTGACATTGACAAAGCAGTAGCCCTTGTTGGCCTCGAACCTTGGCAAATGCAACAAACGAGGTTAAGTATCAATCAGTAAAAGACTGGAGCATGATTAGTATAATCATATATTTCAAAGCATAGGTGTGGTACTTGAAGTCAAATGAACGTGAATAAAATCATAAAACTGACTTGACGCGACGCACTACAATTTTTGCGTTCTCCTCGGTGCATTGCTGGTCAATGATGTTCATTACTTTTTGCCTCCTGTGGAAAACGATGTAAAACATCAGGTATTAACACATCAACAAATATGAGGGGGAGAATAACAACGCGCAGATTTAAAAGTATGTTGTGGATCATCAGCATCTTCAGACCAGAAGCTGGGTCGATGTAGCGCCGTGGCCGTCGCGAACTCGAGAACGAATGAGGAGAAGGCTCATCACTAACGGATCGAGGGGACGGAAGCTACACGGCCGCTATGGGCGATGAGACTTCCACTCGATCCTTTCTTGAGTCGGGGGCGGGCCGGCGGTGGGGGCACAGGGGCGGCGGGGCCGGCGGCGGAGTCGGGGGCGCGGCGGCGGGGGCGCGGCAGGCGACGTTGTGCAGCAGGGCCGCAAAAAATTTATTTCCGCCCGCCTAGGCCCTGAGCCGGGCCTGCCTTTAAGACCATCCGCAGTGGTTCACGGTAAAGCTTTAGGCTGTGTTTGGGAGCACAGTTTTTCAATACTAAAGATTTGGAAACCAAAGTTTTTAAAATGACATGGCAATACCAAAGTACGTATTTCAAGAACAAAGTTTTGTAATACCACAATTTTGCAATACATAGGACTGTTTGGTTGACAAACACTATTCTATAAAAAATACCATAGTAATCTCAAATACCACGGTATTGCTAATTGCTCTAAGACCATACGCAATGGTTCACTTTAAAGCTTACTGGACTGGAAATATAGAGTAGATTACTAGAAGTATAGAGTTAGTGTCCAGAGTGAAATGCTGGAAGTATAGAGAATATACTTGAAGTATAGAGGGATAGAGTAAGTTTTAGAGGAAACCGCTGCGAATGGTCTAAAACTCCAAAAATACCGTGTTCCTGAACACCAAAGTGGAATTCTCTACGGCCCTTCCGCACAACCGTCTCTGTGCGACCCTGCCCAGATGGCTACCACGTACGTTCACGCTCCAAATCTTATAGCCAAGGGGGCACTGCACAGTTCCTGCAACTGTACCACCCTGCCCTGATGATTGCCACATACGCGAGCGCACTGAATCTTGCAGCACGCACGGGCACACACGAACTCCACGTCTGAACTTTGCTCAGTGATCTGAATAACTCGGCGCTCGGCGTGCACGATCCATCATCATGCCCACGACTAATATTATGAAATTATCAACTTTGATGATTCAATAATCCAATCAAGTTTCATCCAACCTACCAACAAAAAATTGGATCGTCCAGTCCATCCAACCAAACATTAATTTGGATGATCCAAGACATAATGAAATGGATGATCTATCTCTAATCGAACTTCGACGTCAAACCAAACGCAATTGATGACTGAGCACTTTGTCACATGTCACTAGAGTGAACGCATAAATGACAAATACATGGCCTCAACACCGGGTTTAGGGTGCATCGTGGACTAACCACATGACCCGACCAAACACTCATGTAATTACCATACACCTACAAGAGCAACTACCTGACCGCATCCTTAACGTACGATTGGCAACGCTGACCAACTTATACTTTTTGTACTAGGTACAAATAATTTTCCTTGTCCATGAGCCAATAAACAAGCTCTTCTGATGCGGCTTTTGTAGTTAAAAAATGAACTACGACAAAGCGACAAGTTCATGGAGACGGGGGGAGTACATATGATCATCGACGTCTCTCTCACATGCGTGTTATAGTTGTCCATGCATGCTACCCTACGCCCCAAACATAGGATCAACGAGCCAAACTATATATATATATATATATATATATATATATATATATATATATATATATATATATATATATATATATATATATATATATATATATATATAACATGTAACATGTTAGTTGCCACGCCCCAAACATGATCCACGAGCCTCAAACTATATATGACGATGTTTCAACATAAAACAGAGAACACGTAATAATGTTGTCATCAAACATGATCGTCGCGAGGTTTTCAAGTGCATATGTTACTTGTCCATGCATGCTTGCTACACCCCAAACATGATCAACGAGTCTCAAATATGACGATCTTTCAACAAAATTAGAAAACACCTAACGTCATCAAACATGCATGATCGAGGTCTTTTGCATGTCAAACAGAGAAAACATGAACGAGGGTTTGTGACATATATATATATATATATATATATATATATATATATATATATATATATATATACATGTGTGTGTGTGTGTGTTAATGAATGCATGAATGTGTGGTGTGTTCATCGTCTTGTACTTTTTCTTGTATTTTCTGACTATCTTTCAACTGTATATATATATATATATATATATATATATATATTTATATATTTATATATATATATATATATATATATATATATATATATATATACGTGTGTGTGTGTGTTAATGAATGCATGAATGTGTGGTGTGTTCATCGTCTTGTACTTTTTCTTGTATTTTCTGACTATCTTTCAACTATATATATATATATATATATATATATATATATATATATGACAATCTTTCAAAAAATAAGAGAAAACGCGTAATGTCATGAAACATGATCGAGGTATTTTGCGTGACAAACTGAAAAAAACTGGAACATTGCATATACCTTGGTCCGGTGGGCCCTTTGCGTGTCAAAATAAAAAATTGGAACTGAAAAACTGAAACACTGCCGGACGAACCTACAAAGTATGCCAGGTGGGCCACTGCATACCCTGGACCCTTTGCATGTCAAATTAAAAAATTGCGTGTGAAGCGGAGATGGAAGCCAATCGCGGTTTGGATTAATTCGAAAGCGCAGTTTTTGAAGCGTCCGATCATCTCCACTCGCACGGGATGAGGACCCGCTATAAAGGCACACCCGTCCTCTTGCGTCTCCGCCGCACCACTCCATCTCCATCGATCTTAGCATCCAAACTTCTCTTCCTTCACCGCCACACCATCACCGACCACCTCTCGCCCTTTCTCCGCACCTCCATCGCCTCACAAATGGGTAGCCCCGCACCAAAGTGCTCCAGGCCGTCGACGTCCTCCGAACCTCCTTCTTCTCCATTTCCGTCGCAGCCAATGCCGGTGGAACTGGAGGCGGCGCCCGCACCTCCTCCGTCCCCTTCTCCGCCCGCGGTGCCCGCACCTCCTCATCCTGTTTGGGTTCAGGAGACTATCCGCCTCGTCGAACACCGCTTCGATGAACTCAATCGGCGCCTGAAGGAGGCCACCGAGCACCTTTCTGCCACCGCCGGGCGAGCAAAAAAGCTCGACATATTGGCGCGGGATGTATTTTCCGATACATCTAGCTCATGTAAGCGTCTGGTTCTTGAGAAACTTCCCGTCTGCACCAGCATGGACACCGCCGACCACTACTGCTTCGGGTTAGGGTTTGTGGCCTGTCGTCTCAACGTCCTCTACCAGACGATCAGGGAGGTGGCTGGGGTGGAGGGCCGCCAGCATCTTCTGCGGACCGTCGAGCGGAAACTTCGGACTCAATTGCCGGAGGAGGCGGCAGCAGCGGCGGTAGTGGAGGAGGCGGCGGCGGCAGCGGCGGAGGAGGCGGCGGCGGCAGCAGCGGCGGAGGAGGAGGTGGAGAAGATCTTCTCCGACTCCGAGTAGAGTAGTATTTCTAGTTTTTCTTTTTCTTTTCTTCTATGTGCTTTCGTAGTTCTTGTTTTTAATATATATGTTGTTTCTATTTTAATGATAAATGTCTTTTCTATTCATGAACAATGCATCCTATGCAGTATTGAAAAACAACTCCTTTCTGAAAAAGGTGCGAGATAACTGTTATTCAATGTCTAGCCAAGAATTTGTTGTGTTGCGACAATCAACGACTCTTGGTTGAAACTCCATTGAGATCGTTGTTGAGGCTGCGTTTCTCCTCATTTGTGTTTTTTCACTCAATTTTTTCATTTGTAGTCGACGCATGGGAAAATGTATTTTAGTATGTAGAAGTATATACTACATGTTATCGTTTAATTGTGATTAATGTTATAAAATGTTGATTGTTTACCATCATTTCGTGCACTTGGCTATATTTGCATGTCGCTTGCATTAGCACATACGTATACATTTGGCGATTCATATTTTTTTCGTATTTTTTTGGAATGTCCCACTAGCTAGCAGATGACTGCTTTTTGATTTTAATCTCCATGCATGGCAACAAAGATGAATTAAGAAGCGAGCAAGTTGTCCTAAGACGAAGTTTACCCCTCTAGCTACACGCACCAGCCATGTGCAAGAATCGACGCGACATGAGATGTAATTAATCACGATTGGATGCGTGCACAAGGGCATGGCTTGCATCAAATTCTCCACTCCCGCGAAAATTTTATCGTTCTACTTGGCGCGCCACATTAGAGATTTTGACTATTCAATTTTCATTACTTGCGCATCCAATTTCAGTCCCGCCTATTATTGTAACCCTATTTCATACACGATGAGTATAAATGGAAACACTGGCCTCTGTTCCCGACACACCGCTGCCCCGCCCTTCCGGTGATCTCGCAGTTCTCCAAATGTGTTGTCTCTCTGTCCTGTGTTCCATACTTGTATTTCTAAGAAACTCCCGTGTTTTGATTTCCCATGGTTTATACAATTTTTCCCCCATAGATCTCGGAGTGACGCATCGAAGCTCTTGGTGGTATTGACTCCTGGGTACAACGCCGGGCGACCAAGTTTGACAGGCTCTACCGAACCTCATCGTCGCCGGCACCTCCCTGCGACATTGCATCCTGGACTCCAGTTTTGTGCTAGGTAAACTACACGATCCATGCAGTTTTGGCCTAGTTAAGTTATACACGATCCATCTTGATATACGAAGATTAAATAAATTAACTAAGAAGAAATGTGGTCTTCTATTTCACGAATTTAGTTTTATATATATATATATATATATATATATATATATATATATAGACACACTACATATGTCCCTAATTAAATGTTGCTCCGACAGCTTATTACGGTAGTGTATTTCTAGTTCAATTCCTGGCCGGGAATGACAAATAATAAAATCCAGAGGTAGTAGTATGTAATTTCTGGATTTAGAAGTAAATGACGCACGATTTATCTGATCAACCGCTCCAAATGTTGTACTCTCATTCCTGTTTTACAAATTTATATTCCTACGATTTTTAGTTCCCATGGTTTTCACTTTTTTCTTTCTTGTGGCTTTCTCGGATCGTACGTTTTTTTTTCTATTCTTTCTTTTCTAATTCCTCCGTTAGTAACAAACACTGCAGTTTATAGAAAGCGCACCGTCCAATCCAAAATCTACGTCGGTCATGTAATCTGACGTTATCACTGTTGTTTGTAATGACTACTTACAATGCTCTTTACATTAGGAACAAGACATCAAACCGTGATGTTGTCTACAAGCATTCATGGTGGCCACCAAGCACCTGGTATAACTATAAATGTGTTTACTATCAAAATTAAACAAATTTAGACAACATTAAATCATTTGCATGGTACGCGAAGAATATTGCAGCACATGATGCTCAGGAACCCCGAGGTTCTTCACTCCCTGGTACTACTACGATGCATGAACCAACAGCAGATATAGATATACAAACCAGAAATACTCCTTCCGCCCCAGCGTAATTTTACTTTTGGAGCTTAAAAGATTTCCCACTCCAACTCTATCCTCGGTAGTAGCTTTCAACTACCCATATCACATCACATTACTACCTGCATCTCTACCGTGCCATTTGTTTTGGCAAAGCGTGTTAGTTTTTTACTCTACTCCTTTGGCATTGAATTTGGAGCATTTTGACAAACTATGTTTTGTCCTTTAGATGTATTGATGATGGGTGTATCATGGTCATTTGCATTCTTTCCTAGGCTCTACTAATTGTTTTAGCATGCCTTGCGATTCTACTTTTTTATTAGTACTTAGTCTTTATAGTTAACAGTTCATTAGCCTGTGTGATGGCGTGATTTTTTTATGCCTCCATGCTGCTCTCTCGCCGCCTGCCACTCCGGCCGGCACCGGCGCCCACGCCCTGCTGCTGGTCACTTCAGTGTCCTCCCTGACGCGTCTCCCTCGCCCATCGCCACGTCCCATTCTTCGCATGCCATGATTACCCTGCCGCCCGCAAATCCCTGGACATGACCCGCCATGCCACCAATCCTCCTCGAGAGTTTCGGGGAGACCGAAACCTCGCTTTGTTGAGTGTCGCAAGATGGCACTATGCAGTACTGCACCTGCAGTAGCTGCCACTGACAAGTAGACCCGATGTCTAATGGGCCCACATGTCAGTGGCAGCTAATGCAGGTGCAGTACTGCGGAGGATTCCAATCCCGCAAGCTACCTGCCTTATCTGTCTTGCATTCGCCACCTGCTACCTCTGGCGTTCATTACTTGCCCTGCAGCTAATAATTCTCTTCGAGACGCGCTCCGGCTGATGTCAGTCAGACCGAACCGGCAAACCCTATCTTTGTCTAGTCTAGCGTTGCCAGTTGCATGCCCCCTCACAGTCTTGCCTGCTTCACTCATGGACTGAAAATCCTATGCAGTACTACGAGTGCGTACCGCCACTAACATGTGTACCTGATGGCTCATTTTAGGGTATGAACAGCAACAAAGAAGTCAATAATGTAACCCCCCATCAAAATAGTTGTCGTTAGGACAGTCCTAACTACTATAGTAGTTCATTTTTAATTCATTTGTTGGTGACAATTAAAATAAACCAGGAGGGAGTACTACAGAACAAAATGGTGTTGGCGCGATGCGGTCCTCCCGCGCTCGTATTTGCCGCACTCGTCCTGAAGATGGTATAAACATCCGACTTTTCTTCTTTTCACACTATTTGTACATGATACTAAACTTATTCAGACGGTAATTTGCTTTAATCGTTTACCGTTTGAATCAATGTAATAGAAGGAAGGAATCTAGTAAGAAGTGTGGCTAAAGGACTTAAGGTTGCCAGAATACGCTATGCATCCCAAGTTAGTAGAACGGAGCATGTGAAACTACCAATTCAATTCTCCGCTAGGTTGGGTGCTGCGGTTGGTATTAATCAGCGGCACTTTGTTGATGATGTGGTTATGTTTACAAAAAGACATGCATCCCTCACCGGTGCAACGAAGTGGGCAGAGGTTAGCCATAGTCGCAAGAGAGATATAGTATGAGACATTCTGGTTAGTGTTGTCACACCCCCACACAAGTATTTTTTCTTGCAATCTCCATCCTGTACGTTTACAACAACTTGTTATACAATGTACAGGATTCCTAGGACATGGAGGACACACAGGAGAGCACAAGAAAAATTTTGAAAATTGCTGGTGAGCACTACAAGGGGTGGCGCTCGACTTTGCATGCCACCTATAAGAGTTATTCTACCGATGAAGAACGTATATGAAACCAGCCTGCTGACGTAACGACGCCCGAGTGGTTGCACCTAATAGAATATTTTGGGTCTAAGCGATTCAAGGTCAGCTAACTTTTTAATAGCTTCACATCATACAAAAAATATTTCATTTACTTTCATTCGTGGAATTAATTCTTAAATTTATTGCAGTCAATAAGCAGGACCAATTCTCAAAATCAAAGAAGACAAAAGGCGTGTCACTTGCTTGGCTCCAAATCCTACGCCCAACTTAGTTACGAGAAGGTACGAAAAATAAATCATGCTTTTACTTTTCGCTGCAAACAATATGTATACCGACATGTTGAAGTTTACTTGTATTTTATGTAGCGAGACCTAGAGACCGGAGAAGAACCCGATGACATACAACTGTGGGAGGCAAGCCATTTGTTGAACGGTAACTGGACAAACAAGCTGGCAGAAGTTGTACATGTATTAACACTTCAAACAATCCCCAATTAAATAAATATTTGCAAATTGCCTGTGACTTTTCTTTTTGTATATAGATCCAGGCATGTGCCCAAGTGGACGACATGGAAGCTGAGCAGGGAGGCCCAATTCCAAATGAGGAGAGAAACCACATCTTCCACCGTTGTTATAGATCCTCAATCCATTGTGCAGGATTACAGGTTCGGGGGCGTGGTTATATGGCTAACCCATCTGGTCCCGAACATGAACGTATGCGTATCCAGATGTCTGAACACCTCAACGACCAAGTTCGAAGCTTAGAAGTTAGAAATGCAGGCCTCAATGAAATAGTGCAGGACTTGGAAGGAAGAAATGATAGCTTAAACACCCAGATGGATTGCATAAACCAGAAGAATGAAGAGTTAATCGTTGAAGTACAGAACTTACAAGGTCAGATAGCAGCTGATCGTGAACAGGAAGCTAAGGAAATGCAGGACATGCGCGCCTCATTGGTTGAAATGCACAAAATGATGATGGCGACTAGTCCACAGAAGGTCCAACAAATAAGAAACCCCCAAAAGCCACCTGCTCCAACAATTAGTCCCGATCAGCTTAGGAAAACTCTTAGCATGCAAACACGTCGCTTAAGTAATCCTTGAGTGTTGTTATGCGTGTTGTAAAATTGATGGATGTTTATTGTTAAACTCATGATTCTGCCGCCACTAATTTTCAAACCTGGTGCATTTGGGTTCTACTGCCGCTAATTATAAAATGTGGTATTACGAATTTCTTGTCACAAATGATAAATTGTTGCAATAGGAAGCTATTGCCAATACAGATGATAAAACGTGAAAATAGAATGACAAAACGCTGCAGTATAAACATTTGCCAACGACTCAAAAAACGTTGCATCAAAACACTATTGCCATAGATAAGAAATCGTTGCAATAACAAACCATTCGCCATGGATGCGAAATCGTTCCAGTACCATACTAGTTCCTACGGATCTGAAATCGTTGCAATACGGTACTATTTGCCATGTTTGTGGACTCGTTGCAATACCCAACTATTCGCCACGGATACAAAATCATTGCAGTACCAGACTAGTTTCCACGAATCTGAAATCGTTGCAATACGGTACTATTGGCCACGTTTGTTGACTCGTTGCACTAACCTACTATTTGCAACGAACATTAAACCGTCGCAGTATCATACTATTTGCCACGGATGTGAAATCGTTGCAATATCGTGATATTCGTTGCAATATGGTGAATTGTCGCTACACCATAACTCGTTGCAATATGTTACTATTTGCCACGACTGTGAAAGTCGTTGCAATACTGTAGTATTTTCCACGAATGTGAAAATCGTTGCAATCACGTACTATTACCACGAACGAGAAATCGTTTTAATACAATGCTATTCGTTGCAATACGTTAAATCGTCGCAATACGGTAAACCGTTGCAATAACATACTATTTGCCACGAATGTGAAATCGTTACAATACCGTACTATTGCCACGCCTGCGAAATCGTTGCAATAAAATGCTATTCTTTGCAATACGTTAAATCGTCGCAATACGCTAAACCGTTCAATAACATACTATTTGCCACGAATGTGAAATCTTTACAATACCGTACTATAGCCACGCCTGTGAAATCGTTGCAACCACATACAATTATCAAATCGTTGCAATACTATGCTATTTGTTGCAATACGTTAAATCGTCGCAATATGCTAAATCGTTATAACAACATACTATTTGCCACAAATATGAAATCGTTGCAATACCGTACTATTTACCACGATCGTGAACCCGTTGCAGTACCGTACAATTCGTTGCGATACGTTGAATCGTCGCAATACATGAAACCGTTGCAATAGTGTCCTATTTGCCACCGATGTAAAATCGTTGCAATACCATACTATTTGCTACGGATGCCAAGGCGTCGCAAATAACCTATCGCCACGGGGATTATTATGACGATTCATAAAAACAATCACCACGCTCTTTTACGTTGCAACAACGACCTATTGCGAGGAAAAACAACCTATTGCGATGATTTTTTTTGTTGCGATAAACCAGAATCCTTGGAGTGTATCCATCCACTTCCGGTGAGGTTCTGCCTTGGCGGTGGGAGCTACGACATCCATTTTCCGATGCAATTTATTGAGGATACGCCGGGAGGTAATATCCTAGGACCCTCCATATATAATATAGAGAGTCTTTTGATGCTCATTGTCAGAAATATCAGAGTCATTGTTGACGGTGTTTCGAACGTCCTTTAGGGACTTGTTGGCATCCTGGAAGCCTAGCTCCTGATCAGACGGAGCTTTGACGACTTTCTGTTTCCCTTACTATTGGCGGAAAGAGGTTTCTTCTTGGCGCTTGTTGTTGCGTTCAACAAGCCGTTGGACCTTGCGACAATCTTCAAGATTATGGGTGTTCGATTTATGGATCGGACATCAGGATCGTTTTTTGGGGCTTGGCCCCGGCCACCAAGAGCTGCAGCAACAGCAACAGCAGTAGGTGCACCGGCCAACGACTTCTTCTTGCTGTTAGACTTCTTCTTCTTATTTCCATTGCCAAAGGCAGTGGCTTCAGCCTTGCAGGAAGATTTACCAGCCTCCACAACATGTTTGGAGTGCATCTCTTGGCCCTCTGCAACTCTAGCACATTTGTCGACTAGGTGAAGAGTTATGTATTGCCGCTGACATCTTTAGTTGCCAACTTATTCAGCATTTTCTTATCTCGAACCACCTGCCAAAATGCAGTGAGGATAGAAGCATTTGAGATACAAGGTATTGTATTCCGTACCTGAGAAAACCACTAGATGAATGAACGCAGTAACTCTCCCGATTTCTTTTGGACGGTTAACAGGTCCAACTCTGTGTCAGGTCGGGTGTAGGAGCTAAAGAAGTTGGCAGTGAACTAGCAACAACATACCCCCCAACTATAGATCGAGTCAGGAGGGAGACTCATGAATGAGGACCTTGCTGTCCCGGTTAGAGACACAGTGCAGTAGTTGGCCATCATAGCCTCATTGCCTCCAGTCGCGAGGATGGCAGTGGAGTAGATTTGAAGAAATTCGATGAGGTTAACTACCCCATCGTACTTCTCCAACTGATGAGGTTGGAACTTGGGTGACAATTCCACCATGCGAATGTGCATGGCCAGGGCTGAACAACCACCCCCACTCCCAGAGGAGAAGGGTTTCCATGAGCCTCTTGCCTCTTGCGAGCGCGCACGATATGTATGCGGTCATCCTACCTCATGTATCGACGGTCAAGCTTCGATCGGAGGTCCTGCGTTGAGAGCCTCGACAGTGTATGAGTGTGGCATGCCCCAGAGGGTAGTGATGTCACTTGTTGGGAGGGCGAATGTCTCCTGTGTTGCGACTCTTGAGGACCAAGTCTACCAGACAAGGTCCTATTCCTTGAAGGTGCCTGCCCAACATGGGGTGAAGCTGGTTGTTGATGACATTGGCTTCAGCAACAACCAAATGCTCCACATCAGCATGCACCTACTCCAGCACGGCGGGAGGAGCTCCCTGCACTGGTGGACGCTGGAGAAGAGTCCGCGCTGCGTTCATCGCATTCTTAGGGTTGTTCGTCGATTTAGTGACCGAAGCGAACACACCATCTTGCTGCAATGGTAGATGTGGTAGTGGTACAACACCCGCTCAGACAATAGCGTTGGCTGGCTGCTTCACATTGGAGGGATTTCCTCCAGCATGCTGCTCAGCCAAACCATTTGACGAAGCTGTGGTGGAATTCACGATCTTGAGATCTTAGCCCCCCCCCCCCCCCCACCTGGCGCGCCAAATGTTGAAGTGTAGCAATGACACTTCCCCGGGTACTACTAAAGCATAGTCCGCAAAGGTTCGTATTCGAATGGGGTGTGTGTAAGATCACAAACAAGATGGTGACACGGGAGTTTTTACGTGGTTTTGGTTGCCTGAGCGTAATACCCTACTTCACGGGGTGGTTGTTGATTGTATGAGTGTGTAGCGGGTGTCTCTAGTTGCTTGTATGCGTCTGAGCTTAGATGTCTTCAACCATGAGGCGCAACCCTTTTATATGTTAAGAACTGGCCATTATAGAGCATGCATGGCGCGACAGGTGCCCCTGTCTATATTAATCACCATATACATGATCTACATGTATTATGAGTGATTAACAGTGTGATAATGTGCCTTAATGGCGGCGTTACCGGTATTGACAGTCCTCTGATCGTGCGTCATTCATACTAAATTAATGACGCTTTAACCAGGTCTTGTAACGGCTGTTTGATAGCCTCTTGAATGTCCGCACCGTTGGAGATCGCGTGGTCTTCCTGTTGTTGACTTAGGTCCGGAGGTTTAACACATGGCAGCTACGGAGCTTCACTCTATGGGGAGGCAGGCCCGGGGCCACTTGACACGTGGCGGCACTAGAGCTTCCCTCTACTGGGGGTTAGGTCCAGGGCTACTCGACACGTGGTAGAACTGAAGCTTCCCTATGGAGGAACGTAGGTCCGATCCCGCAGGACATGTGGTAGCACCGGAGCTACCCAAACAAGGGAGGCGGGCCCAATGTTGCAGGATGTGTGTTGCCTTCGGAAGTCTTCAACTTAGACATTGGAACTCCTTGGTTTTGAGTGCAGTATCAGGGGGTACCTGGTATACAGGGTACTGACACTATTGTTGTAGGAGAATTCAGCAAATGGTAGACTTTTGTCACAACTTCCTCCATACTTTAGCGCACGTGCTCTGAGCTTGTGTTCCAATATCTGATTCGTCCTTTCAGTCTCTCCGTCAATTAGAGGATGATATGCAGAACTAAAATTCAGCTGAGTTCCCATGGACTCGTGCAGTTTCTGCCAAAACCTAGAGGTAAATTGAGAACCTTTGTCGGATAATATCTTCTTAGGTACTTCATGTAAACACACTATTCTCCACATAAACAGTTCTGCTAGCTTCGCATCGCTATAGGTGGTCTTGACAGGGATAAAATGCCTTGATTTGGTCAATTGATCCGCAATAACCTTTATGAAGTCATATCCAACTGAGTGCTCGGTAATCCAACTATGAAGTCTATACCAACTTCATCCCACTTCCTTTCCGGTATCTTCAATGGTTCCGATAGCTTGGCAGGTGTCTGATATTCAGCATTCACTCGTTGGCAAATATCACATAATGAAACATATTTAGCTCTGTCCTTTTTCATTCCATCACGCCAATAGCATGTTTTCAATCCTTGTACACCTTCATACTTTTAGGATGAATGGAATATAGCAAGTCATGTGCCTCCTTCAATATTGCCTCACTGATGTGCTTCACATTAGGCACGACAAACCGTTTTCCAAGCCATAGAGTGCCATGGTCGTCCTTGTCAATTCTCCATTCTCTCCCCTCTTGGAATCTTTCCCTGATCTACTGAATTTTGTCATCCGTTGTCTGACCTTCTCGTATGTCCCATTCCTATGTTGGATTTACTTCCATTGCTCCTATTTCATTCACGAATCTAACATGCAATCGTTCCAACTCCTTACATAGCTCAGACGGTAACTTACGAATTGTGAGTTGGTGGCTTGCTCCTTTTCGACTTAAGGCATTAGCCACTACATTGGCCTTTCCACAGTGATAGATGATTCCCACATCGTATTCCTCGATGAGTTCCAACAATCTCCTTTGTCTTAAATTCAGATTATTCTACGTGAATATGTACTTGAGACTCTTGTGATCTGTATAAATTATACAACGGTGTCCGAAGATGTAATGCCTACAAATCTTCAACGCATGTACTACGACTGCGAGTTCGAGATCATGCTTGCACTACAGGAATTTGTCAATAGGGTGTCTGCCATATGAGTGTTGGTTGCTTATAGAAACCTACACCCTCAATCTAAAAGTGTTGGCCAACCAACGCACTTAGCTGACAAAATAGTCCATACGCCTTTAACCTGTAAGTGCGTCGGGGCTGACACATTTAGACGTTATGTGCGTCGGTTTCTAGGAGCTGACGCCCTAGTGTTAAATGCGTCAGCCAGAGGAACTGACGCATTTACTGCCCTTAAGAGTGTCGGTTCTGTCACACCGACACACTTAGAGCAACACATGGCAAGCTTACCGAGCGCCACTTTGAGCATCGGTACCTCCGAACCCGATGCTCTTACTCTACTTAAGTGCGTCGATTGGAAGGAGGCTGACGCATTTACATCGCCATGTGGGCAGCGTATAGAAGACGACTATGGGCGTCAGTTTGGCCAAAACCGATGCACATAACATATGTTTTTTTAAAAAAAAACAGCCTATTTCCTCTCCCTGCCCGACTGGGGAGCCTCCATTATATAGCCACGCCAGCACAAGTTATACAGCCACAATAGATACATTCACAAGCACATTCACAAACAGTTCAAACACAACAATGTACACAAGTTTTCAAACATTTCAAACACAAGCACAACAGTACGTAAATGAGTAAATGATATTTAAATGTCATTGTGGGAGCCTCCTTTCGCACGTCCTGCGCTTCCATCTCCTCCACTCGTACCTCCGTCGTTGATGTTAAGGAAAACATCACAACCTTCAGGTGTTCCATGACGGGATCCCTGCGATAAATAAATAAAATAGAAACTTAATAACATAACATGTTAACTTTGACTAACTTAATAACACAACTTAATAAAAGAGAAGCATGTTGGTTTTGACTGAAACTTATCAAAACTCTCTCATTTCCTCTCACTCTCCCTATCTCTCTCGCCCTCACTCACTCTCCCACTCTCTCTATCTGTTCCCCTCTCCTCTATCTCTTTCTCTCTAGCTCCCTCTCTATCTATCTCTTCTTTTCTCTCTCTATCTCTCCCTCTCACCCTCTCTATCTTCCTCTCCCTCTTTATCTATCACTTCTTTTCTCTCACTATCTCCCCCCTCTCTCTATGTATTCCTCTCCCTCTCTATCTATCTCTTCCCCTCTCTCTCTCTCACTTGTTCTCTATTTCACTTCATCTCTCTGCTAAGTCTTTTCCTTTTCTTTTTAATATTGTGCTAATTAATATGTGTTGTTATAATGAAAATATTGTAACAAGTATACAAGTCATGCATACCGCTGCGTCTCCAACTTGTGATGGGTGAGTCTGCAGTGGAGGAAAGGCATCGGTTGGAAAACTACTTCAAGTTGTGAGATTATAATTATAATCATTTTGAAATTGAATAAATTGGTCAAATACGAAAATTACAGTTTACCTAGATTATTTTGCTGCAATCGAGAAGCCAACAGTGACATGAATCTGTAAGGTTGTGGAACACACGGTTGACCACTCTGGGAACCCTGCAACACAAATGGTTACGATATTGCATTATATAACTCGAGTCAGTAAGATAAGCAATTTTACCTCTAAGGAGGAGCCAATTTGTAGTGCTGGCTACATTGGTCGAGGAATCATGTCGAGATAAGATTGCTGCGGCGGACCAAACTGAGAACATGAGCTACCTTGACCTATGAACTGCATCAAGTAAATTAGTTGTGATATCTTGAGTAGAAAAATTTGTAAATCGAATAATATTTTCAAATGAGAAAATTACATGTTAACTGAGACATATACAAATAATGCATTTGTTGCTGCAGCATCTGTGTCTGTTGCTGTTGTTGTTGCAGCAGCATCTATGTCTGTTGCTATTGTTGTTGCATATTCTCATTGGTGCGTCTCAATTCTTCTCGTAATTCAGCCTCTGGAAAAGATTGAAATCGACTACCACTAACATGTCACGGTCGTTGTCTAGCATAAGCCTAATGCTCTACAAACCCGTCACCCGACCCAAGTCTACAAAAATACAAGTGTGAAGAATTGATATTCATTAACATACAAATCATCATTATCTTTACACATACCTCCCATGTGGTAGACCTCCGCTGGCATCGTACGCCGTAACAACATCCAACGACTCTATAGAATAGTCTGAATCAAGTCCATGATTCTTCTTAAAACACTCAACATACTTTTGTTGTGATACATTTTGTTAACGATTTAATGTAATACAAGATAAATTGAGTTGATGGATAAAAGTAATAAAGAATCAAAATACATACCAATTTCTGCGTTGATGCCTCATCACACAACACCTCCAGGCGGTTTGGGTCTGGACCTTTGTACCCCTTAAGATAAACCTCAAAAAACTTAGGAGGCGTACCAGTTTCAGCTGTCTACAATATCAAAATTCAATAATTTAACCAATACAATTAATTGAAGCAATGTAAGTATGAATGTAAGAATTTATACACTCCTTTATTCCATCCGAACATAACCATCCCACCTGAAGAAGTGCTTTCCTGTCTTGCTCTTTCAGTTTTTTCGGTGTCTGTCAGAAATATTTCTGAACTCAGCTGAACCCCAATACCCATAGAACCACTCCCAAGCCTCCATATTCGCACAAATTCAGTCCACATGACTCTTCAAGTCCTCCTCCCCAGTGAGGTGTGTGAGACCTATGTGGGTTGAATACATTAGCTTTGATAATAAAAGTTTTGAATGATGCCATCACATCTTTTTAGCAAGGTCCGACATTAGCTCTGGCATGTCTTTGTTAGCTCCGGCATGTCTTTGATAGCTCCGGCATGTCTTTGATAGCTCCAGCATGTATTTGTTAAGTTCCGATATGTTTTTGGCTAGGTCCGACTTCTTTGTCTAGGTCCGACTAGTTTTGGTTAGCTCCGGCGCTAGGTCCGGTTTGCTTTGGCAAGGTTCGAAGCTTGATCGCAGTGGTTCTACTTTTATCTTGCAATGATTCATACTTGCTTTACATTAATGAAAAGATTACTTAGTATTCATTTGCTAAGTTTTTGTGGTTATGGTTTATATCATTTTTCTATGTTTGCAACATGCTTATGTGAGGTGCTCACGTAAGATGTTGTAGTTTCGGAACTAACGAGAGTCAATTCGAGGACTTGTGCTCATAAGTATTGGTTATTTGTTCATGTGCAGGTGTTGCTTGAGTTCAACACATGGCTGGTGATGGGATCCATTGAACTAGTCTTAGGGAAAAGATGAGGTTCAACAACCAAGTTCAGGAGGAATTGTGTTGAGTTGATCGAGAGGTCGCGCAGCATGTATGAATCAAGAACAATGCATATGAAGGTATTATGGACGTCATTGGAAGATGATTGTAGGTGTGCAAGGAGTGCATGGACGTGGCTGCATGGTTCCGAGACGTGATGAAGAGATGTGGACATAATAATTGGTCGGAAAGGTCCAACCGACTAGGTTATGGACTCAAGTTGCGGCTGAGTCGTGTTTGACTCAAATATGGAAAGACTTGAGTTGGTTATGATAGGATTTCGTGTGGGTCACGAATTTGAGTTGTTTTAGGAATATGGGATACATTCCTAAGGTGTTTGGAAGTCTTAATATTGCTTCTATCTGCATATAGAAGAATCCTAAGCAGTTATCGAAAGTTTCGATTCGAGATTTGAGTAGGATTAGAGTCCTAGTTGAGTTTTGGTTGTCCTAAGGGCTGGTTATATAAGCAAGGGAAGCCACAGCTCGTGGTGCACGACTTTGGGGCTGTTCCTCTTGTGTTCTATTAAATAAAATTCATAGTTGAAAGGAACTTTTGTGCCCAGTTCGTCTGACTTGTTTTCTTCAAGTCTTTCTCGTCGAGTTTCTACACAGCGCTACCTTACTTCGGTGGTTTTATCATAACTTGAGTTTTGCAGATGCAATTGACATGATTCTTTTTGGGTTGTCTTCAAACTTGATTATCTATCATATTTCAAAATTTCATGGTCATTGGATTTGTGGTTTTTGATTTACACGAGTTTCTTTGCAGTATTATAGATCTGTTTTTTACTCAGTAGAACAAATTGACCTTTGTTTGATCTTTCGATCGTAACTTGAGTTTCTCTCGACGGATTTGAGTGATTCTTATTGTGTTGTCTTCGTGACTTGATTCTCTTTGATATATATCACTTTTGTCTCAGTGAAACACATTTAGATTAGTCTCACACATGATTTCTTTAATGGATCATTTTTCTGGCAAGGGGTTTTCATTGCTTCTGCTGAATCAGTATTAATCTACCATTAACCCCTCCCCCTCTGGTAGCTTTTCATGTGCTCTTCGATCCTACAATTGGTATAAAAGCCACGGTTCTCTAATCTTTGTGATTTGCACATGTTTTGACTAATCATCATGGAGAAATATTCCGCAAAACCTTGTGTCTTTAGTGGTATTGATTGTTAGGTTTTGAAGGAACCCATGGAAGCCTTCATCCAGGCTCAAGGCTTCGCAATATGGGAGAAGATATACAAGCCTTATGAAATGTTGTCAAACGATCAAGTTACAACTACAAATCTGAGAGATGTTGACAACAACAACAAGGCTCGAAACATGATCATACAAGGATTAACTCAAAGTGACTTCGACCGTGTTGCACACCTCCGATCTGCATACGATGTGTGGAAAGCACTTTGTGACTACCACGAAGGATCCAACACGATCAAGGAGGTAAGGCAAGACATGTTCAGGAAAGAATACATGGGCTTCGAGATGCAACCCGGTAAGTCTATTGATGACCTTTTTGCTAGCTTTAATAAAATTCTCAGCAACTTGCATAGTGTCAATGTTAATTTTTCAGATGCTAAAAATGCTAGGAAATGGTTAAGTGCATGTAGGATCGAAGAGCACGTGAGAAGCTACCAGAGGGGGGTGAATGGTAGATTTAAAAATCTTACGCAGCGGAAACAATTAAACCCCAACCCTTCGGCAGAAAAACGATCTGTAAAAGAAATCGTGTGTGAGACTAATCTAAACGTGTTGACAAAAGTGATAGATATCAGAGAGAATCAAGTCACGAAGACAACAGAATAAGAATCACTCAAATCCGTTGAGGAAAACTCAAGTTATGATCAAAAGATCAAACAAAGGTCAATCTGCCCTACCCGAGAAAAAACTGTTCTGGAACGCTTCAAAGAAACTCGTGTATATCAAGGAACACAAATCTAATGACCGTGAAATTTTGATAGATGATAGATCATCAAGTTTTTAAGACAACCCAAAAATAATCACGTCAATTGGATCTGTAAAACTCGAGTTATGATAAAACCACCGACGAAAGGTAATGCTGTCTAGAAACTCGACGAGTAAAACTTGTCTGGAACAAGTCGGAAGAACAAGGCACAAAAGTTCCTTCAAACTACGAATTTTATTCAATAGAACACAAGAGGAACAGCCCCAAAGGCGTGCACCACGAACTTTGGGCTCCCTTGCTTATATAACCATCTCGAAAGCCAACTCAACTCAGATCAAGAACCTAATCCTACTCTGTTCACGAATCGTAACTTTCCATAACTACTTAGGATTCTTCTATACGCAGATAGAAGCAATCTTGAGACTTACAAACACCTTAGGAACGTATTCCACATTCCTAAACAACTCAAATTCATGACCCGCACGAAATCCTATCATAACCAACTCAAATCTTTCCATATTTGAGTCAAACCCGCCTCAGCCGCAGCCTGAGTTCATAACATAGTCGGTTGGACCTTTCCTACCAACTCTTTACGTCCACATCTCTTCATCACGTCTCGAAATCATGTAGCCACGTCCATGCACTCCTTGCACATGTGCAAACATCTTCCAATGATGTCCATGATACCTTCACATGCATTGTTATTGATTCAATCATGCTGCGCAACCTCCTGATCAGCTCAACCACAATTGCTCCTGAATTTGGTTGTTGGAACCTCATCTCCTCCTTGAGACTAGTCGAATGGATCACATCACCAGCCATGTCTTGAACTCAAGCAACACCTGCACATGAATAAACAACCAATCCATATGAGCCCAAGTCCTCGACTTGACTCAAGTTAGTTCCGAACACAACACCTTATGTGAAAACCTCACATAAGCATGTTGCAAAACCACAGTAACACGATATCATCCATGTCAACCAAAAACGCACCAAAGACTTAGCAAATGAATATTAAGCAATCTTTCTAGGGATGTAAAGCAAGTACGAAACATTGCAAATGAAAAATTGAAGAATTGCGGTCAAGTTCCGGACCTTGCCAGAGCAACCCAGACCTTGAGCCAGAGCTAACAAAAGCTAGCAGAACCTAGCACCAGAACTTACCAAAACTAGTATAACCAAGCTCCCGCCAGAGCTTACAAAACTAGCAAGACCTTAATAAAAAGGTATTTTGGTGATATTCAAAACTTTTATCGTCAAAGCAAGTGTATTCACTACAAGCCAATGTATTCAGCACACATAGGTCTTACAGTGCATTAGATATGTCAATTTGGGAGATGAAAGTCACATCTATTCGTGAATCTACTGTCATGATTACACTTACTTTAGATGTGCTATATTCCTAGTTAAAAACTCATGAAATTGACATAATATCACGTAAGAACCCCAACAAGTCTATTGCTTTTGTTTCTCAATGTGATATGCCTAGCTCCGGCCAATCTTCATCTTGTGGTACACTTGCTTTGTTGTCCTCTCTAACCCTTGAACAGATTGAGGAGTTTCCAGAGGAGGAGCTAGTACTTCTCTCTACTAGGTTTTCGAAAGCATTGCAAAATGTGTGAACTAGAAGGAGAGGAAGCTCCGGACCTCAACGATGTTTTGTATGTGGTAAGACAGGACATTTTCGTTCAGATTGCCCTAGCCTTTTAGGTCCTACTTCCCGGGATGAAAAGCAAACAAAGACGAAGCACTCCTCTGCAAAAGATACGAAGAAAAAGAAGGGTTTTACAGGACGTCAATTGGTGAGCAGATTTATCTCTGCACTTCAAGAACATGGCTCAAGCGATGTGGACATTGGAAGTGATGAAGATGAAGATGATTTGGCAAACTTGTGCTTCATGGCGGGCAAGTCAAGATCAATTATGGAGGAGGCTGAACACAGCAGCGACAATGAAGAGTTATGTCCAACTTGCGAATAAATGTGTGATGCTATTTCTCGTGTCACTGTTATAGTTAAGAAAAAGTGTAGGATCGAAGAGCACGAGAAAATCTACCAGAGGCGGGGTGAATGGTAGATTTAAAAATCTTACGCAGCGGAAACAATTAAAGCCCAAACCCTTTCGGCAGAAAAACGATCTATTAAAGAAATCGTGTGTGAGACTAATCTAAACGTGTTTCACCATGACAAAAGTGATAGATATCAGAGAGAATCAAGTCACGAAGACAACACAAAAAGAATCACTCAAATCCGTCGAGAAAATCTCAAGTTATGATCGAAAGATCAACCAATGGTAAATGTGCCCTACCCGAGAAAAACAGTTCTGGAACGCTGCAAACAAACTCGTGTAGATCAGAGACCACAAATCCAATTACCGTAAAATTTTGACATATGATAGATAATCAAGTTTTGAAGACAACCAAAAATGAATCACGTCAATTGGATCTGTAAAACTCGAGTTATGATAAAACCACCGACGAAAGGTAGTGCTGTCCAGAAACCCGACGAGTAAAACTTGTCTGGAGCAAGTCGGACGAATAAGGCACAAAAGTTCCTTCAAACTATGAATTTTATTCAATAGAACACAAGAGGAACAGCCCCAAAGTCGTCTATACCGAGCTCTGGGCTCCCTTGCTTATATAACCAGCTCGAAAGCCAACTCAACTCAAACCAGGAACCTAATCCTACTCTGTTCAAGAATCGTAACTTTCCATAACTGCTTAGGATTCTTCTATACGCAGATAGAAGCAATCTTAAGACTTCCAAACACCTTAGGAATGTATCCCACATTCCTAAACAACTCAAATTCGTGACACACACGAAATTCTAACATAACCAACTCGATACTTTCTATACCGAGCCATAACCGACTCCGCCGCAGCCAAAGTCATCAACCGGTACGATCCGATCCTTCCAACCAGATCTTCTCTTCCTTATCCCATCTTCGGAACCATGTTGCCACGTCATGCACCGCATGCATACGTGCGAACACCTTCCTTCGACGTTCAGTAACTTTCATATGCACTGCCCTTGATTCGATCATCCTGCGCGACCTTCTGATCAGCTCAACCACAATTCCTCCTGAATTTTGTTGTTGGAACCTCATCTCCTCCCTGAGACTAGTCCAATGGATCCCGTCACCATCCATGACTTGAACTCAAGCAACACCTGCACATGAATAAACAACCAATCCATACGAGCCCAAGTCCTTGACTTGACTCAAGTTAGTTCCGAACACAACACCTTACGTGAGAACCTCACATAAGCATGTTGCAAAAACCACAGTAACACAATATCATCCATATCAACCAAAACGCACCAAAAACATATCAAATGAATACTAAGCAATCTTTCCCAATTATGTAAAACAAGTACGAAACCTTGCAAATGAAAAGCAGAAGCACTACGGTCATGTTCCGGACCTTGCCAGAGCAACCCGGAGCTTGAGCCGGAGCTAACAAAAGCTAGTAGAATCTAGCGCCGGAGCTAACAAAAGCTAGTAGAATCTAGCGCCGGAGCTTACCAAAACTAGTACAACCAAGCTCCCGTCGGAGCGTACAAAACTAGCAGGACCTAGCGCCGGAACTAACCAGAAACTAGTCAAAACTAGTCAACCCAAAACCGGAGCTAGACAAATTACGTCGGAGCTTAGTAAAAGCATGCCGGAGCTAAAGATAAAGCTCACCGGAGATAACCAAAGCTAGTCGGACCTTACCTAGAAGCCGGACCTAGCATCTAACGTAGCCGGAGCTACCCAAACCAAGTCGGACCTATGGTCGGATCTTGCTATAGCTGGGAGCTAGAGTCGGACCTTGATAAAAAGGTGTTTTGGTGATATTTAAAACTTTTATCATCAAAGCCAAGTGTATTCACTACAAGCCAATGTATTCAGCACATATAGGTCTCACAAAAAGGTCAAAAACCTTAGGGACAATGCTGTTAAAATTGTGTCACTAGAATTTGAAATTAATCATTTGATGATTCCTAGTGATGATTCTTATTTCTCATGTGATTTAATATATGAACAATTGTCCTCCTTAAGATGTGCACACATGTCCACACTTGATAAACTTGAGTTAGAAATTAAAAACAACAGAGTGCTTGCTGCACTTAATGATAAAAACTTGAAAGATGCTAGCTGTTCTACAATTGATTTGCATTATTCTACTTGTGACGATCTTGATAAGAAACAACAAGATGCTATGAATGAAATTTCTATGTTGAACAATGCTTTACGTTCTCATGAAGTTAAATATTGTTCCAATTGCAAGTTAAAAAGAAAAACTTCAAGTGAAAATTGCCTTGATCTGTCCAATAAACTTGATGACGTGTATAGGACATTAGATCAGTTTTGTAATGGGAATAAGAACCTAAACTTGCTGCGGAATTCTTCCAAGTCTTGCAATGATAAAACTGGTTTAGTTTTTTATTCTCATGCTCATGCTAAGTCACATCCACCTAAAATTGTAAAGTCATTAGGAAGTGGTTTGATTCAAACAGTTTCTAAACAAAAAGAAGTGGTTTTCAAATAAAAATGTTGCTTGCTCATCTAGACATGAACACAAAATTAAATTTCATTGTACCTACTGTGGTAGAGATGGTCATGTCATAGATTTTTGTTATAGGATAGCTAAACAACAAATTAAGGAAAGAATGATTGCTAGATCTCATAACTTTCATGCAAAATTTGCTGCACTTGCTAAACCGAATGATAGGAACACGCAATCTGCTGTAATGAGTCGAAAACATGCAAAGTTTGCTCCCAAATCTACTATTTTTCGTGCTACACATGTAACATCTCGTAGGACTGTAGTTTGGTACAAAAATCCTCAAGCTTTGGCTCATAAACCTGCTGTTTTATCTCAGCTTTCGCGTGTTATTCCTACTGGACGTCGTGTGACTCAGTACTGGATTCCTAAATGCCTTTCGACTAACCCCAGTACTGAGTCATCGACGTATCATGATTCTATGTAGGTTACACGCTTGAGGAAGGAGAATATTTGGATTGTGGATTCAGGTTGCTCACACCACATGACCGGTAACAAAGAATGGTTCTCCTCCCTCTCTTTTGTGTCACGTGTAGAGAATGTTACTTTTGCCGATAATTCTTCAGCTCCTATAATTGCTAAGGGTTCGGTTAGAGTAAATGATTACTACACTTTGAAGGATGTGGCACTTGTAAAAAATTTGAAATACAACGTGCTTTCTGTTTCACAACTGCTAGATGAAAATCTGGAAATTATTTTCACTAAAAATTGCTGCAAAGTTGTAAATTCAAACAGTGAGCTTATTTTTAACATGTCGCGGTTTGGAAGAGTTTTTAAAGCTGATTTTGATATGTCTTCCTCTAAGCATAGGTGTCTAGTTGCCAATGATTCAAAGGACTTATATTTTTGGCATCATAGAATTGGTCACGTAGGCTTTGATCATCTAACGCGTGTTAGTGCTCTTGATCGCATACATGGGCTGCCTATGCTTAAAGGGGACAAAGAAATTGTGTGCTCTTCTTGTAGACATGCTAAGATGGTTGCAGGTTCACATATTCCTCTCACAATGATCATGACAACTGAACCGGGTCAACTTTTGCACCTTGACACCGTAGGACCTTCACGCGTTCAATCCTTCAGAGGTAAATGGTATGTTCTTGTAATTGTTGATGATTATTCTAGATACTCTTGGGTTTACTTTATGGCATCTAAGCATGAAGATTTTAGTCACTTTAGAACATTATTTCTTAGATTATCAATTGATCACCCAGGATCTTTAAAAGCAATTAGAGGTAATAACGGAACCAAATTTAGAAATCAATCTTTTGATCACTTTTGTGCTGAAAATGGAATAGATCATCAATTTTCTTCACCATACGTACCTCAACAAAAAGGTGTTGTAGAAATAAAGAACAGAACCTTAGTTGAGATGGCTAGTACTATGCTTGATGAATATCAAACTGCTAGGAAATTTTGGGCTGATGCGATTGCAACTGCTTGTTATGTCTCAAATCGTGTTTTCTTATGCGCTAAGCTAGGTAAAACACTATATGAGCTCCGGTTTGGACATAGTCCTAGTGTTACACACTTTCGGGTCTTTGGTTGCAAATGCTTTGTTAAAAAACATGGTAATCTTGATAAATTTGAACCTAGATCTGTTGATGTCATGTTTCTTAATTATCCATCTCATACTAGAGGCTACCGCGTGTTTTCACTTGACACTAAAAAAATTGTGGAGACTTGTGATGTGTCTTTTGATGAAGCTAGCCCAGGTACTAGCTCAAACATTGCAGGTCCAGATCCATATCCGCAGGGGGAAAGCATTTTCGTTGAAGATGAGGAAGAGGTGGAGCTGCTGCCCGAAAATTCAGCAGCTAATGACATTGTTCCATCTCCTGATTTTGATTCACAGATAGCACCGACGACCACCATTGTTGGTCTAGATCCTCCTCAAGTCACAAGCTCATCGATTTATGATGAACGTGAAGAAGAAGAAGCTTGTGAAGTTTCCACTCCCCTCCGAGTTCTCAAAATTGATCCTCCACAACAAATTATTGGAAGCTTGCATGAACGAGAGAGACCGTCCAGCTATGATGAGTTTAGAATCTGAGATGAGTATGATGGGTGAACTCACGTACTTTTTGGGGCTGCAAACCAAGGAAGGTACCTTTGTGCATCAAATGAAGTATACAAGAGACCTTCTCAAGCGCTTCAACATGGACGAAAGGAAGCCTCTTCAGACACCAATGGGTACAACAACGACACTTGAACTTGATGAAGATGGTGAACCCGTGGATCAAAAAGAATATAGAAGCATGATCGAATCACTTTTGTACCTCACGGCATCAAGACCGGACATACAATTTAGTGTATGTCTTTGGGCATGGTTTCAAGCCTCCCCACATGCTTCACATCGTCAAGCCATCAAAAGGATTCTCAGGTACTTACATGGAACTCAAGAATTTGGCATTTTCTTCCTTCGTCCTCAACCATTACTTTGAAAGCTTTTTCGATGCTGATTTTGGGGGTTGTAGGATTGATAGGAAAAATACTTCTGGTGCTTGTCATTTTCTTGGTAATTCACTTGTTGCTTGGTCATCTAGAAAACAAAACTCAGTTGCACAGTCCACGGCTAAATCTCAATATGTAGCTGCTGCTAGTGCTTGCTCACAAATTATGTGGATTGTTCAAACACTTAAGGACTATGGGGTTGATCTACATTGTGTTCCACTGTTTTATGATAACACTAGTGCCATTTGCATTGCCAAAAGCCCCGTGCAACATTCTAGAACTAAGCACATTGATATTAGGTATCACTTTCTCCGTGATAATTTTGAAAAAGGAAACATTGTGCTTTACCATGTTGATACTGAACAACAATTGGCTGACATTTTTACAAAACCTTTTGATTTCACTCATTTTTGTTTCATTCGTAGTGAAATAGGGGTTATGCATCCTCATAGCTTAAATTGAGGGGGAGTTATGAAACTTGGAAAGTCTATGTGTGAATCTGAACTTAAAATAATATAAGCATAGTATTTCATACATATATGACTTTGTGATTCCTTTTACATGCTGAAAGTTCTTCTACATTACTCGTGTTATACATTTTGTAGTTTTTGCCATGTCTAGTAATTGGAATAATTACTTACACTAAATCTGGTCATTGTCGAACTTTCTTGCTGTTTTGAGCTTGTTGCATGCTCACACGTGCTTTTAATCATAAATAATTAATTAAGTAATCAACTCACATGTTGAGTTTTTTATGAACAGATATAAATTGACAAAAGATCAAGAGAATATGCTTGCATCGCACTTCTTCTTTTTAGATGGCTTATCATTGCACTTAGATATGATCTTGGAAGAAGTTGTGTATGACTAAAATCATGTGCTTAAGCTTCTGATTGTCAAATGACATAGGCTTGGCTTGGTTGGTTAGAATAAGGCTGATGCACATATAATGTCTTGCAAATATCATATGATCTAAATTTGTGCTTTGAAAAATAATAAAATGCAGCAACAAGTGTCATGCTTTCAGGTTTTGAAATAGTTAAGTTTGTGAGATCATGACTTGCTAAATTGGAAATTACATTTGATCTCTAGCATGGCTTACACTACTTTATGTATTTCATTGATGTGATAGTGTAAGTTACTTAATAGTATGACTTGGATGAGATTTGTTTTATATGTATATGTTATAATATGCTCATAACAATTAAAATTTCTCTTTTCAACCTTGCTGAATACATTGTCAAAGGGGGAGAGATAATATGTGAATATTTAAAGATAAGTATACAAGGGGGAGAAATTGATTAGACATTGCACATATTCATAATTGTTTTTGGCACGATTCTTCTCAGGGGGAGAAATTGTTCTCAAAACTTTTGATACCAATGTTCGGATTTTAAATGGTGTTTCCAATGCATTCATCAAGGGGGAGATTGTGAGAACTATGTGTGCTGAATACATTGGCTTTGATAATAAAAGTTTTGAATGATGCCATAACATCTTTTTAGCAAGATCCGACTTTAGCTTCGGCATGTCTTTGTTAGCTCTGTCATGTCTTTGATAGCTCTGGCATGTCTTTGTTAAGCTCTGATATGTTTTTTGCTAGGTCCGACTTCTTTGTCTAGGTCCGACTAGCTTTCGTTAGCTCCTGCGCTAGGTCCGGTTAGCTTTGGCAAGGTTCGGATCTTGATCGCAGTGGTTCTGCTTTTATCTTGCAATGATTCGTACTTGCTTTACATTAATGGAAAGATTGCATAGTATTCATTTGCTAAGTTTTTAGTGGTTATTGTTTATATCATTTTGCTATGTTTTGCAACATACTTATGTGAGGTGCTCACATAAGATGTTGTAGTTTCGGAACTAACGAGAGTCAAGTCGAGGACTTGTGCTCGGAAGTATTGGTTGTTTGTTCATGTGCAGGTGTTGCTTGAGTTCAAGACATGGCTGGTGACGGGATCCATTGAACTAGTCTTAGGGAAAAGATGTGGTTCAACAACCAAGTTCAGGAGGAATTGTGGTTGAGTTGATCGGGAGGTCGCGTAACATGTATGAATCAAGAACAATGCATATGAAGGTATTATGGACGTCGTTGGAAGATGATTGCAAGTGCGCAAGGAGTGCATGGACCTGGCTGCATGGTTCCAAGACGTGATGAAGAGATGTGGATGTAAAGAATTGGCCGAAAAGGTCCAACCGACTAGGTTATGGACTCAAGTTGCGGCTGAGTCATGTTTGACTCAAATATGGAAAAATTTGAGTTGGTTATGATAGGATTTCGTGTGGGTCACAAATTTGAGTTGTTTTAGGAATATGGGATATGTTCCTAAGGTGTTTGGAAGTCTTAAGATTGCTTCTATCTGCATATAGAAGAATCCTAAGCAGTTATGGAATGTTTCGATTCGTGATTTGAGTAGGATTAGAGTCCTAGTTGAGTTTGGGTTGGCCTAAGGATTGGTTATATAAGCAAGGGAGGCCAGAGCTCGTGGTGTGCGACTTTGGAGCTGTTCCTCTTGTGTTCTATTGAATAAAATTCGTAGTTGAAAGGATCTTTTGTGCATAGTTCGTCCGACTTGTTTTCTTCAAGTCTTTCTCGTCGAGTTTCTGCACAGCGCTACCTTACTTCAGTGGTTTTATCATAACTCGAGTTTTACATATCCAATTTACATGATTCTTTTCGTTTTGTCTTCACAACGTGATTATCTATCATCTGTCAAAATTTCACGGTCATTGGATTTGTGGTTTTTGATTTACACGAGTTTCTTTGAAGTATTACAGATCTGTTTTTTACTTGGTAGAACAGATTGACCTTTGTTCAATCTTTCGATCGTAACTTGAGTTTCTCTCGATGGATTTGAGTGATTCTTATTGTGTTGTCTTCGTGACTTGATTCTCTCTGATATCTATCACTTTTGTCATTGTGAAACACATTTAGATTAATCTCACACACAATTTATTTAACAGATCATTTTTCTGCTAAGGGGTTTTCATTGCTTCCGCTGAAAAAGTTTTAATCTACCATTCACCCCCCCCCCCTCTGGTAGCTTTTCACGTGCTCTTCGATCCTGCATGGTGAATTTTGGCAGCTTCTTTGTTTGTCATGGGCTGGAACATCACCGTCTTGTAGTAGACGATCACATCTTCGATACGTGCCTTAGAGAAGGAGTCTTTCACATGTCTTTTTTGCTGCATTATGAAAAACCGAACAAGCATATGCTTGACTCACACCCTCCTCCAAACGAATCATACCCTGCATAAAAGTAACAATTAATGTCAAAAAAATAAGATGCAATATAATGGAAACAATCAAAGCAAACTTACCCAGAAGATCTCCCAAACTCTATCCTGACATGTACCCGAATCGCCATACTCTTGAAGTGCACGGTGATCCCAATTATGCGCTGCAATCCTTTCACCATCCATTAAAACCACCCCGGGATAGCAAAAACTGGCGGCGTTTCCCAACTCGATGTTAACAACTCGTTGATGCCCCTTTCCACTCCAACCATGCTCGACCCAGCACCTAGTACCCTTCGGCCTTATAGTCATCCGCTCGTCCATGCTTTTACTTACACCACATAAAAGGTGCCTCCACAGCCTATAAATAAAATGTAGATAAAATTAGTTAATTGAAAAGATATAATGAACTTATTAATTCATCAAAAATATTACCTAAATGGGCATGGATCGGGTGTCCTAACTCTTCTAGCTCTGCTCTTCTTGCAATCCTGGCATCTCGCTCGGGATCCTTGGGCTCTTCACCGTCGTCCTCATCATCCCCCTCATTACCACCATCAAAATAGGTACACCGCCCAACAGTATTTGAGCCTCCTCCTGAACCTCGTCTTGGGCCTCCTCCTGAGCCACCTTCCTGCTCCAACATCTGCCTGATATTCTATGGTTCCTCCCCGTACAACTCCTCGTACGTCGGGCAACAATCTGCCACTTGTGTCAGACTTGAACCTCGTGCAGGATCGCTCGACGTCGGCTCTGCCACACAACTCAAAAACTGCCTCTTCCTCTGCCCACTGTAAGTAGTACCCTAAAAATATAAATGAAGAGTTATGTAAAGAAGTAAGAAACAATAGACAGTTAATATTAACATTCAAATGTATGTAAAAAACAAGTACCTGAAATGGGTTTGGCTGGCTCGAAGTAGAACTGAGAGTGGAGGAAAAGATCCACTACCCTTCTTGCTCTTCTTCTTACCCAAACATGGCAAAAGCTTAAGCATCTGCGCACATTTTTATAGAAATGATAAGTATACAACATTAGATAATAAATAAAAAATGTGTACAATAATAATAAAAATCTAAAAATGCGTACAATATAAATAAAAAATCATCAGCATCAGAATCTACTTCTATCACACGTGCATTAAGATATTCATGTATCTCTTCTTCCATATATTCCTCTTCACACTCTTCCATCTCTTCTTCTTCTTCATCATATCACTCCTCTTCTTCCATAATCCTTTTCTTCTTTTTCAGAATCCTTTCTGATTGTCGAACATGTTTTCTTAAAGGACCAGCTTGTTCTTCAGACATCGACTCTACCTTATCACTAGCTATTTCTCCGAGTCCTATCCGACAAGATATCATAAAATCTTCTGCTTCCTCAGTTTCATCTTGATAGATAATACCGTTATCTTCTTGAATCTCTGTATACTCATCATAACAATGAGGGTGCACTTCAGGGTTAACTGTATACACAACCCACCAATTTTTCAAACTTGGGTGAGGATAACTTAAATAGTACACTTGTACCACTTGATTTGCAGGTACAACATTGTTGTTATGGGTTGTGTATCTTGACTTGTGGTTGACCACCACCATTCTAAAATCATCAACTCGTGTTCTTGATGTTGGATCAAACCATTCACAGTCAAAAATGACAAGTTGAAGTGTTTATGGACTGTCAAATGTGTACTCTATTATTTTTTTAAGAACACCGTAGTATTCTGTCACTTTTCCACTACCCTCTGCGGCAGTTATCATTACTCTACTGTTTTTAGTGGCAGCAAGTGGACGACATGCTTCTAAACTTGCCATCCAAAATCGATATCCGTTGATATCGTATCTGCTAAATTATGTTGCTCTCAATTGACCATGCGGCATCTGTCGCAAGTCATCTGAGATGTTGACATCTTTAATACACTACATAAATAAACAAAGTTAGCATCTTATGATAAACATGCTAACTAATATTGAAGGAAAAATGGATAGAAAATTACATGTTCACGGAACCAGTCCACAATGCTTTTTCCACCGTTTATGTCATGCTGACGCATCTTATCCAATTGACTTTATGTAGGTTTTTGTGAAGATTTCCAATACAACTTGTCAAACATTTCAAAATATGGTAACACCTGCTCCATGTTGAAAATATGTAAAGCATGGTGTAGTACCTCTCTTGCGCCGAAATATAATGAGAATTAGCAACCCCAACAGCTTTAGGCTTCCATTGAAAAATTTTAAGCTCACTCGTAGATTGCTCTTTTACATTATGATATCGTGTGACAGATGCATTCACGTTGTTGGCACGTGAAAATATTTTTCCATGGACACATGGGGCAACACAATTTGCCATGGACACAGCAACCAGCCAAAATGTCATATGCCAACAAATCATGTAGACCATAGATACGCGACATGTAAAGTAAATTCACATTTCAAATGACTGTCGTATGCCTTTGCACCTTGCCATAACTCTTTCAAATCCTCATTCAACGGTTGCATAAACATATTGATTTTCATCCCAGGATGTTTAGGACGAGGAATGATGGCTGCGAGGAATATCCTTCTTTCATGCACATGTTGGGAGGGAGATTATAAGGTATGATAAAAATAGGCTAACAAGAGTATGGACTGTTACTTGTTCTGAAAGGAGTGAAACCATCTGTTGACAACCCAAGATGAACATGTCTTGGATCTTTACCAAACTCCGGATCGAACACTCTAGAGCTTGCCATGCCGCGCCATCTGAATGATGCACCATAATATCTTTGTCATCGCTCTCACGTAACCCTTCAAAATGTCACCTCATCTGCTTCGCTGTTTCTTGGGAAAGAAACAACCGTTTAAGCCTGGATGTGATAGGCATGTACCAAAGCTGTTTGATCGGTACCTTTGTACCTATTTCCTCTCCATCATGATTCAAAACCTTCACATGTCTAGATGCTTTGCAATGCATAAAATGAGTATCATTCTGGTGCTCCTTCCAAAACAACATGCAATTATTCTCGCACGCATCAATTTTCTCGTAACTCATGCCCAGACCTTCCAAAATCTTCTTTGAGTGATACATGTCTTTCGACATCTTATGTTTTGACAGAAGAAGATCATTGATCAACTTCAGGATACCATTGTAGCAATTGCTTGCAAAATTGAACTTAGACATCAACACCATAAGTCGTGTGACCGCCTACAGAACGGTCACATTGGTGCCCTCATACACTTCTCATCCGTGGCGGCAATAAGCCTGTAAAACTTCTTCACCGCCTCTGGCAATGACTGCTCTTCGTACTCTCGACCAACATCCACTATCATCTTACCCATCCGATCTACATTCTCATTTTCGTTCGACTCACTAGCATCATCCATCTCTCCATGCTCATACCACACTAGATAGTCTGGCATAAATTCGTGCTTACAAAGGTGCAGCATCATTTCAGGCCTCTCCAAATGTCGACGATTCTGGCACCTGCTACACGGACACTTCACAAAACGAGCACCACTAGTAAATGCTTGGTTCATGAACACATTTGCGATTAGTGCCCATTCCAAAGTGTACACACAATCTGAACTCCATCTATCATACATCATCTTACGGTCGTCACCCATTTTTTATGTTATACCTTCAAAACACAAAAATCATTATTAGTTTATTTTCTTATTATGTGATGGTCACTACAACTAGGAAGATAGGTCCTAAACCCACCCAAGAGTGGTCGAGTGGGGCGTGCTTATGACGACATGCGTAGTCTAGATTCAGACGAATTTTTGGCACCATAACCCCGCTGTTCTTTACTGCACACCCGAAAATGGTGCAGCAGAGAATATCAGGGTTATACCGTCGAAATCTTGTCCAGATCCAGACTCGCGTCTCGTCACAAGCCACGTCCCCCCGATCCACTCCTAGGCTATCCAAAAAGGGACAATTCCGAACTTTCATGTCTCACACGCCAATAGCATGTGATACGTGTTGATTCAAAACGGGTAATCAAATTCTATAGTTTAAGTTACTCCTTTTCATTTTTCAATCATTTACGAGAGAGGAAAGAACAAGACAGAGGAGAAATTTTGGTCAGAGTTGAAAGTTCTAAGTCCGGATCCACCGTTCAGGTGCGGTTAATTGGTCGTCCTCATTGTCGCCGTACACATCTGTGCTCGTCTTGACACATAATTCACAACTAGAATCATCTTTCACTACAAGCCTCTAAAGGTACCAAAATTATAAAGATGTTTACTATATTACAAACATATAATTAGTCATCATATCGCAAATGCCAAAAAGAAGCAATCACATGCATGATACAAACTTTTAATCCATTTAGATGAAAAACTATAAGCCTTTTTAATTCATATATAAAATAAGTACTCACATGATATAAACTTGAACATTCAACTTCACATGATATGACATGATATGAATCACATTCAATTCATATAGCATAATAGATATGAATCACATTCCACTCTAATCACATGATATGATAAAGCATTACTTTCACGAGTTAGAAACCATATGATACGAATCACATTCAACTCTAATCACGTATTTGCAATGCACCTACAAATTAACAAATATTTTACCTTCACTTAGAATTGGTTGAACCGGATGCAAGGGTCGGAGGATGACGGGGGCGTCGGCCGCAAGGAGGCACCGACGCTGGGGCAGACAGGGGCGCCGGGGCGCGGGACGAGTGCTGGAAGGGGCACCAGTGGGTGAGGCGGACGGGGGCGCCGAACAGGTGGCAGACAGGGGGCCAGACGGGGGATGCGGAGGGGACGTCGGCCGATCGACGGGCAGGGGCACCGTCGAGGCGGCGAGCTAGTGGCGGCGGTGGGTGGGGGCGCGGGCGAGAAGGTGCGGGCGAGAATAAAGTGTGCACATGAGAAGAGAAGAGGCGAAGGGTTTTTGTTTTTGAGTGGGGCCCACTTAACATTGTCGGTTTTGCTATGGCCGATGCTCTTAGAGCCTGAGCCAGCCGAGCCCGCCATATGAGTGTCGGTTGAACCGACGCATTTAGTATAAGCGTTGGTTTGGCCGACACATTTAATATGTGCATCAGTTGGTTCAAGAAAACCGATGCATTTATCTTATGGGTGTCGGTTCCCTTAAACCGACACCCTTAAATGCGTTAAATGCGTTGGGGCCAACGCATCTATCTAAACCGACAGCCTATTCACTGTTTCCTGTAGTGGTGAGGTAATTCAATTCATGCTTCTTTAGTAGCCTAGATGCATAAGCAACTACTCATCCTTCTTGCATCAATACACATCCAAGTCCTTGCTTTGATGCATCACAATAAATGTCAAAGCTCTAGCACACATCTAGCAATATCAATACTAGTGCGGTAGTTAACATCTTCTTTAACTTCTCAAAGCTGTCATGACGAGCTTGAGTCCATTTGGATGGGTTCTCCTTCATTAGTAGCTTGATCATGGGCTTCTTTACCTTGGAGAAGTCCTTGATGAAACGGAGATAATATCTGGCCCTTCCTAGGAAACTCTAGATTTCCTTCACATTCTATGGGGGTTCCCACTTCAACATGTCTCTTACTTTTTATGGATCAATAGATACTCCTACTTCGGAGATGATGTGGTCTAATAATGATATCGCCATCAAACAGAATAGACACTTGTTAAACTTGGCATATAACTGGTGTTCCCGAAATTTTTGCAATGTCAGCCTTAAATGCTCTTCATGCTCCTCTTCACTTATCGAGTATACCATGATATCGTCGATGAACACTACGACGAACTGGTCCAAGTATGCCATGAAGACCATATTCATGAGGTACATAAAGTAGCAAGGTGCATTCATCAATCCGAATGACATAACAGTGTACTCATATGATCCATTTCGTGTTCGAAAAGCTGTTTTAGGTATGTCTGATCTTCAGTTGAAAGTACCTTGATCGAAGAACAATCTTGGATAAAATTCAAGCTCCTTTCATTTGATAAAATGGATCTTCTATGCGTGGCACCTGAGTACTTATTCTTGATTTTCACCTCACTGAGATACCGGTAATCCACACACATCCTTTGAGATCCATCCTTCTTATCTACGAAGAGCACTGCTGCTTCCCAAGGTGAGGAACTTGGGCATATAAAATCCTTTTCTAGCTGCTCTTGAATCTACTTCTTGAGCTTCATTAATTTGTTAGCAGGCATCCTATATGGCCTTTTATCTATAGGTGCAGTTCTTGGCAGTAAGTCAATGACGAACTCAATGTCACGATCAGGTGGCATACCTGACAATTCTTCTAGAAACACATCTGGATGTTAACGAACAACTGGAATCTCCTCCAAAGTCACACCTTCCCCACGGTTTAGCATTGCCTTTCCAGTTGTCGACTGAACTGCCTCGAATTCTATACTAACTTCCTCGTTATTCGTCAATTGCAAAGTTCTCGTCGCACACTAAATTACTCCATTATGCTTCTGTAACCAATCAATTCCAAGTATTATGCCCAGTCCTTGCGAATCTAGAACTATAAGGTTGGCGAGGAAATCTACTCCCCTTATTTTAAGGCTTACTTTTGGACATACTATATTTGTCCTCATCTCCCCTCCAGGAGAACTAACCAACATAGTATACTTCTTCTGTCTTATAGGCATACTATAATTTGCAACATACTTTGATGAGATGAATGAATGAGATACTCCAGAATCAAATATTATAGTAGCAGGGTTGGAGTTTGCAAGAAACATACCAATCACAACATCATCAGCTTGCTGAGCCTCCTTAGTAGAGACATGGTTCACCTTGCCACAAGGAAAATTCTGTGGTTAACGGTTGCCTTGAGTTGCTCCTCAATTTAGACTAGGACTCTGCCTCTAAGCATTGTTCACTGGTCCTTAAATTGACTTTGGGCACTGATTAGCAAAGTGTCCCAACTTACCACAAGTATAGCATGTCTTGTTACCAATAGTGCTAGAAAAGTTAGGGCGAGGCTGGTTCTGAGTATAGGCACCCATATTAGGACGAGGAGTAGGCAGCGTAGGTTAGCGAGGTGCTTGCATGGGAGGGCATTGCTGCATCAGCTGGTATGGGTGGGATGGATTAGCTAGGCGAAAAGTAGGAGGAAATGATCTGTAGTATGGTACATCGGGCAGTACATAGCGGGGGTGAACATTGTTTCCTTGCAGCTGTCCCTGCTATGGCATCTTCCTCTTTCTGTCTTGTTCTATTTCACAGACCTTGCTTTCAACCACAATGACCTTATCAACAAGCTTCTGGAAGTTTGCATAGTCACAGTTGAGCAATTGAACTTGAATTTCATTATTCAGACCCCTCATGAACAAGTATTGCTTCCTGCGGTCTGTATTGATGTCCTTGGGAGCATACCTTGATAGTTGTCTGAATTTATAAAGGTACTCACTCACACTCACGCTTCCTTGTTTGAGACTCTCAAATTCTTGACTTTTCAATATCATGACTCCTTCAGGTACATAGTGTGAGGGAAATCTCTCCTTGAATTCAGTCCACGTGATTCTCTCCTGATTAGTATGGGCATTGCAAAGAGCTTCCCGCCAATCCATGGCGACTCCAACTAGATGGTGTGATGCAAAAGAACCTTCTCTCGGTCACTACATTGAAAAGTAGGAAGTTTCTTCACAATAGATTTTAGCCAGTCATTAGCTTCCATATGATCATTGGCTTGAGCAAAAGTAGGCAGGCTGGTCCTCATAAACTCTCCCAAGCAATTGTGGAGCGGCGGGGGTAGCGGTGGTGGTGGCACAGGCATGTGGTTCTTGTTGTTATTGTTGTTGGCTTGCAGCTGTCCTAAGGTTTGCATCATGGTCTACATAAGCTGGTTTTGCATGGCTATGAGGCACTCCATGTTGCTTGCATCAGCTCCATGGTTGACATTTTTAGGAACCTTGGCATTGTCTTGATCACCACTGGCGTTCCTTTTGTTGCAGGTTACCCTCAGCATCTGTGGGTGGGAAAAGAGTATGAGATGGAAGAATTCAGGTTTTGAAAGAAAGCATACCCAACTATATGCATCAAGGTATATGAACTAAGCAACTCTCTCTATTAAATAAACCAATATGAGGATATGGACAAGTGCCAAATCATTCCACATCTCTCTACTATGTGCAGATGTGGACAGTCGCTGAAGCATTCCACAACTCACACCAAGCACACAATCACAATCATACACAGAGAAAATTTAAACCACACTAACTATAGATAATATGATCTAAATGTCTTAAAACTTCTTGATATGAGACCTTGACTTAATTGTGAGAGCCATGGCTGTTCTGGTTGTGAGGCGGCAAAGGCGATTGTGGCGATGAGTCATACACGAGTGCACGCCAAGGTGAGTTGGCCATCCATGTAGGTGTAGGTGAGCTTGCCACGCCATTAGTCTCCACAGCAGCACAAACTTCCTTTTGCTTTTCCATGGCGTACAGTCTATTGCGGAGTTAGTGTATCTCTTCCAAGGCATCAACATAACGGTTTCCGGATTCACAAGCATTCTTTGAGACTTGTCAATGGCATGAGGGTCAGACTGAGCTCCTTTTTATTGTTTAATGATTTCCCTCGTTCCCCTCTTGCGACTCGGGTGTAGCGCAAAGATAGTACCTCCAAGCTACTCACGGCAGGAGTAACACAACCTGGTGAGTGCATCCCAAGCAACATCATCAATAGCTTGCTCCGTTGTGGACCTCCATATGGGCACAAAGTGTCGGGTGATCACAACACCCTTACCAAAAATAGTAACTTGAGCCTTCCATTCATCATGCCTATATGTGACACCCGGTTCCAAAAATGAATGAAGTAAACGCATATGTGTGCCCAGGATGTTCAACACACATACACGAGTGCATTCAAAAAAGAGTATACAGAAAATTACCACAGAATAAGATTAATTAACCAATTTTTATTACAAAAACCATATTATTCTCGAATACAAGATCTAATGAATATTAATGACAAGTTCAACTAATGCAGCAGAAATAAACTAAATAAGCAAACTAAAAAGCTAGGCAGCATAAGCGATAGGGTATAGCGCACCTCCAATCAACACCACAGGCAAAGCTCACGGAAGACACGGCCTAGAACTCCGCATTATCACCATTAAACTCCCAATCCTGACCTGCAACTGTTGGGGGGGATTGCAAGGGTGATTACATGTCGTACTCAGCAAGTGTGGAAAGTATGACATTTGGCTGATTCAAATGACGACAATAATATTGGCTCAGTGCTGAAAAGTACATTAAAACATTTGAAAAGATATATATTATACGTATGTGAAATATTCCCATCATAATCATGTAACCATAATCAATCATTCCAGATTTCACCATTTGCCAATAACCATATCCGATACCAAAAATTAATCCATAACCAGCCATAACCATTACCAAGCAATAACCATCCAAAATACCATTCCAATACCAGGTTCCCTCTAATCATGGAAGTTGTCCAGGTGCTCATAACCGGGAGCACGGCTATCATGATAGCTTTGTTTAACTCTGCAGAGTTTGTACCACTTTACCCACGTGTTTGTGATTTCATCACCCGTCGGCGACTAAAGAACATCCCTTATGCCAATTACACTTCCTTTGGCGTATGGCCAAGAGATCACAAAATAGCCTTTACAAAGATATTACTAGCCTATTTAGACCCCACTGAGGTTTCACCGGTGGTGATGTCTCCCACTGAGCACATCTTCAACCAAGGGCCCCCTCTTGAGCCATTCGGATCCCAGGGTAGTCCCACCAATCATCAACAAACCCAATCCGACTACCCCTTCCCTGAGCATCCATAATGGTACAAATAGTATTGGCAAAGCCCTAATTAATCAGCTATGCCGCACCCATACTTGGCCTCGTGGTGGCACTGTAGTCCTGGTTTATTCTCGCATGAACTGGTCCTTAGATCTAAAGCAAGCAACCACCATATCATCCAACCCATCCACATACCAGGCTTGCTTAGATCACCCATTACCACATTACATTAACCAGTTCATGTTAATCATAATCTGATAAATGCATCATTAATGTGTGCAGTATTGTTTTCCCATCCCAATTAATTAAGAGAAGCAAATAGGTAAAAAGCCCTTTCCCGACTCTCTACCATATATTCCAGGTGACAAGGGTGGTTAAACAAAGCTAGTACACCTTCTACCATAGGATTTCCCATCAAATTGACACAATCATGTAATTTTGCAAACAAAACATTTATTTCAAAACAGGATCAATATACTTCAAGGACACTTGCCTTGCTCTTGCGGTTGATTAGGGTCAAAGCCTTCAAACACTTGGTGCTGTAGATCCTCTGCGGCACTCTCTAGCGCAAATCCGTCTAATCCGCACAATAAACATACAAGACAAGAAACACAATCAAAGAATGCACAAATATTACTCAATATGACATGACATGCATGATTTATGCAAATGCAAGGTAGAACTTGTTAATAGATTGCTTTTAATGATCACTAATTAGTTCTAATAGATCTTAACAAGTCTATACAGGTTTGGATTTGACTAGATCTACTTTTAGAATCAATTCAACACAGTTTAGTCAGCAAAATCGGACTAGTCTGCAGAAGGCCGGACTAGTCTGCACTTCGCAGAACTAGTGAACTAGGGTTTTCTAGGTCGACGTAAATTTGGAGATTAGGGGTTGAATTCACATAAGGAAAAGAGAATAGGAGGTATAGCAGGTGTTTAGGACTCCAATGAATCAAGAAACTTGGAGGTAACACTTGGATCTTGATGATCTAGGGTTGGTGATGAACTTGGAGGTGAATTGGTGATGAGGGACGAAACTTGGTGGAGATCTTGATCCTCTTTCATTTCCTCCTCTTCTTCTTCTTGCTTGGGATCTCCTCCTCCCTCCTTGATGGTGGCTCTGCACGAACTAGGGTTTGGGTGGAGTGGAAAAGTGGCAAATAGATGTCAAGCCAAGGGGTGGGGTTCTTTATATAGAGGTGGAGGCTAGGGTTAGACGGATTTCGAGTTTGAGAGGAGTAGGGGCCGGTTTAGGGTCCCACATGGGCTCTAAAAGAGTTAAGCACGACATCCCTAGGCCCACTTAACGTGAAACCCAAGAAACAAGTACTAAAACAAAAGATCAACTCAGAGTCGCGAAATATCGGACAAGTCTGAAAAGGACTGGACTAGTCCGAAAATTTCTAGAGAGAAAATCGGACAAGTCTAGCAAAAAATCGGACAAGTCCGACTTTAGTCAGAGAGGAAATCGGACAAGTCCGCTGGAACACCGGACTAGTCCGGAAAAGTCCAGGGACTTAGCAATTTTTCAATGATTCTTGGAATAACGGACTAGTCCGCACAAAATCGGACAAGTCCGAAGGTTTCCAAAGGCAAAATCGGACTAGTCCGCAGCAAAAATGGACAAGTCCGTTTTTAGTCAGAGAGAATTCGGACTAGTCCTCAGTAAAATCGGACTAGTCCGCACTTTCCTTCATTTTAAGTGCAGTTTTGTTTCAAATCAATTTTAAATGTTCCAAATCAATTTTAAACTCAGTCCTCCTGATGTGGATCAATGTTAAACATGTATATGAGTTTATGCAAGGCATGATGCATGAAAATGAGGGTGTTACAAACCTACCCCCCTTAAAATGAATCTCGCCCTCGAGATTCGACGCGGAAGAGAAGAGATAGGGAAATTCCTACTTGAGATCATCCTCCAATTCCCATGTTGCCTTTGGTTCTGTGTGATGCTTCCGTTGAACTTTACACCATCGAATCACCTTGTTCCTTGTAGTTCTCTCCTTGGTTTCCAAGATCTTGACCGGCTGCTCAGCATAAGTCAAATATTCCTCTAGTTCCAATTCTTCCATTGGCACTTGTTCTTCTAGTACTCGCAAGCACTTCTCGAGCTGGGAAACATGAAAGACATCATGTACATCCGAAAGATGAGCGGGCATATCCAACTTATATGCTACTTCTCCTCTTTCGTCCAAGATCATGAATGGTCCAATGTAACGAGGCGTTAGTTTGCCTCTTATGTTAAACCTCTTATGTCCTCTCATTGGTGACACCTTGAGGTAAACAAAATCTCCCAGTTAAAGGCTAATTTCCTTATCCTATTGTCCACATGGCCTTTTCGTCTTGATTGGGCAGCCCTCAAGTTTTCACGAATTGATTGGACTTGCTTTTCGGCTTCTTGCAACACATTCGGACCAAATACTTGAGTTTCTCCTGCCTCATTCTAGAATAAAGGTGTCCTACACTCCCTTCCATAAAGCGCTTCATATGGTGACATTTTCAAGCTTGATTGGTAACTATTGTCGTATGAAAATTTTGCATATGGCAAGCTTTTGTCCCAACTTTTCCCATGCCTCAAAAAGCACAAGCTCTTAGCATGTCCTCTAAGATCTGATTGGTCCTCTCGGTTTGTCCATCTGTTTGAGGGTGATACGCTGAACTAAAATTCAACCTCGTTCCCAAAGCTTCATGCAACATTTGCCAAAATCTGGAGGTAAATTGAGAACCTCTATCCGAGACTAACTTCTTCGGTACTCCGTGTCGACACATAATATGCTCTATGTATATTTCGGCCAATTGTGCAGCTGTATATTTGGTCTTCATAGGGACAAAATGAGCTGACTTGGTTAAGCGATCCACAATTACCCAAATTGAGTCATACCCGGACTGAGTACATGGTAACCCGACTATAAAGTCCATTCCAATTTCTTCCCACTTCCATTCCAGGATCTTCAATGGTTGCAATAATACAGCTGGCCTTTGATGTTTCGCCTTGACTCATTGACACACATCACACAATGCCACATATTCAGCTATGTCCTATTTCATGCTATCCCACCAATAGCAAGTCTTCATGTCTTTGTACATCTTTGTACAACCGGGGTGAATCGAGTATGGCGAGTCATGTGCCTCCTTTAGTATTGTCTCCCGAATATGCTTCACATTCGGCACGACAATCCTTTTTCCAAGCCATAAGGTACCATGTTCATCCTCATCAAATCTGAATTCTCTCCCTTCTTCGGTCCTTTCCTTGATTTCCTTGATCTCCTCATATGTGGTTTGTGCTACTCGAATTTCTTGCTACAAGATCGGATTTAACTCCATCATCTCCATCTCATTTACAAATCCGAGGTTCAACCGTTCAAACTCCATACATAACTCGGATTGTAACTCTCGAACTGTGAGTTGATGACTTACCCCCTTTCTACTTAAAGCATCGGCCACTACATTGTCTTTCCCTGGATGATAGTTGATTCCCAAATCATAATCTTTGATGAGCTCCAACCATCTTCGTTGCCTCAAATTCAGATATGTTTGTGTGAAAATATACTTAAGACTCTTGTGATCCGTATAAATTTCACGCCTATGTCCAAGAATATAGTGCCTCCAAATCTTCAATGCATGTACCACGTCCGCGAGTTCCAAATCGTGCGTGGGGTAATTCTGCTCATGTTTCTTCAATTGTCTTGATGCATAGGCGACCAATTGACCTTCTTGCATCAATACACATCCATGTCCTTGTCTCGATGTGTTGCAATAAATATCAAAACTCTTGCTCACATCCGACAGTACCAAAACTGGGGTTGTTGTCAACCTTTTCTTCAACTCCTCAAAACTATTTTGACAAGCTTGAGTCCATTGGAAAGCCTTTCCCTTCTTTAGCAACTCCGTCATTGTCTTGGCTATCTTGGAGAAGTCCTTGATGAACCAACGGTAATATCCATCCATCCCAATGAAACTCCTTATTTCTTTTACATTTTGTGGAGGTTCCCACTTCAACACGTCTCTCACTTTTCCGGGGTCAACTGATACTCCTCCTCCTCAAATGATATGACCCAAAAATGACACCTCTTTCAACCAAAACTAACACTTGTTGAACTTTGCATACAATCATTGCTCCCTCAATTTCTGCAACGTAAGCCTCAAGTGTTCCTCATGTTCCTTCTCATTCTTCAAGTAGATCATAATGCCATCAATAAACACCATGATGAACTTATCCAAGTACTCCATGAAGACCTTATTCATGAGGTACATAAAATAGGCAGGTGCATTGGTCAAACCAAAGGACATCACGGTGTACTCATAAGATCCATACCGCGTCCTAAAAGCTGTCTTGGGTATGTCTGATGGCCTAATCTTCATTTGAATGTATCCTGACCTCAAATCAATCTTAGAGAAGATACAAGCACCCTTCATTTGATCAAACAACTCTTCTATGTGTGGCAAGGTGTACTTGTTCTTGATTGTTACCTCGTTGAGAGCTCGGTAATCTACGCACATTCTTTGGGATCCATCCTTCTTGTCCACAAATAGAACGGGCGCCCCCCCAAGGTGAAGAACTAGGGCAAATAAAACCTTTCTCTAGTTGCTCTTGAATCTACTTCTTGAGCTCCGCTAATTCCATAGGAGGCATCCTATACGGCCTCTTAGTTATAGGTGCATTTCTAGGTATTAATTCAATAATAAACTCAATGTCTCGATCACGTGGCATACCTGGCAACTCATCCGGAAAAACATCCAAAAATTCACACACCACCGGAATCTCCACAATTACGGCACTGTCCATATGATTCAGCTCCAATTGCTTCGGTGTGGTTTGAGATGCTTCAAATTCTACGGTGATCACTTTCTCATTGGTCAAGTTCACCATCTTCGTGGCACACTCAATGACTCCATTGTGCTTCCTCAACCAGTCCATACCAAGTATAATGTCCAATCCTTGAGAATCCAAAACAATGAGGTTGGCAGAGAAGTCTACCCCCTTATTCTAAGGCTTACTTTTGGACATACTATATTTGTCCTCATCTCTCCTCTAGGAGACTTAACCAATAGAGTAAACTTCATATGAGAGATAGGCAAACTATACTTGGCAACATACTTCGATGTAATGAATGAATGCGATGCTCCAGAATCAAACAACATAGTCGCAGGGTTGGAGTTGGCGAGAAACATACCAATGACCACGTCATCCGCTTGTTGAGCATCCTCCATAGAGACATGGTTCACATTGTCACGAGCAAAATTCTGCTGTCCACGGTTCCCTTGTGGCTGTCCTCCATTAGGTCTTGGGTTTTGCCTCGGTGCATTGCTTCCTTGACCAAGGCCTGACTTAGGACATTGATGCACAAAGTGTCCAGCTTCTGCACAAGTATAGCACTTCTTAACTCCACCAGAATTATTGGGACGAGCTTGGTTTTGAACACTTGCAACAGGAAAGTTAGCGCGAGGTGCATAAGGCATTGGAGGCCTAGGTGCTTGCATGACAGGGCGCTGCTGCACCAACTGAGTTGGGCGTGGTGCGTAACTATGGTGTTGAGCATGACTAGAAGAGCTGTAGTAAGGCGCATTGGGTGGTGCAAGGCGAGGGCGCACATTACTTTCTTGCAACTGTCCTTGATATGGCGTCTTCCTTTTGTTATCTTATTCCATCTTACGGACCTAGTTCTCAACCACAATTGCTTTGTCCACAAGATTCTGAAAGTTGGCATAATCACAATTGAGTAGTTGCACTTGGATTTCATTGTTCAAGCCCCTCATGAACAAGTATTTTTTCCGGCTGTCTATACTAACATCATCAGGCGCATATCTTGAGAGTTGAGTGAACTTATTGAGATATTCACTCACACTTGATCTTCCTTGCCTTAAGTTCTCAAATTCTTGCCTCTTCAAAATCATAACACCTTCCGGCACATAATGACATTGGAAACTCTCCTTGAATTCTGCCCAGGTAATTCTCTCTTGGTTATCATGAGCATTGCATAGTGAATCCCACCAATCCGCAGCTGCTCCAACTAGTTGATGAGAAGCGAAAAGCACCTTCTCCCGGTCACTGCATTGGACAATAGCAAGTTTCTTCTCTACAGACATAAGCTAATCGTCTGCATCCATAGGGTCAGCAGCTTAAGCAAAGGTTGGCGGCCTAGTCCTCATAAACTCTCCAAACCGGTTATGAGGAGGTGGGAGTGGCAGTGGAGGCACGTGGGGCTGATTGTTGATGTTGCCAGCCTGCAGCTGTCCCATAGTCTGTATCATGGTCTGCATGAGCTGGTTTTGCATAGCCAAAAGCTGCTCGATACTCATAGCTCCATGAGCAGGTCCTTGTCCATTGTTGTTCTGAGGTGCTCCATTGTTCTCCTCCTCATCATTGCCATCCCTCTGGTTGCGAGTCCTCACCATCTGGAGAAAAGCAATAGGTAAGAATTAGGAAACAACCCCAACTATATGCATCAAGGGATATGAAACTAGACAACTAACTAGCCTACGTGGACATGACAATGCTAAAGCATCCCAAAATCCTCTATTAAGCACACAAGCAAACAATATATAGCAAACAACATACCAAACAAAACACATTGGCCCCTGAGTGCTCCTATGTGCTCTAAAGTGTCCATTCTATCTAGGTTGCATCCTACGGTCAACCTGTGACTCTGATACCAATCTGTGATACCCGGTTCCGAAAATGAACCAAGTAAACGCATATGTGTGCCCAACATGTTCAACACACATACAAGAGTGCATTCACAAAAGAGTATACAGAAAATTACCACAGAACAAGATTAATTAACCAATTTTTATTACACAAACGAAATTATTCACGAATACAAGATCTAATGAATATTAATGATAAGTTCAACTAATGCAGCAGAAATAAACGAAATAAGCAAACTAAACAACTAGGCAGCATAAGCGATAGGGTATAGCGAAGCTCCAATCAACACCACAGGCAAAGCTGATGGAAGACACGACCTAGAACTCCGCATTATCACCATTAAACTCCCAATCCTGACCTGCAACTGTTGGCGGGATTGCAAGGGTGAGTACATATCATACTCAGCAAGTATGGAAAGTATGACATTTGGCTGATTCAAATGACGACAATAATATTGGCTCAGTGCTGAAAAGTACATTAAAACATTTGAAAAGCAATATGTTATACGTATGTGAAATATTCCCATCATAATCATGTAACCATCATCAATCATTCCAGATTTCACCATTTGCCAATGACCATATTCAATACCAAAAATTAATCCATAACCAGCCATAACCATTACCAAGCAATAACCATCCCAATACTAGGTACCCTCTAATCATGGAAGTTGTCCAGGTGCTCATAACCGGGAACACGGTTATCATGATAGTTTTGTTTAACTCTGCAGAGTTTGTACCACTTTAACCATGTGTTTGTGATTTCATCACCCGTTGGCAACTAAAGAACCTCCCTTATGCCAATTACACTTCCTTTGGTGTATGGCCAAGAGATCACAAAATAGCCTTTACAAAGGGATTACTATCCTATTTAGACCCCACTGAGGTTTCACCGGTGGCGATGTCTCCCACTGAGTACATCTTCAACCAAGGGCCCCCTCTTGAGCTATTTGGATCCCAGGGTAGTCCCACCAATCATCAACAAACCCAATCCGACTACCCCTTCCCTGAGCATCCATAATGGTCCAAATAGCACTGGCAAAGCCCTAATTAATTGGCTATGCCGCACTCATATTTGGCCTCGTGGTGGCACTGTAGTCCTGGCTTATTCTCGCATGAACCGGTCCATAGATCTAAAGCAAGCAACCACCATATCATCCAACTCATCCACATACCAGGCTTGCTTAGATCACCCATTACCACATTACATTAACCAGTTCATGTTAATCATAATCTCATAAATGCATCATTAATGTGTGCAGTATTGTTTTCCCATCCTAATTAATTAAGCGAAGCAAAAAGGTAAAAAGCCCTTTCCCGACTCTCTACCATATATTCCAGGTGACAAGGGTGGTTAAACAAAGCTAGTAAACTTCCTACCATAGGATTTCCCATCAAAATGACACAAGCATGCAATTTTGCAAAACAAAACATTTATTTCAAAATAGGATCAATATGCTTCAAGGACACTTGCCTTGCTCTTGCGATTGATTAGGGTCAAAGCCTTCAAACTATTGATGCTGTAGATCCCCCACGACACTCTCTAGCGCAAATCCGTCTAATCCGCACAATAAACATACAAGACAAGAAACACAATCAAAGAGTGCACAAATATTACTCATATGACATGACATGCATGATTTATGCAAATGCAAGGTAGTACTTGTTAATAGATTGCTTTTAATGATCACTAATTAGTTATATTAGTTTTTAACAAGTCTATATAGGTTTGGATTTGACTAGATCTACTTTTTAGAATCAATTCAACACAATTTAGTCAGCAAAATCGGACTAGTCCCCAGAAGGCCGGACTAGTCCGCACTTCGCAGAACTAGCAAACTAGGGTTTTCTAGCTCAACGTAAATTTGGAGATTAGGGGTTGAATTCACGTTAGGAAAAGAGAAAGGAAGGTATACCAAGTGTTTGGGACTCCAATGAATCAAGAAACTTGGAGGTAACACTTGGATCTTGATGATCTAGGGTTGGTGATGAACTTGGAGGTGAATTGGTGATGTGGGACGAAACTTGGTGGAGATCTTGATCTTCTTTCGTTTCCTCCTCCTCTTATTCTTGCTTGGGATCTCCTCCTCCCACCTTGATGGTGGCTCTCCACGAACTAGGGTTTGGGTGTGGTGGAATAGTGGCAAAGAGATGTCAAGCCAAGGGGTGGGGTTGTTTATATAGAGGTGGAGGCTACAGTTAGATGGATTTCGAGTTTGAGAGGAGTAGGGGCCGGTTTAGGGTCCCACATGGGCTCTAAAAGATTTAGGCACGACATCCCTAGGCCCACTTAATGTGAAACCCAAGAAACAAGTCGTAAAATAAAATATCAACTCGGAGTCGCGAAATATCGGACAAGTCCGAAAAGGACCAGACTAGTCCGAAAATGTCCAGAGAGAAAATCGGACAAGTTTGGCAAAAAATCGGACATGTCCGACTTTAGTCAGAGAGGAAATCGGACAAGTCCGCTGGAACACCGGACTAGTCCCAAAAAGTCCAGGGACTTAGTAATTATTCAAGGATTCTTGGAATATCGGACTAGTCAGCAAAAAATCGGACAAGCCCGAAGGTTTCCAGAGGCAAAATTGGACTAGTCCGCAGCAATAACGGACAAGTCCGTTTTTAGTCAGGGAGAAATCGGACTAGTCCTCAGTAAAATCGGACTAGTCCGCACTTTCCTGCATTTTAAGTGCGGTTTTGTTCCAAATCAATTTTAAACTTGTTCCTCTTGATGTGGATCAATGTTAAACATATATATGAGTGTATGCAAGGCATGATGCATGAAAATGAGGGTGTTACACTATATCAAGGAATCTTTTTGACATAATACTCCGGTTGCATATTGCATTGGTTAAGGAACCCCTTCAATTCCATAGCTGCAGATCCTCCATCAGTACCGTCACAATGGAATTCTTGAGCAAAACAGAAAACTAGACCCTTGTCCTCTTTTCTAGCTTCAATAGGCATGGGTGCATCTTTCTGGACTGCAAATACATTCTCTTGAGCTGCAGGTTCATCCTTGTGGCCTCATTTTCTTGGTTGTCCCCTTGTGGCTAATCCTCAAGAGGTTCCTCTTCCTCATGTGATTCATCTTCATATTCCTCGTGTGACTCATCTTCATCATCACTATAAAACCCCACCTCTTCAGGATCTTCCTCCGTTGCAAGGTAAGTTCACTTCCTCCTCCTATGGAGATGGTTCCCTCGGCTCCTTGTAAGGTCTAAGCCTGCTTCCAAGAGGCGGCATACGGGCTTTCTTGCATGTTATCTTTTAGTGTGGGGCATCTATAGAGAAAACATGAGACCATCATAGGATAGTGTAAATGCAAATATGAAATTTCAACAGCCATAAAACAATGTAACAGGATGTGCAATAGCTCAAAATAAGGGAAAAGACGTAAAAACACAGCAGCAACAAAACCACTTACTTTCCAACAAAATATAATTAGTAGAAGGCAAAATAATGCAAAAACAGCTAGTTTGAAAGAAAAGAAGTCCTAAGTGGTTTGAGGTGTCCCCTCTACCTAGGATTGCATCCTACGGCCAAACACGGCTCTGATACCAATTTGTGACACCCCTATTCCGAGAATGAATCAAGTGTGTCCAGGATGTTTAACACACATACACGAGTGCATCACAAACGATACTCAGATAATAACCATGTTTCGAATAATAAATAGTACCTTATTACAAAACCCAAATAGTCTCGAATACAAGCTCTAATAGTATTGCAGTGAATAAACTAAAGCACTAGAAGACTCCATCTCCACAGGCATTTGAAGGTAACATGCACGCCTAGTATCCTCATAATCCTCCGCGGATACTCCAAACCATCACTTGTTACTGAATTAATATGGAATAGCAAGGGTGAGCACATGTCGAACTTAGTAAGTGTGAGAAAATATGACATGTAGCTAAAACAAGGATGACAATAATGGTTCATTGTAGAAAAGCACATTTCATTCATAAAAGTAGGAAAATGCAACTGTGATTACTATGTGTGGTCAAATCCCATCATAAGCCAATTACCATCAATCCCCTGACCAATTCAATCAGTTACCAGCCATTCGATACCCAACGGACATGTTCGTCCATAACCATCCATAATTATCAATAACCATCCATATCCAACTCATCTTAACCAAACCCAGGTCCCACCAATCCCAATTCCAGTCATTATTCGATATCCAGGTCCATAATCTAATCATGTGAGTGTCCAGGTCACTCATAACCGGGAGAAAGACTATCATGATAGTTTTACACTCTGCAGAGGTTGTACTACTTTACCCACAATTTTGTGATTTCATCACCTTTTGATGACTAAGGAATCTTAATTATGCCATCTCACACTTTCCGTCGGTGTGTGGCCAAGAGATCACAAAATAGCCTTTACAAAGTGATTACCAGCATGTGCTGACCCACTAAGGTTTCACCGGAGGTGATGTCTCCAACTGATCACATCCATCCAAGGGCCCCGTCTTGTGCCATTTGGATCCTAGGAAGTCCCTCCACTATTGCAAATCCAACCGACTCCCATTCACCGATTCTCCAAAATGATCCAAACAATGCTGAAAATACACTAATTAATTGGCTAAGCCGCACCGATACTTGGCCCTGTGGTGGCACTGTTGTCCAGGGTGGTCGCTCCACGAACTGGTCCTTAGATCTAGAGCAAGCAAAACCAACATATCATCAAAACCATTCCACATAACCGGCTTGCTTCGATCCCTATGTTTCATGTTGCTAAGGGTCATTACTATAATCTTACATAGTTCATATGTTCAATAGTTATTGAGACATTTAGTTATTCCCAATCCCAATTAAGCAAAGCGGAGCAAAAGTGTAAAATACCCTTCTATCTACATTACTGTTCCCTCTCAATTCTGGTAGGTGTTATTACTGCAAACTATTGGCCGCCAAAATGGTGTCGTTCAGCTAGAAGAACAGGATGTGTACACGCGTGCAGCCAACAGCTCAGGTCGCAGCGGGGTGAGACTTTTCGATCGGACTGCTCATTGCCCAAGACAGAGCGGATTGTCCTAACTTATATCATACTGTTCGAAATAATTAGTTTGTTCAACAGCTGTGGTTAAACTGAGGGAAGCACAATCAGCTGTTCAGACTCGTCCGTGCACTACCCAGCGCTGTCTCAAGATCCCAGACTTGGTCTCGCTTCCGCAAGCAGAGGAGCGCGACGCTCACCACTGATATACGCATGCTGACATGGCTACTTCAGAAGTGGTCAACTTCCTTAATATATGTTGCCTGCTTTGATTCACTGGATCGACGCTGAAGTAGGAAAAAATCAAGATATAATTTGCAGTCGGTAACCAGAATGAATGCACATCCCTTTAAAAGTAGCAAGCATGGCGAGAGAATTTTAAAGAATATGTGCAGATGGAAAGTTATCACGACACATGCATGCATGAAAATTTACTTCCCCAAGACAGAGATAGGTTTCTATTTTATATTATGGAATCTTTTGCTTGTACTGGGAAATCAGCCACCCAATATATGTGTGCGCGGGGTGATGACCAGAAGATACAATGGAATAATAAAAAACACTATTAGCTTTTACCTTGCTTTTTCTACTTCTCTCTATGCTCTCATGTTCTGGTGATTTTTCTTTGCATCATCGTTGGACCGTGAATTGTGCTCTAGAGGCAAGCAAATAGGTCTAGAACAACCCATTGCCGCTGCGAACTCCAATGGGTTCCATCCCGAGTGAGCGGCGCATCGGGTCTTCAAATGACATTGCCGGCTGTCCTGCATATCGCGCTTCTGGCGAGGCTCCTCCGGCAACGTGTCTTGCCTATCGCACTCTACGTCGGGGGTACACGTGACGTGTTCGTGTGCGAACACACTTTTTGGTGACTCCGCTGGGGAAGAAATCTCCATGGCATCAACAAGAAAAATCCCCAACCATGCAGACATCAACGCCGACAACATCATCAAACACTGTCTTGATGAACTATCAGAGGATCGGCGCCAAGCTTTCAAGACTATCAAGAAGCGGTGCGAGGAGGAGATCGCCTCTTTGAAGAAGAAGCGGGAGGAAGATGACATGGAGATGATCCTAGCAAGCTTCAAGAAAGATCGTCATGGTGCTATAATCTTGATTGGAGAAGTGAACGTTCCACGTCTGCTTGTCCAGCCAACCGAATGCGCTGTGAGTATTAGCATGCTTACTGCAGATCAAATATGTGAGATTTAAAGTCGTATTGCTAGTCTTGGTCAGTTGAATTGGAAAGCTATGCTAGAATATTTGGAAGCTATTAAAAACACGCCTCATGCTTCCACTAGTTGTGCTGGAAATCCCAACCAAGTTGTGTCTTATTCATTGAAACCGTCCAGGGCTGCCCTAATGAATCCTCATTTTAGTAATAACAGTCATCTTGTGCATGCATTCCCTAGCCATGTACAGAGTGTGCCTTATTCAGTGGCACCACCGAACCCGATTACTTGCCACAACATCCACGCCAAACATTTGTTCGCTACCTATAGAAACACAAAATTTTAGAAATAATGTTCCTGCAATTGCTGCACCTCAGCCGTCTTCGTCAAGCATGGAAGAAAGAATGGATGTATTTAGAGCTGAAATGCAGAAAATGTTGCATGAAAACTTCGGCAGAGAGCCGAAGCGAGGGAACCAAATATATCAAAAACCGTATCAGGATTATTTTGACTATGTTCCCTATCCCCAAGGTTATAAGGAACCTGATTTTGCTAAGTTTAATGGGGTAGCTAAGAAATCAACATGGGAGCATATTAGCCAATATTTAGCACAGTTGGGAGAGGCTGGTAGCAATGGTCCTTTGAAAACACGCTTATTTCCTTTGCGTCTTACCGGTACAGCTTTTTCATGGTTTTCTTCTTTACCTCCTGGAGCATTATTAATTGGTATTGTTTAGAAAAAAGTTCCATGAACATTTTTATACTGGTGATAATGAACTTAAGCTGTCACTTCTTACATCTGTTAAACAAAGACATGATGAATCAGTCGCTGGTTATGTTAAATGGTTTACAGATACAAAGAACAGATGCTATGGCTTGGCGACAACTGAAAAAAATACGGCTGACTTTGTGTTTAGTGGTTTAAAAACTCAGATTAGAGAAAAGGTAGAAGTTTGTGAGTTTTTTAGCATTAATCAGGTCTTGCAGAGAGCATTGGCTCAAGAGAGCCGAAGCAGAGAAACTAAAGATATGTATAGATCAAAAAATGTTTGTCGTCGTGTTAACATTGTTGACTGTGATAGTGAAAGTTCGGACGATGAACGTGGAATATATCTTGCTGAATTTTTTTTGGCCTTCAAAGGCCAAACCTTACACTTGTGATGCTATTAAGCCGTTTTGCAACAATCATGAACAGGAGATGGTATTTAGTTTTGATATAGCCAAATGTGATAAAATATTTGACGATCTGCTGAAACATAAATATATTAAAATATCTCATACTTTATCACCGTTTGAAGAATTAAAATGGCGTGCTTACTGCAAATTTCATAATTCTTTCTCTCGTGGTACCAATGATTGCAATGTCTTCCGGCAACAGATACAATCGGCTATCAACGATGGACGATTGAGTTTCATGGATGTGCAGATTGACAAGCAACTGTTCCCAATGATCACTTTAGAGTTGGAAGGAAAGAAGGTTCTCATTCAGCCTGAGATGGCCCGATCTGCTAATAAAACTAATGTTGTTATTGGTGAGCCCAGGAACAGCAAGGACGATTGACAGGTCACAGGAAGAAAAGTTGTTTTAGACAAACAGCGCAGCGGCAAAGAGATGCTGAAGATCACCATAAAAAGTCCACTGCTTGGGAGGCAAGCAAGAGAGCAGGAACCTGGCTGTGTCAAGTTTATCAAGCCCGAAAATCCCGAGGTTGTTAAATAAAAAACTAATGATATCAAGGCACGCCATAAGCAAGCCAAGCCAACCTTTGATATGCTACTGTCCAAGTATGCCAATGAAGCGGCCAGTTCCAACTCTAACCGGCCATCACATTATAAGCGACCAAGATCACCTCCAATGGATGAGTATTCATCACATCGTGGGTCGTATGGGCCGCAGGTACTAGGGCCATGGATGGCACTACCCCCCTCTCTCCCCCCCCCCCCCCCCCCCCCCTACATGCCATACAATTTCGGCGGAGGATGGGTGCAGCTGCCAATAGTGCAGACCTCATATGCACCATATCATTTCAGTGGAGGATAGGTGCAGCCCCCAGTAGCGCCATATTCCTTACATCTGGGGTGGACAGCACCTAAGAGATCTGCTCATGAAAGAATGTTGCAACCTATCACTGATAGTTTGAGCTATGACGCCAATCGATCATATAAAAATTCTGAAAACAGAGGTCCCAAGAAGGAGTGGTGTCCCAAGACGTCGAGTGCTGAAATTATAAATCTCCGCAAGAAAAAAGAATCTGATGATGATGTTGATGCACATACAGTTGGCACTCAAGTCTTGGTGATTAAAAACCCTTTTGGGGAGAAATCAACTGAACCTAGCAGCATTGCAGCAACTGTTCGGCAAGGTTCTTTGACCAGTGATCATGAAACTGGCTCGATCAAAGCCAAACTGGCCAACTCAAAATATACTCAACCAAGATGGTGTCCTCCTGGTTTAACAAAGACTAAAAAGAGGATGTTGCAATGCATCAGGAACCAAGAAAAGACAGACCACAAAGCCGAACAGAGGAGCGATGAATGCTTTAATGAGATTCATCCTATGTTACCTTCGAGGGTGTGGGTGCCTAAACAGGTTGAAACTACCATGGTTCCCGTGGTTGACGCTGCAGGTGTTATACCGTCCAAAGCAAACTGCGCTCAGGTCATTTCTACATCAACATCTCCCTCCACGGATCCCATTCTCAAGGGAGATTCTAAACTGGAGCTCACGCAAGAAGATGATGAAGAGATAGTGGATTATGAGAACACTTCAGTCAGGAAGGTATGGATATAAATATGGTTTATTACTTACCTTCTGAATTCTGTGCCATAGATGAGGAAGGATAGGTAGCACAGCTGGACTTTGGCCCCAAGAACGCCATATTCGAGAAGCCAAAAGAACCGGTAAAGCACCTAAAGCCATTGTATATCAGGGGGCATATTTATGGATCATTGATTTCTAGGATGCTTGTTGTTGGTGGCGCAGTGGTGAACCTCATGCCGTACTCAGTCTTCAAGAAGTTAAAATTAAAGGAAGATGCTTTGATGAAGACAAATATGGTGCTGAATGGATTTGAAGGCATGGAGAAAACAGAGGCCAAAGGAGTGATCATGAGTGTCGAGTTGACCGTGGGGAGTAATACTTTAGCTGCAGCCTTCTTTGTTGCCGAGGTACAAGGTAATTACAATGTTATTTTAGGTCATGATTGGCTTCATGCAACCAGTGCATGCCATCTACTTTGTACCAGTTTTTAATACAGTGGGCCGATGATGAAGTGGAGGTTGTTCACGTGGATAATTCAACTTGTGTTGCTTTATCTGATTCGTTGGTGGATTGGCAACATCCCAATGCTACTTGCTTGAGAGGCCGTGATCTTTCAGATTTTGATTTTCTCAGCGCCACCAAGAATGGTTTTGTGCCTATTTCTCTAAAGCCGATTGGTAACGATCGGCTGCCACGTGCATAGTTTAGTGGAGCACAGCAAAGAGTGGTTGCAAAAGCGGCTTGCTGATTATCGGTCCAATGAGAATAATATGTGTGAGTCTGTATAAGAGTTAGATGATATGAGCAAGTTAGGACAAGTTTTATGTTGGCTGATCCATTAGAAGAAATAGACTTAGGAGATGGATCAGTTCCTAGGCCGACGTTTGTAAGCAGGAACTTAGAACGAGGCTATAAAAATTTGTTGGTAAAAAAAATATATTGAATGCTTTGCATGGGAGTACAACGAAATGCATGGCTTAAGCCGCAAGCTCGTAGAGCATCGGCTGCCTATTAAGGCTGGTTTTAGGCCTCATAAACAGAAAGCTAGGAAGTTCAATCCTAGAATGTATGGCTGTATCAAAGAAGAGATCGGTCGTTTACTAAAAGCTAATTTTATTAGACCTTGCAGGTATGCTGATTGGATTTCTAATATTGTGCCGGTAGGGAAGAAAGGATCTAACAAGTCGAGAGTGTGCATTGATTTCAGTGATTTAAATAGGGCTATGCCCAAAGACGAGTATCTGTAGGATCAAAGAGCACATTTTTAGTGGAAGCAACAAAAAACCCCTCGGCAGAAAATCAATCTGTTAAAGAAACAATTAATCTAAACGTGTTCAGATGTGACAAAAGCAGTATAGATTGTGAAGAATCAAGTCACGAGGATGTCACAACAAGAAGCACAAAAAATTGTAGAGAAAAACTTAAGTTATGATTGAAAGATCGAACAAGGATCAATCTGTTCTATTTGAGTAAAAAACCAGATCTGCAACACTGCAAAGAAATTCGTGTAGATCACAAACCACATATCCAATGAGAAAGAAATTTCAAAAATAAATTCTCTCCCTGCAAAGAACGTGTAAAACTCGTGAATGTGCAATGTGTGACATATTTATCCCCCGATACATATTTATCCTCCTTTGACAATGTATTCAACAAGGTTCAGAAGAGAAATTTCAATTGTTTTGACCGTATTATAATATATACATATAAAACAAAGCTGATCCAAGTCATACTACAAAGTAAGGTACACTATCACACCAATGGAATACATAAAGTAGTGTAAGCCATGCTAGAGAACAAGTGTAATTTTCAATATAAGCAAGTCATGATCTCACAAACTTACTATTTCATGATCCGAAAGCATGGCACTTGTTGCTGCATTTTTATTATTTTTCATAGCACAAATTCAGCTCATATGACATTTGCAAGAGATTATATGCCGCATCTGCCTTATTCTAACCAACCAAGTTAAGCCTATGTCATTTAACAATCATAAGATTAAGGACATGGTTTTAGTCATACACATCTCCTTCCAAGTTCATATCTAAGTGCAATGATAAGCAATTTCAAAAGAAGAAGTGTGATGCATGCATATTCTCTTGATCTTTTCTCAATTTTTCATTTGAACATAAAACCTCAACATGTGAGTTGATTACTTGATTAATTCTTTATGGTTAATAGCACTTGTGAGCATGCAACAAGTTCAAAACAGCAAGTAAGTTTGATCTCGACCAGATTTAATGTAAGTAATTATTCCAATTACTTGTCATGGCAAAAACTACAAAATATATAACACAAGTAATGTAGTAAGAACTTTCAGCATGTAAAAAGAATCAAAAGGTCATATATGTATGAAATATTATTCTCATATTATTTTAAATTCAAATTCACACATAGACTTCCTGAGTTTCAAAAAAATCCCCCTCAATTTAAGTCATGAGGATGCATAACCCCTACTTCACTACAAATGAAACAAAAATGAGTGAAATCCAAATGTTCTGTAAAAATGTCAGCCAATTGTTGTTCAGTATCTACATGATGAAGCCAATGTTTCCTTTTTCAACATTGTCACGGAGAAAGTTATTCCTAATGTCAATGTGCTTTGTTCTCGAATGTTGCATGGGATTTTTAGCAATGCAAATGGCACTAGTGTTATCACAAAATAGTGGAACACTATCTAGATCAACCTCATAGTCCTTAAGCATTTGAACAATCCAAAGAATTTGTGAACAAGCGCTAGCAGCAGCTACATATTCAGATTTGGTCGTGGATTGTGCAAATGAATTTTGTTTTCTAGAGGACCAATTACCAAGAAACAAGTGAATGAACAAGAAAATGACTAGCACCCGAAGTACTTTTCCTATCAATCCTACAACCCCCAAAAAGCATCCAAAAAAGCTTTCAAAGTAACGATTGAGGAAGAATGAATAAAAATGCCAAAATTCTTGAGTTCCATGTAAGTACCTGAGAATTATTTTGACGGCTTGACGATGTGAAGCATGTGGGGAAGCTTGAAATCGTGCATAAAGACATACGCTGAATTACATGTCCGGTCTTGATGCCGTGAGGTACAAAAGTGAGCCGATCATGCTTCTATATTCTTCTTGATCCATGGGTTCACCATCTTCATCAAGTTCAAGTGTCGTTGTTGTTCCCATTGGTGTCCGGAGAGGCTTGCTTTTCTCCATGTTGAAGTGCTTCAGAAGTTTTGTTGTATACTTCGTTTGATGCACAAAAGTCCCCTCCTTGGTTTGCTTGATTTGAAGCCCTAAAAAGTATGTGAGTTCTCCCATTATACTCATCTCAAATTCTGAACTCATCATAGCTGAAAACTTGGACATAAGATCATGAGAAGCACAGCCAAAGATAATGTCATCCACATACACTTGGACGAATAATGAGAGATTGCCATGCTTAAGCACAAAAATAGTTTTATCCACCTTGCCAATGGTAAACCCCCTTTTAAGTAAGAATGTTTTTAAACTATCATACCATTCTCTAGGGGCTTGTTTGACACTGTACAAGACTTTAGACAGTTTGTAAACATGATTCAGAAAAGCTGGATTTACAAAACCTGGTGGTTGCTTGACATAAACCTCCTCATCTATGTAGCCATTTAGAAAAGCACTTTTAACATTGATATAACTTAAAACCTTTAGATGCAGCAAATGCTAACAAAATTCTTATTGCTTCTAACTAGCGACCAAAGCAAAAGTTTTATCAAAATCTAAACCTTCAACTTGAGTGAAACTTTGAGCAACTAATCTAGTCTTATTCCTAGCGACAACACATCCTCACGTTGTTTATTTTTAAACACCCATTTAGTTCCAATTAAAGTGTGACCTTGAGGTGGAGGTACAAGTTTCCAAACATTATTTATTTCAAAATTTTCTAACTCTCCTTGCATGGCAATAATCCAAAATTCATTAGTCAGTGTGTGTGATATATCTTTGGGTTCAAAAGAAGCAATAAAAGAAGAATGGGCGTGGGAGTTTGGATCGAAAAACCTGGTCCGTGTGACTCATTCGTGCAAGCTTCCAATAATCTATTGTGGAGGGTGACTTTTGAGGACACGAACGGGAGTAGACACTTCACGAGCTCCTTCTACTTCATGTTCATCACAGATTGAAGAACTTGTGGCTTCAAGACAATCTGAACCAGCTGCAGTAGTTGTTAGTGCTAGTAGTGGAGCAAAATCAGCAGCGTGATCAACGTCATCTCCTTCTGAATTTCAGGCAGCATCGCTACTTCTTCGTCCTTTTTGATGAAAATACTATCCCCCTATGGATATGGATATGGACCTCCAAAAGATTAAACACATGAAGGATCGGACATGTGCCGTGAGCAACCAGAGTCCATAATCCAAATGCTCTCCTTCCTCAAGCATGTAACCTACATAGAAGCACAATACGTCAATGACTCAATACTAGGGTTAGTCAAAGGCATTTAGGAATCTAGTACTGAATCACGCGACATCCAGCAGGAACAACATGCGAAAGCTGAGATAAAACAGCAGGTGTATGAGCCAAAGTTTGAAGATTTTTGTACCCAACTACTGACCTACGAGGTGTTACATGTGTAGCACTAAAATAGTAGATTTAGGAGCAAAATTTGCATGTTTTTGACTCATAACAGCATGTTGCATATTCCTAACATTTGTTTTAGCATGTGCAGCAAATTTTGCATGAGAGTTATGAGATTTAGCTTGCATTCTTTCATTTTTCTGTTGTTTAGCTACTCTATAACAAAAATCTATGACATGACCATCTCTAACATAGTAGGTACAATGAAATTTAACTTTGTGTTCATGTCTAGATGAGCAAGCAACATGTTTATTTGAAACCAAATGATACAACACTCCCGCAGATTTGAAAACTACTTTTGTTTAGGAGCTGCTTGAATCAAACCACTTCCTAATGACTTTACAATTTTAGATGGATGTGCCTTTGCATGAGCATGGGAATCAAAACTTAAACCAGTTTTATCATTACTGATTTAGAGGAATTCAGTAGCAAGTTTAGATTCTTATTCCCACTACAAAACAAATCTAATGTCCTATTCATGTCATCAAGTTTCTTAGACAAGTCTAGTAAGTTTTCACGTGAAGTTTTTCCTTTTAGTTTGCAGTTAGAACAATATTTAACTTCATGAGAATGTAAAGTATCGTTTAATATAGAAATCTCATTCACAGCATCGTGTAGTTTCTTATAGAGATCATCACGAGTAGAACAATGCAAATCAATTGTAGAACAGCAAGCATCTTTTAAAATTTTATCATTAAGTGCACCAAGCTTTCTGTTCTTTTCAATTTCAAGTTGAAGTTTATCAAGGGTGGAGGTGTGCGCGCTTCTTAATGAGGACAATTGTTCATATATTAATTCATGTGAGGAACAGGAATCATTACTAGGAATCAAAGATTTCAAACGATTAATTTCAGATTATAGTTATTAAATTTTGACGGCATTGTCCCTATGTTTTTTGTCCTTTTTCCTAAGTATAATAGTGGCACTAGAAATAGCATCACACATTTATTTGCAAGTGGGACATACCTCTTCATCATCGTTGTTGTGTTCTGTCTTCTCCATATTTGATCTTGAGTTACCCGACATGAAGCACAAATTTGCCAAATTCTCTTCATCTTCATCACTTCTGATGTCCACATCGCTCGAGCCATGTTCTTGAAGTGCGGTGATAAAACTGTTTACCAATTAGCAACCTATAAAACCCTTCTTCTTCTTCTTCTTATCATTCACGAAGAAATGCTTCATCCTTGTTTTCTTTTCTTCACGGGAAGTAGGACATGAAATGTTAGGGCAATTCGTATGAAAATTTCTTGTCTTACCACATTCGAAGCACCGTTGAGAACTGACACTTCCTCTCCTTCTAGTTCTCACATTTTGCAATGCTTTTGAGAACCGAGTAGAGATGAGTGCAACTTCCTCCTCTGGAAACTCTTCAATTTGTTTAAGGGTTAGAGAGGACAACAAAAGCAAGTGTACCACCTCATGAAGATTGACTAGAGCTAGTTGTGTCGCATTGTGAAACAAATGCAAGAAACTTGTTGAGATTCTTACGTGAGGTTATGATAATTTCATGAGTTTTTAACTTAGAATATAGCATATCTAATGTAAGTGTACGCATGACAGTGGATTCACGAATAGATGTAACTTTCGTCTCCCAAATTGACATGTCTAAAGCACTTAGTAATTACATAGCATTCTCAGCATCTAAAAAATTAACGTTGACACTACGCAAGTTGCTGAGAATTTTGTTAAAGCGAGCAAAGAGGTCATCGATTGACTCACCGGGTTGCATCTCGAAGCGCATGTATTCTTTCATGAACATGTATTGTCTTACCTCCATGATAGTGTTGGATCCTTCATGATAATCACATAGAGCTTTCCAAATATCGTACACAGATCGGAGGTGTGCAACTCGATCGAAGTCGCTTTGAGTCAATCCTTGTATGATCAAGTTCCGTGCTTTGTTGTCGTTATCGACATCTTTCATGTTTGTAGCCGTGGCTTGATTGTTTAGTGGCATGTCGTAAGGCTAGTACATATTTTCGAATATTGCGAAGCCTGCACCTAGCTGAAAAGCCTCCATATGTGCCTTCCAAACCTACAAAACAATGCTACTAAACACACAAGGTTTTGCGGAGTATTTCTCTATGGTGATTAGTCAAAACAAGTGCAAATCGCAAAGATTAGAGCACCGTGGCTCTAATACCAATTGTAGGATCAAATAGCACATGAAAAGCTACAAGAGGGGGGTGAATGGTAAATTTGAATATTTTTAGCGGAAGCAGCAAAAACCCCTCGGCAGAAAATTGATCTGTTAAAGAAACAATGTGTTCGACTAAGCTAAATGCGTTCAACTGTGACAAAAGCAATATAGATTGTGAAGAATCAAGTCACAACGATGTCACAACAAGAATCACGAAAAACTATCGAGAAAAACTCAAGTTATGATTGAAAGATCGAACAACGATCAATCTGTTCTACCCGAGTAAAAAACCAAATCTGCAACACTGCAAAGAAACTCGTGTAGATCAGAAACCACAAATCCAATTATCGTGAAATTTTCACATATGAAATATAATCAAGTTGTGTAGACAACCGAAAAAGAATCACATCAATTGGATCTGTAAAACTTGAGTTATGATAAAAACACCAAAGAAACATAATGTTGTGCAGAAACTCGACGACAAAAACTTGTCTGAAACAAGTCGGACGAACAAGGCACAAAAGCTCCTCTAAACTACGAATTTTATTGATGAAAACACAAGAGGAACAGACCAATGTCATATTTCACAAGCTCTGGCCTCCCTTACTTTTATAACCAGCTCTAAGGCTAACCCAATCCAAACAAGGACTCCAATCCAACCCAATTTAAACCGAAACTTTTCATAACTGCTCAAGACTCTTCCATACGCAGATAGAAGCAATATTAAGACTTCCAAAAACCTTAGGAACATACAAACATTCCTAAAATGACTCGAGTTTGTGACCCACACAAAATTTAACAAAATAAACTTGAAACTTTCCATAAACGAACCATAACCACCTCAGCCGCAGCCTGAGACATAATCCATCTTGTTGGACATTTCTGACCAATTCTTAATGTCCACTTCTCTTCATCAGGCCTTGGAACCATGTTGCCACATCCATGCACTCCTTGCACATGTGCAAGCACATTCTAACAATGTCCATGATACCTTCATATGCATTGTTCTTGACCCAAACATGTTGTGTGACCTACCGATCAACTCAACCACAATTCCTCCTGAACTTGGTTGTTGAACCTCATCTTCTCCCTTAGACTAGTTCAATGGATCCCGTCACCAGCCATGTCTTGACCTCAAGCAACACCTGCACATGAACAAACAACCAATTTTTCTGAGCACAAGTCCTCTACTTGACTCTCGTTAGTTCGAAAACCACAACACCATCCGTGAGCACCTCACATAAGCATGTTGCAAACATAGCAAGATAATGTCCAACATGATCAGCCAAAAAACATCAAAAACTTGGTCCAAAAGTACTAAGCAAATCTTCCAAAGTGTAAAGCAAGTTTGAAACATTGCAAATGAAAAACATAGCAGCCACACGATTATTTCAATACATAGAATGTTCGGACAGCCCAAAACAGCCGCTATGCATTATAAAAGAAAAGTTCGGATATTCCGGATTGCAAAACACGTGCAGCTCACGTGCAGCAAAATTTCGGACAGTGCGGAGTATGTTTCTCAAGTATATTCAAAATGTTGCATGTAAACCTACATGTTTAACATAATTGTCAATGTATTCCGCACATAGGTCTCACAGTATCCTATGCCAATAGCCGATATGCTTATTAACAATGCTTCTCGACATGTGACACCCTCATTTTCAGTATGATGCATTACATACATTTTCAGGCATACATTATTAGTAGAGCAAAAGAGAAGAAAAATAGATGAATATATTAAATAAAAGAATAGGGATTAGTAAGTTATAAAGAAAGAAAAAAACAAGAGGAAAGAAAACATAAATATATATATTATATAAGACAAAACAATATCTATAATATATATATAGAAGAAAAAAAAGAAAAAAATGAAAAGCAGCAACCGGCCAGTGCCGAGTATCACTGGAGTCCGAGCGGGCTCGGTCCCAAGCATGCGCGCCAGCGCCGTAGCCGCTCGGGACTCCCGTGCGCCCTACAAGTCCCATCAGGACTTTCCTTGAAAGGCTTCGCATCCGCCTATATAAAGGCACGTAGCCCTCGGTACCGCAATGCCTTTGCCCACCTAGAAAACAGCATACACCCTACTACGTAGAAAAAGCCCGCAATAGAGAAAAAAGGGAGAGAAAACCCTAGCCGTCAGGGGAGAAAAGAGAGGCCACGACAAGGAAAAAAACAGGGGAATGAGAGAAAAGAAGAGAAGTAGAAGGAAGGAGTCCCTGTCTCCCGGAGATCGTCGCGCCGCCGTCGTCTCTTCGTTGGAGGACCGCTGCACCATCTACTTTGTCTACACTACGCCTCCATCCCGCAACCCTCGGGGCCGCTGCACCTACGGTAGGATACGTTTTCCTAGACAAATTTTAACGACGTAATAGATCTAATACCTGGAAATAAATCGTAGTTGCACTTATTTTATTTCAGCGACCCTAAATATCACTAAACACCCAAAAACTCACATGAACACATATGAACTAGTTGCATCTAGTTAATAAACAATCGTAGATAATTAGTTAGTAAACTTTGCTTGAATTCATGTCATTATTTTCCCACACTTGCTGAGTACGACATCTTCTCACCCTTGCTATTCCCCCAACAATAGTTTCAAATGATGTTTGGGAGTATTTTGAGGATAATGCGGAGTTTTGTTGTGTGTTGCCGTCGACTTGCATGTGGTTATACTCGGAGCCGCGCTATCCCCTTTGCTTAGTTTGCTTAGTTTAGATTATTTCCGCTGCATTATTATTCGTATTAATCATTAGAGTTTGTAATTTGAGGATTATCTGAATATTGTAATAAAAGTAATTATTTACTAGTTGTGTTGTGGTAATTTTCTGTATATCGTTTATGATGCACTCGTATATGTGTGTTGAACATCCTGGACACATATATGTATGAGACTTGGTTCATTTTGGGAACCGGGTGTCACAAATTGGTATCAGAGCCACAAGTTGACCATAGGACGCAGTCTAGATAAAATGGACACCTTAGAGCACATAATAGCACTTAGGAATAGTTGTGTTTTGGTTGGTGTGCTGATTGCTATGTGATGATTGCTTGTGTGCTTATGTTTTTAATAGGGGATTGTGGGATGCTTTGGCATTTACCAAATCCATATAGGCTTATACAAGTAGCTAATTAGTTTCATATCCCTTGATGCATATAGTTGGGACGTTTTCTAAATTCTTCTATCTCTTGCTCTTTTCTTTAGATGTCGAGGACATGCAACCAAAGGAATGTCAATGGCGAGAGGAGAACAATGGGGCACTGAGAAAAACAAAAACCTTGGACCTGAGGCTAGCAACCCGAAGCGGTTGATGGCTATGAAAAATAAGCTTATGCAGACTGTGATGCAAACTTTGGGACAGCTGCAGGCCAATAACAAAAATTAGCCCTATATGCCTCCACCACCACCCCCACCGCCTGATAACAGATTGGGAGAGTTTATGAGGACTAGGCCACCAACTTTTGCTCAAGCCAATGATCCTATGGAAGCTGATGATTGGTTGAAATATGTGGAGAAGAAGCTTGCTATTATCCAGGGCAGTGACAGAAGAAGGCAATGCCCATGAAAATCAAGAGAGGATCACTTGGGCCGAATTCAAGGAGAAATCCCGTTCTCACTTTTTTCCTGAAGGTGTTATGATCCTAAAGATACAGGAATTTTAGAATCTAAGGAAAGGAAGGTTGAGTGTGAGTGAGTACTTAAATAAATTCATTCAACTCTCAAGGTATGCTCCAGAGGATTTTAACTGGGACATCCGCAAGCAATACTTATTTATGACAGGCCTAAACAATGAGATTCAAGTCCAATTGCTCAATTGTGACTATGCAAATTTCCAGAAGCTTGTGGACAACGCCATTGTGGTTGAAACATGGTGCGTGAGATGGAACAAGATAATAAGATGAAGGTGCCATATCAGGGGCACCCACAAGGAAGCAATGTTCGTCCTCGCCTTACACCACCAACTGCACCATACTACAACCCCTTTGTTCTAGCATATCGCACTACTATTCCACCGCGTCCAGCTCAGCCTATGCAGCAATGCCCTGCCATGCAAGCACCTCACCCTCCTATGACTCATGCGCCCCACGCTAATTTTCCTGCCAATGCTCAAAATCAAGCTCGCCCAAACAATTTTGGTGCAGCAAGGTTGTGCTATACTTGTTGTGAGGTGGAACACTTTGCATCTCAATGCCCTAAGTCAGGCCTTGGTCCAGGGAACAATGCTCCAAGACAGAACCCAAGACTAAATGGAGGAGCGCCACAAGACGATCGTGGACTGCAGAATTTTGTTCGTGGCAAGGTGAACCATGCCTCTGCGGAGGAGGCCCAACAAGCGGATGATGTTGTGATTGGTATGATTCTCGCAAACTCCAACCTGACAATTATATTATTTGATTCTGGAGCATCGCATTTATTCATTGCATCAAAATATGTTGCCAAGTATAGTTTGATCATATCTCATATGAAGTATACCTTGTTGGTTAAATCTCCTGGAGGGGAGATGAGGATGAACATAGTATGTCCAAAAGTAAGCCTTAGAATAATGGGAGTAGACTTCTTTGCCAACCTTATTGTTTTGGATTCACAAGGATTGGACATAATACTTGGTATGGACTGGTTAAGGAAGCACAATGGGATAATTCAATATGCTACAAAGACGGTAAAATTGACAAATGAGTAAGGGGTCAGCATAGAATTTGAAGCATCTTAGCACACACCAAAGCAAGTGGAGCTGAATCAAATTGATGGTGTAGCAATAGAGGAGATCCTAGTGGTGTGTGAATTATCAGATGTGTTTCCTAAGGAATTGCCAGGTATGCCACCTGATCATGACATAGAGTTTGTTATGGAATTTATACCTGGAACTGCACCTATAGCTAAGAGGCCATATAGGATGCCTCCTATAGAGTTAGCAGAGCTCAAGAAGCAACTTTAAGAGTAGCTAGAGAACGGTTTCATTCACCCAAACTCTTCACCTTGGGAGCACCAGTGCTTTTCGGGGATAAGAAGGTTGGATCCCAAAGGATGTGTGTGCATTACCGGGCTCTCAATGAGATGACAATTAAGAACAAGTATACATTGACCAATATAGAGGATTTATCCGATCAAATGAAGGGTGCATGTGTTTTCTCCAAGATCGACTTGAGGTCAGGTTACTTCCAAATGAAGATTAGACCATCGGATATACCCAAAACGGCTTTTTAGACACAGTATGTATCCTATGAGTACATCGTTATGTATTTTGATTGACGAATGCACCTCCATACTTCATGTACCTCTTGAATAAGGTCTTTATGGAGTACTTGGATAAGTTCGTCGTGCTGTTCATTGATGACATTATGATCAACTTGAGAAGTGAGGAGGAGCATGAAGAGCACTTGATGCTCACATTATAGAAAATGAGGTAACACCAATTGTATGCAAAATTCAGCAAGTGCCAGTTTTGGTTAAGGGAAGTATCATTTTTGGGACATATCATCTCTGGAGGAGGAGTATCGGTTGACTCGAGAAAAGTGAGAGGTGTGTTGAGCCGCCACAGAATGTGAAGGAGATACGTAGTTTTCTTGGAATGACTGGATATTACCATCGGTTCATCAAGGATTTCTTCAAAATAGCCAAGCCCATGACAGAATCGTTAATGAAGGGGAAAGCATTCCTATGGAATCGAGCTTGTCAAAACAGTTTGGAGGAGTTAAAGAAGAGGTGAACCACCGCACCTATGTTGGTATTGCCAGATGTGAGCAAAATTTCTAATATTCATTGTGACGCATCAAGACAAGGACTTGGATGTGCACTCTTGCAAGAAGGCCAAGTGGTAGCTTATGCATCAAGACAATTGATGAAACATGAGCAAAATTATCCGACACATGACCTTGAACTTGTAGCCGTAGAGCATGCCTTGAAGATATGGAGACACTACGTTCTTGGTCATAGGGGTGAGATTTACATGGATCACAAGATTCTCAAGTACATATCCACACAAACGGACTTGAATTTGAGGCAACGAAGATGGTTGGAGCTCATCAAGGACTATGATGTGAGAATCAAATATTATCCAAGAAAGGCTAATGTAGTGGCCGATGCTTTGAGTCAGAAAGGAGTGAGCCACCAGCTCACGGTTTGAGAGTTGCCATCCGATCTATGCAAGGAGTTTGAACGGGTGAATCTTGGATTTGTGAATGAGATGGGAATAATAGAGTCAAATCCAACCATGGAACACAAAATTCGAGAAGGTCAAACAAAGGATGAGGAAATCCAAGAAATCAAGGAGAGGACCCAAGAAGAGAGAGAATTCAGATTTGATGAGGATGATCATGGTACTCTATGGCTTGGGAAGAGGATTGTTGTGCCTAATGTAAAGCAAATTCGCAAGATTATATTAAAGGAGGCACATGACTCTCCTTACTTGTAACACCCTCATTTTCATGCATCATGCCCTGCATTCATCATTAAATATGTTTAACATTAAGTCATATAAAAATGAGCAAGTTTAAATGAATTAGGAGCAAAACCGCACTCAAAAGTTCTGAGAAGTGCGGACTAGTCCATTTTTCGTGCGAACTAGTCCGATTTCTCTCTCACCTCCCTCGGACATGTCCATTTTTATTGCGGACTAGTCCGGTTTCATCTCTGTGTTGTTTTCGGACTTGTCCGGTCCATTGCGGACTAGTCCGATATCCCGATTCCTTGAAATTTTGCCAAGTCCTTAGACTTGTCCAGACTTGTTCGACATCTAGCTGACTTGTCCATTTTCCTCCCTGACTAAGTTCGGACTTGTCCGATATAGTCCATACTTTTCTGATTTCCCTCTGTCTAATATTGGACTAGTCCGTCCTTGCGCGGACTTGTCCGGTGATCGTGATTCCGAGTTGATCTTTTGGTCCACGACGTGTTTTTGGGTTTTACCTTAAGTGGGCTAAGGATGTCATGTCTAACTCTTTTGGAGCCCATGTGGGACCCCACACCGGCCTCCACCCTCTCTAAAACCGACCTCCATTGAAACCCTAGCTCTCCACCCCTATATAAACAACCCAACACCCTATTTTCACATCTTTTTGCCACTTTTGAATCACACCCAAACCCTATCTCGTGATAACCGCTGCCAAGGAAGGAGAAGGAGATCCAGAGCAAGAAGAAGAAGAGGAGGAAACGAAAGAAGATCAAGAGGCCAAGATCTTCATCAACAATTCACCATGAAGTTCTCCTCATCAACCCTAGATCATCAAGATCTAAGTGTTGCCTCCAAAACCCTTGATTCATTGGAGTTCTAAACACCTGGTATACCTTGTACTTCCTCTTTCTCACGTGATATCAACCCTGTTTATTCAAATTCACGTCAATCTAGAAAATCCTAACTCGCTGGTTCTGCATAGGGCGGACTAGTCCGGCCTACAGCCGACTTGACCGGTCTCCAGATTCGTTTAATAATGAATTAATTCCAATTTGATGTAATATCAACATGAACCTGTGTAAACTTGTTAATAACCATTGTAAATGATTAGTGAACATTAATAGTAACTCAATAACTAGTTTTGCTTCGCATTTGCATTAATCATGCATGTCATGACATATTGAGTAATATATGTGCACTTATTGATTGTAATTCTTGTCTTGTATGTTTATTGCACGGTTTAGATGAATTTGCACTAGAGAGTGCTGCGGAGGACCTCCAGTACCAGAATTTTGAAGTCTTTGATCCTAACCAAGCTCAGGAGAAAGACAAGTGCCCTTGAACATATTGATATTGTTTTACAATAAATGTTTTGTTTTAAAAACTGCATGCTTGTGTCAATTTCATGGGAATTCCTTTGATAGGAAGTTTACTAGCTTTGTTTAACCACTCTTGTCACCTGAAATACATGGTAGAGAGTCGGGAAGGGCTTTTAACCTTTGCTTCGCTTAATTAATTGGGATGGGAAAACAACTATACCACTTAATTATGCATTAATGAATTTATGGTTAATATGAATTTATTAATATGATACGATAATGGGTGATCTAAGCAAGCCTGGTATATGAATGGGTTGGAAGACATGGTGGTTGATTGCTTTAGATCTAAGGACCCGTTCATGCGAGAATATGCCAGGGCAACAGTGCCACCACGAGGCCAAGTATTGGTGCGACGTAGCTGATTAATTACGGTATCGCTAGTACTGGGCGAATCATTTGGCACACTAGGGAAGGGGAATCAAATTGGATTTGAATTTGTGGCGGGACTCCCTGGGATCCAAATGGCGCAAGAGGGGGCCCTTGGTTGAAGATGTGCTTAGTTGGAGGCATCGCCACTAGTGAAACCTCAGTGGGTCTGTACATCCTAGTAGTCCCTTTGTAAAGGCTATTTTGTGATCTCTTGGCCATACACCGAAGGAAGTGTAATTGGCATAAGGGAGGTTCCTTAGTCAGTGATGGGTGATGAAATCACAAACACATGGGTAAAGCAGTACAAACTCTGCAGAGTATTAAAACTATCATGATAGCCGTGCTCCCGGTTAAGTGCACCTGGATGACCTACATGATTAAAGGGAACTTGGTTTTGGGATGGTTTGGCACTGGTTGTGGGATGGTATTATGATTTATGGCAATGGATATGGTGAATCGTAATGAGAAATCTGGTATATGGATGGTGGTAATGAAATATGTACTGGTATTATGATAACTACATGGTTTATAATGGGTTTACTTCACATACGTATAATATATTGCTCTTCAAATGTTTTAATGTACTTTTCAGCACTTAGCCGTTATTATATTCGTCATTTGTCTCAGCTACATGTCACACTTTCTCACACTTGATGAGTACAACATGTACTCACCCTTTACTACAAGGATTTCATCCTGTTGCAACGATTGTACTGCAATGAATACTAAATCGTTGCAGTAAGCTTGGTTTTTTGCCACGATTCACTAGTTCGTGGCATTAGGATCTATCGCCACGGAACACAATCGTTGCATTAGGATCTGTTGCCACGAATCACTTGTTTGTGGCGTTAGAGTTTTATTGCCACGGAACATGATGGTTGCATTAGGATCTGTTGCCATGATTCACAAGTTTGTGACATTAGGATCTATCACCACGGAACACAATTGTTGCATTAGGATTTGTTGCCATGATTCACAAGTTCATGACGTTAGAGTCTATCGCCACGGAACACAATCGTTGCATTAGGATCTGTTGCCATGATTCACAAGTTCGTGACATTAAGATCTATTGCCACGGAACACAATCGTTTCATTAGGATCTGTTGCCATGATTCACAAATTCGTGGCGTTAGAATCTATTGCCACTGAACACACTCATTGCATTAGGATGTGTTGCCAAGATTCACAAGTTTGTGGCATTAGAATGTATCACCACGGAACACAATTGTTGCATTAGGATCTGTTGCTATTATTCAGAAGTTCGTAGCATTAGGATATATCACCATGGAACACACACGTCGCATTAGGATCTGTTGCCACAATTCACAAGTTCATGGTGTTAGGATATACTACCACAAAACACATCGTTGCATTAGGATCTGTTGCCATGATTCACATGTTTATGGCGTTAGGATCTATCGCCACAGAACACAATTGTTGCATTAGGATATGTTGCCACGATCCACGAGTTCGTGGTGTTAGGATCTATCGCCACGGAACAAAATCGTTGCATTAGTATCTGTTGTCGTGATCCACGAGTTCGTCGCGTTAGGATCTACCACCACGAAACACAATAGTTGCATTAGGAAATTTTGCCACGATCCACGAGTTCGTCGCGTTAGGATCTGTCACCATAGAACACACTCGTTGCATTAGAATCTGATGCTAGGAATCACTACTTCGTTGCATTCGGAATTTCTACAGGAGCATCATTTCAAATCATGGGTACCTTCTAAAGAGGTGGGACTATTCAATATAGGATTGCTTCTATAAGCTTGCTGCTAAAACAGAAGAGCGTCTTCTATCTTTTCAAAAAAATCAAATAGTTCCCAGCTAGCTCACACAGTACTTATATGAAAAAATCAACATATTCGATGTTGTCCCACCCCCCCCCCCCCCTTAATGGAGGTACATGACCATCATTGATATATGTATCATTGTTGTCGTCGTCGTCATCTTCATTTTCAGAGGCATCGCCGGTTGCTCCCTCAATGTCATTCCTAGCCCATGCGGTCGTATTCTCATCTATGTGTGGCATATTGATCTCAGTAAGTCGATCATCAAATGTCTCAACCTCCATCATCTCAGTGACATTATTTTCACTGTCTCTAGGAGCATGGCAAAAAAGTTTTCTGGCTTTGTTTTAACAACTGTATCCCATATAGGTTGCTTCACACTTTGAACGTAAAAAACTTCTTCTGCTTGGGTGGCTACAATGTAAGGCTCATACTTAAATTGAGAAAGAGTAGTGTCAACATCTATCATTCCGTATTGATCCTTTTTGTGGCCTCTGCTTTGGGTCTGACCAAAAGAAGGCCGATCAAACCAGTCACATTGAAATAACAGAACCTCTTGGTTTTTTTTTCAAAATCAACATACATCATTTTCTTGATTACTCCAAACCATTCATCATCAACACCAACACAACTGTTTTGTGTCCATAAATCTTTTTCCACCTCTGCAGTTCGAAAGAAGAAGCCATTTATGAATGATCGACTAAAAAATGTGCCCGACAATCAGGTCCTCTAGATAATGCATACAAATAATCAGATACTTTGCCTTCTTTGTGTAATGTCGTAATATGTACACATTAGTATAAAAGGGGTCATCGATAAACCAACTTCAGAACACATATTTGTTCAATATTTCATCAAAGTATAGACTTGCATGTACTTACTCATTTCTGAAACCAATAAACAAACTCATCTCTATGGCGTTTTTGAACATCACGAGAATGAATCTTTTTCAGTTCTTCAATATGCTCACTGAAAAGGGTACAAGAGTAAATTAGTCATCTACAATAAGCATGATCCAATATAGTATAGAACATCTGAGTTATACGTACTTTATCCATGGAGCAGCCTCTTCAACATTATTAGGAATAACACACAGTCATTGACACATGCATCGATCTTTTGGTAGTCCAGCCCCAGTTCACGAACAACCTTCTGAACTTTATCAAGTGTATTAGGAATTCAGTGGACCTCTGGAAGCACATATGAGAATAGTTCAAGGATCAAATCACACGCTTTTTTGCTCAAACCAGTTAAACACTTTATCTGGTACAGCCTGACAATGAAAGATAATTTGTTCACCTTGTCACAACCTGGATACAAATCCTTTTTGGCATCATTTATAAGTCATAGAATTCCTTTGCACACCCAATTGGCTCCTGGTGGTTTATAGCATTTTCTGGAACATCAACATCTGCTGAAGTACCACCATGATCAATGCCTCAAGTAGACTGGGCAATATATTTTCCATAGCAGCATAATCAGAAATTATCTCCTCATTATTTGCTGATTGCTCAGCAATATTTTTGTCAACTCATTTTTCTCCATGGTGTACCCAACCAGTATAATCCGATGACATCCCATTACGAAGAAGGTGAAGATGTACTTCCTTGAGTGTCCTGTGGCAAATATTACGATATTTCGTGCAAGGACAAGGCATAGTTCCTCTTTCAGGAGTGCTCTGGAATGCAAAATTTAAAAATAACTTCATTCCATCCTGCCACTCCTTCATACACCTGTTTGTCCCCATCCATTTCTTATCTTCTAACATCGCTTCCTACAATTCAATCAGCCTATCTGTAAGAGGATAGATTTACAATAACATTATGTGAGCAATTGTACCTAGCACTATTGCTCCTCCACGTGTGGCGGCCGCTGGTTGCTCCTCCACGCGCGGTGGCCGGCGGATGCTTCTCCAAGAGCGTGGCGGCCGGCAGATACTCATCCAAGAGCGTGGCGGCCGGCGCATGCTCCTCCAAGCGTGTTTCTTATAGTCGGGAGAGGTGCCATTGGGGATCAAAGAGTACCGTAATAAAAAAATATTTTCATTTCTTAATTTCCTTCTTTATTCTGCGTGAATAAAAATTGACCGTCACGGCCAGACAGCAAGGACAAAGCGTACGTGAAGCTATTAGAGTAAGCCGAACACTACACTGGGCCGCTTGTTATTCGTGGGCTAAAACTTCGTTGAGTCACTTTGTATTCGTCAGCGAAACTGCGCTAGGACGTTTGTTGTCCGTCCCTATGACGCGTGAGACCATCTACGGGCAAGTTAATGCAGCAATGGGGGTGGTATTTCGATCACAATAAAGCAGACGCATAAAATCTCTTGAGTCACAGCAACACAATGATATAAAAAAGGATTAAATACTAGATATAAACATCAACGGAACCAAACAGTACTGTTCAACGTAACCATTTCAGGCAACAAACTAATCGAGAAAATTATATGTTACATAATCCCCAATAAACACAAAATAAACTAATCCGCATATCTAGTACACAACACTTCCCTTCAAGCAGTGGTAATAACTTCTGGCCGCGTATAGAGTAGTGGTAATGATGACACCGCGTATAGGGGCATAGGGCCAATGGTATGTTGGAGTACTACCTATATTTTTGTAGCATTTTTCTCGTCCTTTCTTTTCTAATCTCTCTGTTCATTGTCTCCACTTTTCTTTCCAGTCGTCGCTAGCTGTTGCATTTTCCTATTACTGGAGTATTGTATGCTCTACTACTACTACAGTACTTTATAGACCACTTTGCAGGCCCCGCTACGGGCGATCTCCTCTGGCACCTCCAGCAACATAAAGTACAGTACCGGCGGTGTGAAGGGTCATTCATTAATAGAGAATACAGATAGTTTACTAAACAAACAAATAGAAAACAAAATAATAGATGGAACTAACAAACGAACAACATTGAGTTCATGAACATAAAACATTACTACAAAACAAGAAAACGACGTCATGAAAAAGAAAAACAATATCGATCATAGCCTTATAAGTATATAGCCCAAACTGGATAACACCGCAAGGTAGATTGCGAAATACTCTGCCTAATCCTACAGTCTTCACTATAGAAGACCCTGCAGCCGCTCCACCCTTGCTTCCCGCATTCGGCAGACGTGGACGGTTCAACCTCCTTGTTGGGCAGCGATACCATCGGCGGTCTCTGAGGCGGGCGCGGATGCTCCCACGTTAAATTACCGATTTCAGCCAGAGCTTGAATCCGACACCGACTGCACTCCTTGTTGGTCCTCATGATGGCGACGGGCCCGACTGCTTTCTCACCAACGTCGACCTCGCCTTCAACCTGCCGGATATACTCGACGGCGTCACGTGACTAGCAGTTGGCGTCGTAGCGGAGGAGGCCAAGGACGTAGGCCACCTCCTTGTGGACGGCACTGGCCACCCGGGTGAGAAACTTCGCGCCCGGCTCCGCGCGATCGACCGCTAAGACGAGCTTGAGCCCGGTGACATAGCACACATGAGGGTGCCTACGATGGCCAGGTTCTCCACGAGGGCTTTGAAGCGCACCGGGTCATGCCACATCCTCCGGGTCTCCAGCTCCAGCGGCACACGCTTGTCCACGGCACCATCCGGCCACGCTGCATGCATGGCCTTGCAGGTGGCACGCAGACAGGAGAGGTCGTCCAAGGGTTGCAGGGAGCTTGCGATGAGGCGCCCCGCGATCTCGACCACAATATCGTGTGTGAACGGCAACTCCATAAGCTTCGGCGTCACGATGCGGCGAAGGGAACCAATGAGGGTGCCCGCGGCGGAGACAAAGAGGAAGCTAGCATACGCGCGGAGAAGACGGTGTTGTGTCTTCGGAGTCTGCGCGGAGAAGACGATGGAGACGCGTACTGATGGGGGTCGCATACTGCAGGTGCATTAAGGGTGGCTGACATGTGAACACCACAACCTATGGGACCCACGCCTCTCTGCATGCACTGATGGGATATGCGAAGTAATAGAACCACTCTGTTTTCAACATCAGCACAATAATAATATCCCGTTGTAACAGCCCTAATTTCCAATAATTCAAAGTTCAGTTAGGACAAAAAAGTTTTGAATGATAAAAAGCAATAAAAAAGAAATGAGAAAGACAACTAAATTCAAACTCCAAATGAGGGAATTCAAAAAATAAACTTAGCTACTGTTTAAATGTAGTTAACATGAAGATTTGAGTTGACCAATGGATTCCAAATATTCCAAATAGCATCCATGCAATGTTTCATAATTTTTGAAGCAAGTTTGCTATTTAATTCAATAGCTTCATTAAATTCAACTCAAATTAAATTTGAATTCAATTGAAACTTTATCAAATCAACAATCTGATTTCAGATTCAATTTATAAACCTTCAATTTAGTCCACCATAAAATTTCTAGAATTTTTGGACACAAGTAGGTAGGATATTTTAGTGTCCAGAGAAGATAGAAATGAATAGAGGGGTGGGACCCACTCGTCAGTGGGTCAAATTCGCCCCTGCTCTTCCCAGAGTGCCACCTCCCGGCATGCATCTGCCATAGAGCTGCTTGCACTGTGGAGGTCGCCTCCAGCTGCCCCCAGCTCGACCTAAACTCCTCCTTATCCCCCCCCCCCCCCCCCCCCAAAGCCTCGAGTCGACCACATCTTCCCTGTTAACTTTCCAGCACCATTGTTGCCACCCTCACGAATTCATCTCTGTCCAGCCAAATAGAAGCAAGGTTACTCAGGTTTTATACCCTTGTTGTGCCTCTCCTCACTCAACAAGGTTGTGCGCACCTCCCTGACCTTTTATTTGCCCAGCTGGAGCCTCTCCGAAGCTGTTACCGTCGAAACAGTGGCCGCGGGAAAAGTCCCCTGTTTGGCCGCCCTCTGCTTCCTCGACGTCTCAGCAATACAAGCTTCATCTTGCCTCGGTCCTAGAAGGAAAAAGGTTCTCCTACTCATGTTCTAGCTGCTCGTAAAGTTTCAGCCCATTCCATGCCTCCTAGCCCTTCGTATTTGTTTTTCTTCCGACGAACTTTGGTTATGAGTAGAGTTGCATCGCACGTGAAATTCCTTTTATACAGTTAATTATTCCTTGCGCACTTGTGCTACATTGTTCTATATGGCCAGGCGCATCATCTCCAAGAAGATCCCTCGAGTTTCATTGAGTATTCACGCCAGAATATAATTTTTTTCCCAACCGCCGGTCCATCCCTCCTCGGTCCATTGACGCTACCATTCTCCAAGCCATTTCTCTCCTTCCTATGGCCAAATTCTTGTTCCCCATGCTTCCATGAAGCTTCCCGAGGTCTCCCCGATCGGTTTGGCCCACCCTAGAGCTCGGTCGACATGGCCGAAACCCTAATCGTCGCCGCCGCCGTCATGGCACCGCAATCTCCGGCCGCTAATCGCCGTCGGTTGCTTGACCATCGCGTTCCTCACCTGATTCTAGGTGGGGGCGGTGAGGGTGGAGTTCCGCCATACCCTGGAACAATCTGCGGCGAGGGACCGTTGTCAGGCATAGCCCGAGCACCGCGGGCGCGAGGTTGAAGACGACTCGGGGTGGGCCCCGGTCGTTAGTCTAACCAGCGCGCACCCGGATCTGGTTGGGATGAGGATTCCATGTGGCTACATCCCTTAACCCTGTGGCCTGGTGTTGCTTAATCCCGATTGGTCCATTTTAAACCCGTGGGCCCCCTGGATTATTCAAACATTTCCCATTTGAAATTTATTCCAGATTTTGCCCCAACTTGGAAAATCTATAACTCCTAGGATACTTCTCCAAAAATTTCCAAATAAATTTTGTTAGAACGAACATTAAGAGTAATTTCGAGTGGTGCACTTGGATTTGTATGAAATTCCATATGAATTTGTCCATAATTCAAATAACAAAATGCTTATAGAATTAATTCCTATAGTTATGCTCTTTGGAAAAATACCAAATTTTTCCAGAACCTTAATCCAAATATCCATGAACACCATTAAAAATTTCAGGGTCATTAGACTTCATTTACATGGTCTGATCTCCTGTGTATTCTTTATGCACATAAAAATAGCCAAATTCATTTAGAAATTGTACAGAAACTAGTGCAAACTTGTAAATTGGAGAAGACCCCAGAGCTACTTCAATTAATGGTCATTAGAATTCATTTACATGGTCCCCTGTAAAATTTCCATAACCATTGGGCTTAAATTAATATACTTAACTTTCTTTCCATTAAACTATATCATAATACCAGTATTGATTAACTTGCATAATTATTTCCATATCGATTAGTTGCCAAGCTCAAGAAGACCCCAGAGCTACTTCAATTCATCCTTCTCGAGATTACCTTTGATACCGTCTTGCAACCAGACAAGCCCCGGGTTGCATTTAAGCGCTATTACAAAATTTTGATTTGTACATATGTCTAGGGTGAGTCATGTGCATTAGGGCTAAGGTTATTGAAAAGCCTCTTGTGACTACATCAACATATGGAGTATTTGGTTAGTTGTCAAGGCATCGTGTAGACTATTCTATGCTAAATGTCGTATAGGATTCGGTAGAAGTTGAGTAGTTGGAATCTACTCGCATGGCTAGGACTTTTTCACACGGGGTTGGTTCAAAGAGGATGAAGTAGTCATCTGAAAATGAGACCGGGCAGGGGCGTAGGATGCAGCAAGACGTGGTCTTGGGTGCGTAGACTTGCCTTTGTCGGTTCAAAACCGATCCGTATGCCGCCCTGCTGAGCAAGTATGAATTGTACCGGAGTCATACTGGATATATGGGGTCCAGGAAACCGATGTACCTTGGAAAGCTTTTGTTTAGACTTTTTCGATCGCCTTAGGCTTTCGGCCGAATCATAGTAGACAGAAACTCGCTCATGACATCTTCACAGCGGAAGGGTGCACCGTGAGTGGGGATACTGTCCTAGACAATTGAATTGATTCAACTTGGTCGGAACTTTAGAAAGTTGTCTGCGTACGACGTCCCTGGAGTGCACGTAGGTGACTTCCAATACGGGCATACATGTCGTGTATTTCGAGTATCATTGATTCCAATCACCGTCCCTCGTGGATATGAGTACCACTTGTTCACTAAGTTGTGACGTAGTTAAATACTTGCACTTGAGATGAGAATTAATTGCTGCTATTATGAACATTATATTATTATGGTATTGCTATGTTGTATGTATTAGTATGGTGCTCACTAAATTTATTTTCCACCTTGGGCATGCAGCATTGTGACGAAGCTTTTCTTGTATGATTGTGGTGTTAGGATGTTGCCCCGCACCATGGTTTAAGCTGCTGCTATAAATCTGAAAATAAGGACCACCATTTAGGCGAGCCCATTATGAAAATCTGCCATCCTATGTTTATGTCTTTACCCTCATGTAGAGTTCCATGTTTAGGTGATACGGTTAAGTCTTGTTGAGCCTTCGTGCTCACGGTTGCTATATAAGTTGTTTTGCAGGTACTAGCTTTTGTGCTTAGGTTTCTGGTTGTCCGATGAGACTCGGGACTCTCCGAGTATTATACTCAGGTGGGAACCATGCCGCTGCTGTTTGGTTTTCGTGGCTCGTGAAGAGCGTCCGTGGGCTGGACGACTTCTCTTTTGATTATTAGACCGGAGTACGAGAGTTGTAATCTTATCTTCCACTGTAATTTATTTTTATAAACTATTTGTAAACTGAACATGTTTGTAAGTTTCAGCAAATGATTTATATAATACGCGTTCCTTTACATGTTTGTTGTTGGGTGTCGCATCGCACGAAACCACCCAATGCGATTCCTGGAAAGTGTGGACTCCGGTCCCCACAGACATGGTATCAGAGCCGCATTGGGAATAGCACACTTATAAAGGATCGTATTACAAGAAAAACATAGGATACGGTGAGGATACGATACTAGGCCCACATAAGGACTGTATTAGCATAAGTTATTAAGGTGGCAAAACTAACTTATGTGTTATTATATTCTGTAATGACGCTCCGACGTCAGGTAAGAGGTAAGGTACCCTACTGCAAGCGGATCAATTGCGGTAAACTCACAATGCAAGAGGTAGCATGAAAATCTTTCCATGGCTTGGCATGGAAATGTCAATATGAGTCTCTGAAACTTTCCATGTTTCTGAGAACATATGACTCGTGGTACCCCAGTGTGCTTCAAAGTTAGTGGGAGCCTCCGTCGGGTGGGACATAACTCGATGAGCCTCCTACTAGTGCAGCACTATGCAAAGACGTGGGACACTGTCGGGTGGTATAAGACCCAGTCATGTACCTCGAGACGTGGCTTAACTCGGGGCGGCCTGTATGGACTGATACGGGACGAATGTTTTTACTTTCATATATATTATAGTGACCGTTCATCCGTGCGGGCTGTGTCGTTCGACACCATATGATTGATCAATAGTTTGTGTGTAGTAACAGGTACACTGACCACGTGATCATATTGTGCTTAGAAATCGTTTGCGAGTGAACGTTATTAAGTGCCACCATTGAGACGTATGCCGGAATATCGGCTTAGAATTTTCATTTTTGTGAGGCACGTAGTACTGACATATTCCATTGATGCATTGACCCCTTTACTGTAAAATGGAACCTAAAAGATGTAAAACTACTTATATTAGCTATCAAGCTCTGAGTTTGAACTAAGTTTTTAAATTGGAGTAGGCTTTGAAGTCACCAATTCAAAAACAGAGTGTCCTGTTTTCTCCTAGAAAAAGACCTGATTCTGAGAAACCATATCTCCCAGCAGAAAACTCCAATGAAGGTTTATAATACATGTATGGAAATTTCAGGAAGTCCCTTAAAACTGTTATGTTCAACTCCAGAACTGAATTTCCCTCTAACCTGTTCAAAATTTCAAAGTTCCGAAATCTGCCAATCTGGACAGAAACTAGAACCATCTCAGGACTCCTGATTGTTTTCACCATATCTCACTCTAGAAAATTCGAACCGGGTCGTGCTAGACATTTCTGGAATCCCTGTAATATTTATTACAAGTTTGTAAATTGTGGCTGTTGTAAATTCTGCTGTTTTATATCTGGAAATTGTGGCCCAAATTCAGCATAAACAAAGGAGATGCTGTCAAAATTTTCCAGAAAAACTGTCAGGTTTAAAATACCATATCTTCTCAACCAGAATCTATCTGGAGTCAAACCAATACTTTTTGGAAAGATCATTCAGTGTATGTCAACTTTGTAGTTCACCTCAAGATCTGATTCTGCCATTTAGTGGGATAAATTTGTGTTTGAGTACAAACTGGTCAGGTTTCAACAGAAACTTTATCAGTTTGACATTTTGGTCTTGTTATGAATCTGACCTCGAATTCACTTCGAAAAGTGTCGTAACGGACCGGTTGTCGATACCAAACTATTTACTAGTGGAATTGATGGTTTGACTCACTCGAACCTCTTTTCTTTTATGACCATTTTTGTGTCATATTAAAGATAAAAGTGTGTTTTCGCACGATAACAGGCATAACGTCCCGTCACGACCAACGATAGTTGAAATGAACTTTGATCCATGGAGTTCATTATTTTGGATCTCTCTATTGTAACATTGGTCCAGGGATGATGTATTCTGTATAAAGTTTATACTTTATCAATATATGTTACCGTTATGCAAGTTTGGTTATCAATACACAGACTATTGTTTTCAGCCTAGTGTGATCTTGCAATATCACGTCTCATGTTGGATTAATGACTGTAACTGCAGAATGGTGCGCACTCGTGCAACATACGAGGTCCGTGGTTCAAGTCAGGGAGAAGATGACTTCCGAGAGCCGGAACAACCGGCGTAACAGCCAATTCCATCTCCGCTTACATTGGCGGATGATATCGCAGTCATGCTGGGTTCGCGCGATGAGCAGACCGAACTGCTGCGAACCCTCGTGTAGATCACGTCCAATCAAAGGGGATGTCAAGCCGAAGGCAATCGTCAACCTCAGCAAGCAACCTATCAAGAATTCTTGGTGACTGCACCCCCCGTGTTCAGTGGTGATGGTGAACCTCTAGATGCGGTCCATTGGCTCCGCACCATTGAAGCTGTGTTCAGACTGCTGCAGTGCAGTGACCCTATGATGGTTTTATATGCGGCACAACAACTACATGGCATCGCTGATGCTTGGTGGGCGAACCACATCGCCTCCGTGGCCGCCAGACAGCAAGTCACTTGGACAGAGTTCCAGAAGGCATTCCATGCCTATCATGTTCCTCCTGCCATTGTGAGAAGGAAGCTTCAGGAATTTTGTGATTTGAAGCAAGGAGAAAGGAGTGCTCAAGAATACTCCATAGTCCTTGTTAATCTAGCGCAATATGCGTTGGAGTATGTGAGTACGGAGGATCAGAAGCGAGAGTACTTCTATCGGGGTCTAAGCTCCATGTTGAAAGACAAGCTTGCATTGTTCAATCACGGCTCGTTCAAAGCTATGCTTAATGCCGCGATTACGCAAGAGGATGCCACACATGAGCGGATCGCGGAGGAGTCAAAGAAAGACTTGCTGTGCAGGACAGCACACATATTGTTCCTCAGAAATACCGTATGGTGTACCGATCACCGTCCGGTCAGGTATGGCAGCCGGCTGCACAACCGAGTTTGTATCAGAGTCGGCCGTTTGAAGTATCAGATTTCCAACCAGCAATACATCAACAGCAACAACAGTTCCAAATTGTTCCAGGGGCATTTATCTCGCAGCGAGATGCAGGACAATTCAGGCCTCAAGTCAGTGGGACGTGGAATCAGTATAGGTGTTCCACATGTGACAGTGTTGGGCACTATACGAAGGATTGCCCAGAGAAGATCTTGAGCAGCAGGCAAGTACTAGTACGACGGTGTAATCGGTACCGTATTCAACCAGAGAAGACAGCACGGCAAACCGGAAGTGTTCAACACATAGCAATCGAGAGTGTTCCGGAGGGAGCACAGGTGTTAGCGGGCATGTTTGCTATCAAAGGCATACCCGTCCTCATACTCTTTGACTCCGGTGCTACCACAATTTTATCAGTAAATCATGTGCGGATCAGCACCAATTGTCCACCAATACTCCCAAGAAAAGTTATCTTATAAGCTCACCGGGTCGAAGTATCTCGGCTAGTCAGATTGTTCCTCGAGCAGCTTTATGTTTGGGAGGCAAAATATATCCAACGTCGCTGATTATATTGGATGGACATAAGATCGACGTAATATTGGGGATGTCATGGTTAAACCATCACGGTGCTAATCTTAATATCGGTACCCGGGCTATCCAAATTGACTCTCCGATGCACGGACAACACGAACTGTTTTTGGACAGATTGGAGCAGGACAATGCAGCTGCATATAACACGGAAGCAACTAAACTTGAAGATATTCCGGTGGTCCGTGAGTATCCCGATGTGTTTTCCGATGATTTACGGGGCATGCCACCCGAATGTGACATTGAGTTCAAGATTGAACTTGTACCGGGAACCACACCGATCTCTCGAAGACCGTATCGAATGGCGCCTAATGAGCTAGCGGAGTTAAAGGAGCATTTGAAGGACCTTTTGTACAAGGGTTTTATTCACCCAAGCTCGTCACCTTGGGGTTGCTCGGCGCTGTTTGTCAAGAAGAAGGATGAAACATTGCAGTTATGCGTGGATTAACGACCGCTCAATGCCGTGACTATAAAGAACAAGTACCCGCTGCCCCGCATCGACATTATATTCGATCAACTTGTTGGTGCGGGTGTGTTTTCAAAGATGGATCTTTGGTCCGGATATCATCAAATCAAAATCCGACTGGAGGATATACCGAAGACGGCATTCTCGACACGATATGGATTATACGAGTATCTTGTCATGTCTTTTGGTCTCACAAATGCTCCAGCTCACTTTATGTATCTCATGAATTTGGTATTCATGCTGGAGTTGGACAAGTTCATTGTGGTCTTCATCGATGACATATTTGTTTATTCCAAGTCAGAGGAAGAGCATGCTGAACATTTGCATATTGTGTTGCAACGGTTGAGAGATCACAGGTTATACGCAAATTCAGCAAGTGTGAATTTTGGATCAACCAAGTGCCGTTCTTGGGGCACATTATTTCAGCTGAGGGCATCGCTGTGGACCCAAGTAAAATTATTCATGTGCTGAAATGGCAATCTCCTTAGTCTGTACATGAAGTCCGAAGTTTCCTCGGTCTAGCGGGATATTATCGGAGGTTCATCCCGAGCATCGCAAAAATCGCTACCGATGACAGAGCTGCTGAAAAAGGGCACCAAATATATTTGGAGTTCAGCTTGTGAAGTAGCCTTCAAGACATTAGTACATCACCTTACAACAGCCCCGGTTCTTGCTCAGTCGGGCACGACAAAACCGTTCGACATTTATTGTGATGCATCCGGCATCTGACATGGCTGTGTTCTTATGCAAGAAGGGTGTGTAGTCTCATATGGATCTCACCAACTCTGAAACCATGAGCAGCACTATCCGACCCATGACCTTGAGTTAGCTGCCGTGGTATTGGCATTAAAAATGTGGAGGCATTACTTGCTTGGAAATCTTGTACACCTCTACACCGACCACAAGAGTTTGAAATATATTTTCACGGAGAAGGAGCTGAATATGAGACAAAGAAGGTGGTTAGAGCTGATCAAAGATTACGAAATTGAAATTCACTACCACCCCGGTAAAGCGAATGTGGTTGCCGCCATGCTTAGTCGGAAAGCCCATGTCCACAATATCACCATGGCTGAAACGGAAAATGAGAAACCAAGTCTGTTTGTGATTCCACATGGGGCTCTCAATAATCTTGATCTCATTCCCACCATCCGAGAGGAAATTATTGAAGCCCAAAAGAAGAACAAGGGATGCCACACATACGAGAAAGAGTGGACAGCGGGGAAGTAAAATGTTTCTGGAAAGATGATCACAGTACATTATGGTTCAAGGAACGGATAGTTGTACCCTGAGATGTTAAGCTCCGGAAGAAAATATTGGATGAAGCTCACATGTCAAAATTTTCTATTCATCTGGGCAGCAATAAAATGTATCAAGATTTAAAGACCAAGTTTTGGTGGACACGGATGAAGCGGTAAATAGCGAAGTACGTATCCGAGTGTGATACGTGTCGGCGAGTGAAGGCCGACCATATGAAGAAAGCGGGACAGCTGCAACCTCTGAATATTCCGACATGGAAATGGGAGGATGTGAGTATGGATTTCATGGTCGGATTGCCATTCACATTCCAGAAGCATGATTCGATTTGGGTGATAGTCGACCGACTAACCAAATCAGCACACTTCATTCTGGTAAATGTCGGGTTCAATGCCAAGAAATATGCAGAGTTGTACATATCAAGAATCGTGTGCCTACACGGCATTCCTCGCACGATTATTTCTGATCGAGGCTCGCTGTTCGTTGCTCGTTTCTGGGAGCAGTTGCACGCCTCGTTGGGTACTAAACTGATTAGAAGCTGCGCATATCACCCCCAGACCGATGGGTAACCCGAGAGGGTGAACCAAGTCCATGAAGACATGTTGCGCGCATGTGCCATCCACTACGGTAAAAATTTGGACGATCATTTGCCATTGGCAGAATTCTCGTACAACAACGGTTATCGGGCGAGTATCAAGATGGCACCATACAAAGCTCTATACGGCCGGAAATGCCGCACACTGCTGAATTGGTGTGAGTCCGGTGAGAGGGTGACGTTCGGGATTAATCTAGTCAACGAAGCCGAGAAACAAGTTACGATAATTCAAGCAAATATAAGAGCGGCTCAATCTCGATAGAAGAATTATGCGGACAAGCGGCGTCGACCGCTGCACTTTGATGTCGGGTATCACGTGTACCTCCGCGTGTCTTCGATGAAAGGAATTCACCTGTTCGGAGTAAAAGGAAAGCAAGCTCCCCGATTTATTGGCCCGTTTGCTATCACGCAGAAGTGTGGACCTGTGGCTTGTCGATTGGAATTACCGGCATCTCTCACTGGTATACATGACATTTTCCACGTATCTGAGCTCCGGAAATGTCTCAAGTTCACAGCTGCAGTACACACCGACGAAATCGGCGAACTGCAACCGGATTTGACGTACTCCGAACATCCGGTTCAGATTCTCGACGAGAAGACTCGAACAACACGGAACCACAAGCTGTGGTTCTATAAAGTGTTATGGAGCAACCATACTGTTGATGAAGTGACTTGGGAATCCGAAGCATATCTCCGCTCCAACTATCCGGATTTCTTATCGTCTCACATCTGGTAATTTCTCTCCTACTTTCGCCTCTTCATTGTAATCTCGGGACGATATTCTTTTGAGTGGGGAGGAATGTAAAATCCCTAACTTCCATAATTCAAAGTTCAGTGAGGACAAAATTTTTGATTGATAAAAAGCAATAAAAAGAAAATGAGAAAAACAACTAAATTCGAACTCCAAATGAGGGAATTCAAAAAAATAAACTTAACTACTGTTTAAATGAAGTTAACATGGATATTTACGTTGAACAATGGATTCCAAATATTCCAAATAGCATCCCTACAGAGTTTCATAATTTTTGAAGCAAGTTTGCTATTTAATTCAATAGCTTCATTAAATTCAACTCAAATTCATATTCAAATTTGAATTCAATTGAAACTTTATCAAATAAACAATATGATTTCAAAATCAATTTATAAACCTTCAATTTAGTCTACCATAAAATTTCTAGAATTTTTGGACACAAGTAGATAGGATATTTTAGTGTCCAGAGAAGATAGAGATGAATAGGGTGGGACCCACTGGTCAGTGGGTCAAATTCGCCCCTGCTCTTCCCAGGGTGCCACCTCCCGGCATGCAACTTCCACAGAGGTGCTTGCACTGTGGAGGTCGCCTCCAGCTGCCCCCAACTCGCTGTGAACTCCTCTTTATCCCCCCCCCCCCCCCCCCCCCCCCAAAGCCCTGAGTCGACCACTTCTTCCCTGTTAACTTTCCAGTGCCATTGTTACCTCCCTAATGAATTCATCTCTGTCCAGCCGAATAGAAGCAAGGTCACTCAGGTTTGATCCCCTTTTTGTGCCTCTCCTCACTCACCAAGATCGTGCGCACCTCCCTGACCTTTTATTTGCCCAGCCGTAGCCTCCCCGAAGCTGTTAAGGTCAAAACCGTGGCTGCCGGAAAAGTCCCCTGGTTGGCCGCCCTCTACATACAAGATCCATCTTGCCTTGGTCCTAGAACGAAAAAGGTTCGCCTACTCATGTTCTAGCTGCTTGTAAGGTTTCAGCCCATTCCATGCCTCCTAGCCCCAATATTTTTTTTTCTTCCGACGAACTTCGGTTATGAGTAGAGTTGTTTCGTTCATGAAATTCCTTTTATACAGTTAATTATTCCTTGTGCACTTGTGCTACGTTGTTCTATATGGCCAGGCGCATAAGCTCGAAGAAAATCCGTCGAGTTTCATCGAGTATTCATGCCGGAATACAAATTTTCCCCAACCGCCGGTCCTTCCCTCCTCAGTCCATCGGCGCTACCATTCTCCAAGCCATTTCTCTCCTTCCTATGGCCAGATTCTTGTTCCCCATGCTTCCATGAAGCTTCCCGAGGTATCCCCGATCGTTTTGGCCCACCGTAGGGCTCGGCCGACATGGCCGAAACCCTAATCGCCACTGCCGCCGTCGCACCACAATCTCCGGCCGCTAATCGCCGTCGGGTGCTTCACCATTGTGTTCTTCGCCTGATTTTAGCTGGGGGTGGGGAGGGTGGAGTGCCTCCATGCCCTAGAACGATCTGCGGTGAGGGCCCGCCATCGGGCGCCGCCCGAGTGCCTCCGGCGTGAGGTTGAAAACGACTCAGGGTGGGCCCCGGTCGTTAGTCTAACCAGCATGGGCCCGGATCTGGTGTGGACGAGGATCCCGTGTCGCTACATCCCTGAACCCTGTGGCCCGTTGTTGCTTAATCGCGATTGGTCAATTTTAAACCTGTGGGCCCCCTGGATTATTCAAACATTTCCCATTTCAAATTTATTCCAGATTTTGCCCCAACTTGGAAAATCTATAACTCCTAGGATACTTCTTCAAAAGTTCCCAACTAAACTTTGTTAGAACCAGCATGAAAGTACTTTCTAGTGGTGCACTTGGATTTGTATGAAAGTCGATAGGTATTTCTCCATAATTCAAATAAGAAAAATGTTATAGAATTAATTCCTTTAGATACGCTCATTGAAAAAATACCAATTTTTTTCGGAACCTTCATTTGAATATCCTTGAACTCTAGTAAAATTGCAGGGTCATTAGGTTTCATTTACATGGTCTGATCACCTGTGTATTCTTTATGCACATAAAAATGGCCAAATTCATTTAGAAATTATACAGAAAGTTGTGCAAACTTATAAATTGAATATCTCCCTGTATAAAGCTTCAAAAATTGTCAAACCAACTTTGTTGGTTTTATATTTATCCATACTAACCAGAACTGCAACCCAATCTTCATGAAAATCTTTAGATTTTCCAGTAGAGCCCTTTAAGGCAAAATAATGTTTGATTTTTATCAGCTGATTCACTTCATAGACAAATCTGAAATTTTGCCAAAAATTTCTCTACTAAGTTTCTGAATTCCTGTAAAATTTTCAGCTTAATTATACTTTATTAACCTAGTTCAATCTGAAGATTTTCCTAACTGGTCATATAATAACCCAAAAACAACAGAAACATTTCAGTAAATTATCCCAACTTGTAAATTAAATATCTCACAGTATAATGCTTAGAAAATTATGAAAAAAAAATTCCTAGAACCAGTGAGACCACCTCTGTATGGTACAACCACTGGTAGCCATGATAGACCCCCATAATTGCAACCAAAATTCAGAGAAGGCTTTTAATTTTTGTAATTTTAAAGACAACAAACTTCCTTGAACATATCCTTTTTTTGGTACGGATCTTCCCCGTAGTACCTAGTGTCCCCTATAAAATTTCCAGAAACATTGGGCTTAAATTAATATACTTAACTGTCTTTCCATTAAACTATATCATAATACCGATATTGATTAACTTGCATAATTCATTGCATATCGATTAGTTGCCGAGCTCAAGAGGACCCGGAGCTACTTCAATTCATCCCTTCTAAGATTACATTTGATACCATCTCGCAACCAGGCAAGCCCTAGTTTGCATTTAAGCGCTATTACAAAATTTTGATTTATATCACCGATGTCTAGAGTGAGTCATGTGCATTAGGGCTAAGGTGGTTGAAAATCCACTTGCATGACCATATCAACCTATGGAGTATTTGGTTAGTTGTCAAGTCATCGTGTAGACTATACTATGCTAAATGTTGTATAGGATTCAGTAGAAGTTGAGTAGTTGGAATCTACTCACATGGCTAGGACTTTTTCACACGGGACTGGTTCAAAGAGAATGAAGTAGTCATCTGAAAATGATACCGGGCAGGGGCATAGGATGCAGCAAGACGTGGTCTTGGGTGCGTATTCCTGCCTGTGTCGGTTAAGGACCGATCCGTATGCCGCCCTGCTGAGCAAGTTTGAATTGTACCGGAGTCATATTGGATATATGGGGTCCAGGAAACCGATGTACCTTGGGAAGCTTTTGTTGAGACTTTTTCGATCGCCTCAGGCTTTCGGCCACAGCACAGTAGACGAAAACTCGCTCATGACATCTTCACAGAGGAAGGGTGCACCGTGAGTGGGGATACTGTCCTAGACGATTGAATCGATTCAACTTGGGCGGAACTTGAGAAAAGTGGTTGCGTACGACATCCGTGGAGTGCACGTAGGTGACTTCCAATACGGGTGTACGTGTCGTGTATTCCGGGTATCATTGATTCGAATCACCGTCCCTCGCGGATATGAGTACCACTTGTTCATTGAGTTGTGACGTAGTTAAATACTTGCACTTTAGATGAGAATTAATTGCTACTGTTATGAACACTATATTATTATGGTATTGCTATGTTGCATGTATTAGTATAGTGCTCACAAAAAATTTTTTCCACCTCGGGCATGCAGCATCGTGACGAAGCATTTCTTGTTTGATTGTGGAGTTACGATGTTGCCCCGCACCATGGTTTAAGCTACTGCTATAAATCTAAAAATAAGGACCCACATTTAGGCGAGTCCATTATGCAAATCTGCCATCCTATATTTATGTCTTTACCCTAATGTAGAGTTTCATGTTTAGGTGAGACGGTTAAGTCTTCCTGAGCCTTCGTGCTCACGGTTGCTATATAAGTTGTTTTGCAGGTACTAGCTTTTGTGCTTAGGTTTATGGTTGTCCGATGAGACTCGGGACTCGTCGAGTAATAATACTCAGGTGGGAACCATGCCGATGCTGTTTGGTTTTCGTGGCTAGTGAGGAGCGTCCGTGGACTGGACGGCTTCTCTTTTGCTTATTAGACTAGAGTACGAGAGTTGTAATCTTATCTTCAGCTGTAGTTTATTTTTATAAACTATTTATAAACTGAACATCTTTGTAAAATTCAGCAAATGATTGATATAATACACGTCTCTTTACATGTGTGTTGTTGGGTGTCGCATTGCACAACGCCACCCTGATCATTCCTGAAAGTGTGGACTCCGGTCCCCACACCTGTCATCAATAGAGATAATATACTATGTTTGACAGGATTAAGGCTTTGCTGGGAAACACAATATTTTTGTATTTTTAGAGCAATACTTTGGTATATGAGATTACCATGTTATTTTCTACAGAATAGTCTTTGGCAACCAACTAAAAAACTATGTATTTAAAACTATGGTTTTGTCTAGACTACAGTATTTTTGGTGTATATATAGAAAACTTTGGTCCGAAACCAAGTTTTTTTCTGCTTGCTTCCTCTTGATGCTTGCTACTTTGCTCCCAAATAGTCTTAGCTTTGTTTGGGAACACAATATTTTTGGAGTTTTAAAGCAATACTTTGGTATTTGAGATTACCATGGTATATATGTTTTACAGAATGGTGTTTGGCAACCAACTCAAAAACTATGTATTTAAAACTATGTTTTGTCTATACTACGATATTTTTGGTATATAGAAAAATTTGGTCCGAACCAAAGTTTTTCTCTGCAGGCTTCCTCTTGATGCTGCTACTTTGCTCCCAAACAGTCTTATGTATTGCAAAACTGCGATTTTACAAAACTGTTGTATTGAAATACTTTGATATTGTAATGACTTCTTAAAAACAGTAGTTTACAAAAACTTTGATACTAAAAATTGTGTTCCCAAACACAGCCTATGTATTGCAAAACTGCGGAATTACAAAACTGCGGTATTGAAATACTTTGATATTGTCATGACATCTTAAAAATTGTAGTACTTTACAAAAACTTTGAAATTAAAAATTGTGTTCCCAAACACAGCCTAAGACTGGAGTAATATGCTCCAAAAATTTCTTGTTTTACAGTTTGGTTCTTCACCCTCTTTCACCATAACTCGTACTACGTACTACCTATCTTTTTCTAACATTTTTTCTCGTCATTTCTTTTATTTTGTCTCTACACATTGTCTGCACTTTTCTTTGCGGTCGTCGCTACCTATTGCGTTTTCCTGTTACTAGTACTACTACTTTACAGACCACTTTGCAGGCCCTGCTATAGGCGATCTCGTCTGGCACCTCCAGAAGCTAAAGTAACGTACAAGCCACTTTATATGCTACCGACGGTGTGGAGGGTCGTTCATTAACAGAGAATACAGATAGAACTGATATTTCACTAAACAAATAGATCATAAATGAAAACAATAAATGAGCTTACTCGAGCTTGATCTCATCAAGCTCGCAAGATCTTGGCTCGTTTAGAATTGGCAAAATACTCAACATCATCCTCAAACTTTCAATCAAAACTCAGTTTTGTCCTTGAACTTTCAAATGAGTCTATTATTTAGTCCCTCAACTTCACACGTCCGTTTCACTTTCATCCTTAGTCTGAGTTGGACATCCACATTTGCACGCCACATAAGCTATTATGCCACATCATCTACCCCGGCCACCTCACTTAGAAAAAGATAATAATTTTTTTATCATCTTAAAAAATAACTAGCTAATTAATTGGGGTGGATTTACGTAGTTGCATGGGATATACCTATTTCTCCTCCATTTTTGTTTTTGCAAAACTATCAAGTGATATATCCTATGTCATATTACATATGCAAAAATATTGTAACATATAAAACTTTTAAGCCTAGGGAAGAGCAAACAGAGCAAACAGAGTGGAAGAGCTAACTTTTAAGCCTAGTGAATAAAATATAAAACTAAGCTACACGGCTGGCCGGGTACACGTACGGTCTGGGTGTGCTGGTACATCTTAACCCTCATCGTGCATCCCCTTTCAACTCTATTTTTAGGTTTGATTAAATCTATCTGTTTTAACAATACAAGAATTGTACTTTTAGATTCACCATGAAAAATATTTCCATAATATATTAAAATTGTGTCCCATAAAATTTTTTTAATAGAATTATATATATTAGTTAATCATACGTAGTTACATATCATAGATGAAAACAATAAATGATCTTACTCGAGCTTTTCGAGCTTGAGCACATCAAGCTCGCAAGCTCTTGGCTCGTTTAGAATTGGCACAATACTCAACTTCATCCTAAAACTTTCAAGAAAAACTCAGTTTGGTCCTTGGACTTTCAAATGGATCAATTATTTAGTCCCTCAACTTCACACAACCATTTCACTTTCATCCTTAGTCAGAGTTGGACATGCACATTGGTATGTCACATAAGCTATTATGCCACATCATCTACCCCAACCACCTCACTTAGAAAAAGAGAATAATTTCTTATCATCTTAAAAAATAACTATCTAATTAATTGGTGTGGATTTATATAGTTGCATGGGATATACATATTTCCCCTCCATTTTGTTTTTGCAAAACTATCAAGTGATATATCCTATGTCATATTAAATATGTAAAAATATTGTAAAATATAAAACTTTTAAGCCTAAGGAAGAGCAAACAGAGAGGAAGAGCAAACTTTTAAGCCTAGGGGATAAAATATAAAATGAAGCTACACGGCTGGCCAGGTACACGTACTGTCCAGGTGTGCCGGTGCACCTTAACGCCCGTCGTGCCTCCCATGTCAACTCTATTTTTAGGTTTTGTTAAATCTATCTTTGACCAATGGTTTATGTAATTTTTATCTGTTTTAACAATACAAGAATTGTACTTTTAGATTCACCATGGAAAATATTTCTTTCATATATAAAAATTGTATCCCATAAAAATTTTTCAATAGAATTATATAGTTTAGTTAATCATACATAAGTATATATCATAGATGAAAACAATAAATGAGCTTACTCGAGCTTTTCGAGCTTCAGCTCATCAAGCTCGCAAGCTCTTGGCTCGTTTGGAATTGGCACAATACTCAACTTCATGATCAAACTTTCAATCAAAACTTAGTTTGGTCCTTGAACTTTCAAATGGGTCAATAATTTAGTCCCTCCACTTCACACAACCATTTCACTTTCATCCTTAGTCCGAGTAGGACATCCACGTTGGCATGCCACATAAGCTATTATGCCACATCATCTACCCGACCACCTCACTTGGAAAAAGATAATAATTTTTTATCATCTTAAAAAATAACTAGCTAATTAATTGGGGTGGATTTACGTAATTGCATGGGATATACATATTTCTCCTCCATTTCTTTTTTGGAAAACTATCAACGATATATCCTATGTCATAAAACATATGTAAAAATATTGTAAAATATAAAACTTTTAAGCCTAGGGAAGGGCAAACGGAGAGGAAGAGCAAACTTTTAAGCCTAGGGAATAAAATATCAAATGAAGCTACACGGCTGGTTGGGTACACGTACGGTACGGGTGTGCCGATGCACCTTAAGCCCCGTCGTACATCCCATGTCAACTCTATTTTTAAGTCTGGTTAAATCTATCTTTGACAAATGATTTATGTAATTTTGATCTGTTTTAACAATACAAGAATTGTACTGTTAGAATCACCATGAAAAATATTTCCGCAATATATAAAAAGTTTGTCCCTAAAACATTTTTAAATAAAATTGTATAGTTTAGTTAATCATACGTATATCATATATGAAAACAAAAAATGAGTTTACTCGAGCTTTTTGAGCTTGAGCTCATCAAGGTCGCAAGCTCTTGGCTCGTTTAGAATTGGCACAATACTCAACTTCGTCCTCAAACATTCAATCAAAACTCAGTCTGGTCCTTGAAGTTTCAATGGGTCAATTATTTAGTCCCTCAACTTCACACAACCATTTCACTTTCATCCTTAGTCTGAGTTATACATCCACATTGGCATGCCACATAATCTATTGTGCCACATCATCTACCCCGGCCACCTCACTTAGAAAAAGATATTATTTTTTATCATTTTAAAAAATAACTAGCTAATTAATTGGGGTGATTTATGTAGTTGCATGGGATATACATATTTCTCCTCCATTTCTTTTTTTGCAAAACTATCAAGTGATATATCCTATGTCATATTACGTATGTTAAAATGTTGTAAAATATAAAACTTTTAAGCCTAGGGAAGAGCAAACAGAGCAAACAGAGGGGAAGAGCGAAACTTTAAGCCTAGGGAATAAAATATAAAACGAAGCTACAAGGCTGGTCGGGTACACGTAGAGTCCGGTTGTGTTAGTGCACCTTAACCCCCGTCATGCATGCCATGTCAACTCTATTTTTAGGTTTGGTTAACTCTATCTTTGACCAATGATTTATGTAATTTTGATCTGTTTTAACAATACAAGATCTGTTTTGATCTGTTTTCTTCATTGGCCAGTTCCTGATTCCGCTGATCTCTCCAGCATGCATTCACACTAGCTCCTCTCTGTTGGCTGGACCCAGGGTATCCCGTGGCCCACCTGGCATACCCAGTGGTTGCGCCCCTGAGAAAAGTTGTTGTTGTTGTACGTGGTGTTTGGTTGAGAAAATATACAACTTGTGGTCATAACGGTAAGAGTTAAAAAAATAGAAAGAGTATATCAAATTAAAAAAAATTTCATTACTATCTTTACTCAGGTTTGTCATATTCGAAAAATCCTCCGCTCATATCATAACTGCATCAGTTATATATCCATGCCTGCGAAAAAATTTTCGTTCGTCTTGGCACACCACAATTGAGATTTTGACAATTCAATTTTCACTCCCTGCGCCTCTAATTTCAGTCCCGCCTATTATAACGCTATTTCAGCCACGAATAGTATAAATGAAAACACTGGCCTCCGTTCCCGACACACCGCTGTCCCTCCCTTCTGGTGATCTCGCAGTACTCCAAATGTGTTGGACTCGCTGGCCTGTGTTCCAAACTTGTATTTCTAAGAAATTCCCGTGTTTTCATTTCCAACGATTTTTACAATTTTTCTCCCCATGGACCTCGTAGTGGCGCATCGAAGCTCTTGGTGGTGGTGACTCGTGGGTACAACGCTGGGCGACCAAGTTTGACAGAATCTACCGAACCTCTATGTCGCTGACACCTCCCTGCGACATCGCGGACTCCAGTTTTGTGGTAGATAAGTTCTACACGATCTATGTCGTCTTCTTATAGAGCTATATTGGCTAGGTTCTACATGATATCCATTAGTTTTGGGCTAGTTAAGTTCTACATGATCCATGCTGATATACGAAGATTAGATAAATTAACAAAGAAGATTTTCTACATGATTCAAACTTGTATTCCAAAGATTTTCAGCTCCCACAGTTTTTACACTTTATTATTTCTTGTGGCTTTCTCGGATCGTACATTTTTTTCCTATTCCTTCATTCTAATTCCTCCATTCCAAACAAACATTGTCAGTTTATAGAAACCACACCGTCCGATCCTAAATCTAGTCAGTCATGTAATCTGACGTTATCACTGTTATTTGGAATGACTACTTACAATGTAATTATGCTTTTTACTTTAGGAAGAAGACAACAAACCGTGAGCACCTGGTACAACAATAATGTGTTTACGATCAAAATTAAAAAAAATTAGAAAACATTAATTCCTTTGCATAGTATGCAGAGAATATTGCAGCACATGATGTTCAGAAAACCCGAGATACTTCATTTCTTGGTACTACAATGCACGAACCAACAACAGATATAGATATACAAACCAGAAATACTCCCTCTATCCCAGCATAACTTTACTTTTGGAGCTTAAAAAATACCACTCCAACTCCATCGGTAGCTTCCAACCACCCTTATCACATCACGTATTACTACCTGCTTCTCTCCCGTGCCATGTGTTTTGGCAGAGCGTGTTAATTTTTTACTCCTTTGGCATTGAATTTGTAGCATTTTGAGAGACTATGTCATGTCCATTAAATGTGTATTGATGATGGGTATCATGGTCATTTGCATTCTTTGCTGAGATGATGTTTGGGAATAGAGATGAGTTGGGACAGAGGGAGTATGTATACTATGCTCTACTTATTGTTTTAGCATGCCTTGTGATTCTACTTTCCTAGTCCCAGTTAACAGTTCATCAGCCTGTGTGATAGAATGATTTTTTTATGCCTCCACGTTGTGCTCTCCCGCCGCCGCCCACTCCAGCCGGCACCGGCGCCCACGCCCTGCTGCTGGTCACTTCAGTGTCCTCACCGACGCGTCTCCCTCGCCCATCGACACGTCCCATCCTTCGTGTGGCATGATGACCCCATCGCCTACAAAACCCTGGCCTTTACTCTCCCGGCAACCAATCCTCCTCGTGAGTTGCTCCGGGTGATCTTGGCCAGACCAAACCCTCACTTTGTTATAGCATCGCAAGTTGGGACTATGTAGTACTGCACCTGCAGTAGCTGCCACTGACAAGTGGACCCGATGTCTCATGGGTTCACATGTAAGTGGCAGCAACTGCAGGTGCAGTCCTGCAGAGGATTTCAATCCTACAAGCTGTCCGCCTGATCTGTCTTGCATTTGCCACCTACTACCGCTGGCGTTCATTACTCGTCCTGCAACCAATTCTCCTCGAGACGCGCTTCGGCTGATGTCAGTTGGACCAAACCGGCGAACCCTATCTTTGCCTAGTCTAGTGTGGCCAAATCCAATGCCCAACTTAGTTACGAGAAGGTATGAAAAATAAACCATGCTTTTACCTTGCGCTGCAATCAATATGTCTACCTACATATTGAATTTTACTTGTATTTTATGTAGCGAGACCAGAGACCAGAGGAGAACCCGATGACATACAACTGTGGGAGGCAAGCCATTTGAAGAAGGGTGAACGGCCAAACGAGCAGGCAGGAGATGTACATGTGAGTAACACTTCAAACAATCCCCAATACACATAAATATTTGCAATGTACCTGTGACTTTTCTTTTCGTATATAGAGCCAGGCACTTGGCCAAGTTAACGACAAGGAAGCTGAGCAGGGAGGCCCAATTCCAAATGAGGAGAGAAACTACATCGTCTAGTGTTGTTATAGATCCTCAATCGGTTGTGCAGGATCACAGGTTCGGGGGCGCTGTTATATGGCTAACCCTACTAGTCGTGAATGTGAACATATGCGTATCCAGATGGCTGAACACCTCGATGACCAAGTTCGAAACTTAGAAGAGAGAAATGCAGGCCTCAATCACCAAGTGCAGGAGTTGGAAGGAAGAAATGATAGCTTAACCAAACAGGTGGACTGCATAAACCAGAAGAATGATGAGTTGAACCTTCAAGTCCAGAACTTAGATTGTCTGATAGCAGCCGATCGTGCACAGAGAGCTCAGGAAATGCATGACATGCGCCTCTCAATGATGGCTGAAATGGGCCAAATTGTAGTGGATACTCCATGAGCAGGTACACAAGTAACTACTACTCCACAAAAAAAAGGCCTACAAAAGGGCCAACAAAAGGCACATGTTCCAATTAGTCCCGGTATTCTTAGGCAAGCTGTCAACATCAAGCAATGTCGCGTTAATAATTCTTGAGTGTTGTTATGCGTGTTGCAACAACTGATGAATGTTTATTGTTAAATTCGCCATGCGTATCGTGTGCAGACAAGTAGACTCAGTTGCAACTATTTTTTAAACCTGGTGCATTAGGATTCTACTTCCGCTAATTATAAAATGTGGCATTACAAATTTTTTGTCACGAATGATAAATTGTTGCAATAGGAAGCTATTGCCACAAATTACAAAATGTTGCAGTACAAACATTTGGCCACGACTCAAGCGTTGCACTAGACTACTCTTGCCACCACGCAAAAAACGTTGCATTACAAGACTATTGCCACATATGAGAAAATGTTGCATTACACCTCAACCGCTACAAATCATTCAACGTTGCATTGCAACTGTATTGACATAGATCAGAAAACATTGCATTATGAACATATTGCCACAGATCAGGAAACATTGCATTAGAAACCTATTGGCACAGTTCAGGAAACGTTGTATTACGAACATATTGCCACTGATAAGAAATCGTTGCAATACCAAACTATTCACCACGGATATGAAATCATTGCGGTACCGTACTATTTCCCACGTATCTGAAATCATTGCAATGCAGTACTATTTGCCGTGTTTGTGAACTCTTTGTAATACAATACTATTTGCCACGAATGTGTAATCATTGCAATATGATACTATTTGCCACGAATGTAAAATCATTGCACTACCGTGATATTCATTGCAATACATTAAATTGTCTAAGTACGTTAAATCATTAAAATATCATACTATTTGCAACGGTTGTGAAATCAGTGCTGAATGTGGCCTAGAGGAGGGGGGGGGGGGGGGGGGGGGGTGAATAGGCCTTTTTGAATTTTAGTCGGAACCTGCAACACTTAGCAACTTGATCAAATACCAGGAAATCGGACTAGTCTGGTAGAGTGCAGACTAGTCCGGTGTGTGCGGACTAGATCGATCAAGTTTGATCGATTATCTCGATCCTAGACTCTATGCAGCGGAAATATACTTGTAATTAGAATGTAATACTTCTATGAAACTGGACGTGGCACAAGCTAACCTTATATTCAATGTTTTAACGTAATATGAACAAGATCAAGTAAAACCCTAGATATCAACGAAAAGTAAGAACAAAATGCACAAAGTGAAGACACAAGATTTTTATCCCGTGGTTCGTTTCCCACAAAAGCAAACTACATCCACGTTGAGGAGCCCACGAAAGGACCGGGTCTTCACCAACCCTATCCTCATCGAATCGCCACAAAGGCCAATTCTCTTTCACTATCACAAGGGTAAATCACCAAGTTCAAGGGTCCTTCTCACAAGTTGAGGGCTCCCCGAGATTACAAATCAAAACACCACCAATAACACACTCTTAAGATCAATAATGAAAAAAAGGAGTGTGTTAAAGAATCAAACCCAAGAGCTCAAACATGTGGAATCATGTCTCTCCTTTGATCCAAAGTGAATCCTCAAGGATTTGATCTTTCTTGCGTTGGATTGCGTGAAGAGATGTGTTTTCTAAGCTCTTGTAGATTGTGACGGCGCTAGGAGTCGATAGAGTTGAAAGTAGGGTCGTGCACATCTATTTATATGGTGTTTCCCAAAGTTACCGTTAGGGTTTCGAGGGTCCGGACTATTACGTGGTAGAGTCCGGACTAGTCCGGTGTGCGGTGTGCAGAAAACCCTAAGTTCTCAGGAAGATCGGACTTGTCCGGCTTAGGGCGGACTAGTACGATTTAGGCTCTGGAAAAGTTCGGACTAGTCCGGTTATTTTTGGACAAGTTCGGCAGTGGTGATCTCCTTAGTGAATTGGGGACAAGTCCGCATTTGGAGGACTTGTCCGATTTTAGTTAGAGAGGTTATTGGACTAGTCCGGATATTATCGGACTTGTCCGATGTCGTGCAAAGTTGTGAAGTGTTGAGGACTAGTTCGCACTGGGGAGGACTAGTCCGATCTTAGTCAGAAAGATATCGGACTAGTCCGTGGTGATATCGGACTAGTCCGGTCTGTTAGACTTGGACTGTGCAGACTAGTCCGCATTGGGAGGACTTGTCCGATTTTGAACAGAGGGGTTATTGGACTAGTTCGGATATTATCAGACTAGTCCGGACCTGTATAAATTAGTGCAGTGAGTGAGTTTTCTTGTGATTGAGCTCTTGGGGTGTGTTTCTCCAACACACTCCATACACAATGATCTAATCTATTCATCTCTTGAGCTCTTTTCCACATAGATCCTCATTCTCCTTTCTTTTTGCGCTTACTTTATGTTTTCATTAAAACCTACGCTCATCTCAACAATTTGTTTAGGATCTCATTTGTTTGTCATAAATAAACCAAAACCCACAAGGGATGCCTAGATGCACTTTCAATCTCCCCCTTTTGGTGATTGATGACAACCAATTGAGATTTCAAAAAATATGATAAAAATGCAGAATTTTCATAAAGTGTGCACATATGAGTTAGGTATGAGTTAAGCAATGAAAACATAGGTCATATATGCACTCTTTATGGTGGGGTATAAAACTACATGAGTGTGTGCAATAATCATGATGAGAATGAAGTGATTGACAGTAAAATACCAATTTCAAGCATATATGTTAATTTCAAGGCAAAACACAAATTTCATAACATGAGCAAAGTCATTCCACCACACCACAAAACTTAAAAATAGAGATAACAGAATTCAAGTTTTACAACCCAAAGAGACATAAAGAGATACACAAATGAAGCACTCATCTCTCAACCTACAGCTAGGATCTAGTGACTCCCCATCAATCTCTCCCCCTTTGGCATCAAGACACCAAAAAGAAGGAGAGGAGGGATCTAGTGGCTCATTCCTCATTGTCAGTCCTTTCCTCATCTTCATCTTCAGGTTGGGTAGGAGGAGGAGGAGCAGATCAACTCGAAGAGCTCCCAATGACAATGTAAGCAAGCTCGGAGGGAGTCAAAGGTCCAAGCTCAGTGAAATCAGATTCTTAATCTTCAGAGATGACAGGGGATCCAATAGGCTCAGTCTCTAGCGTTTGGCAAATATGCTTGACATTTTCTTTGACATATCTCATATCTGCCTTCCTCGCCTTGTTAATCTTGTGAATATTCACTTCGGCCTTCTTGCATGAGGCAAAGATTGCCAAGTACTTCAAGATTCCACTAGGAGACCCTTTTTTGGGAGGGGCCCTAGTGGAGGGAGCAGTCCTCTCATCTCCTCTAGCTCTCCTCGGAGCTTCTTCACTGGATGGAGAGGATGGAGCAGCTTGGACAGTCGCTCGGGGAGGCTTCTGGGGTCTCAAAGGAGTGTGCTCCACATCCTTCACGAACTCGATCCCCGTGACCTTCTCAATCATGAACATCAAGTAGGGGACATAGCCACAGGATCTGTTCGGCGTGCAGGAGATGATGACCATATCATTCTATATATAGTCAAAGATGTCAAACTTTATGTTCTTGCTTATCACTATCATCAAGGTCCTCAAGTAACCTTGGACACTTCATGCATCCCCATCTTTTGGTGCTATTGTCTTCCTCAGCACCCTGTTGAGAACCATGAAGAAGGGCTTCATGTTCTTGGTTGAGGGGGGGTTGTACTTCACGGTAATGTCGTAAAGGAAGTCCATTTTATCCTTTCCCAAGACATCAATGTTGTGGATAGTCAACTCATTGTCGCCGGTCCTTCTAGATGGAGTCTTGCAAACTCATCATAAGTGATAGTGTACTTGGATCCATGTGTCATCCAAGTCACTCTCTCTTCATCATCACTAGCAAAGAAACAGGTGGCATAGAATTGGGTAATGATCTCATCATTCCAGTGATATCTGAAGGCAAACAGGTCCTTCAGTCCATGCCTAGCAGCAACTTCCACCACTTGATCAAAGGCTCCACAGCTCTTTCTCTCAAAGTGATTCCAGTCCATCCACTGATTGCGGAAAACCAGAGTCTTTATGGTAAGGTACACTGAGCTGTAGAAGTCTGCATGAAAATTGCTCAAATCTGGCATCAACAGCCTTCTTGGGTCGGCTGCAGCAATCCACAAATCTGAGATTGGAAGCATCATCGCTTTCCTTGCCGTTGAATTTCTCCTCGGAGGGATCTCTATTTCCCTGCCTCGGAGCATGCATCTTGAGAGGGCCGACTGGGGCCGACGCAATCCCATTTCCTTTGCCCTTCACTTGGCAAAGTGCCGCCGAGCTAGAGCCAGCTGCTTCCTTGGCCTTGGACATAGGCTTCTTGGCAAGCACCTTGCGCCGCACCTGAGATGGGTAAGGTGCAGGCTCGGAGGGACGCTCTTGCCTCTTTTGAGCGCGTTACTCTGAAGCACGCGACAACAAGTCTTGTTCCATCTCATCTTCAAAGTCGGAGATGTTCTCATTCGACATTGTCCTGAGAATGGAAATGCACAATGTATGGATAAGAATTGATGACAAGGAAGTGCATTGAGGAATGAGAAATTAGGGTTGAGTTCAGGAAAAATCAGACTTCTCCGGTGTATAGGTATGGACATGTCCGGGGGATTGGACTTGTCCGTATATGGACCAGACTAGTCCGGTGTTTATCACCTCAAACCCTAACTAGACGAAAAATGGTGATTCCCAATGCAAAACTAGTTCAAGGTAAATGTAATAAAGCAAGGAGGCATGCATTAACCGAGAGGAACTAGGCTATTTAGTCAAAAATGAAGAAAATCACGATTTATAGGGTTTGGGAGGAAATTTTACCAAAAATCCTTGATTCTTGGAGATGGAGGGGTTGAAGGTGTGAACAAGTCCGTGGTCTTCAATGCATATGCAATGGAGATCGATTTCCACCCAAACTTGGAGGGATTTGATAGAGAACGGAGGAAATCGCCTTGTGAGCACTCGAGCGAGGAGAGAGAGCGTGGGGCGAGTTGTGAAGATAAAGAAGATTAGGTTTTGGCGGCGGCTAGGGTTATGGAGTCAAAAAATCGGACTGGTTCGTGGTTGGCCAGACTAATCCGCACTACCGGACAATATGCAGACTAGTCTGCAATGTGCGAACTAGTCCGGATAACCATGGACTAGTTCGTGGTCACCACAACAGATTAGTTTAGACCATTTGTATATATTCTAAGGTTCTCATAAAAGATTGGGGGCCTAAACAATCAAGTAATCTTGATGAATATGATCAGTAATCATACAACAATCGAGCAATGACCATAATTCATCAAGATCAAGTAATTGAAATAGTTTTTCGGAGAAAAATTGAGAGAGATGATTTTCACAGCACAATCTACATATTTTGAAGAATCAATATAGGTATGCAATTTTTCAAGCCACATTCTGAGCATCAAGGATGTTTAGTTCATTTCGGAGCTCGCAAAAACGCTTTTTATCAAGTGGCTTGGTGAATATGTCCGCTAGTTGTTCTTCGCTGTTGACATGAGAAAAAGATATGTCTCCTTTCATTGAGTGGTCTCTCAAAAAGTGGTGTCGGATGTCTATATATTTGGTCCTAGAGTGCTCAACTGGGTTATGGGCAATGTTTATGGCACTCTCATTATCACAAAGGTGTGGAACACGACTCATATTGTAACCAAAATCCCTTAGAGTTTGTCTCATCCAAAGGAGTTGTGCACAACAACTCCCGGCAGCAACATACTCCGCTTTGGTCGTGGATAAGGCAATGGAGTTTTGTTTCTTGGAGGACCAAGAAACTAGGGATCTACCTAGAAATTGGCCTGTACCGGAGGTACTTTTTCTATATACTTTGCGTCCGGCATAATCTGCATCGAAGTATCCAATGAGATTGAATTTGGAACCTTTAGGATACCAAAGGCCTAGGTTGAGTGTATGAACTAAATACCGCAAGATTCTTTTTACGGCTGTCAAATGACACTCTTTTGGGTTGGCTTGAAACCTTGCACACAAACATAAACTCAACATAATGTCTGGCCTAAATGCACATAAGTAAAGTAGAGATCCAATCATGGAGCGATATACCTTTTGATCGATGTTTGATCCATCTTCATTGAGATACAAGTGTCCATTTGTTGCCATGGGAGTCTTTATAGGCTTCGCCTTGTCCATTCCAAACTTCTTGAGTATGTTTTGAGTGTACTTGGTTTGGCTTATGAACGTCCCATCCTTTTGTTGCTTCACTTGGAATCCCAAGAAGTATTTTGGCTCTCCCGGCATAGACATTCCAAACCTGTCTATCATAATCTTACTGAATTCTTCATAGGAAGATTTGTTAGTTGAACCACAAATGACATCATCAACCTAAATTTGGCAAACAGAGAGATCATTATCAAAATTCTTCGAGAATAATGTATAATAATCTTTGCCAATTTTAAAACCATTTTCAATTATGAAATCTCTAAGACACTCATACCAAACTCTAGGAGCTTGTTTTAGGCCGTAGAGAGCCTTACGCAATTTAAAGACGTGCTCGGGGAACACTTCATCTTCAAATCTGGGGGGTTGCTCCACATACACCTCCTCCTTGATTGGTCCGTTGAGGAATGCGCTTTTCACATCCATTTGATAGAGCTTGAAATCATGGTGAGTAGCATATGCAAGTAATATTCTAATAGATTCAAGTCTAGCTACGGGAGCAAAGGTTTCATCGAAATCCAAACCTTCGACTTGTGAATACCCTTTAGCCACAAGTCACGCCTTGTTCCTTGTCACCACCCCGTGTTCGTATTGTTTGTTGCGGAAGACCCATTTTGTGCGGAGGACGTTGAACTTGGGTCTTTCAACGAGTTCCCAGACTTCATTCCGTTTGAAGTTGTTGAGTTATTCTTGCATCGCCACCACCCAATCCGAATCCTTCAATGCATCCTCAATCCTGCGCAGTTCCATAAAGGATACTATAGGATCCAAGATCACGTGAAAAATTGGCATAGGGGGGGGGGGGTGAATGGTAGATTTAACAAATCTTACGCTGCGGAAACAATTAAATCCCAACCTCTTCGGCAGAAAAATGATCAGTTAAAGAAATCATGTGTGAGACTAATCTAAACATGTTTCACTGTGACAAAAGTGATAGATATCAGAGATAATCAAGTCACGAAGACAACACAACAAGAATCACTCAAATCCGTCGAGAGAAACTCAAATTACGATTGAAAGATCGAACAAAGGTCAATCTGTCCTACCCGAGAAAAACAGTTCTAGAACGCTGCAAAGAAACTCGTGTAGATCAGAAACCACAAATCCAATGACCGTGAAAATTTGACATATGATAGATAATCAAGTTGTGCAGACAACAAAAAAAGAATCACGTCAATTGGATCTTTAAAACTCGAGTTATGATAAAACCACCAAAGAAAGGTAGTGCTGTGCAGAAAACATGACGAGAAAAACTTGTCTCGAACAAGTCGGACGAATAAGGCACAAAAGTTCCTTTCAACTACGAATTTTATTCAGTAGAACACAAGACGAACAGCCCAGAAGTCGTCTCCCAGGAGCTCTGGCCTCCCTTGCTTATATAACCAGCCCTTAGGCCAACCCAATCTCAACTAGGACTCTAATCCTACTCAAATCACGAATTAAAACTTTCCATAACTGCTTAGGACTCTTCTATACGCAGATAGAAGCAATCTTAAGACTTCCAAACACCTTAGAAACGTATCCCACATTCCTAAAACAACTCAAATTCGTGACCTACACGAAATCCTGTCATAACCAAATCAAATCTTTCCATATTTGAGTCAAACACTACTCAGCCGCAGCTTGAGTCCATAACCTAGTCGGTTGGACCTTTCCGACCAATTCTTTTTGTCCACATCTCATCATTACGCCTCAGAACCATGTAGCCACGTCCATGGACTCCTTGCATACGTGCAAACATCTTGCAACGACGTCCACGATACCTTCATATGCATTATTCTTTATTCATACATGCTGCGCGACCTCCCGATCAACTCAACCATAATTCCTCCCGAACTTTGGTTGTTGAACCTCATCTTCTCCCTAAGACTAGTTCAATGGATCCCGTCACCAGCCATGCCTTGAACTCAAGCAACACCTGCACTTGAATAAACAACCAATACATTCAAGCACAAGTCCTCGACTTGACTCACGTTAGTTCTGAAACTACAACATCTTACGTGAGCACCTCACATAAGCATGTTGCAAAACCGCAATAAAACGATATGAGCCATATCAACCAAAACACGCCAAAATTTAGCAAATGAATACTAAGAAATCTTTCCAACAATGTAAAGCAAGTTTGAAACATTTCATAGTAAAAGCAGGAACATTGTGATTAAGCTTCGAATCTTGCAAAGCTAACCGGAGCTTGAGCCAGAGCTTACCAAAGTTGGTACAACCTAGCACCGGAGCTTACCAAAGCTAGTACAACCTAGCGCCAGAGCTTACCAAAGCTAGTTGGAACTAGTCAACCCAAAAAGTCGGAGCTAGAAAATATGTCGGAGCTAACCAACATAAGTCGGACCTATCAAAACATATCGAAGCTTAACAAAGATATGTCGGAGCTATCAAAGACATAACGGAGCTAAAGACAAGGCTCACCGGAGCTACCCAAAAACATGTCGGACCTAGACAAAGAAAGTCAGACCTATTGTGGGAATGTTGGTATTTCTTAACACCACAGAGTTACCCGCAAGCGCACGGAAATACCGTTGTAGCACTTCCCCTTAAGGAGTACTCCCAAGGGTATCGAATCCAAAGAACGTGTGTGCTAATCTTTCGAACTAGCTCACGCAAGGACACAAAGTTATTTGGTAGGCAAGGAACATAGAGGAATTCAAAGTATTGATCCTAATTTAAGGAAGTTTGCAGTAGATGCTTGCTTCGGGCACGGGCTTACTCCTAGCAATACTAGGACGACTCCCGCCAAGAGCCCATGGCATAGCCGAACGTGGAGGATTACAAAGGACAGATAGGGCTGTCACCACCTACTGCCTACCTCTTCAATCTGTGGGTCTACGAGATATCCACCGATTATTTATAACCTAAGCACCACGCTTATGTTCTAAATCACTACTCTAGTTGTTCCGAACACAAAGCTACAACTAGAGCCTCTAATGAATTGAAGCAGTGAACCCACAAGTAACTACTTGTGCAACTACTAAGAGTAAAAGATCAAACTTGTATTGAATTCACAAAGGCTTACTTGATTGAGTAAAACTTTTGTAGGGGTACAAGTGTAGAAGAGGGACTTCAAAAGCCCAAGCCTCCTTCTCCTATACTCTTCACCACACTCTCCTTCTACTTTGGTAGCCTCTAGGACTACTCTAAACCTTTGGAGTGTAGCACTATTCTCAACTTTTGGTGTGTGTGAGAAGTGAGGTGAGGGGGTCTATTTATAGATGGAGAAGGGTCGGTTCACGCCACAATTAACGCGCGAATCAGTAACCATTGACTCCAGAGAGTCGGGAGGAGCCAACACGTGTCATTTGACTGAGTTTGGCGCTAGGAAGAGGTCGGTTGAACCTCTGGTTCGGCCAAATCTCCTAGTATTCTGTTGTTTGTGGGCCATTTTATCCATGTGTTGCCACATGTCATCGCCTGATTCGTTGAAATCCATTTTCATGGATTCATCCCTGCATGTTTTGGTATTTTCGGTAATAATTCACATGCATACAAATAAACACCAACACATGTGGAATTGGGTTAGTGTATAGCCCTACCACAATGTTTTGTTTTCTTTTATGCACATTATGAGGTGATTTGACGGTCAAAATGTGGTACTTAAGGACCGTCAACAAACTCCCCCACACTTAGTCATTTGCACATCCTCGAGTGAAGGAAAGAAGAACTAGTGTGTTGTCATGAATTTGCTATAAGGTAGAAAATAAGGATACTAGATATTTGAACTTATACCTGAATTCATGGATCCCCTTTGGTATCTGGCTACCACATCAATCTTGGGTGTTTGAAAAGTGGAACGGTTAGAATGAAGTTCCCTTGGATCATTCTCTGCTAAAATGATTTGGCAATTGCTATATTTGAAAGTCATAGGAACTTTTGCCCTGGCCTTCTCGATTGGAATCTCTCAAAGTGTTTGAGTCCTCACCATGGCATGTTTTTCCAATTCTTGTCCCTATACTAAAAGTGGCTATATCTGGAGCTTGGTAGGGATGAATGTGGCACACATTTGCAATTCATATGTTACTAAGTCAAAAACTTGATCCTATGAGAGACTTATGCAATGAACAAAGTGAAGGGAAACTTCTTGTGCACATGAATGGAATGGAGGTGTGAGGTGATAACTCCCATGAATTTGCTCTCTTTTAAGGATGAAATATGGCTACTTTTTTTTATGCACTCTTACTCTTTTTCAAGAGTGGATGCTTTTTCTTTTTCTTGTAGCCATGTCTTCTACTCCTTTTTATTTTTAGAGAGGCTTTCATTTGTATTGTATGGAGTTTCTTTTTGGCGGATGGGTGATTCATGGATGCAAACCCTCAATGTGAGAAATTTTGCATGAATGGAGTGCACAAGAGTTTTCAATTCAAACAGTTCATGCATGTCACTCAATTGGGTCACGGGTTTGACAAAGTTCAATGAAAAGCAACGTGGCATATGCTTGTGGTTTTCAATGAATGTATCATATGGCCTTGGTGGGTATATAAATTTCCAATGAGATATTTAGGAAAAGTTCAAGACTTCAAATAGTTACAAATGTCAAAATCAATTTCAAGCAAAAGGATGATTTCTAAAGAACTCATTTACCATATCACACTAGTCAAATACCTAGATGAAGTGTTTTTTCCTATTGAATTGAAATACCAAATTTTCAGCTTAAGCAAATTCTTGACTACCAAATTTTATTTCAATTTGTCGAGTTGATTAATTTTAGATATGCAATGAAAATATGAAATAAACTCAAACAGCAAGGTAGTGCATAAAAGTGGGGATAGATAATCCAAACCGATTTTCTGGAGCAAAACTGAGTTGTACGGAGCAGAAAACAAGTTAGCCGACCAGGGGGTTCGGCCGACCTCCTGTTGACTCTTCTATGGCTCTGTTTCGTCGGGCCATTTTGCTCATTCGGTCACGACGTTTTTTGATATGCAACATTAATTTTTCACGTCAAGATTTCGTGACTTCATGACATGTTTCCCCCACACTTGTTTCCTGAATTCTTTAAGTAGGCGGGGAACGACTTGTTTCACCGAGGATTTTGTGGAGGATATTGAGGAGGATCAACACGAGAAAATAGAATGCGAGCGGCGCGAAGGGAAGGTCGGCCCACCCTAGGGTTCGGCCAAACCCCTTCTAGCTCCGTTCGAGCCACATTTTCTTGGGTCGATTGAATGGGCCTTCTAGAATAATAATTGGATGGGCCCATTAGTTGCACGTGGAGAATTTAAATAGAATTGAAAGAAATGGCATGGAAATCGATTAGATTTACCATGTCAAATTCTTTTTATGTATCCTTTTGGAAATCGAGAAATAATTTGAGTCGGTGCCCATTCACTTTGAATAGTTGACCGTCATCACCTTGGAGTGTGATTGCTCCATGGGATGAAGTCTCTTCTACAGTGAAGGGTCCTTCCCATTTACTTCTAAGCTTCCCATGTCCAAAGAGTTTAACCCTAGAGATAAAGAGTAAAACTTTATCTCTAGGTTTGAACTCTTTCAGCGTAATCTTCTTATCGTGCCATCTTTTGGTTCTCTCTTTATAAATTCTGGCACTGTGGTATGCCTTATCTCTCCATTCCTCCAACTCAGAGATTTGCTTCAATTGGTGATTTCCAGCTTTGTTAAGATTCATGTTCCACCGCTTGATGGCCCAATACGCTCTATGTTCCAATTCTACGGGAAGATGGCAAGTCTTCCCATAGACAAGTTGGAAAGGAGACATGCCGATAGGTGTCTTGTAGGTAGTACGATATGACCACAATGCGTCAGGTAGTTTTTGCTTCCACCCCGTTCTTATTTCCAAGACAGTCTTTTGTAAAATATTCTTAATTTGCTTATTAGATGTTTTTGCTTGAACACTTGTCTGTGGGTGGTATGGGGTAGCAATGTTATGCTGGACTCCAAGTTCCCTTAAAAAGTTCCAGAAGGTCTTATCTATGAAATGAGACCCTCCATCACTTATGACCATACGGAGAGTTCCAAAGCGTGGGAAAATCATCTCATGGAACATTTTCCTTGCTTGCTTGGAATCAGCATTTTTGCATGGTAATGCTTCTACCCATTTTGACACATAATGGACGGCTCGCAATCATAATACCTAGGAAAAGGTCCCATGAAATCAATACCCCATACATCAAATAATTCCATTTGGAGATTGAATGTTAGGGGCATCGCATCGCGAGCAGATATTCCTCCATGCTTCTGGCATTTCCAACATCTGCGAATGAATTCATTAGTATCTTCATACATTGAAGGCCAATAGAATCCACTCTGCCAGATCTTTGCCTAAGTGCGGGTAACACCATAATGACCACCGTAGCGGCCAGCATGGCATTTCTCTATAATTTTGGTGCCTTCGATTGATGGGACACACCTTCTAAGAAGGCCATCGGCACATACTCGATAGAGGTAGGGGTCATCCCAAAGGTGTCTACGACTCTCATAAATGAGTTTCTTTTTGTTCTCCCCTGGTGGTACGTATCCTGTGACCATAAAGTTCATGATATCCGTGTACCAAGGGTGAGAGTCTGTCACCTTGAGGAGCATATCATCTCGTAGGAAGTCATTGATAGGTATGTCCTTGGTTTGTGTGACTTCCATACGTGAAAGATGACCTGCTACTAAATTCTCTACTCCTTTCTTATCTCTTATTTCCAGATCAAATTCCTGGAGTAGAATAATCCATCGAATTAGTCTGGGTTTAGCATCCTTTTTTGTAAGCAGATATATTAAAGCAGCATGGTCTGTGTAGACTATGACCTTTGCTCCAACCAAAGAGGATCTAAACATGTCAATAGCAAAAACTACTGCTAGGAGCTCTTTCTCAGTTGTGGCATAATTGAGTTGGGCTCCTGTCAGAGTTTTCCTAGCGTAGGCTATTTCGTGATGCTTTTTATCTTTGGTTTGGCCTAAGACCGCACCAACAGCAAAGTCACTGGCATCACACATGATTTTGAATGGCAGCGTCCAATTAGGAGGTTGGATAATTGGAGCTGAGATGAGTGCCTTTTTGAGTATATCAAATGATTAAAGACATTTGTCATCAAAATCAAAGGGAGCTTCTTTAGCTAATAGGTTGGTGAGGGGTCTAGCGATTTTGGAGAAATCCTTGATAAATCGTCGGTAAAACCCCGCATGACCTAAAAAGATGCAGATTCCCTAAACATTGATAGGAGGTGGAAGTTTTTCAATAACTTCAATTTTAGCTTTGTCCACCTCTATCCCTCTCTCGGACACCAAGTGTCCAAGAACGATGCCTTCCCGGACCATGAAATGGCACTTTTCCCAATTAAGCACAAGGTCCTTCTCCTGGCATCATTGTAAGACCCTGTCTAAGTTTTCTAGAAAATGATCAAAAGTTTTTCCATAGACGCGGAAATAATCCATTAAAACTTCCATGATATCCTCGATCATGTCTAAAAATATAGACATCATGCATCTGTGGAAAGAGGCAGGAGCGTTACACAATCCAAAGGACATACGGTGGTTGGCATAGGTCCCATAAGGACATGTGAACGTGGTCTTACTTTGATCATCGGGATGGATAGGAATTTGATGATATCCCAAATACCCATCAAGGAATCAGAAGTAGGAGTGTTTTGCCAATCGCTCTAACATCTCATCAATGAACGGCAATGGAAAATGGTCTTTCCTTGTTGCATTGTTAAGTTTTCGGTAGTCAATGCACATCCTCCATTCCGTGACAGTCTGTTGAAGAATTAATTCATTCCTCTCATTTTGAACGACCGTCATAGCTTCCTTCTTAGGCACTACTTGAACTGGACTTACCATTCACTATGAGGAATAGGGTAAATAATCCCGACATGCAGAAGTTTCAAGACTTCTTTCTTGACAACTTCCCGCATCGCATTATTCAATCGCCTTTGAGGTTCCCTTGAGGGGACACTCTCAGGGTCAATAGGAATACGATGGGTGCATAACGCTGGGCTAATTCTCTTGAGATCCTGAAGTGAATATCCAAAAACAGCTCTATGCCTTTCTAACATGGCTATGAGTTTGAGCGTTTCATCATCTGAAAGCTTGTGACTTATGATGACAGGGGCTTCCAAATCGCCATTTAGAAAGGCATAACGTAGGCATGGAGGTAGAATATTCAGCTCAACAGGAGGTTTTGGGGAGGGCTCTTTTTTTGGCAATACAGTTTCCTCCTGAAATTCATCCTCCTCTTGGACGAAGTCTTCTTCTCCTTCAATTTCAGGGGGTTCTAAAAATTGAAGAGTCCTAACCTCCTCCATTGGCTCATCTTGGATGGGAGATTCTGCAGATGTGTTCTTTGAACGCAGAATAGGGATGGAGAAATTTTTCCCTCCAAGATTCATATTGAGGCTTCCTTCCAAAGGAACTTCCATGAGAAATTTCTCTATAGGAATCCCTATCATGATGTTGAAATCTTGGATTTCGAACACGTGAAAATCTAGGAGAGCCTCAACATCTTTGTGTCTAGCAGACACTTGTTGCAGAACCCCACATCCTTCAAGAATGGTTCCAAACGAATCTCGGAAGGATTTGCGTGTTGGTGCCAATTGCACATCGCCAAGAATGGTGAGAGCACAAGAATCAGAAATGAAATTTGCTCCAACAGTAGGGTTGTATAGGATTCTCATTGGTGTCCCTCTAATAGAACACAAAATGGTAGCCAAAGGTGAGGTCATCCGAAGAATTTCGGGTGAATTCTCGACTTCAGCTGTCCACTCTCTGCTCAGGATAGAGGTCAACTCCTTGACCATCTGACGGATGAACACCCCGTCAGGTGGTTCAGGTGGAGTTGGTGGCAATGAAGGTTTCCTATAGCAACAATACTTCGAGGTATTTCCATAATCTTCAAAAAGCTCTTCCTCGAAGTAAAATGGAAACTGCGAGGGTTGAATTTCTTCTACCTTCGTAGTCTCAGGTTCGGGAGAGGATTCCTCTGGCAAGGCTTGGGGTAAACAAGAAATGGGTTCATCCTTGTCCAAGAGTGTATCCTCTGTTCTTGACACAACTTCCTCTTGGGGAGGCATATTAAGACCCATAATGAAGGAAGAATTTTCTATAATTCTATCCAAAAGATCCTTGCCTTCTTCTAGAGTCTTATGGAGGAAAGATCGTCCGGCCGTAATGTCAAGATATAGGGTAGACTCTTTGTTTAATCCCATGAAGAAATGTTTCAAAAGCATTGGATCAGGGATTAACAAATTTGTGCCAGAATTTTTCAAAAGAGAAAATCTGTCCCAAGCTACACCTATGGATTCATTCTCCATCTACTGGAGGCATAGTACTTCCTTTCGTAAGGAAACTGTCGGTGGTTTTGATCCGGCAGATCTCCCGACACGACTAAAGTGTTTGCGGAGTTTGAAGTTCGGTGTGGGCGTGCGGAGATTCAAGAAGGTGAAATATAAAATGACACAGGAGACACGAAGGGTTACGTGGTTCGGGCCGCCTGAGCGTAATACCCTACTCCACGGGGTGTGTTTGTGTTGTATTGGATGTATGAACTCAACTCAGATGACGTGAGTTGAGTGCGCGATCAGATCAGAGCGGGTCAGATCAGTCTAGTGAGCGTGCCTCTATGTATCGTCGGCCTGTCCTTTTATAGTACAAGGACATGCCGTTACAAGTTGGCCTGGCCTGACATGTGGCCCCGGCGGTTACTAATATGGATACACATTTGATGCGCTTAATTACCCTTAATGCCTGAGTTATGGGCTTTGACAGCACCGTTACTGGTAATTAAGGTCGTCCGATCGTGTGTCATTAATATAGTATTAATGACACTTAATTGGGTCTTGAAGTCCTTGATTCCCCTTTGAAGATCCGGAGGCGTTGTGGAGTCTTCTGGAGGTTTGATGCTGAAGATCCTACGGTTGGACACGTGGCAGCTCCGGAGCATACTGTGAGGAATAGATAGGTCCGGTGCCACCAAACACGTGTCAATTCCAGAGCTTCCCTCAGTCTGGGGTTAGGTCCGGGGGTGCCGTTATGGTACATAGCCCGGAGCTTCCCCCTTGTGGGCGGTAGCTCCGGTTTGATGGTACACGTGGCGACCCTGGGACTAACCATGTCGGGGAAACGGGTTCGGTTACGTCTGGCATGTGGGCCTCCGAAGCTCTTCAAATCAAGTAGATGACATTTGCTTAAGATATTTTCAATCTCAAGGGGTATACGGTGCCTAGGGTACCGACAGTGGCCCCCTGGGCCCACCTCTGGGGAAGACCCCTTGGGTGAAGTCATTCCGCCGGAGGTGGGTCCATCCTTCGACTTTTGAGCCGAGTCTTCAAAGGTCTTCAGATGTGCCATTGGCTATAGTTTTGGAGTTAAATCCTCGCCGCGTGGCATATCCCGGGTGCAGCAAATGAGATCTTTGGCGTGCGGATCTCACGCAATTGAAGGTCATCGGTTCCCGATATGAAAATCGTATTGGTTCCGCGCGCCTTGTCAGGCCGCCACCTTCGGGCTTCCCGCCTTCCATGATGACAACCGTTCACCTGGGTAAGAACCTTGACTTGATCGTCGGGGTGGTCCCGGGCCCTCTTGTCATCGGCAGGGTAAAATTTTTTAGTAGTATCTTCGACTTCCCTGCGGTTTCCATCCAAGCGTTGCGAGGGCTTACTTAAGAAGGAAAGCGTGCACCGTCTGGGGTTCTTTACGCCTCTCATCTGATCTTGCGCTCAAACTCCCAACTTGTGCTTGCTTTTCCTCTCTTGCCTTGCCGTGCCGCGATGGAGTTGGGTCTCCGCGAGAGCCGCTTGAAGATCGAAGGTGACCTGAAGAAGGTCCGGGCCCTCATGGGGTGGTCCCCGGACTTCTTCAATCGCCTGGTCCGCGCCGTGGGAGAGCTCCTGTTCGAGAAGGAGCACGTCGGCGAGATGGTGTACTTCTCTTCATACGCCATGGTGGGGTTGATCCCACCTTTTCCCTCCTTTTTCTTGATGCTGCTAGACTTCTATGGTCTGCAGCTGTACCACCTTAGCCCCCACTCCATTCTTCTAGTGTATGTCTTCGTCCACTTCTGTGAAATGTGGGTGGGAACCCCCCTGCATTGAGCTTTTCCAGACCTTCTTCACCGTCCATACCACCGGAAGGAGTAATGAGTACCTTGGCTTCTACTACTTCGTGAAGCACAAGAAGTGCCCATTCAAGTACCTCCGGTCGTTTCCCTCTGGAAAGTGGGATGATTGGAAGAAGGAATAGATAGTCATCTGGGTGGAGGAGCACGAGAAGCTGGAGCTGCCCGAAGGCCTCCCCAACATCGACACTGCAGTCTAGAATGAAGCTCCGGTGTTGGCGGATGCCTTCAACCCTACTTTGACCAGGATCTGCCAGTGCGTGGAGGGAGGATTGACTCCTAGGGTGGTATTTTGCAATTTCCTGGTCAACAGGTGGGCACCGCTGAAGAGGAGAGAAAAACTCGCTTGGGCCCTCAACAGTGTGATGGACGACGACTGGGTCGTGACCAGACTGAAGTCCAACATGGAGGGGGCGACCTTGGAGTTTCATCTCAAGAAGTTCCAGCACGGCATCGACGTTGCGGGTGATGACTTGACCCCGCCACCAGCTTTCATCCCTCTGAACATGGAAGTAGAGTTCAGCAGGGAGCTTCGGCGGATGATGCCGGTGCTTGATGACCTAGGTGTCGTTGAGAGAAGATCGACCTCTAGGGTGATGATCCCTGGGGCTTCTGAAGGTGGCTCGGACCCTGCCCCAAAGCCAAGGACCGAATTCGTCGGCATGGGCAAGGAGCCGGCGGACGAACCCTCGAGCCAGAAGAGGAAGCTGAAGCATGCCGACGGAAGGTCCGTCAGGCCTGCATCCTCTGCATCAGCTCCTTCTCCCCGGAGGGGGAGGTCTTCTACAACTGCGTCGACTGTACCTACAGCAGCGTCTTCCCGGGGTGCTAGCTCCGGGCATGCGACTGCAGCACCAGGGCCAGTTGAGGCCTCTGGGTCCGGAGGTCCTTCCCGGTCGAGGAGGGCCTCGACTAAGGAAATGCCTGCGGCTGCAAGAAGTTCCGGGGGGCCTTCTGGAGCTACCACACCGGTGGCGGTCGTGGTCAGTCCAGAACGCCCAGGAAAGAGATTCTGTGCAAGCTGGTGCGGAAGCCTTCCGAGGTAATTTTTAATCTTTACCTTAGACAGTTGTTTTGTTGTAGTAATTGTTTTTTAAGTTTCTTCATCTATCATCTGCAGTGTTTCCAAGAAGAGGAGCGAGGCTCCACCCTCAGCCACAGCAGCTCAAGCTATGAGGGCGGAGGCTTCTGCTCCTGTCCCGGTGCCGGCCCAAGTGGTGGCTGAAGCTGCGGCAGCTCCGGCACCAGCTGTCGTGGTCATAGACCTCGACTCATCCCCCAAGACTCCCGTGGTAGCGCCAGACCACGGGAGAGAAGATGCGCCAGCGGCACCTGCCCCGGAGGTTGAAGCCCCGGGTCTTGATGCTGAGATGATGGAAGCTTCGGCCGTTGAGCCGGAGGAAGCAGTGATTCCGGCCCTAGAGCCGGAAATTGTCGAAGCCCCGGCGGTTGAGCTAGAGGTTATTGAAGTCCCGACGAGTGAGCCAGACGTTGAGGAAGTCCTGGCGGTTGAGCCGGCTACCTCCGAAGCTCCGGCCTCTGAGCCGGTTGTAGTTGAAGACCTTCCGACGCCTGAGCTGGTTGAGGTTGAAGTTCCAACCTCAGGGCCGGTTGTTGCGGAGGCATCAGCACTCGCACCCATGGTGGTCGAGGTGCCAACACCCGAGCCACCAGCTGAGGAGGAGCCCAGGCCGGAGCCTGAAGTTGCCCTTGTTCCAGAAGTGATTACGGCGAGGTGCCTGCTGCTGGGCCAGGGTGCCCAGATGAAGTCGCTGGCCCATTGCCTGAGGGGGCAAATGAAGACCTTGCGGCAGGGCCTTCGGAACCACTTCTAGAGGTCGGAACTTCTTCTGCGGGACCCTCCTCGGTGGCGACTGAGGCTATCCCGGAGGACAGCCCTAGTGCCGTGGAGGCTCAGGGGACCACTCTTGTGGAGTGGGACCCAATTTTTGTGAGCGAGAACCCGGTGGAACCAGCGGAGGAGACCCCAGCAGGTTCGGACCCTATTCCCCTATCGTTGTCCATTGACAATGCTTGCTCCAGTCTGCGTCAAGTCTAGCTGGCGTTCTACCACAATAGCAAGGCTCCTGAAGAGGAGCGCCAAACCCTTAGGTGATGGCGTGATCGGCTCTACTTCGAGACCAAGCTGGCGCAGTCGAGGCTGGCAGACGACAAGGAGTGGATCAAATAGGAGAAGGTCCGCCTGGAATACTGGGGTAAATTATTGGATGACAGTGAGAGCTTGACTCGTGCCCTCGACGCTCAATCCCGGGCCATTTATGAGCAGACCAAGGCAGCTAATAGTGCAGCTGATGATCGCCAAGAAAGGCTTGAAGCCATTAATACTACTCTCATCAAGCGCCGGGAGGCACTTGAGGAGAGGGAGAAAAGGCTCGAAGATGAAGAGCAAAAACTCCTAGAGCTGCGGGATGACGTCTTGAAGAGGGAGGAGGAGCTCGCCGAAAAGGTGGCTCTAGTTGACAAGGGCCTCGAGGAACGTGCCAAGAAATTGGAGGAGCGTTGCATTGAGGAGGAGGAGAAGGCCTGGGTGCGAGGGCAGGAACTCTACCAGCAAGAGTGTGCCATCGCTGCCAGGGAGAAGAAAGTTAGGGGCCGGGAGAAGGACCTGGTCGACCGCTGGAACAAGATCTACCTCTAGGAGGAGGAGCTCGGAAAACTCGAGAAGTAGGTTGCTGAAAAGATTCAGCAAAATGCCAAAGAGGTTGAGCGCCTTGCTCGGGAGAATTCTGAACTGGCGGTGGCCAAAAGATCCTTGGAGGAACTGAAGGGCTTGAGGACTGCAGACTCCCTACAGATTTGGGAGTTCCTGAGCAAAGCCAACGACGCGCTGACACCAATGGGCTTCAGTCCCGTGCATCCGGATGATCCGGAGCCGAAGCCGGACCTGGTGTTGCAAGCGTTGAGCTCGGCGGGTGGAAAACTCTCCAAGGTGGGTGATGTCATCGCGAACCAGTTGGAGGTTGAAGGGCAGTCCCTCGCGAAGAACGTCATAGAGTATGTGCTGACGTGCTACACCAGCCGGGATCCCCAATTCCCTCTGGACCCGGTGCTTGAAGGTCCCGTCGAAGGAGAAGGTGAAGCCACCCGAGCCAACGTGTCAGAGGTTGCTCAGAAGGTCGCCCAGTTCTTCCATAGGATTTAGGACCATCTCTGTAGCTCCCACTTAAATTCTCTCTTTTTCTTACCCAATTTTGTAATCCCTTGCCTCTAGATGAATGAAATCCAAATTTTTGTGAATTCCATTTTTTGTCTTCAACACTTTTGTCTTCACTTGGACCCCTGGTAGATGTACACAATTTGATTGTGAACATGTACCAAGAGGATATTGTGTTTTGTTGAAGACTTGTTTGCTTCGAACTTGTAGAGTGTAGGTCCGAAGTCTTCGATAGTGAAGGCCCCCTGAGGTTGTCGGAGCTCAGAAGCTCCAGCATTGACTACCGTCGGAGCTCAGTAGCTCCGGCAATAGTCCCTATCAACGCGTAAATCATCGATAGTTAACCCTCCGGGGTGTCGGAGCTCAGTAGCTCCGGCAGTGACCTTTGCAATGCATAGTTTGTCGGCAGCAGACTCCGCTTGTGGGGTCTTCTCACCATCTTTTATTCTGCGTCGACGGCTAGCCCCCCTAGCTTTACTGGAGCTTGGTTGCTCCGGTGATGCTCGTTTTCAATGTTTAACATCGATTACAAGCCACCTAGGGGGAGTCGGAGCTTTGTTAGCTCCGGCTTTTCTCCATCAACGGGGATTCTTTATTTTTCCTGCACACTGAAGCCAAGAAAAATAGTGAAATTCGCTCCTTGCCTATAACTTCATCGTAGTTTACGAATCCCAAGAAAGTTTTAGGTCAAACACGATTCTGAATACAACCGAATGCGTTGCCTTCTTTCTTCCAGATCCAATTGTACTTGGACTCGCCTTACTTCGGCCTACCGGGTTGTAGGTAGAGTGGCGTACTTAGGGTGCTTGACCAGGCTAAGTCGATAGCACACTCCGACCCTAGATTGGCTTGGCGGCATTCAAGCGAGTGGGCCATGAACAATATTTGAACCTAAAAGAGTTGACAATACAGCTCGAATCGTATATGAATCGGTCGAACTAAAATTTCTTAAGAATTGCACAACTTTGTTATAGACAAGAAAGAGAAAAAAATGTTGAGCCTGAACAAAAAAAATGCACGTGGAGTCTGTTTCACATGAAGATGTCTTTCATTATAGGTCCGGGGTACAGGGGAAACAAGTACACTCTTAGGGTACGGAACCAGGCTAAGCATGTTTCATTTCTCGTTGGACCCAGGGTAGCTAGCCACACTTTTAGTCCTGAGACTGTGACAACTGTTGCATGAACTTTGCGGACCTTCCGAGAAAGGTCCGGCTGTTCTCTCGGAGGAACTACCCGACTCTGTACAATGACTCTATAACATACACCTCAAGTTACTATAGACTCACCTCCGTGATATTAAGTGTAGAACTTACGGAGGTGCTCAATATTCCAAGGGTTTGGGAGAGGTGTCCCATCCTCGGTAGCCAAGTGAACGCTTCCGGGATGGGATACTTTAATCACTCGGAAGGGTCCCTCCCCGCTGGGGGAGAGATTGTTTAACCCTTCTCTGGATTCTATTCTCCGTAGCACCAGATCGCCTTCCTCGAGCTGTTGTTTGTGTACATGCCGCTGATGATAGCGCCGAAGGGCTTGGCGGTATCGGGCATTCCGAATAGCTGCTTGGCACCTTCCCTCCTCAAGGAGGTCTAGTTCTTCACGTCGGAGCTGGTCCTGCGTGGCTTCGTCGAAGGTGGTCCGGACCCGGAGTGACCCCAAGGTGATTTTCGGAGGAAGGATTGCTTCGGCTCTGTACACCAGGAAGAAGGGTGTCTCTCCAGTTGACCGGTTTGGAGTTGTCCTGTTGGCCCATATATTGGGCGGAAGCTCTTCAATCCAGTGGCTCCATGTTTTTTCAAGCGCTCATAGGTGCGCGTTTTGAGTCCTTTCAGGATTTCAGCATTTGCTCTCTCGGCCTGGCCATTGCTTGCCGAGTGGGCTACGGAGGCGTAGCAAACTTGAATGCCGAGGTCTTCGCAATATCCTTGAAATGCAGAGCTTGTGAATTGGGTCCCGTTATCAGTAATGATTTTGTTTGGGACTCCAAATCCGCAAACAATGGACTGCAAAAAGTTGATAGCTGATTGCTTGTTTATAGTCACAACTGGAGTTGCTTCCGGCCACTTGGTGAACTTGTCAATGGCGACGTACAGGAACTTGTAACCTCCGACGGCTCTTGGGAAAGGTCCCAAGATGTCCATCCCCCACACAGCGAAGGGCCATGTAGGAGGTATCATTTGTAGAGGCTGAGCCGGTGTGTGAATTTGCTTTGCATGAAATTGACATGCTTTGCATTTCCTCACCAGCTCAGTTGCATCCTGGAGTGCTGTAGGCCAGTAGAAGCCATGCCGGAAGGCTTTACTGACCAGCGTGCGGGAAGACGCGTGGTTCCCACACTCGCCTCCATGGATTTCTGCGAGGAGCTCGCAGCCTTCTTCCCTTGTGATGCACCGCATTAGGACGCCGTCGGCACCGCGCCGGTAGAGATCCCCTTCTACCAACGTGTATCTTTTAGCCAATTTGACTATCCGGTTAGCGGATACATCATTGTCAGGAAGGATGTTGTCTTTTAAGTAGCTCCGGATCTCCGAGATCCATGCATCGGAGCTAACTTGAGCATTCGAGTCTTGCATGCTGGGTTGCTCGGAGCTTCCGACAGCACCTACGACCCTTGATGGCTGCCATGGTAATAGGGCCATCGGGACCGTCAGCTTCGGGATGCTGACCTCGCCCCCTTCGCTCAGTTCGGCAGGCTGAGCTGTGGGTTTTGACAACCTCCGGACAAAAATTCCGTCAGGAGCTGGAGCTCCGGTTGACGCTTTCGCCGAGAGTTCGTCGGCTTCAGTGTTGTGAACACGCTGGACGCGGTGGAGGTCTAGGACTTCGAAGTCCTTCTGAAGCCTCTGGACTTCAAGGAGATAAGCAGCTAGCTGGAGATTATTGTAGGAGCATTCACCCTTCACTTGTTTAATGATCAGATTTGAATCTCCCTTGACCAGCAACTGCTTGACACCGTATGACAGTGCCACCCTTAGTCCGTAGATGAGTGCTTCATACTCCGCCATGTTTTTGGTCACCTTGAAGTCAAGGTGTACCATGTATTTTACCTTCTCCCCGGTTGGTGCGAGGAGAAGGATTCCAGCTCCGTCTTCCTCCTTTTGCATGGAGACGTTGAAGTAGAGGGTCCAGTGAGGTTCGGTGAAGACCGGAGCCTTGTGTTCCGGCTTCTGCTCACAGGGGCCCCCAGGGTTTGATGGAGAGGGAGTCCATTCTGCCACGAAATCCGCCAATGCTTGACTCTTGATCGCTTGCCTTGGAACGAATTCGAGATCGAATTCGGCCAATTCTGCTGCCCACTTTGCTATGTTCCCAGTTGAATTTGGATTATGCAAGATTGCTTGAAGTGGGTAAGAAGTCGCCAATGAAATTTTGTGAGCTTGGAAGTAATGGCGAAGCTTCCTGGAGAAGATAAGAACTGCATAGAGCAGCTTATGCACCTCTAGGTATCGAGTCATGGCGTCATGAAGTACTTCACTGATGAAGTACACTTGGTGCTGGCTGGTCTGGACCCTCCCAGAGGGGTTCGGAGCTTCCTCTTCATTGACCCGGATCCTCCCGGTTGGATTCGGACCTTCTTTAGGGACCTCCGAGTCCTTGCTGGAGGGACCCAGAGCTTCTTCAGAAGCGACCTGGACCCTCCCGCAGGGGTCTGGGTCTTCTGAAGTAACTTCTTGTGGACTCAAGTCTAGGAACAGGGACCCAGACTCGCTTTCAGGAACCTTTGGACCCTCCCGGAGGGGTCTGGATTCCTGAGTATGGGATAGTTCTGGTTTCTCCGCAACCAGGACCATACTGACGACTTCGTCAGTTGCTGAAATGTAAAGCAGCAAAGGCTCACCAGGGTTTGGAGCTACCAGAGTTGGTAGGGTGGTGAGGAACTGTTTTAACTCTTGGAACGCCTTTTCTGCTTCTTCAGGCCATTGGAATGGTTCAGACTTCCTCAATAACTTGAAGAAGGGAAGTGCCCGTTCCGCCAGTTTTGAAATGAACCGACTGAGGGCTGCTATACATCCAGTCAGCTTTTGGACATCCTTGATGCGGGCTGGTGGCCGCATGTCTTCAATGGCTTTGATCTTCGCCGGATTAGCTTCTATGCCCCGGTTACTTACCAGGAAACCAAGAAGTTTTCCAGAGCTAACCCCGAAGACACACTTGTCTGGGTTTAGCTTCGTGCAGGTGACCCGCAGCTTGTCGAAGACAGCCTACAAGGTGTCAAGGAGTGACTCCTTGTTCTTGACCTTGACCACGATATCATCAACGTACACTTCCACTATGTCTCTAATGAGTTCTTCAAAAGTTTTGTACATAGCTCGTACAAAGGTTGAAGCTGCATTCTTGAGAACAAATGGCATGGCTGTATAACAGTACAATCCATCTACTGTGATGAAAGAGGTATGCTCTTCATCTTCCCTAGACATTCTGATTTGATGATACCCAGAATATGCGTCTAGGAAACACAGTAATTCACACCCAGAGGTGGAATCCACTATCTGATCTATTCTAGGTAGTGGGAATGGATCTTTTGGACATGCCTTATTTAGTTTTGTGAAGTCAATACACATCTGAATCTTCCCACCGGCCTTGGGCACAATGACTGGGTTTGCCAGCCATTTCGTATGGAAGACTTCTCAGATGAATCCGGCTTTCAGCAACTTCTTCACTTCTTGTCGAATGAAGTTCTGTCGCTCCACGGATTGCTTCCGAAGCTTCTGGTGCACGGGCCGGGCGTCAGGGTAGATCTTCAGATTGTGCTCAATCACTTCCCTGGGGATCCCAGGCATTTGTGACGGTTGCCAGGCAAACACGTCGACATTAGCCCGGAGGAAAGCGATGAGCGTGAGTTCCTATTTGTCATTCAGTCCCCCTGATATATGGGTGGTCTGAGCGGCATCGGAACTGATTTGGACGACTTTGACGGGAATGTCGGTGTCGCTGCTTGGCTGCACACGAGGTGCAGAAGTCGAGCCTCGTTGATGAATGCTCGGGGGTTTTGGAGCTTGTTCCTGCCTGGAGTCCTCCTCTTGCGCCATAGTAAGCGCATGAAGTTATTCTAGAGCAGTCACTTCGGCAGTGTGATCTCCGCGGATCCGGAGAATGCCTACTGGTGTTGGCATCTTTAACACCAAGTAGCCATAATGAGCAGTTGCCATGAATTTATACAAGGCAGGCCTGCCCAAGATGGCGTTGAAAGTTAAGTTGATCTGAGCAACGTCAAACACCAACTTCTCAGTGCGATACTTCTTTCGGGTCCCGAAGGTAACGAGGAGAGTAATAGCACCGAGTGGGGTAATGGCTTCCGGACCTACTCAAGAGAAAGGTCGGGAGGGATGAAGATCCGAAGGTCGTAGCTGAATCTTGGTAAAAGCTTCGAAGCTTATGAGGTTCAGCCCCGAACCTCCGTCTACCAGAACATGGTGGAGCTGAATGTCATTGATGGTAGGAGATACCATCAAAGGTAACTAGCCTGCTCCAACCATGCTTCGAGGGCAGTCCGAAGCATCAAAAGTGATGGCCGTGTCCATCCACTTCCGATGAGGCTCCGTCCTGGCTATAGGAGCTACAGCGGCCATGTCCCGACGCATTGTCTTGAGGACGCGACGGGAGGTGATGTCCCATGATCCACCAAAAATGGTGTTCATGGTCTTCCGACGCTCGTTGTTAGAGACGTCAGAATCGTCGTCGACGGTGGTGTAGACGGCCTTCAGGACCTTTTTGGGATCCTGAAAACCTAACTCCTCTTCAACCAGAGCTTCGTCAACTTTTTGTTTTCCTTCCCTCTGTCAGAAAGGAACTTCTTCCCGGCGCTTGTTGTAGCGCTCGACAAGGTTTTGGACCTCCCGGCAGTCTTCCAAACTGTGGCTGTCCGTCTTGTGAATTGGACACCACACTTTGGGTTTGCCATCGTCTTCAGAAGACGGTCGAGGTCGCTTCTCGGGGCCTGGCCCCCGGCCACCAGGAGCTACAGCAGCTGCAACACTAGATGCGCCGGCTGACGGCTTCTTGTTGCCGTTGGTCTTTTTCTTCTTCTTGCCACTCCTGGAGATAGTGGCTTCTCCTTTGGAGGATTTTTTGTGATCCTCCGGAGGTGGTTTGGAGTGCATTTCACGGCCCTCCGCAGCTCTGGCACATTTGTCAGCCAAGCTGAAGAGTTCCGTGACACTGGTGATCTCCTTGATTGCAAGTTTCTCCAACATCTTCTTATCCCGTACGCCCTGTTTAAATGCCACAATGACAGAAGCGCTAGAGATAAAAGGGATAGTGTTTTGTACCTGAGAGAATCTCTGGATGAATGATCGTAGGGATTCTCCCCCTTTTTGCACGACTGCAAAAAGGTCCAGTTCGGTGCCTGATCGGGTGTATGAACTCCCGAAGTTGGCTATGAACTGCCGGCACAACTCCTCCCAACTGTTGATGGAGTTGGGTGGAAGGCTCATAAACTAGGACCGGGCGGTCCCAGTTAAAGCCACTGGAAAATAATTGGCCATTACGGCCTCATTCCCTCCAACTGCCAGGATAGCAGTGGAGTAAATCCGACGAAATTCGACAGGATTAACGGTCCCGTCAAACTTCTCCGGCAGGTGAGGCCAAAATTTCTGTGGCCACCTGACCATACGCAGATGCATGGCCAGGGCTGAACAGCCTCCTCCTACTCCTTCAGGAGCAGGAATGTCCTGAGCTTCTCGTCTTTCACGAGCACGCTCGATATGGACTCGACCGTCTTTTTGACGGTATCGGCTATCAAGCTCCGCCCGGAGGTCATGAGTTGAAAGCCTTGATACCGTGTGAGTGCGCCGCGCCCTGGAGGGCAACGACGTCACTTGTTGTGATGCAGCACATCTCCTGTTGTTGGAACGTGCGGACCAAGTCTACCAGACAAGGTCCGTCACTGCGACAGGGCCCGTCCTGAAGGAGGAGGACCCTGGTTTCTGATGCAGTCGGCTGCTGCTGCAACCAAGTGTTCAACATCGGCCCTCCATTGCTCCATTTCATCCCGGGATGCATCCGGGGGTGGTGGGCGCTGAAGGAGAGCACGTGCTCTATGGAGCGCGTGTTCCGGGTTGTCATGATTTGCCAACGCAGTGATTGATGCCGGTGCACCATCGCGCTGCCTAGCTTGATTTGCTGGTGGAGGCGGCGGTGGTGATAGTGTGACTCCTGCTGGAACTGAGGTCCCTGCTGGTGGCTGCATATTGGAGGGATTGCCTCCAGCAGCTTGAACAGTGGGATGACCATTGGATGATCCAGCAGCTGAGTTCACCATTCTTGAAATCTCAGGCACCCCTACCTGGCGCACCAACTGTCGGTGGTTTTGATCCGGCAGATCTCCCGACACTACTAAAGTGTTTGCGGAGTTCGAAGTTCGGTGTGGGTGCATGAAGATTCAAGAAGGTGAAATGTAAAATGACACAGGAGACACGATGGTTTACGTGGTTCAGGCCGCCTGAGCGTAATAGCATACTCCACGGGGTGTGTTGGTGTTGTATTGGATGTATGAACTCAACTCAGATGATGTGAGTTGAGTGCTTGATTAGATTAGAGCGGGTCAGATCAGTCTAGTGAGCGTGCCTCTATGTATCGTCGGCCTGTCCTTTTATAGTACAAGGACAGGCTGTTACAAGTTGGCCTGGCCCGACATGTGGCCCCAGCGGTTACTAATATGGATACACATTTGATGCGCTTAATTACCCTTAATGACTGAGTTACAGGCTTTGACAGCACCATTACTGGTAATTAAGGTCGTCCGATCGTGTGTCATTAATATAGTATTAATGACACTAAATCGGGTCTTGAAGTCCTTGATTCCCCTTTGAAGATCCGGAGCCGTTGTGGAGTCTTCCGGAGGTTTAAGGCTGAAGATCTAACGGTTGGACACATGACAGCTCTGGAGCATTCTGTGAGGAACAGATAGGTCCGGTGCCACCAGACACATGTCAGTTCTGGAGCTTCCCTCGGTCTGGGGTTAGGTCCGGGGGTGCCGTTATGGTACATAGCCCGGAGCTTCCCCCTTGTGGGCGGTAGCTCCGGTTTGATGGTACACGTGGTGACCCTGGGACTAACCATGTCAGGAAAGCGGGTCCGGTTATGTCTGGCATGTGGGCCTCCGAAGGTCTTCAAATCAAGTAGATGACATTTCCTTAAGATCTTTGCAATCTCAAGGGGTATACGGTGCCCAGGGTACCGACAAAAACAATTCGGGCAATTGGAAATAAAGAAAGACAAAATTTGTCTCGTAATTCACTCAATCACCGTTCTTCTTCCCAACGTAGTGGTTGTACCATTGTTTGGATTTTTCCTTGAGGGGAAAAGGAAACAACTTCCATTTGAGATTTTTCTGTGTCATACCTTTGATTAGAAAGCATGAACACAGTTGTTCGAACTCTCGTATATGGTGGTAAGGGTTTTCACAATCCGTTCCTGAGAAGATTGTTCCTGAACCATGGCTATAAAGCCAGGGCGAAGTTCATAGCTGGTTGAACAAATAGGTTCCGCCAAAGGTGGTGGCTCACAGAACTTGCCCTTCGGAGCAGAATAAGAAAGATTGGTGGGTTGCTCCATGTATATGGTGGTGATAAGGTAAGAATAAGAAAGGTAAGATGATAGATAAGGGGGATATGATACGAGGGTGATCTTGGTATGAAGATTAACAGCAACCGTTCCCCGGCAACGGCGCCAGAAATGCTTGTTGGTATTTCTTAACACCACAGAGTTATCCGCAAGCGCACAAAAATACCGTTGTAGCACTTCCCCTTAAGGAGTATTCCCAAGGGTATCGAATCCAAAGAACGTGTGTGCTAATCTTTCGAACTAGATCACCCAGGGACACAAAGTTGTTTGGTAGGCAAGGAACAGAGAGGAATTCAAAGTATTGATCCTAATTCAAGGTAGTCTGCAGTAGATGCTTGCTTCGGGCACAGGCTTATTCCTAGCAATACTAGGAAGACTCCCGCCAAGAGCCTATGGTATAGCCGAATGTGGAGGATTAAGAAGGACAGATAGGGGTTTCACCACCTACTGCCTACCTCTTCAATCTGTGGGTCTACGAGATATCCACTAATGATTTATAACCTAAGCACCACGCTTATGTTCTAAATCACTACTCTATTTGTTTCGAACACAAAGCTACAACTAGAGCCTCTAATAAATTAAAGCAGTGAACCCACAAGTAACTACTTGTGCAAATTTAAGAATAAAAGATCAAACTTGTATTGAATTCACAAAGGCTTACTTGATTGAGTAAAACTTTTGTAGGGGTACAAGTGTAGAAGACGGACTTGACAAGCCCAAGCCTCCTTCTCCTAGACTCTTCACCACACTCTCCTTCTACTTTGGTAGCCTTTGGGACTACTCTAAACCTTTGGAGTGTAGCACTATTTTCAACTTTTGGTGTGTGTGAGAAGTGAGATGAGGGGGTCTATTTATAGGTGGAGAAGGGTCTGTTCTCTCCACAATTAACGCGCGAATCAGTCACCATCGACTCCAGGGAGTCGGGAGGAGCCAACACATGTCATTTGACTGAGTTTGGCGGCGGGAAGAGGTCGGCCGAACCCCTTGTTCGGCCAATCTGGTCAAGGATCCCCTCGGGTAGTGCTTCCTCCAGGTGGCTTCCAGGTGGGCCCCCTTGATATATATGGGTGCAACACCGTTGGATCTTCTCGTATTCTTCTGTTTGTGGGCCATTTGATCCATGTGTTGCCACGTGTCATCGCCTGATTTGTTGAAGTCCATTTTCATGGAATCATCCCTGCATGTTTTGGTATTTTGGGTAATAATTCACCTGCATACAAATAAACACCAACACTTGTGGAATTGGGTTAGTGTGTAGCCCTACCACTATGTTTTGTTTTTCTTTTATGCACATTATGAGGTGATTTGACGGTCAAAATGTGGTACTTCAGGACCGTCAATAGGGACCTTGCAGAAGCTCGGAGCTAGAGTCAGACCTTGCTAAAAAGATGTTACAGCAGCATTCAAAACTTTTATTGTCAAAGCCAATGTATTCAACACACATAGGTCTCACAATCTCCACCTTGATGAATGCATTGGCAACACCACTTAAGATCCGAACATTTACTTATTCACATTAAAAGTTTTGAAAACAATTTCTCCCCCTTTGTAAAATAGAAATAATATGAGAAAAAGAAATTCTCCCCTTGAGAAGAATCCTGCAAAAAAATTGTGAATATGTGCAATGTGTAATCAATTTCTTCCCCTTGCATACTTATCTTTAAAAATTCACATATTATCTCTCCCCCTTTGACAATGTATTCAACAAGGTTTATAAGACAAATTTTAGTTGTTATGAGCACACTATAACATATACATATAAAACAAAGCTCATCCAAGTCATACTATCAAGTAACTTACACTATCACATCAATGAAATACATAAAGTAGTGTAAGCCATGATAGAGATCAAATGTAATTTCCAATTTAAGCAAGTCATGATCTCACAAACTTAACTATTTCAAAACCTGAAAGCATGACACCTGTTGTTGCATTTTATTATGTTTCAAAGCACAAATTTAGAGCATATGATATTTGTAAGAGATTTTACGGGCATCTGCCTTATTCAAACCAACCAAGCCAAGCCTATGTCATTTGTCAATCAGAAGCTTAAGGACATGGTTTTAGTCATACACAACTTCTTCCAAGTTCATATCTAAGTGCAATGATAAGCCATCTCAAAAGAAGAAGTGCGATGCATGCATATTCTCTTGATCTCTTCTCAACTTATATTTGTTCATAAAAACTCAACATGTAAGTTGATTACTTGATTAATTCTTTATGATTAAAAGCACTTGTGAGCATGCAACAAGTTCAGAACAGCAAGAAAGTTCGACCATGACCAGATTTAGTGTAACTAATTATTCCAATTACTAGACATGGCAAAAACTACAAAATGTATAACACGAGTAATGTAGTAAGAAGTTTCAGCATGTAAAAGGAATCACAAAGTCATATATGTATGAAACACTATGCTCATATTATTTTAATTTCAGATTCACACATAGATTTCTCAAGTTTCAAAACTCCCCCTCAATGTAAGCCATGAGGTGCATAACCCCTATTTCACTACGAATAAAACAAAAACGAGTGAAATCCAAAGGTTTGTAAAAATGTCAGCCAATTGTTGTTCGGTATCTAAATGGTGAAGCACAATGTTTCCTTTTTCAACATTATCACAGAGAAAGTGATACCTAATGTCAATGTGCTTAGTTCTAGAATGTTGCACGGGGTTTTTAGCAATGCAAATGGCACTAGTGTTATCACAAAACAGTGGAACACTATCTAGCTCAACCCCGTAGTCCTTAAGTGTTTGAACAATCCAAAGAATTTGTGAGCAAGCACTAGTAGCAGCTACATATTCAGATTCAGTTGTGGATTGTGCAACTGAGTTTTGTTTTCTAGATGACCAAGCAACAAGTGAAATCCTATCAATCCTACAACCCCCAAAATCAGCATTCGAAAAAGCTTCCAAAGTAATAGTCGGGGAATAGGGAATAAAAATGCCAAATTCTTGAGTTCTATGTAAGTACCTAGGAATCCTATTGACGGCTTGATGATGTGAAGCACGTGGGGAGGCTTGAAACCGTGCACAAAGACATATGCTGAATTGTATGTCCGGTCTTGATGCCGTGAGGTACAAAAGTGATCCGATCATGCTTCTATATTCTTTTTGATCCATGGGTTCACCATCTTCATCAAGTTCAAGTGTTGTTGTTGTTGTTCCCATTGGTGTCCGAAGAGGCTTTCTTTTTCCATGTTGAAGCGCCTTAGGAGGTCTTTTGTATACTTCATTTGATGCACAAAGGTACCCTCCTTGATTTGCAGTCCCAAAAAGTACGTGAGTTCTCCCATCATACTCATCTCAAATTCTGAACTCATCATAGCTGAAAACTCGGACACAAGATCATGAGAAGCACAACCAAAGATAATATCATCCACATACACTTGAATGAATAATGAGTCATTGCCATGCTTAAGCAAAAAAAGAGTTTTATCAACCTTGCCCATGGTAAACCCCATTTCATGTAAGAATATTTTTAACCTATCATACCATGCTCTAGGGGCTTGTTTGAGACTGTACAAGGCTTTGGACAGTTTGTAATCATGATTAGGAAAATCTGAATTTTCAAAACCCAGTGGTTGTTTGATATAAACCTCCTCATATATGTAGCCATTAAGAAGAGCACTTTTAACATCCATTTGATATAGCTTAAAACCTTTAGATGCAGCAAAAGCCAACAAAATTCTTATGGCTTCTAATCTTGCAACAGGAGCAAAAGTTTCATCAAAATCTAGACCTTCAACTTGAGTGAAACCTTGAGCAACCAACCTATCCTTATTCCAAACCACAACCCCATCCTCACTTTGTTTATTTTTAAACACCCATTTAGTTCCAAATAAAGTGTGACCTCGAGGTGGAGGTACAAGTTTCCAAACATTATTTCTTTCAAAATTTTCTAACTCTTCTTGCATAGCAATAATCCAAGATTCATTATTGAGTGCGTGTGATATATCTTTATGTTCAAAAGAAGCAACAAAAGCAGAATGAGCATGAGAGTTTGGATGTCAAAACCTGGACCGTGTGACTCGTTCGTGCAAGCTTCCAATAATTTATTGTGGAGGATGAATTTTGAGAACCCGAAGGGGAGTGGACACTTCACAAGCTTCTTCTTATTCATGTTCCTCACAAATCGATGAGCTTGTGACTTGAGGATGATCTGGATCAGCAATGATAGATGTCGGTGCTGGTTGAGAATCAACATCCGGAGCTGAACCAAGGTCATTAGCTGCTGAATTTTCGGGCAGCATCTCCACTTCATCCTCATCTTCAATGAAAATGGTCTCCCCCTGCGGATATGGATCCGGACCTGCAATATTGGAGCTAGTACATGTGCTAAATTCATCAAAAGACACTTCACAAGTCTCCACAATTTTGTTAGTGTCAAGTAAAAGCACACGGTAGCCTCCAGTATGAGATGGATAACCATGAAACATGCCATCAATGGATCTAGGTTCAAATTTATCATGATTCTTAACAAAGAATTTGCAACCAAAGACTCGAAACTGTGTAACACTAGGCATATCTCCAAACTGGAGCTCATATGGTGTTTTACCTAGCTTAGAGCGAAAGAAAACACGATTTGAGACATCACAAGCGGTTGCAATCGCATCAGCCCAAAATTTCCCAGGAGTTTGAAATTCATCAAACATAGTCCTAGCCATCTCAACTAAGGTTCTGTTCTTTATTTCTACAACACCATTTTGTTGAGGTACATATGGTGAAGAATTTAAATTCGGTTCTGTTATCACTTCTAATTGCTTCAAAAGATCCTGGGTGATCAATTGATAATATAAGAAATAAAGTTCTAAAGTGTCTAAAAGCTTCATTCTTAGATGCCATAGAGTAAACCCAGGAGTATCTAGAATAATCATCAACAATAACAAGAACATACCATTTACCTCCGAAGGATTGAACACGTGACGGTCCTATGGTGTCAAGGTGCAAAAGTTAACCCAGTTCAGTTGTCATGATCGTTGTGAGAGGAGTATGTGAACCTGCAATCATCTTAGCATGTCTACAAGAAGAGCACACTATTTCTTTGTCCCCTTTAAGCTTAGGTAGCCAACGTATGCGATCAAGAGCACTAACACGCGTTAGATGACCAAAGCCTACGTGACAAAGTCTACGATGCCAAAAATATAAGTCCTTTGAATCATTAGCAACTAGACACCTATGCTTAGAGGAAGACATATCAAAATCAGCTTTAAAAACACTTCCAAACCGAGACATGTTAAAAATAAGCTCACTTTTTGAATTTACAACTTTGCAGCATTTTTTAGTGAAAATTATTTCCAAATTTTCATCTAGCGGTTGTGAAACAGAAAGCAAGTTGTATTTCAAATTTTTAACAAGTGCCACATCCTTCAAAGTGTAGTGATTATTTACTCTAACCGAACCCTTAGCAATTATAGGAGTTGAAGAATTATCGGCAAAAGTAACATTCTCTACACGTGACACAAAAGAGAGGGAGGAGAACCATTCTTTGTTACCTGTCATGTGGCGTGAGCAACCTGAATCCACAATCCAAAAGTTCTCCTTCCTCAAGCGTGTAACCTACATAGAAGCACAATACGTCGATGACTCAATACTGGGGTTAGTCAAAGGGCATTTAGGAATCCAGTACTAAGTCACACGACGTCACGCGAAAGCTGATATAAAATAGCAGGTTTATGAGCCAAAGCTTGAGGATTTTTTTACCCAACTACTGTCCTACGAGATTTTACATGTGTAGCACAAAAACCAGTAGGTTTGGGTACAACCTTTGCATGTTTTCGACTCATTACAGCAGATTGTGTGTTCCTATCATTCGGTTTAGTAAGTGCACCAAATCTTGCATGAAAGTTATGAGATCTAAAAATCATTCTTTCCTTTTTCTGTTGTTTAGCTAGTCTATAACAAAAATCTATGACATGACCATCTCTACCACAGTAGGTATAATGAAATTTAACTTTGTGTTCATGTCTAGATGAGCAAACAACATTTTTATTTGACACCAAATGAGACAACCCTCCTGCAGAGTTGAAAACCACTTCTTTTTGTTTAGGAACTATTTGAATCAAACCGCTTCCTAGTGTTCTTACAATTTTAGGTGGATGTGCCCTAGCATGAGAATGAGAATCAAAACCTAAACCAGTTTTATCATTGCAAGACTTAGAAGAATTCAGTAGCAAGTTTAGGTTCTTATTCTCATTACAAAACCGATCTAATGTCCTATGCATGTCATCAAGTTTATTGGACATATCAAGGAAATTTTCACATGAAGTTTTTACTTTTAATTTGCAATTGGAACAATATTTAACTTCATGAGAACGTAAAGCATTGTTCAATATAGAAATTTCATTCATAGCATCTTGTAGTTTCTTATCGAGATCATCACAAGTAAACAATGCAAATCAATTGTAGAACAGCTAGCATCTTTCAAGTTTTTATCATTAAGTGCAGCAAGCTCTTTGTTCTTTTCAATTTCTAACTCAAGTTTATCAAGTGTGGAGGTGTGTGCACTTCTTAATGAGGATAATTGTTCATATATTAATTCACATGTGGAACAAGAATCATCACTAGGAATCAAAGATTTCAAACGATTAATTTCAGATTATAGTGACTCAATTTTAACAGCATTGTCCCTAAGCTTTTTGTCCTTTTTCTTAACTATAAAAGTGGCACGAGAAATAGCATCACACATTTCTTCACAAGTAGGACATACCTCTTCATTGTTTCTGTTGTGTTCAACCTCCTCCATACTTGATCTTCACTTGCCCGCCATGAAGCACAAGTTTGCCAAATCATCTTCATCCTCGTCACTTCCAATGTCCACATTGCTTGAGCCAAGTTCTTCAAGTGCGGAGATAAAACTGCTCACCAATTGATGTCCAATAAAACCTTTCTTTTTCTTCTTATCGTTTGTAGAGGAGTGCTTCGTCCTTGTTTGCTTTTCATCCCGGGAAGTAGGACCTGAAATTTTAGGGCAATCTGAACAAAAATGTACTGTCTTACAACATTCGAAACATCGTTGAGGTCCGGAGCTTCCTCTCCTTCTAGTTCTCACATTTTGCAATGATTTTGAGAACCTAGTAGAGAGAAGTACTAGCTCCTCCTCTGGAAACTCCTCAATCTGTTCAAGGGTTAGAGAGGACAACAAAGCAAGTGTTCCACAAGATGAAGATTGGTCAGAGCTAGGCATGTCATGTTGATAAACAAAAGCAATATACTTGTTGGGGTTCTTATGTGATATTATGTCAATTTCATGAGTTTTTAACTTGGAATATAGGACATCTAAAGTAAGTGTACTCATGACAGTAGATTCACGAATAGATGTGACTTTCATCTCCCAAATTGACATATCTAATGCACTTAACAATTGCCTAGCATTTCCAGCATCTAAAAAATTAACATTGACACTATGCAAGTTGCTGAGAATTTTATTAAAGCGAGCAAAAAGGTCATCAATAGACTCACCGGGTTGCATCTCTAAGCGCATGTATTCTTTCTTGAACATGTCTTGCCTTACCTCCTTGATCGTGTTGGATCCTTCGTGGTAGTCACAAAGTGCTTTCCACACATCGTATGCAGATCGGAGGTGTGCAACACGGTCGAAGTCGCTTTGAATTAATCCTTGTATGATCAAGTTTCGAGTCTTGTTGTTGTTGTCGACATCTCTCTGATTTGTAGCTGTAACTTGATCGTTTGACGGCACTTAGTAAGGCTTGTATACCTTCTCCCATATTGCGAAGCCTTGAGCCTGGATGAAGGCTTCCATACGTGCCTTCCAAACCTAAAAATCAATACCACTAAACACGTAAGGTTTGGCGGAGTATTTCTCCATGATGATTAGTAAAAAACACGTGCAAATCACAAAGATTAGAGCAACCTAGCTCTGATACCAATTGTAGGATCGAAGAGCACGTGAAAGCTAGCATAGGGGGGTGAATGGTAGATTTAACAACTCTTACATAGCGGAAACAACTAAATCCCAACCCATTCGGCAGAAAAACGATCAGTTAAAGAAATCGTGTGTGAGACTAATCTAAACGTGTTTCACCATGAAAAAAGTGATAGATATCAGAGAGAATCATGTCACGATGATGACACAAAAAGAATCACTCAAATCCGTCAAGAGAAACTCAAGTTACGATTGAATGATCGAACAAAGGTAAATCTGTCCTACCCGAGAAAAACAGTTCTGGAACACTGCAAAGAAACACGTGTAGATCAGAAACCACAAATCCAACGACCGTGAAATTTTGACATATGATAGATAATCAAGTTGTGAAGACAAACCAAAAAGAATCACGTCAATTCGATCTGTAAAACTCGAGTTATGATAAGACCACCAAAGAAAGGTAGTGCTGTGCAGAAAACTTGACGAGAAAAACTTGTCTAGAATAAGTCGGACGAACAAGGCACAAAAGTTCCTTTGAACTACGAATTTTATTCAATAGAACACAAGAGGAACAGCCCAAAAGTCATCTCCCACGAGCTCTGGCCTCCCTTGCTTCTATAACCAGCCCTTAGACCAACACAATCTCAACTAGGACTCTAATCCTACTCAAATCACGAATCGAAACTTTCCATAACTTCTTAGGACTCGTCTATACGCAGATAGAAGCAATCTGAAGACTTCCAAACACCTTAGAAACGTATCCCACATTCCTAAAAACAACTCAAATCCGTGACCCACACGAAATCCTATCATAACCAACTCAAATCTTTCCATATTTGAGTCAAACACGACTCAACTGCAGCTTGAGTCCATAACCTGGTCGGTTGGACCTTTCTGACCAATTCTTTCCGTCCACATCTCTTCATTACTCCTCGGAACCATGTAGCCACGTCCATGAACTCTTTGCATACGTGCAAACATCTTCCAACGACGTCCACGATACCTTCGTATGCATTGTTCTTGATTCATACACGTTGCGCGATCTCCCGATCAACTCAACCATAATTCCTCCCGAACTTGGTTGTTGAACCTCATCTTCTCCCTAAGACTACTAGTGCAATGGATCCCGTCACCATCCATGTCTTGAACTCAAGCAACACCTGCACATGAATAAACAACCAATACTTACGAGCACAAGTCCTCGACTTGACTCAAGTTAGTTCCAAAACTACAACATCTTACATGAGCACCTCACATAAGCATGTTGCAAAACCACAGTAAAACGATATCAGCCATATAAAGCAAAACGCACCAAAAACATAGCAAATGAATACTAAGCAATCTTTCCAACAATGTAAAGCAAGTTCGAAACATTTCACAGTAAAAGCAGAACATTGTGATCAAGCTCTGAATCTTGCCAAAGCTAGAGCTGGAGCTTGCCAAATCTAGTACAACCTAGCACCGGAGCTTACCTAATCTAGTACAACCTAGCACTGGAGCTTGCCAAAGCTAGTTGGAACTAGTCAACCCAAAACGTCGGAGCTAGAAAATATGTCGGAGCTAACCAACATAAGTCGGACCTATCAAAACATATCGGAGCTCAACAAAGACATGTCGGAGCTATCAAAGACATGCCGGAGCTAAAGACAAAGCTCACCGGAGCTACCCAAAAACATGTCGGACCTAGACAAAGAAAGTCGGACCTATTGTCGGACCTTGCAGAAGCTCGGAGCTAGAGTCAGACCTTGCTAAAAAGATGTTACGGCAGCATTCAAAACTTTTATTGTCAAAACCAATGTATTCAGCACACATAGGTCTCATAGATACAAAGGAGTAATGTTCACAAAAATTAGCTATGCGAGATCTAGTCGTTACTCCATTTTGGATGTCGCCGATTATGTTGTCAATTGGGTGATCTCTCTGGATGCATTGGTGTACTCTTGGATGTGGCACTTGAGGAGTTGAATCTTCATGGTCATCTTCTTCTCCCCCTAGATGCTTGCCCACATTGACTTTTTGGTAATCTTTGTCTTCTCGATGTTGATCTTGTGTGGAAGCTCCCCCTTGATCGTTTACCTCCTCTTGTGGTTCATCTTCTTCATTTTCATTTGGAGGCGGCGCTTGTGGTCGAACATCACCCAACGCCATTCTTCTCAATGCTTGACATGGATCTTCTTCTCTATCTAGCACACATGGATCAACTTGCTCTTCTTGAGAGCCGTTAGTCTCATCGAACACTATGTCACATGCTACTTCAAGAAGTCTGGAGGTCTTGTTGAAGACAATAGGAGTAAGAGTTCAAATCATAACCAAGAAAGAAACCTTCATTGGACTTCGAAGTGAACTTTGAAGTCCCGGGCCACTTGTTCAAAATATAGCACATGGAACCGAAAACTTGAAAATACAAAATATTGGGCTTGTTACCGATGAGTAGTTCATATGATGTCTTCTTGAGTAGTCAATGAAGGTAGAGTAGGTTTATGTCGTGGCATGTGGTGTTAACCGCTTCCGCCCAAAACCCATCCGAGGTTTTGTATTCATCGAGCATCGTTCTTTCCATCTCTATGAGGGTTCGGTTCTTCCTTTTTGCCACTCCATTTTGTTTGAGGTGAGTATGGTGCCGAAAATTCATGCTTTATCCCTTCTTCGTCTAGGTACTCCTCAACTTGAGTGTTCTTGAACTCCGTGCCATTGTCGCTTCGTATGTTCTTGATTTTCAATGAGAACTCATTATGGGCGTGCTTGAAGAACTTCTTGAGGGTTCCTTGAGTTTCTGTCTTATCATGCAAAAAGAAAACCCAAGTGAAGCGCGAAAAGTCATCAACAATTAGTAAGCCATATTTGTTACCGCCGATGCTTATGTAAGAAATTGGACCCAATAGGTCCATGTGAAATAGCTCGAGCGGCCTTGTTGTAGTCATGACGTTCTTCGCGGGATGAGGCGCTCCAACTTGCTTTCCAACTTGGCACGCGCTACAAGGCCTATCTTTCTCAAAACATCATCCTTTAAACCTCGGATGTGATCGCCCTTAAGGAGTTTTTGAAGATTCCTCATACCAACATGTGCTAGCCGTCTATGCCACAGCCAACCCATGTTGGTCTTTGCAATCAAGCATGTGTCAAGTTAGGCTTTATCTTTGTTGAAGTCAACAAGATAAATCTTTCCCTTCAACATACCCTTGAATGCAACCGTGTCATCACTCCTTCTAGAGACGGTCACACCCTCATTAGTAAACAAGCAATTATAACCTTTGTCACATAATTGAGATATGGACAACAGGTTATAATCTAAAGAATCGACATGTAAAACATGAGAAAGAGTGTGTTGAGGTGATATTGCAATTTTACCAGTACCGAGCACCCCTCCTTAACTATTGTCTCCAAAATAGATGCCCTCGCTTGGATCCTCATTTTCCTTATACTCAACGAACATCATTCTTTCTCTGGTCATATGGTTGGTGCATCCACTGTCTAGCACCCATTTCGATCCACTGGAAGAATAGGCCTACAAAAACAAATCAAGCCTTGGTTTTAGGTACCTAAGCTTTTGGGTCCTCTGAGGTTAGTTACAAGAGATTTGGGCACCCACACATGAGACTTGGAGTTCCCATGGCGTGGCCCAACATAATGAGCATAAACTTTACCAAAATTTTTCATAAGTACATATGATGCATCGAAAGTTCTAAATAACAGTTGTTGTTGTTCATGAACAAAACTAATCTGGGAAACCGGACTTGTCCGTAGGGCCGGACTTGTCCGGACAGGGAACCTGTCAGTGGTTTTGATCCGGCAGATCTCCCGATACTACTAAAGTGTTTGCGGAGTTCAAAGTTTGGTGTGGGCACACGGAGATTCAAGAAGGTGAAATGTAAAATGACACAGGAGACACGAAGGTTTACGTGGTTCGGGCCGCCTGAGCGTAATACCCTACTCCACGAGGTGTGTTGGTGTTGTATTGGATGTATGAACTCAACTCAGATGACGTGAGTTGAGTGCGCGATCAGATCAGAGCGGGACAGATCAGTCTAGTGAGCGTGCCTCTATGTATCGTCGGCCTGTCCTTTTATAGTACAAGGACAGGCCGTTACAAGTTGGCCTGGGCCGACAAGTGGCCCCGGCGGTTACTAATATGGATACACATTTGATGCGCTTAATTACCCTTAATGACTGAGTTACGGGCTTTGACAGCACTGTTACTGGTAATTAAGGTCGTCCGATCGTGTGTCATTAATATAGTATTAATGACACTTAATCGGATCTTGAAGTCCTTGATTCCCCTTTGAAGATCCGGAGCCGTTGTGGAGTCTTCCGGAGGTTTGAGGCTGAAGATTCGACGGTTGGACACATGGCAGCTCCGGAGCATACTGTGAGGAATAGATAGGTCCGATGCCACCAGACACGTGTCAGTTCCAGAGCTTCCCTCGGTCTGGGGTTAGGTCCGGGGGTGCCGTTATGGTACATAGCCCGGAGCTTCCCCCTTGTGGGCGGTAGCTCCGGTTTGATGGTACACGTGGCGACCCTGGGACTAACCATGTCGGGGAAGCGGGTCCGGTTATGTCTGGCATGTGGGCCTCCGAAGGAATTCAAATCAAGTAGATGACATTTCCTTAAGATCTTTGCAATCTCAAGGGGTATACGGTGCCCAGGGTACCGACAGTGGCCCCCTGGGCTCACCTCTGGGGAAGACCCCTTGGGTGAAGTCATTCCGCCGGAGGTGGGTCCATCCTTCGAATTTTGAGCCGACTCTTCAAAGGTCTTCAGATGTGCCGTTGGCGATAGTTTTGGAGTTAAATCCTCGCCGCGTGGCATATCCCGGGTGCGGCAAATGAGATCTTTGGCGTGTAGATCTCACGCAATTGAAGGTCGCCGGTTCCCAATACGAAAATCGTATCGGTTCCGCGCGCCTTGTGAGGCCGCCACCTTCGGGCTTCCCGCCTTCCATGATGACAACCGTTCACCTGGGTAAGAACCTCGACTTGATCATCGGGGTGGTCCCGGGCCCTCTTGTCAACGGTAGGGTGAAATTTTTTAGTAGTATCTTCAACTTCCCTGCGGTTTCCATCCAAGCGTTGCGAGGGCTTACTTAAGAAGGAAAGCGTGCACCGTCTGGGGTTCTTTACGCCTCTCATCTAATCTTACGCTCAAACTCCTAACTTGTGCTTGCTTTTCCTCTCTTGCCTCGCTGTGCCGCGATGGAGTTGGGTCTCCGCGAGAGCCGCATGAAGACTGAAGGTGACCTGAAGAAGGTCCGGGCCCTCATGGGGTGGTCCCCGGACTTCTTCAACCGCCTGGTCCGCACCGGAGGAGAGCTCCCGTTCGAGAAGGAGCACGCCGGCGAGATGGTGTAGTTCTCTTTGTATGCCATGGTGGGGTTGATCCCACCTTTTTCCTCCTTTTTCTTGATGCTGCTAGACTTCTATGGTCTGCAGCTATACCACCTTGGCCCCCACTCCATTCTTCTAGTGTCCGTCTTCGTCCACTTCTATGAAATGTGGGTGGGCATCCCCCCCTGCATTGATCTTTTCCGGACCTTATTCACCGTCCATACCACCGGAAGGAGTAATGAGTACCTTGGCTTCTACTACTTCGTGAAGCGCAAGAAGTGCCCATTCAAGTACCTCCAGTCGTTTCCCTCTGGAAAGTGGGATGATTGGAAGAAGGACTGGATAGTCATCCGGGTGGAGGAGCACGAGAAGCTGGAGCTGCCCGAAGGCCTCCCCAACATTGACACTACAGTCTGGAGTGAAGCTCCAGTGTTGTCGGATGCATTCCACCCTGCTCTGACCAGGATCTGCCAGTGTGTGGAGGGAGGATTGACTCCTCAGGCGGTATTTTGCAATTTCCTGGTCAACGGGTGGGCACCGCTGAAGAGGAGAGAAAAACTCGCTTGGGCCCTCAACAGTGTGATGGACGACGACCGGGTCGTGATCGGACTGAAGTCCAACATGGAGGAGGCGACCTTGGAGTTTCATCTCAAGAAGTTCCAGCACGGCATCGACGTTGCGGGTGATGACTTGACATCGCCACCAGCTTTCCTCCCTCTGAACGTGGAAGTAGAGTTCAGCAGGGAGCTCCAGTGGACGATGCCGGTGCTTGACGACCTAGGCGTCGTCGAGAGAAGATCGACCTCCAGGGTGGTGATCCCTGGGGCTTCTGAAGGTGGCTCCGACCCTACCCCGAAGCCAAGGACCGAAGTTGTCGGCAAGGGCAAGGAGCCGGCGGACGAACCCTCGAGCCGGAAGAGTAAGCTGAAGCATACTGACGGAAGGTCCGTCAGGCCTGCATCCTCTGCATCAGCTCCTTCTCCCCGGAGGGCGAGGTCTTCTAGAACTGTGGTGACCGTACCTGCAGCTGCGTCTTCCCGGGGTGCTAGCTCCGGGCATGCGACTCCAGCACCAGGGCCAGTTGAGGCCTCTAGGTCCGGAGGTCCTTCCCGGTCAAGGAGGGCCTCGACTAAGGAAATGCCCGCGGCTGCAACAAGTTTTGGGGGGCCTTCCGGAGCTACCACACCGGTGGCGGCCGTGGTCAGTCCAGAACGCCCGGGAAAGAGATTCCGTGCAAGCTGGTGCGAAAGCCTTTCGAGGTAATTTTTAATCTTTACCTCAGACAGTTCTTTTGTTGTAGTAATTGTTTTTTAAGTTTCTTCATATATCATCTGCAGCGTTCACAAGAACAGGAGTGAGGTTCCACCCTCAGCCACGGCAGCTGAAGCTGTGAGGGCGGAGGCTTCTGCTCCTGTCCCGGTGCCGCCCCAAGTGGTGGTTGAAGCTGCGGCAGCTCCGGCGCCAGCTGTCGTGGTCATGGACCTCGACTCATCCCCCGAGACTCCTGTGGTAGCGCCGGACCACGGAAGAGAAGATGCGCCAGTGGCACCTGCCCCGGAGGTTGAAGCCCCGGGTCTTGATGCTGAGATGATGGAAGCTTCGGTCGTTGAGCCAGAGGAAGCAGTGATTCCGGTGCCAGAGCCGGAAATTTTCGAAGCCCCAGCGGTTGAGCCGGAGGTTATTGGAGTCCCGGCGTGTGAGCCGGATGTTGAGGAAGTCCCAGCGGTTGAGCCGGCTACCTTTGAAGCTTTGGTCTCAGAGCCGGTTTTAGTTGAAGACCTTCCAGCGCCTGAGCCGGTTGAGGTTGAAGCTCCGGCCTCAGGGCCAGTTGTTGCGGAGGCATCAGCACTCGAACCCATGGTGGTCGAGGTGCCAACACTCGAGCCACCAGCGGAGGTGGAGCCCAGGACGGAGCCCGAAGTTGCCCCTCCTCCGGAAGTGATTACGGTAGAGGTGCCTGCTACTGGGCCAAGGTTCCCAGATGAAGTTGCTTGCCCCCTGCCTGAGGGGGCAAATGAAGACCTAGCAGCAGGGCCTTCGGAACCACTTCCGTAGGTCGGAACTTCTTCTGCAGGACCCTCCTCGGTGGCGATTGAGGCTATCCCGGAGGACAGCCCTAGTGCCGTGGAGGCTCAGGGGACCACTCTTGTGGAGTGGGACCCGATTTTTGTGAGCGAGAACCCGCTGGAACCAGCGGAGGAGACCCCAGCAGGTCCAGACCCTACTCCCCTGTTGTTGTCCATTGACAATGCTTGCTCCAGTCTGCGTCAAGTCCAGATGGCGTTCTACCACGACAGCAAGGCTCTTGAAGAGGAGCGCCAAGCCCTTACGCGGTGGCGTAATCGGCTCTACTTCGAGACCAAGCTGGCGCAGTCGAGGCTGGCAGACGACAAGGAGTGGATCAAACAGGAGAAGGTCCGCCTGGAATACTGGGGTAAATTATTGGATGACAGGGAGAGCTTGACTCGTGCCCTCGACGCTCAATCCCGGGCCATTTATGAGTAGACCATGGCAGCTAATAGTGCAGCTGATGATCATCAAGAAAGGCTTGAAGCCATTAACACTACTCTCATCAAGCGCCGGGAGGCACTTGAGGAGAGGGAGAAAAGGCTCGAAGATGAAGAGCAAAAACTCCTAGAACTGTGGGATGACGTCTTGAAGAGGGAGGAGGATCTCGCCGAAAAGGTGGCTCTGGCTAACAAGGGCCTCGAGGAACGCGCCAAGAAATTGGAGGAGCGTTGCGTTGAGGAGGAGGAGGAGAAGGCCTGGGTGCAAGGGCAGGAACTCTACCAGCAAGAGTGTGCCATCGCTGCGAGGGAGAAGAAAGTTAGGGGCCGGGAGAAGGACCTGGTCGACCGCCAGAATAAGATCTACCTCCAGGAGGAGGAGCTCGGAAAACTCGAGAAGCAGGTTGCTGAAAAGATTCAGCAAAATGCCAAAGAGATTGAGCGCCTTGCTTGGGAGAATTCTGAACTGGTGGCAGCCAAAAGATCCTTGGAGGAACTGAAGGGCTTGAGGATTGCGGACTCCCTACAGATTTGGGAGTTCATGAGCAAAGCCAACAACACGCTGACACCAATGGGCTTCAGTCCCGTGCGTCCGGATGATCCAGAGCCGGAGACGGACCTGGCGTTGCAAGCATTGAGCTCGGCGGGTGGAAAACTCTCCAAGGTGGGTGATGTCATCGCGGACCAGTTGGAGGTTGAAGGGCAGTCCTTGGCAAAGAACGTCGCAGAGTATGTGCTGACATGCTACACCAGCCGGGATCCCCAATTCCCTCTGGACCCGGTGCTTGAAGGTCCCGTCGAAGGAGAAGGTGAAGCCACCCGAGCCAACGTGTCGGAGGTTGCTCAGAAGGTCGTCCAGTTCTTCCATAGGATTTAGGACCATCTCTGTAGCTCCCACTTGTATTCTCTCTTTTTCTTCCCCAATTTTGTAATCCCTTGTCTCCAGATGAATGAAATCCAAATTTTTGTGAATTCCATTTTTTGTCTTCAACACTTTTGTCTTCACTTGGCCCCCTGGTAGATGTACACAATTTGATTGTGAACATGTACCAAGAGGATATTGTGTTTTGTTGAAGACTCGTTTGCTTCGAACTTGTAGAATGTAGGTCCGATGTTTTCGATAGTGAAGGCCCCCTGAGGTTGTCGGAGCTCAAAAGCTCCGGCATTGACTACCATCGGAGCTTAGTAGCTCCGGCAATAGTGCCTATCAACGCGTAAAGCATTGATAGTTAAACCTCCGGGGTGTCGGAGCTCAGTAGCTCCGGTAGTGACCTTTGCCAACGCGTAGTTTGTCGGCAGCAGACTCCGCTTGTGGGGTCTTCTCACCATCTTTTATTCTGCATCGACGGCTAGCCCCCCTAGCTTTACCGGAGCTTGGTTGCTCCGGTGATGCTCGTTTTCAATGTTTAACATCGATTACAAGCCACCTAGGGGGAGTCGGAGCTTTGTTAGCTCCGACTTTTCTCCATCAACAGGGATTCTTTATTTTTCCTGCACACTAAAGCCTAGAAAAATAGTAAAATTTGCTCCTTGCCTATAACTTTGTCGCGGTTTACGATTCCCAAGAAAGTTTTAGGTCAAAGACGATTCTGAATACAACCGAATGCGTTGCCTTCTTTCTTCCAGATCCAATTGTACTTGGACTCGCTTTACTTCGGCCTACCGGGGTGTAGGTAGAGTGGCGTACCTAGGGTGCTTGACCAGGCTAAGTCGATAGCACACTCCATCCCTAGATTGGCTTGGCGGCATTCAGGCGAGTGGGCCATGAACAATATTTGAACCTAAAAGAGTTGACAATACAACTCGATTGGCTTGGCGGCATTTCTCGTTTGACCCAGGGTAGCTAGCCACACTTTTAGTCCTGAGACTGTGACAAGTGTTGCATGAACTTTGCGGACCTTCCGGGAAAGGTCTGGCTGTTCTCCCGGAGGAACTACCCGACTCTGTACAATGACTCTATAACATACATCTCAAGTTACTATAGACTCACCTCCGTGATATTAAGTGTAGAACTTATGGAGGTGCTCAATATTCCATGGGTTTGGGAGAGGTGTCCCATCCTCGGTAGCCAAGCGAACGCTTCCGAGATGGGATACTTTAATCACTCGGATGGGTCCCTCCCAACTGGGGGAGAGTTTGTTTAACCCTTCCCTGGATTGTATTCTCCGTAGCACCAGATGGCCTTCCCCGAGCTTTCGGTTGTGTACATGCTGCTGATGATAGCACCGAAGGGCTTGGCAGTATCGGGCATTCCGAGTAGCTGCTTGGCACCTTCCCTCCTCAAGGAGGTATAGGTCTTCACGCCGGAGCTGGTCCTGCGTGGCTTCGTCGAAGGTTTGGACCCGGAGTGACCCCAAGGTGATTTCCGGAGGAAGGATTGCTTCGGCTCTGTACACCAGGAAGAAGGGTGTCTGTCCAGTTGACTGGTTTGGAGTTGTCCTGTTGGCCCATATAGTGGGCAGAAGCTCTTAAATCCAGTTGGCTCCATGTTTTTTCAAGCGCTCATAGGTGCGCATTTTGAGTCCTTTCAGGATTTCAGCATTTGCTTCTGCCTTGCCATTGCTTGCCGGGTGGGCTACGGAGGCGTAGCAAACTTGAATGCCGAGGTCTTCGCAATATCCTTGAAATGCAGAGCTTGTGAATTGGGTCCCGTTATCAGTAATGATTTTGTTTGGGACTCCAAATCTGCATACAATGGACTGCAAAAAGTTGATAGTTGATTGCTTGTTTATAGTCACAACTGGAGTTGCTTCCGGCCACTTGGTGAACTTGTCAATGGCGACGTACAGGAACTTGTAACCTCCGACGGCTCTTGGGAAAGGTCCCAAGATGTCCATCCCCCACACAGCGAAGGGACATGTAGGAGGTATCATTTGTAGAGGCTGAGCCGGTGTGTGAATTTGCTTTGCATGAAATTGACATGCTTTGTATTTCTTCACCAGCTCAGTTGCATCCTGGACTGCTGTAGGCCAGTAGAAGCCATGCCGGAAGGCTTTACCGACCAGCATGTGGGAAGACGCGTGGTTCCCACACTCGCCTCCATGGATTTCTACGAGGAGCTCGCAGCCTTCTTCCCTTGTGATGCACCGCATTAGGACGTCGTTGGCACCGCGCCGGTAGAGATCCCCTTCTACCAACGTGTATCTTTTAGCCAATCTGACTATCCGGTCAGCGGATACATCATCGTCAGGAAGGATGTTGTCTTTCAAGTAGCTCCGGATCTCCGAGATCCATGCATCGGAGCTAACTTGAGCATTCGAGTCTTGCGTGCTGGGTTGCTCGGAGCTTCCGGCAGCACCTACGATGCTTGATGGCTGCCATGGTAACAGGGCCATCGGGACCGTCAGCTTCGGGATGCTGATCTCGCCCCCTTCGCTCAGTTTGGCAGGCTGAGCTGTGGGTTTTGACAACCTCCGGACAGAAGTTCCGTCAGGAGCTGGAGCTCCGGTTGACGCTTTCGTCGAGAGTTCGTCAGCTTCAGCGTTGTGAACATGCTGGATGTGGTGGAGGTCTAGGACTTCGATGTCCTTCTGAAGCCTCTGGACTTCAAGGAGATAAGCAGCTAGCTGGAGATTGTTGCAGGAGCATTCACCATTCACTTGTTTAATGATGAGCTGTGAATCTCCCTTGACCAGCAGCTGGTTGACACCGTATTACAGTGCCACCCTTAGTCCATAGATGAGTGCTTCATACTCCGCCATGTTGTTGGTCGCCTTGAAGTCAAGGTGTACCATGTATTTTACCTTCTCCTTGGTTGGTGCGAGGAGAAGGATTCTAGCTCCGGCCCCCTGCTTTTGCATGGAGCCATCGAAAGAGAGGGTCCAGTGAGGTTCGATGAAGACCGGAGCCTTGTGTTCCGGCTTTTGCTCACTGGGGCCCCCAGGGTTTGATGGAGAGGGAGTCCATTCTGCCACGAAATCCGCCAATGCTTGACTCTTGATCGCTTGCCTTGGAACGAATTCGAGATCGAATTCGGCCAATTCCGCTGCGCATTTTGCTATATTCCCAGTTGAATTGGGATTATGAAAGATTGCTCGAAGTGGGTAAGAAGTCACCACTTAAATTTTGTGAGCTTGGAAGTAATGGCAAAGCTTCCTGGAGGCGATAAGAACTGCATACAGCAGCTTATGCACCTCTAGGTATCGAGTCTTGGCATCATGAAGTACTTCACTAATGAAGTACACTGGGCGCTGGATGGTCCGGACCCTCCCGGAGGGGTTCGGAGCTTCCTTTTCATTGACCCGGATCATCGCGGAGGGATCCAGACCTTCTTCGGGGACCTCCGGGTCCTTGCTGGAGGGACTCGGAGCTTCTTCAGAAGCGACCTGGACCCTCCCAGAGGGGTATGGGTCTTCTGAAGTAACTTCTTGTGGACTCAAGTCTGGGAACTGGGACCCAGACTCGCTTTCAGGAACCTTTGGACCCTCCCGGAGGGGTCTGGATTCCTGAGTATGGGATAGTTCTGGTTTCTCCGCAACCAGGACCATACTGACGACTTCGTCAGTTGCTGAAATGTAAAGAAGCAAAGGCTCACCAGGGTTCTGAGCTACCAAAGTTGGTAGGGTGGTGAGGAACTGTTTTAGCTCCTAGAACGCCTTTTCTGCTTCTTCGGACCATTGGAATGGTCCGGCCTTCCTCAATAACTTTAACAAGGGAAGCGCCTGTTCCGCCAGTTTTGAAATGAACCAGCTCAGGGCTCCTAGACATCCAGTCAGCTTTTGGACATCCTTGATGTGGGCTGGTGGCCGCATGTCTTCAATGGCTTTGATCTTCGCCGGATTAGCTTCTATGTCCCGGTGACTTACCAGGAAACCAAGAAGTTTTCTGGAGCTAACCCCGAAGACACACTTGTCTGGGTTTAGCTTCGTGCGGGTGACCCGCAGCTTGTCGAAGACAGCCTGCAAGGTGTCAAGGAGTGACTCCTTGTTCTTGACCTTGACCACGATGTCATCGATGTACACTTCCACTATGTCTCTACTGATTTCTTCAAAAGTTTTGTACATAGCTCGTACAAAGGTTGAAGCTGCATTCTTGAGACCAAATGGCATGGCTGTATAACAGTACAATCCATCTACTGTGATGAAAGAGGTATGCTCTTCATCTTCCCTAGACATTCTGATTTTATGATACCCAGAATATGCGTCTAGGAAACACAGTAATTCACACCCGGATGGAATCCACTATCTGATCTATTCTAGGTAGTGGGAATGGATCTATTGGACATGCCTTATTTAGTGTTGTGTAGTCAATACACATCCGAAGCTTCCCACCGGCCTTGGGCACAACGACTGGGTTTGCCAGCCATTTCGGATGGAAGACTTCTAAGATGAATCCGGCTTTGAACAACTTCTTCACTTCTTGTCGAATGAAGTTCTGTCGCTTCACGGATTGCTTCCGAAGCTTCTGGTGCACGGGTCGGGCGTCAGGGTAGATCTTCAGATTGTGCTCAATCACTTCCCTGGGGATCCCAGGCATTTGTGATGGTTGCCAGGCAAACACGTCGACATTAGCCCGGAGGAAAGCGATGAGCGCGAGTTCCTATTTATCATTCAGTCCCCCCGATATATGGGTGGTCTGAGCGGCATCGGAACTGATTTGTACGACTTTGACGGGAATGTTGGTGTCGCCGCTTGGCTGCACACGAGGTGCAGAAGTCGAGCCTCGTTGACGAATGCTCGGGGGTTTTGGAGCTTGTTCCTGCCTGGAGTCCTCCTCTTGCGCCATAGTAAGCGCATGAAGTTATTCTAGAGCAGTCACTCCGGCAGTGCGATCTCCACGAATCCGGAGAACGCCTACTGGTGTTGGCATCTTTAACACCAAGTAGCCATAATGAGCAGCTGCCATGAATTTGTACAAGGCAGGCCTGCCCAAGATGGCATTGAAAGGTAAGTTGATCTGAGCAACGTCAGAGACCAACTTCTCAGTGCGATACTTCTCCCGGGTCCCGAAGGTAACAGGGAGATGAATAGCACCGAGTGGGGTAATGGCTCCCGGACCTACTCCAGAGAAAGGTTGGGAGGGATGAAGATCCGAAGGTCGGAGCTGAAGCTTGGTAAAAGCTTCGAAGCTTATGAGGTTCAGCCCCGAACCTCCGTCTGCTATAACATGGTGGAGTTGAATGTTATTGATGGTAGGAGATACCATCAAAGGTAACTGGCTTGCTCCAACCATGCTTCGAGGGTAGTCCAAAGCATCAAAAGTGATGGCCGTGTCCATCCACTTCCGATGAGGCTCTGCCCTGGCTGTAGGAGCTACAGCGGCCATGTCCCGATGCATTGTCTTGAGGACGCGACGGGAGGTGATGTCCCATGATCCACCAAAAATGGTGTTCATGGTCTTCCGACGCTCGTTGTCAGAGATGTCAGAATCGTCGTCGACGGTGGTGTAGACGGCCTTCAGGACCTTTTTGGGATCCTGAAAACCTAACTCCTCTTCAACCAGAGCTTCGTCAACTTTTTGTTTTCCTTCCCTCTGTCAGAAAGGAACTTCTTCCCGGCGCTTGTTGTAGCGCTCGGCAAGGTTTTGGACCTTCCGGCAGTCTTCCAAACTGTGGTTGTCCGTCTTGTGAATTGGACACCACACTTTGGGTTTGCCACCGTCTTTAGAAGACGGTCGAGGTCGCTTCTCGGGGCGTGGCCCCCGGCCACCTGGAGCTACAGCAGCTGCAGCACTAGATGCACCGGCCGACGGCTTCTTCTTGCCGTTGGTCTTTTTCTTCTTCTTGCCACTCCCGGAGGTAGTGGCTTCTCCTTTGGAGGATTTCTTGTGATCCTCCGGAGGTGGTTTGGAGTGCATTTCACGGCAATCCGCAGCTCTGGCACATTTGTCAGCCAAGCTGAAGAGTTCCGTGACACTGGTGATCTCCTTGATCGCCAGTTTCTCCAACATCTTCTTATCCCGTACGCCCTGTCAAAATGCCATAATGATAGAAGCGCTAAAGATAGAAGGGATAGTGTTTCGTACCTGAGAGAATCTCTGGATGAATGATCGCAGGGATTCTCCCCCTTTTTGCACGACTGCAAAAAGGTCCAGTTTGGTGCATGGTCGGGTGTATGAACTCCTGAAGTTGGCGGTGAACTGCCGGCACAACTCCTCCAAACTGTTGATGGAGTCGGGTGGAAGGCTCATAAACCAGGATCGGGCGGTCCCAATTAAAGCCACTGGAAAATAATTGTCCATTACGGCCTCATTCCCTGCAGCTGCCAGGATAGCAGTGGAGTAAATCTGAAGAAATTCGACAGGATTAACAGTCCCGTCAAACTTCTCCGGCAGGTGAGGCCGAAATTTCTGTGGCCACCTGACCATACGCAGATGCATGGCCAGGGCTGAACAGCCTCCTCCTACTCTTTCACGAGCACGCTCGATATGGACTCGGCCGTCTTGTTGACGGTATCGGCGATCAAGCTTCGCCCGGAGGTCATGAGTTGAAAGCCTTGATATCGTGTGAGTGCATCGCGCCCCAGAGGGCAACGACGTCACTTGCTGTGATGCAGCACGTCTCCTGTTGTTGGAAACGTGCGGACCAAGTCTGCCAGACAAGTTCCGTCGCTGCAACGGGGCCCGTCCTGAAGGAGGAGGACCCTGGTTTCTGATGCGGTCGGCTGCTGCTGCAACCAAGTGTTCCACATCGGCCCTCCATTGCTCCATTGCATCCCGGGATAAATCCGGAGGTGGTGGGCGCTGAAGGAGAGCACGTGCTGCATGGAGCGCGTGTTCCGGGTTGTCATGATATGCCGACGCAGTGATTGACGCCGGTGCACCATCGCGCTACCCAGCTTGATTTGCTGGTGGAGGCGGCGGTAGTGATATTGTGACTCCTGCTGGAACTGAGGTTCCTGCTGGTGGCTGCATATTGGAGGGATTGCCTCCAACAGCTTGAACAGCGGGATGACCATTGGATGATCCAGCAGCTGAGTTCACCATTCATGAAATCCCAGGCGCCCCTTCCTGGCGCACCAACTGTCAGTGGTTTTGATCCGGCAGATCTCTCGACACTACTAAAGTGTTTGCGGAGTTCAAAGTTCGACGTGGGTGCACGGAGATTCAAGAAGCTGAAATGTAAAATGACACAGGAGCCACGATGGTTTACGTGGTTCGGGCAGCCTGAGCTTAATACTCTACTCCACGGCATGTGTTGGTGTTGTATTGGATGTATGAACTCAACTCAGATGACGTGAGTTGAGTGTGCGATCAGATCAGAGCGGGTCAAATCAGTCTAGTGAGCGTGCCTCTATGTATCGTCGGCCTATCCTTTTATAGTACAAGGACAGGCCGTTACAAGTTGGCCTGGCCCAACATGTAGCCCCGACGGTTACTAATATGGATACACATTTGAGGCGCTTAATTACACTTAATGACTGAGTTACGTTCTTTGACAGCACCGTTACTGGTAATTAAGGTCGTCCGATCGTGTGTCATTAATATAGTATTAATGACACTTAATCGGGTCTTGATGTCCTTCATTTCCCTTTGAAGATCCGGAGCCATTGTGGAGTCTTCCGGAGGTTTGAGGCTGAAGATCCAACAGTTGGACACGTGGCAGCTCCAGAGCATACTGTGAGGAACAGATAGGTCCGGTGCCACCAGACACGTGTCAGTTCCAAAGCTTCCCTCAGTCTGGGGTTAGGTCCGGGGTGCCATTATGGTACATAGCCCGGAGCTTCCCCCGTGTGGGCGGTAGCTCCGGTTTGATAGTACACATGGTGACCCTGGGACTAACCATGTCGGGGAAGCGGGTCCGGATATGTCTGGCATGTGGGCCTCCGAAGGTCTTCAAATCAAGTAGATGACATTTCCTTAAGATCTTTGCAATCTAAAGGGGTATACGGTGCCCAGGGTACCGATAGAACCGGACTAGTCCGGTGTTCATATGTGTTAACTATCTTGGACTTATTAACATCATTAGTCTTTCTAGCTTGAGAGGAGTTTCCCTCCACAAATGTAATGTGCTCCTTGTTATTCTTATGGTTTCCAGCATTTTGCTTTTCACCATAGGAATACCCAATGCTATATTTGACATTAGGAGGTCTTGTGGCCAAGTATGCACTACGTGCATATTTGACCTTCTCCTTGTCAAATATGCCACTTTGGGAAGGATGCTTGTCCTTGGAAGAGGTTGACTTGTCTTTCAAGCTAGTTTCAATTTTACCACATGTACAAGTAGAAGTGGTTTCAGTTTTAAGTAGTTCAGAAGGCGAGCTTGAAGAGGACGAAGGATCACTTTGTTTGAGTGACTAAACTTGCACTTCAAGTATCTTGTTAACTTTGGTTAAGTTAACAAGTTCTTCCTTGATGATTGCATTTGAGTCGCTTAGCTTTAAACAAGCTTCCTTGCTTGAAGCTAACTCAACCTCAAGTGATTTGATTCGCTCCTTTTCAAGTTCAAGGAGCTCATTTATGTTGAGATACTCCTCCTTTTGGAGGATGACCATATCTTCTTGACGATCAATCAGCCCCTCCCTATCATCAAGCTTATCAATCAAGAATTTCATTTTGGCAGTAGTTTTCTTGTCTAAGCCAACTAGCACATCCTCATCATCACTATAGTTGTCACTATCACTATCAAAAGAACGCGAAGAGGTAGATTTTGTTGTTACCTTTTGTTTACCTTCCTTCGCCATGAGGCAAGTGTCCTTGCCCTTCCATGTGCCGAGAATTGGGAAGAGGGTGGACTTCTTAGATGTCTTCTCGGTGGCTATGCTAGCCATCTCCTCTTCCTCTTCGGATGAGGACTCATCATTTGAGTCCCACTCCTTTCCTAGGTGGCTTGTCCAACTTGCTTCTTCTTTTTGAAGAATTTCTTGGGTTGAGGCTTTGTTTCCTTGGTCTTCTTCTAGTTTTCCTCATACGGGCAATCAACTATAAAGTGGTCATATTCACCACAGTTATAGCATGCCCGCCTCATCTTCGGTCTTGATTTTTCTTTGTGATTTCCCTCGCTTGATTTGCCACCTTGTCTTCTCTTCATCGTTCTCTTGAATCTCTTCATGAAGAGGATCATCTCCTCTTCATCAATTTCGCTGCTCTCGTCATCACCATCCTCTTCTTGTTGAGCTTCTCGAGCTTCTTTTGGAAAGGGCTTGCAAGTGGACTTCAAGGCGACCCCTTTTTTCTTTGCCGAGGTGAGGTCGGCAGTCTCCTTGACATGTTTAGCTTGCTTTTCCATCATTTCAAATTTGATGATCTTTCAAAGCAGTTCATCTGGGGTCATTTTCTTGTACCCGAGACTCTCTCTAATCATTGAGCATAGGGTAACATTGCGAGGCATGAAAGCTCTAAGGATGAGCTTCACTACCTCATGATCATTTCACTTCTTACTTTCGTATGCTCGAACCTTATTGATGAGAATCTTTAACTGGTTGTACATGTCTTGTGGTGACTCATCTTCCTCTATGGCGAATCTTCCCAATTCGCCTTCAATCATTTCGATCTTCGCCTCTCGCACATGACAATCGCCTTTATGTGCAGTTTGCAATGTATCCCAGATTTCTTTTGCAATCTCGAGCCCATCCACCTTGGTGAACTTGTCCCGACTGAGAGAGGATGTGATGACTGCTGCAGCTTGAGCATTCTGATTAATTGCTTGCTCTTGGCTTGGGGTAAGCTCTTCATCGTCGTTCGGGATCTCTATTCCTATACACACAATATGCTGCAAGCTGGGATTGAGTGAGATTAAGTGCATTTTCATGTTTTGCCTCCACGTTGAGTAATCATTCCCGTCAAAGTGTGGGGATTTTCCTAAAGGAATAGATAGATAATGGCTATTGTTAGAATTTAAGCGATCGTAGTTGAAAGGATATCGGGAGTAGTTGATGTGACTACTCCCCTTCTTCTTGTCCTCGATCTTCACTTTCCCTTTGGAGAGGGCTTTCTTCCTTAGGAGTGCCTTGAGTTCAAACGTCTCCTCATCGTCATCCTTGAAGTCCTGAATGGCGACGAGGAGCTTCTCCAGTTTTTTAGCTTTTTCATCTTCAACCTTCTCTTGGTTGAGACTATTGTGCAATCCTCCATGTCTGACATGTTCTCTTCGAGCGATTAGTATCTTGCGAAGACTCCGATTCTGATACCAATTGAATGTTTCCTAGAGGGGGGTGAATATGCCTTTTTGAATTTTAGTCGGAACCTGCAACACTTAGCAACTTGATCAAATACCAGGAAATCGGACTAGTCCGGTAGAGTGCGGACTAGTCCGGTGTGTGCGGACTAGATCGATCAAGTTTGATCGATTATCTCGATCCTAAAGTCTATGCAGCGGAAGTATACTTGTTATGAGAGTGTAATACTTCTATGAAACTGGACGTGGCACAAGCTAACCTTATACTCAATGTTTTAACGTAATATGAACAAGATCAAGTAAAACCCTAGATATCAATGAAAAGTAAGAAAAAATGCACAAAGTGAAGACACAAGATTTTTATCCCATGGTTCAGTTCCCACAAAGGCAACCTACATCCATGTTGAGGAGCCCACGATAGGACCGGGTCTTCACCAACCCTAACCTCGTCGAATCGCCACAAAGGACAATTCTCTTTCACTATCACAAGGGTAAATCACCAAGTTCAAGGGGCCTTCTCACAAGTTGAGGGCTCCCCAAGATTACAAATCACAACACCACCAAGAACACACTCTTAAGATCAACAATAAAACAACAGAAGTGTGTTAAAGAATCAAACCCAAGAGCACAAACGTGTGGAATCGTCTCTCTCCTTTGATCCAAAGTGAATCCTCAAGGATTTGATCTTTCTTGCATTGGATTGCGTGGAGGGATGTGTTTTCTAAGCTCTTGGAGGTTGTGATGGCGTTGGGAGTCGAGAGAGTTGAAAGTAGGGTCGTGCACATCTATATATATGGTGTTTCCAAAAGTTACCGTTAGGGTCTTGAGGGTCCAGACTAGTCCGTGGTAGAGTCCGGACTAGTCCACTGTGCGGCGTGCAGGAAACCCTAAGTTCTCAGGAAGATCGGACTTGTCCATCTTAGGGCGGACTAGTCCGATTTAGGCTTTGGAAAAGTTCGGACTAGTCTAGTTATTTTCGGACAAGTCCGACATTGGTAATCTCCTTAGTGAATTGGGGATAAGTCCGCATTTGGAGGACTTGTCCGATTTTAGTCACAGAGGTTATCGGACTAGTTTGGATATTATCGGACTTCTACGATGTCGTGCAAAGTTGTGAAGTGTTGAGGACTAGTCCACACTAGAAAGGACTAGTCCGATCTTAGTCAGAAAGATATTGGACTAGTCCATGGTGATATCGGACTAGTCCAGTTTGTGTAGACTTGGACTGCGCAGACTAGTCTGCACTGGGAGGACTTGTCCGATTTGGAACAGAGGGGTTATCGGACTAGTCCGGATATTATCGGACTAGTCTGGACCTGTATAAATTAGTGCAGTGAGTGAGTTTTCTTGTCCTTGAGCTCTTGTGGTTTGTTTCTCCAACACACTCCATACACAATGATATAATCTATTCAACTCTTGAGCTCTTCTCCATATAGATCCTCAGTCTCCTTTCTTTTTGCGCTTACTCCATGTTTTCAGTAAAACCTGCACTCGTCTCAACAATTTGGTTAGGATCTCATTTGTTTGTCATAAATCAACCAAAATCCACAAGGGATGCCTAGATGCACTTTCAGTTGCATTCACGAATGTGAAAGTGTTGCAATAACCTACTATTTGTTGCAATACGGTAAATCATCGCAATACGGTAAATCATTGCAATATCGTACTATCTGCCACGACTATGAAATCGTTGTAGTAACATACTTTTGCCATAAATGTGAAATCGTTGCAATATCCTACTATTCGTTGTGATACATTAGATCGTGGCAATATGTTTAATCATTGCAATAACGTACTATTTGCCACAGCTGTGAAATTGTTGCAGTAACATATATTGCCACGAATGTGAAATCGTTGAAGTAGACTACTATTCATTGCAATACGGCAAATCATCGCAATATGCTAAATCGTTGCAATAATATACTATTTGCTACGAATGTGAAATCATTGCAATAACATACTATTAATACAAATGTGAAATCATTGCAATACCATGCTATTCGTTGCAATATGTTACATGGTCGCAATAAGTTAAATCATTGCAATTCCATACTATTTGCCACCGATGTGAAATCGTTGCAATACCGTACTATTTGTTGCAATACGTTAAATCGTTGCAATAAGTGAAATCGTTGCAATACCTAACTATTCTCCATGGATGTGAAATCGTTGCAGTACCATACTATTTGCCACGGATGTCAAGTCGTCACAATAACCTATCGCCACGACAATTATTTCAACGATTCACAAAAACTATTGCCACACTCTTTTTCGTTGCAACTGTGAACTATTGCGATGAAAAATGACCTATTGCGACGATTTCATTCGTTGCGATAACCCGGAATCCTTGTAGTGCTTGCAATCCCCCCACCAATAGTTGCAGGTCAGGATTAGGAGTATCACAACGTTAATAAGGAGTCCTAGGCTGTGTGTTGCGTCAGCTTTGCCTGTTGTGTTGCTTGGAGCCGCGCTACCCTTTTGCTTAGCTTGCTTATTTCATTTAGCTCATATTTAGTTTATTTCCACTGCATTAGTCTCGGACTTGTCATTAATAATCATTAGAGCTGTATTTGAGGATATTCTAAATTCTGTAATAAAATTGCTTAATTGATCTTTTTGTGAATGCACTTGTGTATGTGTGTTGAATGTCTTGGACACACATATGTGTCACGCTTGGTTCATTTTTTTGGATCGGGTGTCACAAATTGGTATGAGAGCCACAGGTTGACCATAGGACGCAACCTAGATAGAATGGAAACTTTAGAGCACATAGGAATACTCAAGAACCGATGATTTTTTGCTTGAAGTGTTGATTGCTATGTATTGCTGCTTGTGTGCTTAGTAGAGGATTGTGGGATGCTTTAGCATTGGATGTCCATGTAGGCTAGTGTAGTTAGTTGCATAGTTTCATATCCCTTGATGCATATAGTCGGGGACATTTTCTAAATTATCCTCTCTTGCTTTTCTTCATATGGTGAGGACTCGTAACCAGAGGGGTGCCAATGATGAGGAGGAGAACAATGGAGCACCTCAAAAGAACAATGGACAAGGACCTGCCCAGGGAGCTATCAATCTTGAGCAGCTATTGGCTATGCAAAACCATCTCATGCAGACCATGATATTGACTATGGGACAGCTGCAAGCTGGCAACAACAATTAGCAACACATGCCCCCATCACCACCACCCCCACCACCTCATAACCGATTGGCAGAATTTATGAGAACCAGGCCGCCGACTTTTGCTCAAGCCGCTGACCCTATGGATGTCAATGATTGGCTCAAGTACGTGGAGAAGAAACTTGCGATAGTCCAATGCAGTGACCAGGAGAAGGTTCTATTTGCATCTCATCAACTTGTTGGAGCAGCTGCCGATTGGTGGGATTCGCTATGCAACGCCCATAAAATCAAGAGAGGATTACTTGGGCTGAATTCAAGGAGAGCTTCCATTATCATTATGTACCCAAGGGTGTTATTATCTTGAAGATGAAAGAGTTTGAAAACTCGAGGCAAGGAAGATTGAGTGTGGGTGAATACCTCAATAAATTCACTCAACTCTCAAGATATGCGCCTGATAATGTGAGTCGGGACAGCCGGAAACAATACTTGTTCATGAGGGGCATGAACAATGAAATCCAAGTACATTTGCTGAATTGCGATTATGCCAACTTTGAGAAGCTAGTGGACAAAGCAATTATTTTGGAGAATAAAGTCCGTGAGATGGAGCAAGATAACAAGAGGAAGGCGCCATATCAAGGACAACAACAAGGAAGTAATGTGCACCCTTGGTTTGCACCACTAAATGCACCTTATTACAACTCTTCTGCTCCTGTACAGCGTCATGGCTATGCACCGCACCCAGCTCAGTTTAGGCAGCAACGCCTTGTCATGCAAGCACCTAGGCCTCCAATGCCTTTTGCACCTCGTGCAAACTTTCCTGGTGCAAATGTTCAGAATCAAGTTCTTCCCAATAATTATGGTGCAGTTAGGAAGTGCTATACATGTGGAGAAGCAGGACACTTTGCAATTCAATGTCCTAAGTCAGGCCTTGGTCAAGAAATCAATGCTCCGAGACAAAACCCAAGACCCAATAGAGGACAACCACAAGGCAACCATGGACAACAGAATTTTGCTTGTGGCAACATGAACCATGTCTCTACGGAGGAAGCTCAACATGTGGATCACGTGCTTATTGCTATGTTTCTCACAAACTCCAATGCAGCAACTATGTTATTTGATTCTGGAGCATCACATTCATTCATTGCATCGAAGTATGTTGCCATGTATAGTTGGCCTATCTCTCATATGAAGTATACTCTATTGGTTAAGTCTCTTGGAGGAGAGATGAGGACAAATATAGTATGTCCAAAAGTGAGCCTTGTAAAAAAGGGGGGTAGACTTCTTTGCCAACCTCATTGTTTTGGATTCTCAAGGATTGGACATTATGGCTTCTTTTGGATTGAAGGAATTGAAAAACACAGGAATAAGAAAAACATAAGAATCGAAATTGTATGTTTTTGCAATCCTATAGGAATTGAGATGAGAAGCCCTATGGCAGCATCATAGGAAAAACAAGGGAACTTGTAACATGAGCCAGGAAAGAAAAAAGAGGTTCAAGCTCATGTTAGGTTTCCTACAAAATTTAGCAAAGGAATCCATTCCTATGGAAACTACCCTTTATTTTTCTGTGAGCCAAATGGTCATATAGGAAAAAATCCTTCACAAATCCTATCCTTCAAAATTCCTTTGTCATTCGTTCAATCCAAAGGGAGCCTATATTTGGTATGGACTGGTTGAGGAAGCACAATAGAGTCATTAAATGTACCACAAAGACGGTGAAGTTTACCAATGAGAAAGGGATCACCATAGAATTTGAAGCATCTCAACATGCACCAAAGCAATTGGAGCTAAACCACATGGACGGTGCCGCAATTGAGGAGATTCCAGTGGTGTGTGAATTCTTGGATGTGTTTCCGGATGAGTTGCCAGGTATGCCACCTGATCGTGATATCAAGTTTGTTACAGATTTAATACTTGGAACTGCACCTATAGCTAAGAGGCCATACAGGATGTCTCCTAAGGAGTTAGCAGAGCTCAAGAAGCAAACTCAAGAGCAGCTAGAGAAGGGTTTTATTCACCCAATCTCGTCACATTGGGGAGCGCCTGTTCTTTTTGTGGATAAGAAGGATGGATCAGAAAGGATGTGTTTGATTACCGAGCTCTCAATGAGGTGACCATCAAGAACAAGTACACCTTGCCACGCATAGAAGTCTTGTTTGATCAGATGAAGGGTGCTTGTGTCTTCTCCAAGATTGATTTGAGGTCAGGCTAATTCCAAATGAAGATAAGACCGTCAGATATACCCAAAACAGTTTTTTAGACACGATATGGATCTTATGAGTATACAGTTATGTCCTTTGGACTGGCAATCGCACCTGCCTATTTTATGTACCTCATGAATAAGGTTTTCATGGAGCACATGGATAAGTTTGTAGTGGTGTTCATTGATGATACTATGATCTACTCGAAGAGTGAAGATGAGCATGAGGAACACTTGAGGCTCACATTGCAGAAATTGAGGGAGCATCAATTGTGTGCCAAGTTTAGCAAGTGCCAGTTTTGGTTGAAAGAAGTGTCGTTTTGGGGGCATATCATCTCCAAAGAAGGAGTATCGGTTGACCCAAGCAAAGTGAGAGATGTGCTAAAATGGGAGCCACCGCAAAACGTAAATGAAATAAGGAGTTTCCTTGGGATGGCTGGATATCACTGTCGATTTATAGCCAAGCCCATGACGGAGTTTCTAACGAAGGGGAAAGATTTCTAATGGACTCAAACTTGTCGCGAAAGTTTAGAGGAGTTGAAGAAAAGGTTAACCACAACCCCAGTTTTGGTTTTGCCAGATGTAAGCAAAAGTTTTGATATATACTGTGATACATCAAGACAAGGATTTGGATGTGTGCTCATGCAAGAAGGTCAAGTGGTAGCCTATGCATCGAGACAATTGAAGAAACATGAGCAGAATTATCCAACACATGATCTCGAACTTGCAGCCGTAGTGCATGCCTTGAAGATTTGGAGACACTGCATCCTTGGACACATGTGTGAAATTTATACAGATCATAAGAGTCTCAAGTACATATTCACGCAAACGGACCTGAATTTGAGGCAATGAAGAAAGTTGGAGCTCATTAAGGATTATGGTATGGGGATCAACTATCATCCAGGGAAGGCTAATGTAGTGGCCGATGCTTTCAGTCTGAAAGGAGTAAGTCATCAGCTCACGGTTCGAGAATTGCCATATGAGTTATCTAAGGAGTTTGAACGGTTGAATCTCGGATCTGTGGATGAGATGGGGATAATGGAGTTAAATCCGACCTTGGAGCAAGAAATTCGAGAAGGTCAGACCAAGGATGAGGAAATCCAAGAGATCAAGGAAACGACCCAAGAGTGAAGAGAATTCACGTTTGACGAGGATGACCTTTGTACCATATGGCCTAGAAAAGAATTGTCATGTCTAATGTGAAGCATATTCGAGAGACAATATTAAACGAGGCACATGACTTGCCTTGCTCAATTCATCCCGGTTGTACAAAGATGTACAAAGACTTGAAGACATGTTATTGGTGGGCCAGCATGAAAAAGGATATAGCCGGATATGTAGCATTATGTGATGTGTGCCAACGAGTCAAAGTTGAATACCAAGGGCCAGCTGGATTATTGCAGCCATTGAAGATTCCAGAATGGAAGTGGGAAGAAATCGGGATGAACTTTATAATTAGTTTACCGTGTACCCAGTCCGGTTAAGACTCCATATAGGTAATTGTGGATCGTTTGACCAAGTCAGCTCACTTTATTCCTGTCAAGACCACATATGCCGTTGTGAAGCTGGTAGAGTTGTATATGGAGCATATTGTGTGCCGACATGGAGCACCAAAGAAGATAGTATCGGCTAGAGGTTCTCAATTTACCTCTAGGTTATGGGAGAAACTACATGAAGCATTGGGAGCAAGGTTGAATTTCAACTCAGCATATCACCTTCAAAAGGATGGACAAACTAAGAGGACCAATCAGTTTTTTAGAGGATATGTTAAGAGCTTGTGCCTTGAAGCATGGACGAAGTCGGGACAAGAGCTTGCCGTATGTGGAATTCTCATACTACAATAGTTACCAAGCAAGCTTGAAAATGTTACCATATGAAGCACTGTATAGGAGGAAGTGTAGGTCACATTTGTTCTAGAATGAGATGGGATAAAATCAAGTGTTTGGACGTGATATGCTGCAAGAAGCTCAGAAACAAGTTCAGATTATCCACGAGAACTTGAAGGCTGCTCAATCAAGACAAAAAGGATATGCGGATAATAGGAGAAGAAAACTAGCCTTTGGAGTCGGAGACTTCGCCTACCTTAGAGTGTCACCCATGAAAGGTCATAAGAGGTTTAATATAAGACGCAACCTAGCACCTCGATACACTGGACCATTCAAGATTCTGGACAGAAGAGGGGAAGTAGCATATAAGTTGGAGATGCCAGCTCACTTATCAGATTTTCATGATGTCTTTCATGTTTCGCACCTCAAAAAGTGTTTAAGGGTACCAGAAGAACAAGTGTCAGTGGAAGAATTGGAATTAGAGGCGGATTTGACTTATGCTGAGCAACTGGTCAAGATCTTGGAAACCAAGGAGAGGGTCACGAGAAAGAAGATATTAGATGGTGTAAAGTTCAATAGAAGTATCATACAGAATTGGAAGCAACATGGGAGTTGGTGGATGATCTCAAGAAGAATTTTCCATCTCTATTTCCTTCTACGTTGAATCTCGAGGGCAAGATTCATTTTAAGCGGGGTAGGTTTGTAACACCCTCATTTTCATACATCATGCCCTGCATTCATAATTAAATATGTTTAACATTAAGTCATATAAAAATGAGCAAGTTTAAAATGAATTAGGAGCAAAACCGCACTCAGAAGTTCTGAGAAGTGTGGACTAGTCCGTTTTTGGTGCGGACTAGTCCGATTTCTTTCTAACCTCCCTCGGACATGTCCGTTTTTGTTGCGGACTAGTCCGTTTTGTCTCTGTATCATTTTCGGACTTGTCCGGTCCATTGCAGACTAGTCTGGTATCCTGATTCTTTGAAATTCCGCCAAGTCCCTAGACTTGTCCGACATCTAGCGGACTTGTCCGTTTTCCTCTCTGACTAAGTTCAGACTTGTCCTATATAGTCTAGACTTGTCCGATTTCTCTCTGTCTAATATCAGACTAGTCCGGCCTTGTGCGGACTTGTCCGATGATCATGATTCTGAGTTGATATTTTGTTCCACGACATGTTTTTGGGTTTTACCTTAAGTGGGCCTAAGGACGTCATGTCTAACTCTTTTGGATCCCATGTGGGACCCCACACCGGCCTCCACCCTCTCTAAAACCGACCTCCATTGAAACCCTAGCCCTCCACCCCTATATAAACAACCCAACACCGTATTCTCACATCTTTTTGCCACTTTTAAATCACACCGAAACCCTAGCTCGTGGATAGCCGCCGCCAAGGAGGGAGAAGGAGATCCAGAGCAAGAAGAAGAAGAGGGGGAAATGAAAGAAGATCAAGAGGCCAAGATCTTCATCAACAATTCAACATCATGTTCTCTTCATCAACCCTAGATCGTCAAGATCCAAGTGTGGCCTCCAAAAACCCTTGATTCATTGGAGTTCTAAACACCTGTTACACCTTCTACTTCCTCTTTCTCACGTGAATTCAACCCAATTTTTCCAAATTCACGTTGATCTAGAAAATCCTAACTCGCTGGTTCTGCGTAGGGCGGACTAGTCCGGCCTACAGCGGACTTGTCCGGTCTCCAGATTCATTTAATAATGAATTAATTCCAATTTGATGTAATATCAATATGAAACTGTGTAAACTTGTTAATAACCACTATAAATGATTAGTGAACATTAATAGTAACTCAATAACTAGTTTTGTTTCGCATTTGCATTAATCATGCATGTCATGACATATTGAGTAATATATGTGCACTTATTGATTGTAATTCTTGTCTTGTATGTTTATTGCGCACTTTAGACGGATTTGCGCTAGTGAGTGCTGCAGAGGACCTCCAGTACCAGAATTTTTAAGTCTTTGATCCTAACCAAGCTCAAGAGCAAGCATGTCATGACATATTGAGTAATATATGTGCACTTATTGATTGTAATTCTTGTCTTGTATGTTTATTGCACACTTTAGGCTGACTTGTGCTAGAAAGTAATGCGGAGGACCTCCAGTACCAGAATTTTGAAGTCTTTGATCCTAACCAAGCTCAGTAGCATGATCCTGTTTTTACAATAAATGTTTTGTTATTAAAACTGCATGCTTGTGTCAATTTGATGGGAATTCCTATGATAGGAAGTTTACTAGCTTTGTTTAACCACCCTTGTCACTTGAAATACATGGTAGAGAGACGGGAAGGGTTTTTTACCTTTGCTTCACTTAATTAATTAGGATGGGAAAACAACTGTACCATTTAATTATGCATTAATGAGATTATGGTTAATATGAACTGGTTAAGATGATATGGTAATGGGTGATCTAAGCAAGCCTGGTATGTGGGTGGGTTGGAAGACATGGTGGTTGCTTGATTTTGATCTAAGGACCGATTCATGCAAGAATATGCTAGGACAACAGTGCCACGACGAGGCCAAGTATGGGTTCGACATAGCTGATTAATTAGGGTATTGCTAGTACTAGGCGGATTATTTGGCGCACCGGGGAAGGGGAGTCGGATTGGGTTTGGATTTGTGGCAGGACTCCCTAGGATAGGAATGGCACAAGAGGGGGCCCTTTGTTGAAGATGTACTCAGTTGGAGGCATCACCACCGGTGAAATGTCCGTCGGTCTGTACATGCTAGTAGTCCCTTTGTAAAGGCTATTTTGTTATCTCTTGGCCATGCACCAACGGAAGTGTAATTGGCATAAGAGAGGTTCCTTAGTCATTGACGGGTGATGAAATCATAAACACGTGGGTAAAACGGTACAAACTCTGCAGAGTATTAAAACTATCATGATAGTCGTGCTCCTGATTAAGAGAACTTGGATGACCTACATGATTAGAGGGAACTTGGTTTTCGGATGATTTGGTACTGGTTGTGGCACGGTATTATGGTTAATGACAATGGATATGGTTAATGGTAATGAGAAATCTGGTATATGGAGGGTGGTAATAAAATATGGAGTGGTATTATGATAACTACATGGTTTATGATGGGTTTACTTCACATACGTACAATATATTGCTTTTCAAATGTTTTAATGTACTTTTTAGCACTTAGACGTTATTATATTCATTATTTGTATCAGTTACATGTCATACTTTCCTACACTTGCTGAGTACGACATGTACTCACACTTGCAATTCCCCCACCAATAGTTGCAGGTCAGGATTGGGAGTATCACGATGTTAATGAGGAGTCCTAGGTTGTGTGTTGCCGTCAGCTTTGCCTGTGGTGTTGCTTGGAGCCGCGCTACCCTTTTGCTTAGCTTGCTTATTTCGTTTAGCTCATATTTAGTTTATTTCTGCTGCATTAGTCTTAGACTTGTCACTAATAATCATTAGAGCTGTAATTGAGGATATTCTGAATTCTGTAATAAAAGTGCTTAATTGATCTTGTTCTAGGGTAATTTTATGTATATCCTTTTGTGAATGCACTCGTGTATGTGTGTTGAACGTCCTGGGCACAAATATGCATCATGTTTGGTTCATTTTACGGAACCGAGTGTCACATTACTCCTTCCATCCCGACTTTACAAAGATATACAAGGACTTGAAGATATGTTATTAGTGGGATGGCATGAAAAGGGATGTACCTGAATATGTTGCATTATGTGATGTGTGCCAACGAGTGAAGGTTGAACACCAAACGTTAGCTGGATTATTGCAGCCATTTAAGATTCCGGAATGGAAGTGGGAAAAATTTGGTATGGATTTCATAGTTGGATTACCTCACACTTCAGCAGGCTATGATTCAATATGGGTTATTGTGGATTGGTTTACCAAATCTGCACACTTTATCCCTGTCAAGACCACCTATAGTGGAGCAAAGTTGGCAGAATTCTATATGGGAAGAATAGTGTGTTTACACGGAGTAACAAAGAAAATAGTGTCCGATAGAGGTTCTTAATTTACCTCAAGGTTCTGGCAAAAGTTGCACGAGTCTATGGGAACTCAATTGAATTTCAGTTCTACATATCAACCTCAAACAGATGGACAAACTGAGAGAAAAAATTAGATATTGGAAGAGATTTTGAGAGCTTGTGCGCTAAAAATATGGAGGAAGTTGGCACAAAAGTCTGCCATATGTTGAATTTTCTTACAACAATAGTTATCAAGCAAGCTTGAAGATGTCACCATATGAAGCACTATATGGAAGGTGTAGAACACCCTTGTTTTGGAATGAGACAGGTGAGACTCAAGTATTTGGACCCGATGTGATATAGGATGCTGAAAAGCAAGTTCAGATGATCCGCAAAAATTTTAGGGCTGCCCAATCACGAAAAAAGGCTATGCGGATAATAGACGAAGAAACCTAGCTTTTGAAGTGGGAGACTTCGTATATCTAAAAGTATCACCTATGCGAGGTCATATGCGAACTAATGTTAAAGGCAAGTTGACACCTCACTATATTGGACCGTTCAAGATTTTGGACAAACGTGGAGAAGTGGCATATAAGGTTGAGATGCCAGCACACATTTCTGATGCTCATGTTGTGTTCCACTTTTCTCATCTCAGGAAGTGCTTAAGGGTACTGGAAGAACAAGTGTCAATGGGAGAATTGAAATAAGAGGCAGATTTGATCTATGCTGAGCAACCTATCCAAATCATAGATATGAAGGAAAGAGTCATGAGGAACAGGAGAGTCCATTGGTACAAAGTACAATGGAACCACCATATGAAAGCCGAAGCTACGTGGGAGCGTGAAGAAGACCTCAAGGCAGAATTTCCTCATCTCTTCTCCGTGCTATTGTATCTCGAGGGCGAGATTCATTTCAAAGGAGTAGGTTCGCAACACCCTCATTTTTAGTATAATGCATTGCATACATTATCAAGCATACATTATTAGTAGAGCAAAAGAGAAGAAAATTAAATGAATATATTAAATAAAAGAATAGGGATTAGTAAGTTATAAAGAAAGAAAAAAGAGGAAAGAAAACATATATATATATGTTAAAAACAGTATATATAATATAAAAAATAATATATATATATATATAATATACATAAACAGAAATAAAAAATAGAAAAAAAAAGCAAAGCAGCTGCCGGCCAATACCGAGTCGGATTGGAGTTCGAGCGGGATCGGTCCTGGGCGTGCGCGCCAGCGCCGTAGCCGCTCGGGATTCCTGTGCGCTCTACGAGTCCCATCAGGACATTCCCCGTAAGGCCTGGCCTCCGCCTATATAAAGGCTCGTAGCCCTCAGTACCGTAATGCCTTTGCCCAGTTAGAAAACAGCATACGCCCAACTACGTAGAAACAACCCACGGTAGAGAAAAACGGGAGAGAAAACTCTAGCTGCCAGGGGAGAAAGAAGAGGCCATGGCAAGGAAAAAAAGGGAAAAGAGAGAAAAGAAGAAGAAGAGAAGGAGAATGAAGGAGTTGATGTCCTCTAGAGATCGTCGCGCCGCTGTCGTCTTTTTGCCAGTGGATCGCTGCGCCGTCTACTTCGTCTATACTATGCCTCTATCCCGCGACCCTCGAAGCCGCTGCACCTACGGTAGGATATGTTTTCCTAGACAATTTTAATGACGTAATAGATCTAATACCCAGAAATAAACCGTAGTTGCACTTATTTTATTTCAGCGACACTAAATATCGCTAAAACCCTAGTAAATACGCATGAACACATATGAACTAGCTGCATCTAATTAATAAACAACTGTAGATAATTAATTATCAAACTTTGCATGCATTCATGTCATTATTTTCCCACACTTGCTTAGTACGACATATGCTCAACCTTGCTACTCCCCCACCAACAATTTCAGGTGGTATTTGGGAGTATTCTGAGGATAATGCGGCGTTCTAGGTTGTGTGCTACCGTCGACTTGCTTGTGGTTATGCTTAGAGTCGCGCCATCCCCTTTGCTTAGTTTGCTTAGTTTAGATTATTTCCACTGTAGTATTATTCATATTAATCATTAGAGTTTGTAATTTGAGGATTATTTGAATATTTAATAAAAGTACTTATTTTCTAGTTGTGTTGTGGTAATTTTTTGTATATCATTTGTGATGCACTCATGTATGTGTGTTGAACATCCTGGACACACATATGCGTCGCACTTGGTTCATTTTTGGAACCGGGTGTCACAGGACATAAGATTGTTAGTTTTCTTGATGGCAACGTGGGGTATAACCAAATATTCATGGTCGAAGATGATGCATACAAAACAAGTTGTCGCTACCTGGGTTCATTGGTTTATTTGAGTGGACAATAATGACTTTTGGACTGAAAAGTGCTGGTCCTATATCCAGAGAGTTATGAATTTATATTTTCATGATTTACATGGAGTCATTCTGGAAGTCTACATTGATGATGTTGTTGTGAAATCGGATGCTAATGAACTTCATTTAGCTAATTTGTGCTTAGCCTTCGAAAGGATGAGAAAGTACGAGCTCAAGATGAATCCTTTGAAATGCGCATTTGTTGTATCAGCTGGAAAATTATTGGGTTTTATAATTCATTAACATGGCATAGAAATTGATCCCAAGAAAATTGAAGCTATACCAAAGGTACAAGCTCCATCATGCAAAATGGACATGCAGAAGTTCCTCGGCAAGGTTAATTATTTGAGGCGGTTTATAGCAAATCTGTAAGGGAAGGTTAATGCATTTACACCTATTCTTCGGTTGAAAAGTGGTGATGATTTTACTTGGGGGCCAAAACAGCAAGATGCCTTCGAGAAGATAAAAATTTGTTTGTCTACTCTTCTTGTTTTGAAAGCGCCTAGGCATGGACAGCCTTTTAGGCTTTATATTGCGGCGGAGGAGGCCGTTATCGGTGCTGTTTTGACTCAAGAGGCCGAAGGTAAAGAGCATGTCATTACTTATCTGAGTCGACGCATATCGGATGCTGAGACAAGGTACACATTTGTTGAAAAGCTATGCTTGTGTTTATATTATACTTGCACCAAATTGAGACATCATTTATTATCTAGCATGTGCACTGTAGCTTGTCGTTTATTCTTAGTGGTAGGCTTGATAAATGGGCTTATGCATTGAATGAGTATGATTTGGCTTACGAACCCTTAAAATCCATGAAAGGCCATCAAATTGTTGCTAATTTTGTAGTTGACCATCAAATTGACAATGAGAATGGTACTAATATTGATCTTGTCTCTTTAGTACCATGGAGATTATACTTTGATGGTTCTGTTTGTAGCAATGGCCAAGGTGTTGGTGTTGTTTATATATCTCCTCATGGTGCGGTTTTTGATGCCTCATGTCGTCTTGAATATTTTTGCACAAATAATCAAGCCGAATATGAAGCTACATTATTGGGTCTGGAACTTTTACTTGCTGTAGGTGCTACACATACTAAGGCTTTTGGTTATTCGCTATTAGTGGTGCAACAAGTATCCATGGTCTTCCAATGTCTTGATGGATGACATAATGCTTATCTCGATAAGTGTCTATATATTATTCCACCTTAGATTATTACCAATGAGTTGGCACAACAAGCATCCGGCTATCATGTTGATCATAGTATTTTTCATATATCATGTAAGCCGATGTTTGCGCTCGCTGGCACAAGTAACGCCGAATTAAAACCCATTGATTCGGTCGTTACTAAAGAATCTGGTGCACGGAATGCCAAAGATTGGAGGACGCCTGTCGGTACCCTAAAAACCATACACCCCCTGAGGTTACAAAGATCTCAAGGGAAGGACGTCTATTCAAATTGAAGACCCTCGGAGGCCCACTTGTCAGACATAACCGGACCTGCTTCTCCAACATGGTTAACCCCTAGGTTGCCACGTGTACTGCCAGACCGGAGCCACTACCCACAAGGGTGAAGCTCCGGGCTAGGTACCGAAACGGCACCTCTGGATTTAACCCCTGACCGAGAGAAGCTCCAGACCTGACACGTGCCAGGCCACCCCGGAGCTTCCCGCTACCCACAAGCAAGCTCCGGAGCTGCCACGTGTCCATACGTTAGAGCTGGCCGCTTCGAACCTCCGGGAGACATTGTAACGGCTCCGGATCTTCAAAGGACAGCCGCGGACTTCAAGACCCAATTAATTATCATTAATTCCACGTTAATGACACTTAATCGGACAATCTTAACACCTGTAACGGCACTGTCGGAGCCGTTATAGGGTTGTTAACAACAATTAATCTCGTGTATCAATATTAGTAACCGCCAGGGCTACATGTCGGGCCAGGCTGACTTGTAACGGTTTGTCCTTGTACTATAAAAGGACAAACCGACGATACACGGGGGGATCGGACTCTCGAACGCTCTCAAGCTCACAAGTTAATACAACACACACACACACCCGTGGAGTAGGGTATTACGCTCAGGCGGCCCGAACCACGTAAACCACTGTGTCTCTCGTGTCCAATAGTGATTCACCTTCTTGAGTCTCCGCGCGCCCAAACCGAACTACAAACTCCTTCAACACTTTAGTAGTGTCAGGGGATCTGCCGACTCCAACAGTCGACAGTTGGCGCGCCAGGTAGGGGCGCCTGAGATTTTCAAGAATGGTGAATTCTGCGGCTCGATCATCCAACGGGCAACCTGCTGCTCAGGCTGTTGGAGGCAATCCCTCCAACATGCAGCCACCGGCAGGAGCCTCAGCACCAGCAGGAGTCACACTCCCACCACCACCATCTTCTCCGGCAAGACGTGCCGAGCAACATGATGGTGCGCTGGCGTCACATACTGCGCCGGCAAGTCGTGACAACCTAGAACACACGCTCCATGCAGCGCGTGCTCTTCTCCAGCGACCACCACCTCCGGATGCATCTCAAGGTGCCATGGAGCAATGGAGGGCTGATGTTGAGCATTTGGTCGCAGCAGCGGCCGAACGCCTCAACAACCAGGGTCCACCTCCTTCAGGGCGGGCCCCGTCGCAGCGACGGACGTTGTCTGGAAGACTTGGTCCGCATGTCTCCAACAACCGAAGACGAGCTGCGTCACAGCAAGTGACGTCGTTGCCCTCTGGGGCACGACGCACCCATACTGCATCTCGGCTTTCGACACATGACCTCCGAGCGGAGCTTGATCGCCGATACCGCCAACAGGATGGCCGTGTCCATATCGAGCGAGCTCGAGAAAGACGGGATGCTCAAGACCTTTCTACTCTGGAAGGAGTAGGAGGAGGCTGTTCCGCCCTAGCCATGCACTTACGCATGGTTAGATGGCCACAGAAGTTCCGGCCACATTTGCCGGAAAAATTCGACGGGACTGTCAACCCCGTAGAATTTCTGCAGATATACTCCACTGCAATCTTAGCAGCTGGAGGAAACGAGGCCGTAATGGCCAACTACTTTCCAGTGGCCTTAACTGGGACTGCCAGGTCCTGGTTTATGAGCCTTCCACCCAACTCTATTTACAGTTGGGAGGAGCTGTGCCGTCAGTTCACTGCCAACTTCGGGAGTTCATACACCCGACCGGGCACTGAACTGGACCTTTTTGCGGTCGTGCAAAAAGGAGGAGAATCTTTGCGGTCATTCATCCAGAGGTTCTCTCAGGTACGTAACACAATCCCTTCTATCTCAAGCGCTTCTGTCATTGTGGCATTCAGACAGGGTGTGCGAGACAAGAAGATGTTGGAGAAGCTGGCGATCAAAGAGATCACCAGCATCACGGAGCTCTTCAGCTTGGCTGACAAATGTGCCAGAGCTGCGGAGGGTCGTGAAATGCACACCAAACCAGCCTTGGAGGATCATAAAAAATCCTCCAAAGAAGAAGCCGCTACCTCCGGGAGTGGCAAGAAGAAAAAGAAGACCAACGGCAAGAAGAAGCTGTCGGCCGGCACATCCAACGTTGCAGCCACTGCAACTCCTGGTGGCCGGGGGCCACGCCCTGAGAAGCGATCTCGACCGTCTTCCGAAGACAGTGGCAAATCCAAAATGTGGTGCCCCATTCACAAAACGGGCAGCCACAGGCTGGAAGACTGCCGGGAGGTCCAAAACCTTGCCGAGCGCTACCACAAGCGCCGGGAAGGGTCTCCCTTCCGACAGAGGGAGGAAAAACAAAAGGTCGATGAAGCTCCGGCTGAAGAGGAGTTAGGGTTTTAGGACCCCAAAAAGGTCCTGAAAGCCGTCTACACCTCCGTCGACGATGACTCCGACGTCTCCGACAACGAGCGTCGGAAAACCATGAACACCATCTTTGGTGGATCATGGGACATCACTTCTCGTCGTGTCATCAAGACTATGCGACGGGATATGGCTGCTGTAGCTCCTACAGCTAGACCGGAGCCACATCGAAAGTGGATGGATACACCCATCACTTTTAATGCTTCGGACTGTCCACAAAGCATGGTCGGAGCTGGCCAATTACCCTTGATGGTATCTCCCACCTTCAACAACATCCAGCTCCATCACGTCATGGTAGACGGAGGTTCGGGGCTTAACCTTATCAGCTTCGAAGCTTTCACTAAGCTTCAGCTCCGACCTTCGGACCTCCAGCCCTCTCGACCTTTCTCCGGAGTAGGTCCGGGGGCCATTACCCCACTCGGAGCTATTACTCTCCCCGTTACCTTCGGGACCCAGGAGAAGTATCGCACCGAGAAGTTGGTCTTAGACGTCGCTCAGATCAACTTACCATTCAACGCCATCTTGGGTAGACCTGCCCTGTACAAATTCATGGCAGCTGCTCATTATGGATACCTGGTGTTGAAGATGCCAACACCAGTAGGCGTTCTCCGGATCCGCGGAGATCGTACTGCCGGCGTAACTGCTCTGGAGGAACTCCACGCACTCACCACGGCGCAAGAGGAGGACTCCAGACAGGGGCAAGCTCCGAAACCCCCGAGCATTCGTCAACGAGGCTCGACCTCTGCACCCCGTGTGCAGCCAAGCGGCGACACCGACATTCCCGTCAAAGTCGTCCAAATTGGTTCCGATGCCGCTCAAACCACCCGTATATCAGGAGGGTTGAACGACAAATAGGAACTCGCACTCATCACTTTCCTCCGGGCTAACGTTGACGTGTTTGCTTGGCAACCGTCACAAATGCCTGGGATCCCCAGGGAAGTGATTGAGCACAATCTGAAGATTTACCCCGACGCTCGGCCTGTGCATCAGAAACCTCGGAAGCAATCTGTGGAGCGACATAACTTCATCCGACAAGAAGTGAAGAAGTTGCTCGAAGCCGGATTCATCCGAGAAGTCTTCCATCCAAAATGGCTGGCAAACCCAGTCGTTGTGCCCAAGGCCGGCGGGAAACTTCGGATGTGCATCGACTACACCACACTGAATAAGGCATGTCCAAAAGATCCATTCCCACTACCTAGAATAGATCAGATAGTGGATTCCACCTCCGGGTGCGAGTTACTGTGTTTTCTAGACGCATATTCTGGATATCATCAAATAAGGATGTCTAGGGAGGATGAAGAGCATACTTCATTCATCACAGTGGATGGATTATATTGTTACACAGCCATGCCTTTTGGTCTCAAGAATGCAGCTTCAACTTTTGTACGAGCTATGTACAAAACTTTCAAAGAACTCATCAGAGACATAGTGGAAGTGTACGTTGATGACATCGTGGTCATAGTCAAGAACAAGGAGTCCCTCTTGGACACCTTGCAGGCTGTCTTCGACAAGCTGCGGGCCACCCGCACGAAGCTAAACCCAGACAAGTGCGTCTTCGGGGTTAGTTCCGGAAAGCTTCTTGGTTTCCTGGTAAGTCACCGGGGCATAGAGGCTAATCCGACGAAGATAAAAGCCATTGAAGACATGCGGCCCACAACCCGCATCAAAGACGTCCAAAACATAACTGGATGTCTAGCAGCCCTCAGCCGGTTCATTTCAAGACTAGCGTAAAGGGCACTTCCCTTCTTCAAGTTACTGAGGAAGTCCGGACCATTCCAATGGTCTGAAGAAGCAGAGAAGGCATTCCAGGAGCTGAAACAGTTCCTCACCACCCTACCAGTCTTGGTAGCTCCGAACCCTGGTGAGCCTTTATTGCTTTACATTTCAGCTACTGACGAAGTCGTCAGTATGGTTCTGGTTGCGGAGAGACCGGAACTACCCAATACTCAGGAATCCAGACCCCTTCGGGAGGGTCCGGAGGTTCCTGAAAGCGGGTCTGGGTCCCAGCTCCCAGACTTGAACCCACAAGAAGCCACTTCAGAGGACCCGGATCCCTCCGAGAGGATCCAGGTCATTCCTGAAGAAGCTCCGGGTTCCTCCACCCAGAACCCGGAGGTCCCCGAAGAGAGTCTGGACCCCTCCGAGAGGGTCCGGATCAATGAAGAGGAAGCTCCGGACCCCTCCGGGAGGGTCCGGACCATTCAACGCCCGGTATACTTCATCAGTGAAGTGTTACATGATGCCAAGACTCGATACCTAGAGGTGCATAAACTGCTTTATGTAGTTCTTATTGCCTCAAGGAAGCTTCGACACTATTTCCAAGCTCACAAAGTCTCGGTGGTGACCTCATATCCACTTCGAGCGATACTGCATAATCCCAATTCAACTGGGAATATTGCAAAGTGGGCAGCGGAGTTGGCTGAATTCGATCTTGAATTCATTCCAGGACAAGCAATTAAGAGTCAAGCGTTGGCAGATTTCGTGGCAGAATGGACTCCCTCTCCATTAAACCCTGGGGGCCCCAGCGAGCAGAAGACGGAACCTCAAGTTCCAACCTTCACTAAGCCTCATTGGACCCTTTACTTCGACGGCTCCATGCAGAAGCAGGGAGCCAGAGCTGGAATCCTTTTCCTCGCACCAACCGGGGAGAAGGTGAAATACATGGTACACCTTGACTTCAAGGCAACCAACAACATGGCGGAGTACGAAGCACTCATCTATGGATTAAAGGTGGCACTATCATATGGTGTCAAGCAGTTGCTAGTCAAAGGAGATTCACAACTTGTCATCAAGCAGGTGAAGGGTGAATGCTCCTGCAATAATCTCCAGCTGGCTGCTTACCTCCTTGAAGTCCAGAGGCTTCAGAAGGACTTCGAAGTCCTAGACCTTCACCATGTTCAGCGTGCTCACAACGCTGAAGCTGACGAACTCTCGACCAAGGCGTCAACAGGAGCTCCGGCTCCTGATGGAACCTTTGTCCGGAGGTTGTCAAAACCCACAGTTCAGCCTGCCGAACTGAACGAAGGGGGCGAGATCAGCATCCCGAAGCTGACAGTCCCGATGGCCCTGTTACCATGGCAGCCATCAAGGGTCGTAGGTGCTGCCGGAAGCTCCGAGCAACCCAGCACGCAAGACTCAAATGCTCAAGTCAGTTCCGATGCATGGATCTCGGAGATCCGGAGCTACTTGAAAGACAACATCCTTCCTGACGATGATGTATCCGCTGACCGGGTAGTCAGATTGGCTAAAAGATACACGTTGGTAGAAGGGGATCTCTACCGGCGCGGTGCCAACGGCATCCTAATGCGGTGCATCACAAGGGAAGAAGGCTGCGAGCTCCTCGCAGAAATCCATGGAGGCGAGTGTGGGAACCACGCATCTTCCCGCACGCTGGTCGGAAAAGCCTTTCGGCACGGCTTCTACTGGCCTACAGCGCTCCAGGATGCCACTGAGCTAGTGAAGAAATGCAAAGCATGCCAATTTCATGCAAAGCAAATTCATACATCTGCTCAGTCCTTACAAATGATACCTCCTACATGGCTTTTCGCTGTGTGGGGGATGGACATCTTGGGACCCTTCCCAAGAGCCGTCGGAGGTTACAAGTTCCTGTACGTCGCCATTGACAAGTTCACCAAGTGGCCGGAAGCTACTCCTGTTGTGACGATCAACAAACAATCTGCAATCAATTTTCTACAATCCATCGTGAGCAGATTCGGAGTCCCAAATAAGATCATCACCGATAATGGGACTCAATTCACAAGCTCCGCATTTCAAGGATATTGCGAAGACCTCGGCATACAAGTTTGCTACGCTTCTGTAGCTCATCCTGCCAGCAACGGGCAAGCCGAGAGAGCAAATGCAGAGATCCTTAAAGGACTCAAAACACGCACTTACGAGCGCTTGAAAAAGCACGGAGCCAATTGGATCGAAGAGCTTCCGCCCACTCTATGGGCCAACAGGACTTCTCCAAGTCGGGCAACCGGAGAAACCCCCTTCTTTCTGGTGTACGGAGCTGAAGCGATCCTTCCTCCGGAAATCACCTTGGGTTCCCTCCGAGTCCGGACCTTCGACGAAGCCGCGCAGGACCAGCTCCGGCGTGAAGACCTAGACCTCCTCGAGGAGGGAAGGTGCCAAGTAGCTGTTCGGAATGCCAGATACCGCCAAGCTCTACGGCGCTATCACCAGCGGCATGTACACAACCGACAGCTCGAGGAAGGCGATCTGGTGCTACGGAGAATACTATCCAGAGAAGGGCAAAACAAACTCTCCCCCGGCTGGGAAGGGCCCTTTCGAGTGATCAAAGTATCCCGTCCCGGAAGCGTTCGCTTGGCTACCGAAGATGGGACACCTCTCCCAAATCCTTGGAACATCGAGCACCTCCGTAAGTTCTACACTTAATTCCACGGAGGTGAGTCTTAAGTAACTTGAAATGTATGTTATAGAGTCATTGTACAGAGTCGGGTAGTTCCTCCGGGAGAGCAGCCGGACTTTTCCCGAAAGGTTTGAAAAGCTCATGCAACACTTGATACAGTCTCCGGACTAGAAGTGTGGCTAACTACCCTGGGTCAAACGAGAAACCAAACACACTTAGCCTGGTTCCGTACCCTAAGAGTGTACTTGTTTCCCCTGTACCCCGGACCTATAATGAAAGACATCTTCATGTGAAATAGACTCCACGTGCATTCATTTTTGCATAGGCTCGACATTTTTATTTTTCTCTTTCTTGTCTATAACAGAAACGTGCAATTCTTAAGAAGCTCTAGTTTGACCGGTTTACGTACGATTTGAGTTGAATTGTCAGATTTTTTAGATTTAAATATCGTCTGTGGCCAACTCGCCTGAAAGCCACCAAGCCATTCTAGGGCCGGAGTGCGCTATCGACTTAGCCTGGTCAAGCACCCTAAGTACGCCACTCTACCTACACCCCGGCAGGCCGAAGTAAGGTGGGTCCATGGACAATTGGATCTAAAAGAAAATACAATTCATCCAGTCGTATTAAAAATCGTGTTCAACTTAAAATTTTCTTGAGAACCGTAAGCCGCGACGAAGTTATAGACAAGGAACGAATTTTACTATTTTTCTTGGCTTAAGTGTGCAGGAAAAATGAACCCTACGTTGATGGAGAAAAACCGGAGCTAACCAAGCTCCGACTCCCACCAGGGCGTCAACCGTCGGCGTTGACTAAAAGATGGTGAGAAGACCCTATCGCTAGAGTCTGTTGCCAACAAACCAAGTGTGGCAAAGGTCATTGCCGGAGCTGCTAAGCTCCGACACCTTGGAGTATTAACTATCGACGCTCAACGTGTTGATAGAAGCTATTGCCGGAGCTACTAAGCTCCAGTGATGGACAGTGTCGGAGCTTCTAAGCTCCGACAACTTCAGGGGACCTTCACTATCAAAAACTTCGGACCTAAATTCCACAAGTTCAAAGCAAATTCGTCTTCAACAAAACTCAACATCCTTTTGGTACATGTCCACAATCAAATTGTGCACATCTACCAGGGGGCCAAGTGAAGATAAAGATGTTGAAGACAAAAAAAATGAAATTCACAAAAAATTGGGGATTTCATTTCATCTGAAGACCGGAGATTACATCTGGAGACAAGAGATTACAAAATTGAGGAAGAAGAGAAGATACAAGTAAAGGCTAAGAGAGACAGTCCTAGACCCTATGGAAGAACTCGGCGACCTTCTGGGCGACCTCCGACACGCTGGCTCGGGTAGCTTCGCCTTCTCCTTCGACGGGGCCTTCAAGCACCGGTTCCAGAGGAAATCGAGGGTTCCGGCTGGTGTAGCACGTCAACACATATTCTGTGACGTTCCTAGCCAGGGATTGCCCCTCGACCTCCAGTTGGTCCGCGATGACGTCGCCCACCTTGGAGAGCTTGCTGCCCGCGGTGCTCAACGCTTGCAACGCAAGGTCCGGCTCCGGCTCCGGATCATCCGGGAGCACGGGGCTGAAACCCATCGGCGCCAGCGCATCGTCGGCCTTGCTCAGGAACTCCCAAATTTGCAGGGAGTCCGTCTTCCTCAGGTTCTTCATCTCTTCCAGGGATCTCCGGGCCGCCGTCAGCTCCGAATTCTCGCGGGAGAGGCGCTCAACTTCTTTGGCGTTTTGCTGGATCTTCGCAGCAACCCGCTTCTCAAGCCTTCCGAGCTCCTCCTCCCGGAGGTGGATCTTGTTCCGACGGTCGACCAGGTCCTTCTCCCTAGCCTCTACTTTCTTCTCCCGGGCGACAAGGGCACACTCGTATTCGTAGAGTTCCTGCCCCCGCACCCAGGTCTTCTCCTCCTCCTCGAGGCAGCGCTCTTCCAATTTCTTAGCACGCTCCTCGAGGCCCTTGTCCGCCAGAGTTGTTTTCTCGGCGAGCTCTTCTTCCCGTCGCAAGACGTCATCCCGTAGCTCCAGGAGTTTTTGCTCCTCATCCTCGAGCCGTCTTTCCCTTCCTTCAAGTGCCTCTCGGCACTTGATGAGTGCGGTGCTGATGGCCTCGAGCTGATCAAACCGAGCATTGGCCGCGTCGTTAGCAGCCTTAGCTTGGTCGTGGAACTCCCGGGATTGAGCGTCGAGGGCGTGAGTCATGCTCTCCCTCTCGTCCAGCAGCTCACCCCAGAGCTCCAGGCGGATCTTCTCCCGCCTAATCCATTCCTTGTCATCCGCAAGCCTCGACTGCGCCAGCTTAATCTCGAATTGGAGCCGATTACGCCACCGCCTAAGGGTTTGGCGCTCCTCTTCAAGAGCCTTGCTGTCGTGGAAGAAGGCCAGTTGGACCTGACGTAGACTGGAGCAGGCGTTATCGATGGACATCGACAGAGGGATGGGCTCCGGACCTACTGGGGTCTCTTCCGCTGGTTCCAGCGGGTCTTCACTTACAAAAATTGGGTCCCACTCTACGAGAGTGGAACCCCGAGCTTCCAAAGTACTAGGGCCCTCCTCCGGGATGGCCTCAGTCGCCATCAAAGGAGGTCCCGCCACCAAGTCTTCATTTGCCCCCTCAGGCTGGGGGCCGGCGACTTCGTTCAGGCACTCTGGCTCTGCCACAGGTACCATCGACGTCGTCGCCTCCACTGGCTCCGGCCGGGACACTTCTTCTGAGGGAGGCTCAAGCTCCCTCACCTCTCCAGCCGCCGGCTCTGCGGCCGGCGCTCCAACAATCACCGGCTCTGCGACCGGAGCTTCGGAAGTAACCGGCTCAACTGCCGGAACTACTTCAGCTTCCGGCTCGCATGCCGGAGCTTCAGCCACCTCCGGCTCAATCGCCGGGGCTTCAGCACTTTCCGGCTCCGAAGCCGGGACTGCTACTTCCACCGACTCAATAGTCGGAGCTTCTACTTCTGCAACACCAGGACCCGGAGCTTCCACCTCCGGAACGGGTGCCGCTGGCGCATCTTCAATCCCGTGGTCCGGCGCTACCACGGGAACTTCTAGAGACGAGTCGAGGTCCATGACCACGACAGCCGGCGCCGGAGCTGTCGTAGCCTCCGCTTGGGGCGGCACCGGAGCTGGAGGAGAAGCCCTCGCAGCCTCAGACACTGTGGCTGAGGGCGGAGCTTCACTCCCCTTCTTGGGAACGCTGCAGATAAAGAACGAAGAAATTGAGCAAACAGATGCTACAATTAAAAGTTAATCGAGGTAAGAGAGAAAAATTACCTTGGGAGGCTCACGCACCAGCTTGCGCGGAACCTCTTTCCCGGACGATCCGGGCTGGCCACGGTCGGCATAGGAGCTCCGGGAGGACTCCCAGGACTTGCCGTAGCCGCGGGCGTTTCCCGGGTCGGTGCTCTCCTTGATCGGGAGGAACTCCTGGACCTGGAGGCCCTCACCGCTTCTCGTGCCAGAGTCGCGTGCCCGGAGCTGGCACCTCCGGAGGGATCCACCACGGGGACAGTCGCACTCCGGGAGGATCCCACCGCCGGAACAGTAGCGCTTCGGAAAGACCCCACCACGGGGACAGCCGCCACGGCGGCAGTGGATCTTCCTTCCTGAGGAGGGTGAACCTGAGGGGAAGCGGCAGGCCCGACGGACCTTCCGTCAGCATGTCGCAGCTTCCTCTTCCGGCTCTCCGGCTCCTCCGCCAACTCTTTGCCCTTGCCGACGACCTCAGCTCTTGGCTGTGGGGCAGGGGCGGAGCCGCCTTCAGACAACCCGGGGATCGCCAACCGGGTGGTTGATCTTCTCTCGACGACACCAAGGTCGTCAAGCGCGGGCATCTTTCGCCGGAGCTCCTTGCTGAACTCAACTTCCACGTTCAGAGGGAGGAAAGCCGGCGGCGGAGTCAAGTAATCTCCGTCAACGTTGATGCCGTGCTGGAATTTCTTGAGGTGAAACTCCAAGGACTTCCCCACCATGCTGGACTTCAACCCGGTCTCAACCCGGTCCTCGTCCATCACGCTGTTGAGGGCCCAGGCGAGCTTCTCCCTCCTCTTCAGCGGCGCCCACCTGTTGGACAGGAAGTTGCAGAACGCCGCCTGGGGAGTCAATCCTCCCTCCACACATTGGCGGATTCTGGTCAAGACAGGGTCGAAAGCTCCCGCCAGCACCGGAACTTCGCTCCACACCGATGTGTCAATGTCGGGCAGACCGTCTGGCAGCTCCAACCGCTCATGCTCTTCCACCCGGACGACTACCCAATCTTTCTTCCAGTCATCCCATTTTCCGGAAGGGAATGACCGGAGGTACTTGAATGGGCACTTCTTGCGCTTCACGAAGTAGTAGAAGCCAAGATACTCGTCGCTTCGGCCGGTGGTTTGGACGGTGAAGAAGGTTCGGAAGAGCTCGATGCAGGGAGGGATGCCCACCCACATCTCGCAGAAGTGGACAAAGATGGACACAAGGAGAATGGAGTGAGGGCCAAGGTGGTATAGCTGCAGACCATAGAAGTCCAGCAGCATCAAGAAGAAAGAAGAAAACGGTGGGATCAGCCCCACCATGGCGTACGAGGAAAAGTACACCATCTCTCCATAGTGCTCCTTTTTAAAGGGAAGCTCTCCGCCGGCGCGGACCGAACGGTTGAAGAAGTTCGAAGACCACCCCATGAGGGCCCGGACCTTCTTCAGATCACTGTCCGTCTTCAAGCGACTCTCACGCAGACCCAACTCCATCGCGGCATAGCTAGGCAAGAGAAGAGGAGCAAAGTACAAGTCGGGAGTTTGAGCGCAAGAACAGATGGGAAGCGTAAAGAACTCCCGACGGTGCGCTTTCCTTCTTAAGTAAGCCCTCGCAACGCTTGGATGGAAACTGCAGGGGAGTCAAGGATACTACTCAAGAATTCAACCCTGCCGATGACTAGGGGGCCCGGGACCACCCTGACGATCAAGTCAAGGCTCTTACCCAGGCGAACAGTTGTCATCACGAGGCGGGAAACCCAAAGGCGGCGAACTGACAAGGCACGCGGAACCGATACGGTTTTCGTATCGGGAATCGGCGACCTTCAATTGCGAGAGATCCGCACATCAAAGATCCTATCTGCTGCCTGAGGTGCGCCACGCGTCGGGACTTAACTGTAAAGCCCTGCCAACGGCACCTCCGAAGACCCTTGAAGACCCAGTTCAAGAGTCGCGAGTATGGACCCACCTCCGACGGAATGACTTCACCCCGGTGACTTTCCCCGGAGGTAGGTCCAGGGGGCCACTGTCGGTACCCTAAAAACCATACACCCCCTGAGGTTACAAAGATCTCAAGGGAAGGACGTCTATTCAAATTGAAGACCCTCGGAGGCCCACTTGTCAGACATAACCGGACCTGCTTCTCCAACATGGTTAACCCCTAGGTTGCCACGTGTACTGCCAGACCGGAGCCACTACCCACAAGGGTGAAGCTCCGGGCTAGGTACCGAAACGGCACCTCCGGATTTAACCCCTGACCGAGAGAAGCTCCGGACCTGACACGTGCCAGGCCACCCCGGAGCTTCCCGCTTCCCACAAGCAAGCTCCGGAGCTGCCACGTGTCCATACGTCAGAGCTGGCCGCTTCGAACCTCCGGGAGACATTGTAACGGCTCCGGATCTTCAAAGGACAGCCGCGGACTTCAAGACCCGATTAATTATCATTAATTCCACGTTAATGACACTTAATCGGACGATCTTAACACCTGTAACGGCACTGTCGGAGCCGTTACAGGGTTGTTAACAACAATTAATCTCGTGTATCAATATTAGTAACCGCCAGGGCTACATGTCGGGCCAGGCTGACTTGTAACGGTTTGTCCTTGTACTATAAAAGGACAAACCGACGATACACGGGGGGATCGGACTCTCGAACGCTCTCAAGCTCACAAGTTAATACAACACACACACACACCCGTGGAGTAGGGTATTACGCTCAGGCGGCCCGAACCACGTAAACCACTGTGTCTCTCGTGTCCAATCGTGATTCACCTTCTTGAGTCTCCGCGCGCCCAAACCGAACTACAAACTCCTTCAACACTTTAGTAGTGTCAGGGGATCTGCCGACTCCAACAGTCGACAACGCCCATCATTGAATATTTACAGAATCCTAGCAAGAAAACAGATAGGTCTGTTCAGTGGCTCGCTTGTAAATATGCGCTGATAGATAATGCACTTTATCACCAAACAGTTGATGGTATTCTATTGAAGTGCTTAGATGAAGATAAGGCAAGGGTTGCCATGGGAGAGGTGCACGAAGGTATTTGTGGTACCCACCAATTAGCCCACAAGTTGAAGTGGTTGTTGCAGCGTGCAGGATTCTATTGGCCTACGATGATCAGTGATTGCTTCAGGTACTATAATGGTTGCGAAGCTTGTCAAAAATTTGGTGACATCCAGTTGGCTCCCGCAGCTATGTTACCATATATCCTAAAGCCGTGGCCGTTCCGAGGTTGGGGATTGGATTTCATTGGTATGATTCATCCTTCTTCTTCAAAAGGGCTTCGGTTTGTGTTGGTAGCCACTGATTATTTTACCAAGTGATCAGAAGCAGTACCTCTCAAGAATATGACTCACAAGGAGGTGATACACTTCTTGTCTGAGCACATTTTACACAGATTTGTTATGCCACAGACTTTGTCTATAGATCAAGGAACATCATTCATGGCAAAAGAGGTAAGAGACTTTGCTGAATCTTATAGAATAAAGTTGCTGAATTCATGTCCTTATTATGCACATGCCAATGGACAAGCCGAATCTAGCAACAAAGTTTTAATCAAGCTCATCAAAAATAAAATAAAAGATCATCCAAAGAGATGACATGAAGTATTATATGAGGCTTTATGGGGACACAAAATCTCAAGGCATGGTGGTACAAAGGTAACTCCATACGAGCTTGTGTATGGGCAAGAGGCTGTCTTACCTGTGGAGGTAAATCTGGCTGCATTGAGATTCACTAAGCAAAATGACCTATCGGCAACCGATTTTCAAAAATTTATGATGGATAATATTGATGAGGTCGCCGATAAGCGGTTGCTCACTCTGAAAGAAATAGATTTGGAGAAGATACGGGTCGGAAGGTCCTACAATAAGAAGGTGCAATTAAAGAGTTTTCAGATTGGTGATCTAGTGTGGAAGGTAGTTCTACCAACAGGTTAAAAGGATAGAAAATTCAGAAAATGGTCACCATGTTGGGAGGGCCCCTTCAAGGTTGTGAGAGTGGTCCCTGGAAATTCATATATGGTGGAGTCTCTGGATGGGCACTTAATACCTTAGGCACTCAATGGAAAATACCTGAACAAGTTATACTCGAACATGTGACAAGAAGCATAGACGTGTGCATGCTATTACATGATTAATCCTTAAAACATGTGCCTGATATAAAATTATCAACCTAAGCATAAATGGCGATGAAGTTAGCATTGTCCTTAGGCACATGTTTTCTGGCTAGCAAGATACACTAGAAGACAAGGGGCATGTGTTCGCACTTAATTTTGACAGGTGTGATTACTGAAAACTATTGGGCGCTGAGATCATGTGGTTCAGCTAGAAGAACAGGATGTGTACTCCTGTGCCGCCAACAGCTTAGATCGCAACAGGGTGAGACTTTTTATCCGACTTCTTACTGCCCAGGACAGAGCAGATTGTCCGACCTGATCAACCTGGGTAGCGGCGTTGTATATCGTACTGTCAAAACCAATAGGTTTATTCAGCACTTTGGATAAACTGATGGAAGCACAATCAGCTGTTCGGACTCGTCCATGCACCACCTAGCGCTGTCTCAAGATCCTGGATATGATCTCGCTGCCACAATCAGAGGAGTGTGACTCTCAAAGGGTCAATGCGACACTTCCCCCAGATCTGCTAAGGAGCAGCCCGCGAAGGTTCTTGTTCGGCAGGGCTTAGGCCTCAAACTAGTGTTCTAGCAGAAGAGTATGAGACAGTGGAGTTTTTACGTAGTTCAGGGCGCAAGGAGTGTAACACCCTACTCCAGGTGGATTGTATTGCTTGGTAAGTGTGTATGCGAGTATGAGTGTATTGGGGATACTGAGTCTTGTCCTCCTAGTCCGAGCGGACCAGCAGAGATGTCTAAGTCGGTGGTTGCCCTGTCCTTTTATAGTCCAAGGCCGGACAGCTTACAAGTAGGGCCTGGGGCCCGACAAGTGGTCCCGAGGTGATCTTATCCTATACAAGATCAAAGTTTTCATGCGTACGCTGCCTCTGATCGCAGCTTGCAGACCCATCGTCTTGCTGTGTCGGACTCCAGTGGCTATGCGTAGTCGTTGATGATGGTAGGGAACGTCCCATCCGTCTTATCGTTGTAAGCTACCCACTTGGCGTTGTGGTTTAGGCTTGCGGCGCCTTCACCGCGATGTGATTGGACGCGGCGGTAGCTGACATGGGGCGTGTGCAGCATCGTGTGCCTGAGGAAGGCGCGCACCTTCAATGCGAGACTGGACATGACACACCGCCCTTTACTCTTTGGGGCCCTCGGCTTATTGCAGGTCGTGGGACACACTCCAGCTCTGGAGCCCTCCTTGGTGGGAGTGAGGGCTCAATGCCGGAGGTGGCGTAGCAGCTCAGGAGCCCTCCTTGGTGGGAGCAAGGGCCCAGAGCCGAAGGACGCGTGGCAGCTCTGGAGCCCTCCTCGATGGGAGCAAGGGTCCGGAGCCAGAGGACGCGTGGCAGCTCTATAGGACGCCGCAGCGGGGAGGCCGGGTCCAGAGCTTCTTCTTGTATTCGGGGGTACCCAGTCTTGAGGGTACCGACAGCGGCCCCCGGGCCTACCTCGGGAGAGGTGACGATCCTAAAGGTGGGGCCTTCATCTTGTTCTATAAAAGTGATGCCAGCGGGCCCCCTAGGGGGCGCCACAGCTTTGGAGAAGTGATGCCAGCGGCACCCTTGGGGGCCGCTGGAGCTCGGAGAGTGACACTGGCAGCCCCCTTGGGGATGCTGGAGCTCGGAGAAGTGATGCCAGTGGCCCCTTGGGGGGCGCTGGAGCTCGAAGAAGTGACGCCGATGGCCCCTTTGGGGACGCCAGAGCTCGGAGAAGTGATGCCAGCGACCACCTTGGGGATGCTGGAGCTCGGAGAAGTGACGCCAGCAACCCCCTTGGGGGGCGTCGGAGCTGGAGAAGCATCGTCGGTACTCCCTATGGGAGCACCAGAGCTCGAAGAAGTGACGCCAGCAGCCCTCTTTGGGGGGGGGGGGGGGGGCGGCGCTGGAGCTCGGAGAAGCATCAACGGCACCGGTGGCCCTCTTGGAGGTCATCAGAGCCGGAGAAGTGATGCTGGCGGCTACGACAGACGTGTAGAACATCGACGATAGCTCCCTGTATGTCCTGCACATACGATAGACAAAAAGTAATTTCGCTCATCGGTCACCACTTCTCTGCTCTTTAGTTTCGTTATGGCTTACGATCCTTAGCTAAGATACGGGGCATGGATAATTCAGTGTGACAGCATCCAGGGTATGGTCGCTGCCTTGCTCAGGGCATGAGCCGTCCGACCTTCTGTACTAAGCTGTCAGCATTAGGAGGTGCGCATGATTAGGGTATAGAACCAGGCTAAGCAGGTTGCACACCCTGGACCTCTAGCTCGGCGTTATCCTTTCAGAAGTTAGAACCATTCGACACCATGGACCCTGACTAAGAAAATGATCATCAGACCCAAAACACATTGCAGGTACCTCATGCGGATCCGCCTTTAGTAGGATAGCACAACTCCAACTAGGACGAGACAAGAGAAATGTAACTGGGCATATGGCAGACATATGCGAAAGTAAGCAAAAAATTAAAGCTTAATGTAAATAATTTTGCTCGTTGGTTACTCCCTTCCTACTTTTAGCCTCGTTATGTCTTACGGTCCTGAGCCAGGCTTAGGGTGCATGGGTAATTCAGTGTGATGGTATTCAGGTTATGTTTATCGCCCTGTTCAGGAGTGTGTGCCGTCCGACCCACTGTACTCAGTCATTAGCGCTGAACAGGAAAAGTGTACATGCTTAGGGTGCAGGACCAGGCTAAGCAGGCTGTACACTATGGACCTCCCACGGGCGTTAGCTTTTCAGGGGAGTGACCATTCGGTGCCACAGGCTCTCGAGCAGTAAATCAACCAAAGAACCCAAATACATCACAGGAACCTCAAGCAGACCCGCCAGCAGCAGGATTGCATAACTCCACTAGGCGCGAGATGGAGAGAGAGTGCCCGAGCATATGACAGAGAATATGCGAGAATGAGCATGATTTGACGATCATAAAATTAATGTGTAATTCAATGAACATAAACGGAGCATAGGGCAAGACAGTGGTTCTTCTAACATGGTAATCATAGGACGAGGCAGGCTTTACAAGAAGGCAACGACCCGCTCCGGATGACAAGGGAGAAAAAATGTACAGGCCTAGGGTATGGAACCATGCTAAGCAGGCTAGAACACTCTGGACCGGACCCACCGGAGCTTAGCTGCTTCGAGCGCTGCTCCTAGATGCTATGAAACCCTTTTCAGAGAAAAAAAAACTATCCTACCACTATGCCCAGGGTGAAGCTTTACCAAAGTGGTGCTGGGAAGGCAAAGTGTACACGCTTAGGGTGCAGGACAAGACTAAGCAGGCTGCATACTCTGTACCTCTCACCGTGCCAAAACTAAAACTTACAGCGAATCTTAATGTCGAACTTATCGTAACGCCTTGGTGACGTCTTTGTCATCGTGGTGGCAGGAAACCGCTTGACGTCCTGCCCATGAGACCCTTAGAGGGCCCCTAGTAGGTGTGGCTAACTGGTTGGGCACACCTACCACTTAGTCACAGGATGTCGTCAGTGGGCCCCTGGTGGAGCGCAGGAGCATGGATAGTTGACACTGGCGGTGATGGCAATGAGGTAGCGACCGAACCGAGGCGGCACCCACCCTCAACATGCAGAACGTCGATAGCGGGCACTCTGGGAGGTGCCAGAACAAGATCCTCTGGCGGCGCCCACCATCAACGCTAAGAAACATCAACGGCGGGCCCCCCTGGGAGGTGCCAGAGCTGGATGCTCCGGCATTACCAATCATCAAAATGAAGAATCGTTGATGGCGGGCCCCTTGGGTGGTGTCGGTGCGGGCTGCTCCAGCGTCGCCCATCGTCGCTGTAGAAACGTCAACGACAGGCCCCTTGGGTGGTGCCTGAGCTGGCTGCTCCGGCGTCGCCCATCATCATTGTAGAAATGTCGACAGCAGGCCCTTGGGTGGTCTCAGAGTTGGATGCTTCGGCGTCTTCCACCATCTTCGTGTAGACATCAGCGGCAGGCCCCTTGTTGGGTGCCCGAGCTGGATTCTTCGGCGTCGTCCACCATCTTCGTGTAGACGTCAACGGCAGGTCCCTTGGGAGGTGCCAGAGCTGGATGCTTCGGCATCGCCTCACCATCGTCACGTAAACATCGACGGCGGGCCCCTTCGGAGGTGCCATAGCTGGATGCTCCGGCATCGTCCACCACCTTCGTGTAGACATCGAAGGCGGGCCCCTTGGGAGGTGTTATGGCGGGTTGTTCATATCGCCTTGGTGACGTTGTTGTCACCGTGGTGGCGGAAAACCGCTTGATGTCCTGCCCATGAGACCCCTTAGAGGCCCCCTAGTAGGTGTTGGGGCTGGATGCTTCGGCGGCGCCCACCATCAATGCTAAGAAACGTCGACGATGGGCCCCTTGGGAGGTACCAGAGCTGGATGCTCTGGCATCGCCAATCATCAACGAGAAGAATCGTCAACGGCGGGCCCCTTGGTGGTGCCGGAGCTGATCGGCCTTTTGCGGCTTGATCTTGTTGCTACTTGCAGGCTTGATGAACACCATGGTGGTGAAAACACTACCACATTTTTGAGGGAGAAAACCCCTACCAGGCGTGCCAAATGTTGAAGGGTCAATGCAACACTTTCCCCGGATCTACTAACGAGCATCCCGCAGAGGTTCTTGTTCGACGGGGCTTAGGCCTCAAACTAGTGTTCTAGCGAAAGAGTATGAGACAGTTGAGTTTTTACGTGGTTCGGGCCACAAGGAGTGTAACACCATACTCCACGGTGGATTGTATTGCTTGGTGAGTGTGTATGCGAGTGTGTGTGTATCAGGGATTCCGAGTCTTGTCCTCCTAGTCCGAGCGGACCAGCGGAGATGTCTAAGTCGATGGTTGCCCAGTCCTTTTATAGTCTAAGGCTGGACAGCTTACAAGTGGGGCCCAGGGGCTCACAGGTAGCCCCGGGGAGATTTTATCCTATACAAGATCTAAGGTTTCTTGCGTACGCTGCCACTGGCCGCAGCTTGAAGACCCGTCGTCTTATCGTGTCGGACGCCAGTGGCTATGTGTAGTCGTTGATGATGGCAGGGAATGTCCCATCTGTCTTGTCACCCTAAGCTACCCACTTGGCAGTGTGGGGTAGTCTTGCGGCGCCTTCACTGCGATGTGTTTGGATGCAGTGGTACCTGACAGGGGGTGTGTACAGCATCGTGTGCCTGGGCAAGGCGCGCACCTTGAATGCGCGATTGGACATGACACACCGCCCTTTACTCTTCAGGGCCCACAGCTTATTGCAGGTCGTGGGACACACTCCAGCTCCAGAGCCTTCCTTGGTGGGAGTGAGGGGTCAATGCCGGAGGCCGCGTGGCAGCTCCAGAGCCCTCCTTGGTGGGAGCAAGGGCCTGGAGCTGAAGGACGCGTGGCAACCCCAGATCCGTCCTCGGTGGGAACAAGGGTCCGGAGTCGAAGGACACGTGGCAGCTCTGGAGGACGCCGCAGCGAGGAGGCCGGGTCTGGAGCTTCTTCTTGTATGCGGGGGTACCCGGTCTCTAGGGTACCGACAGCGACGCTCACCACTGATATACGCATGCTGACATGGCTAAGTCTGAAGTGGTCAACTTCCTTAATACGTGCTGCCTGCTTTGATTCACTGGATTGATGCTGAAGAAGGAAAATATCGAGATATAATTTGCAGTGTGTAACCATAATGGAAGCACATCCCTTTAAAAGCGGCAAGCATGGCGAGAGAATTTCATAGCATATGTGCAGATGGAAAGTTATCACGATACATGCATGCATGAAAATTTACTTCCCTAAGATAGTGATACGTTTCTATTTTATATTATAGAATCTTTTGCTTGTACTGGGAAATCAGCCACCCAATATATGTGTGTGTGGGGTCATGACCAGAAGAGACAATGAGATAATCAAAAACACTGTGACACCCGGTTCTGAGAATGAACCAAGTGTGACGCATAAGTGTGCCCAATATGTTCGTCACACATGCGGGAGTGCATCACAAATGATATTCAGACTAAACTATGTTTCGAATAATAAATAGTATCTTATTACGATATCTAAATAGTCTCGAATACAAGCACTAATAGTATTGTATCGGAAAAACTAAACACTAGTAGACTCCATCTCCATAGGCAATTTGACGGTAACACGCACGCCTAGTACTCCCCATAGCCCTCTGGATACTCCAAATTATCGCCTGTTACTGAATTAATGTGAGAATAGCAAGTGTGAGTACATGTCTTACTCAACAAGTATGGGAAAGTATGACATGTAGCTTAAACAAGGATGATAATAAATGGCTAATTGCATAAAAGTACATTCAAAACAGTTGAAATGTGATCTTATGATCATTAATGAGGACAAATCCCATAATAGCCAAAATACCAATACCATCATAACCGATTTCAACATATACCATTACCATCTATTCAATAACCATCCAACATAATTGACCATAAGCATCTGTAATCATGCATAACCATTCATATTCCATTCATAGCTGTTCAACTAAATCATTATCGCCAAACACATATCCTAGTTCCAATTTCCATTCAATTCTAACCATTATTCCATATCCAGGTCCAAAACTCTAATCATATGAGTGTCCAGGTTGCTCATCATCGGAAGCACGACTATCATGATACATTTACACTCTGCAGAGGTTGTACCACTTTTCCCACAAGTTCATGATTATGTTCCCTTTTGGTGAGTAAAGAATCTCAATTATGCCATCTCACACTTCCGTTGGTGTGTGGCCAAGAGATCATAAAAAAGCCTTTTCAAAGTGATTACCAGCATGTACGGACCCACTAAGGTTTCACCAAAGGTGATGTCTCCAACTGAGCACATCTATCCAAGGGCCCCATCTCGTGTCGTTCGGATCCCAGAGCAGTCCCGTCACTAATGCAAACCCAACCAACTCCCATTCTCTGAGCCTTCCATATGATCTGAATGATATTTGCAATACACTAATTAGTCAGCTAAGCCGCACCCATACTTGGCCCTCTGGTGGCACTGTAAATCCTGGATGGTCGCTACACGAATCGGTCTTTAGATCTAAAGCAAGCAAAACCTCTAAATCCTTCCAACCCATTCCACATAACTGGCTTGCTTAGATCCCTAGGTTCCATATTGCTAAAGGGTCATTATTATCAATTCACACAACTCTTATGTTCAATAGTTCATAATTAAGTCATTTAGTTAATCCCAGTTCCAATTAAGTTAAGCAAAGCAAAACTGAAAAATACCCCTCCCGACTCTCTATAATATATCTCAAGCGACAACAATGGTCATTGTAACACCCGGATTTTCGAGTATTGGTAAATTGAAAAGTTAAATGAGAATTTAGAGTTAATAATAGTAAGAAATTATTTTTGTAAAGAAATATATAAAATATATGAATCTAATCTTGCATTTTGCATTCGCCCTCAAGTATTGAAAATTAATTACCAAAATAAATACGCTAAAAATAATTTATTTGCCATAAGGAATATGAGATAAAAGAAATAGATGAAACTAAAAATATATATTTATATAGTATGATGAGGACATCACAACAGCGGAGACGCACATTGAACTGCAAGGACCAATCACAAGAGCACAAGCACGGTTAATAAATCAGCAGGTGAATTCGTTCCTAACTTCTTTTGCATGTGAGTTTGAGAATAGATTCCTATGTGATGATTTAATTGTTATTAGGAATAATGGATAATATCAACAAGTGAAGGAAAGAGGCCTTGGGAGCATGGAGAACCAGCTGGGACATTCACAAGTTGATGGAAACAGTTTACAACTCGGACTCGACTTCAACTCGGAGTCTCGGAGCAGTCCACCTTAAAATGGACGCTCAGGAGGCATAGGGACTCCGTTTTCGACGTTCTACATATGCATGGAAAGAGGATAAGATAAACTTTCCAATATTTCTGGTCCCACCTCAGAATTCCTACGGAGTCATTAGGAATCGTCGAAACAGGTCGAGTCTAGATTTTTGTTTAGTGCTACGCCACCGAATCGGGCCTTTGGGCCTCGTATCCCGTAAAAGTCCATTAGGGACGCATCTAATCGTGTTTTGGCCGAACCCTAGCCTTTAAATACTGCAGCCGACGGTCATATTCGGTGGGTTTTGCTTAGATCAATAATATCGCCATTCTACGGTTTGTGAGACCCCAACTTTGCGATTTCCGATCTGATCTTCGACGTTCTTGCTCGTGTTCTTGGTTGCACTTGCAGGGATTAGCCTTCTTAGCAAGGTCAAGCATGTACAGCACGGTTGATAACCAACGGAGCTGTGGGTTTCTGATTGCAGGGGTACTCGAACCGTTCGGGTGCCGCGAATCATCAATGTCGAGTTTTCCACCCCAATCGACTTACCTTTCGGAAGATCGGGCCTAAACCTACTCATCAATTGGTATCATATTTCCAGGTTGCCCGTGGGGTATCATTGTTTTCTTTCCATTAGATCGATTTTGTTTCGTACCTAGAGTCCACAAAAAAGCCACAAAAAAATAGATCATTTTTACCGCTTCCTAGACTATAGTGCATGCATTTTCGTTTTTCAGTTTGCATTGTTGAGTTTGCATTGGTGTGGTCGAGTCTTGTTGCTGGTTTAGCTTTGTGTTTTGGGTCCTAGTTATCGCGTTTTGTCCTTGTTTTCTTGCAGCTTGACACATATTCCACAATCCCTAAATAACAAATCGATCCACCACGTTCATCGGTTTGCCCTAGCTAGCCGCCTTGCGTGAAATGCTGCATCGCCAACCCTAGATTAGGTGACAAATCTTTGTGCCACTCATCTTTGAATCATCACACACCAGTCCATTAGTTGCTTTGCAAATTCCCGATCATTTTCATATCCGATTGCGAGTTTTGTTCTCAAACCGAGTTGGAATCAACATCCAAAAATCGTAACTCGGACAGCCTACCTTAAAACGGCCATAACTTTCGCATACGAACTCGAAATTTGGCGATTTTTTTTCAAATTCATCTACGTGAAATTTCGCATCTGATTTTCCGCCGCGTAGCCGCATTCGGCAAAATTAGATTGCCCAAATTTCCCTCGGAAGATAGGCTATTCGACCTCCGAAGTTTCAACACGAAATTTAAAGAATCTTATTGATTTTCTATAGGCCGCATATTACATCCAATTGAGCTGCAAATTTGTGTGCTTCCTACTCTGTGGTCCTGAGTAAAGAAAACAATATCAAAAAAATATTACAGAAAAGAAAAAAAATAGTGAAGAGCACGCATATTAAAGCAATTGGCATATACCACTTGGTGCTGTTTTGTTGGCTATGTCATTATGTCTTTCTTTTGCCTTCATACTTCCTTGTGTTGTGCTAGGCCCTAGGGCACTTGGTTGACCAGCAACAGTTTCCTACATTGAATATTTATTCAACTTTGTTTATCTGTTAACGATTTTCTGCTTATTAGCCACCATATTGTGCCATCCAAGCTGCACCTTTCTCTTGAGCATAACATGTACCTTTTCAATCACCCCACGCTTCGTTAGCTTATCTCACCGTCCACACCACCTGCTCTGTCGGTAAGAACACTTGTAAGAGCGTGGTAAGACGCTTGAGCGAGAGAGATTGTTTTCTTCCACCTTTCACATTGTCACTGTAGTTGATAGAGATAACATATTTTTGTTGTCTTTTGTTTCCTACTAACAATGGCAGGAGAAGACAATGATGACAAATTTGTTCAACATGCTTAGTTACGTGATATGATGAAGACCATGACAGATATGTTCGTCAAATACTACACAGCAATAGAGGAGTCATTGGCGAACTTGACTCGCCAACTTGAGTACCTTGCTCTTCGGATGAATACTTTTGAGGCTCGGTTGCCTCTCGCTGGAAGACAAGAAGACAATGCTTATGATGAACTGGAAGATCACAATAATCAGCCAAGACTTCCACTTTATCGTCGAGGTATGAGAGGTAATAATCATAACAATTATAATCGTCCTTCTGATGATCCTTTAGCTAAAGTAAAATTTACTATACCCTCCTTTTCTGATGCTTATGATGCTGAGGCTTATCTTGATTGGGAGGTGACAGTAGAGCAAAAATTTAATTCCCATCCTTTTCCTGAACAACATAGAGTTCGTCAAGCCACTAGTGAGTTTAAGGACTTTGCTATCTTATGGTGGAATGAACTTGTTAAAACTAGAACTGGTCCCCCAACATGGGATAGTTTAAAGGAAGCTATGCATGTTCGATTTGTTCCTCCATCTTTTCAGCGGGACCTTCGCAAAAAATTGCAGCGCTTAGACCAATGTAACATATCCGTAGAGGAGTATTATCAAGAGTTACAAAAGGGTATGTTGCGTTGTGGGGTAGTAGAAGACATGGATGATAAAATAGCTCGTTTTTATGGGGGGTTGAGGCATGGAATTAAGGACATAGTTGATTACAAGGAATATGATACTGTTAACAGATTGTTTCCTGGAGGAGATATGAGGACAAATATAGTATGTCCAAAAGTAAGCCTTGTAAAAAAGGGGGGTAGACTTCTTTGCCAACCTCATTGTTTTGGATTCTCAAGGATTGGACATTATGGCTTCCGGAATTGAAAAACACAGGAATAAGAAAAACATAGGAATTAAAATTGTATGTTTTTGCAATCCTATAGGAATTGAAAATATAGGAATTGAGATGAGAAGCCCTATGGCAGCATCATAGGAAAAACAAGGGAACTTGTAACATGAGCCAGGAAAGAAAAAAGAGGTTCAAGCTCATGTTAGGTTTCCTACAAAGTTTAGCAAAGGAATCCATTCCTATGGAAACTACCCTTTATTTTTTTGTGAGCCAAATGGCCATATAGGAAAAAAATCCTTCACAAATCCTATCCTTCAAAATTCCTTTGTCATTCCTTCAATCCAAAGGGAGCCTATACTTGGTATGGACTGGTTGAGGAAGCACAATAGAGTCATTAAATGTGCCAAAAAGACGGTGAAGTTGACCAATGAGAAAGGGATCACCATAGAATTTGAAGTATCTCAACATGCACCAAAGCAATTGGAGCTAAACCACATGGACGGTGCCGCAATTGAGGAGATTCCAGTGGTGTGTGAATTCTTGGATGTGTTTCCGGATGAGTTGCCAGGTATGCCACCTGATCGTGATATCGAGTTTGTTACTGATTTAATACTTGGAACTGCACCTATAGCTAAGAGGCCATATAGGATGTCTCCTAAGGAGTTAGCAGAGCTCATGAAGCAAATTCAAGAGCAGCTAGAGAAGGGTTTTATTCGCCCAAGCTCTTCACCTTGGGGAGGGCCTGTTCTTTTTGTGGATAAGAAGGATGGATCACAAAGGATGTGTGTGGATTACCGAGCTCTCAATGAGGTGACCATCAAGAACAAGTACACCTTGCCACGCATAGAAGTCTTGTTTGATCAGATGAAGGGTGCTTGTATCTTCTCCAAGATTGATTTGAGGTCAGGCTAATTCCAAATGAAGATAAGACCGTCAGATATACCCAAAACAGCTTTTCAGACACGATATGGATCTTATGAGTATACAGTTATGTCCTTTGGACTGGCAATCGCACCTGCCTAATTTATGTACCTCATGAATAAGGTTTTCATGGAGTACTTGGATAAGTTTGTAGCGGTGTTCATTGATGATATTATGATCTACTCGAAGAGTGAAGATGAACATGAGGAACACTTGAGGATCACATTGCAGAAATTGAGGGAGCATCAATTGTATGCCAAGTTTAGCAAGTGCCAGTTTTGGTTGAAAGAAGTGTCGTTTTGGGGGCATATAATCTCCAAAGAAGGAGTATCAGTTGACCCAAGAAAAGTGAGAGATGTGCTAAAATGGGAGCCACCGCAAAACATAAATGAAATAAGGAGTTTCCTTTGGATGGCTGGATATCACTGTCGATTTATCAAGGACTTTTCCAAGATAGCCAAGCCCATGACGGAGTTTCTAACGAAGGGGAAAGCTTTCCAATGGACTCAAACTTGTCGCAAAAGTTTTGAGGAGTTGAAGAAAAGGTTAACCACCACCCCAGTTTTGGTTTTGCCAGATGTAAGCAAAAGTTTTGATATATATTGTGATGCATCAAGACAAGGATTTGGATGTGTGCTCATGCAAGAAGGTCAAGTGGTAGCCTATGCATCGAGACAATTGAAGAAACATGAGCAGAATTATCCAACACATGATCTCGAACTTGCAGCCGTAGTGCATGCCTTGAAGAGTTGGAGACACTACATCCTTGGACACATGTGTGAAATTTATACAGATCATAAGAGTCTCAAGTACATATTCACGCAAATGGACCTAAATTTGAGGCAATGAAGAAGGTTGGAGCTCACCAAGGATTATGGTATGGGGATCAACTATCATCCAGGGAAGGCTAATGTAGTGGCCGATGCTTTCAGTCGGAAAGGAGTAAGTCATCAGCTCACGGTTCGAGAATTTCCATCTGACTTATCTAAGGAGTTTGAACGGTTGAATCTCGGATCTGTGGATGAGATGGGGATAATGGAGTTAAATCCGACCTTGGAGCAAGAAATTCGAGAAGGTCAGACCAAGGATGAGGAAATCCAAGAGATCAAGGAAACGACCCAAGAGGGAAGAGAATTCACGTTTGATGAGGATGACCTTGGTACCATATGGCTTGGAAAAGAATTGTCATGTCTAATGTGAAGCATATTCGAGAGACAATATTAAAGGAGGCACATGACTCGCCTTGCTCACTTCATCCCGGTTGTACAAAGATGTACAAAGACTTGAAGACATGTTATTGGTGGGCCAGCATGAAAAAGGATTTAGCCGAATATGTAGTATTATGTGATGTGTGCCAACGAGTCAAAGCTGAATACCAAGGGCCAGCTGGATTATTGCAACCATTGAAGATTCCAGAATGGAAGTGAGAAGAAATTGGGATGAACTTTATAGTTAGTTTACCGTGTACCCAGTCCGGTTAAGACTCCATATGGGTAATTGTGGATCGTTTGACCAAGTCAACTCACTTTATTCCTGTCAAGACCACATATGCCGTTGTGAAGCTGGTAGAGTTGTATATGGAGCATATTGTGTGCCGACATGGAGCACCAAAGAAGATAGTATCGGATAGAGGTTCTCAATTTACCTCTAGGTTATGCGAGAAACTACATGAAGCATTGGGAACAAGGTTGAATTTCAACTCAGCATATCACCCTCAAACGGATGGACAAACTAAGAGGACCAATCAGATTTTTAGAGGATATGTTAAGAGCTTGTGCCTTGAAGCATGGAAGAAGTTGGGACAAGAGCTTGCCGTATGTGGAATTCTCATACTACAATAGTTACCAAGCAAGCTTGAAAATGTTACCATATGAAGCACTGTATAGGAGGAAGTGTAGGTCACATTTGTTCTGGAATGAGATGGGAGAAAATCAAGTGTTTGGACATAACATGCTGCAAGAAGCTCAGAAACAAGTTCAGATTATCCACGAGAACTTGAAGGCTGCTCAATCAAGACAAAAAGGATATGCGGATAATAGGAGAAGAAAACTAGCCTTTGGAGTCGGAGACTTCGCCTACCTCAGAGTGTCACCCACGAGAGGTCATAAGAGGTTTAATATAAGAGGCAAGCTAGCACCTCGATACATTGGACCATTCAAGATTTTGGACAGAAGAGTGGAAGTAGCATATAAGTTGGAGATGCCAACTTACATATTAGATGTTCATGATGTCTTTCATGTTTCGCACCTGTACCAGAAGAACAAGTGCCAGTGGAAGAATTGGAATTAGAGGCGGATTTGACTTATGCTGAGCAACCGGTCAAGATCTTGGAAACCAAGGAGATGGTCACGAGAAACAAGATTATTAGATGGTGTAAAGTTCAATGGAAGTATCATACAGAATTGGAAGCAACATGGGAGTTGGTGGATGATCTCAAGAAGAATTTTCCATCTCTCTTTCCTTCTACGTTGAATCTCGAGGGTGAGATTCATTTTAAGGGGGGTAGGTTTGTAATACCCTCATTTTCATACATCATGCCCTGCATTCATAATTAAATATGTTTAACATTAAGTCATATAAAAATGAGCAAGTTTAAAATGAATTAGGAGCAAAACCGCACTCAGAAGTTCTAAGAAGTGTGGACTAGTCCGTTTTTGGTGCGGACTAGTCCGATTTCTTTCTGACCTCCCTCGGACATGTCCGTTTTTGTTGCGGACTAGTCCGTTTTGTCTCTGTATCATTTTCGGACTTGTCCGGTCCATTGCAGACTAGTCTGGTATCCTAATTCATTGAAATTTCTCCATGTCCCTAGACTTGTTCGACATCTAGCGGACTTGTCCGTTTTCCTCTCTGACTAAGTTCAGACTTGTCCTATATAGTCCGGACTTGTCTGATTTCTATCTGTCTAATATCAGACTAGTCTGGCCTTGTGCGGACTTGTCCGGTGATCATGATTCTGAGTTGATATTTTGTTCCACGACATGTTTTTGGGTTTTACCTTAAGTGGGCCTAAGGACGTCGTGTCTAACTCTTTTGGATCCCATGTGGGACCCCACACCGGCCTCCACCCTCTCTAAAACCGACCTCCATTGAAACCCTAGCCCTCCACCCCTATATAAACAACCCAACACCCTATTCTCACATCTTTTTGCCACTTTTAAATCACACCAAAACCCTAGCTCGTGGATAGCCGCCGCCAAGGAGGGAGAAGGAGATCCAGAGCAAGAAGAAGAAGAGGAGGAAATGAAAGAAGATCAAGAGGCCAAGATCTCCATCAACAATTCAACATCATGTTCTCTTCATCAACCCTAGATCGTCAAGATCCAAGTGTGGCCTCCAAAAACCCTTGATTCATTGGAGTTCTAAACACCTGGTACACCTTCTACTTCCTCTTTCTCACGTGAATTCAACCCAATTTTTCAAAATTCACGTTGATCTAGAAAACCCTAACTCACTGGTTCTGCATAGGGCGGACTAGTCCGGCCTACAGCGGACTTGTCCGGTCTCCTGATTCATTTAATAATGAATTAATTCCAATTTGATGTAATATCAACATGAATATGTGTAAACTTTTTAATAACCACTATAAATGATTAGTGAACATTAATAGTAACTCAATAACTAGTTTTGCTTCGCATTTGCATTAATCATGCATGTCATGACATATTGAGTAATATATGTGCACTTGTTGATTGTAATTCTTGTCTTGTATGTTTATTGCGCACTTTAGACGGATTTGCGCTAGAGAGTGTTGCAGAGGACCTCCAATACCAGAATTTTGAAGTCTTTGATCCTAACCAAGCTCAAGAGCATGCATGTCATGACATATTGAGTAATATATGTGCACTTATTGATTGTAATTCTTGTCTTGTATGTTTATTGCACACTTTAGACTGATTTGTGCTAGAGAGTAATGCGGAGGACCTCCAGTACCAGAATTTTGAAGTCTTTGATCCTAACCAAGCTCAGTAGCATGATCCCGTTTTTACAATAAATGTTTTGTTATTAAAACTGCATGCTTGTGTCAACTTGATGGGAATTCCTATGATAGGAAGTTTACTAGCTTTGTTTAACCACCCTTGTCACTTGAAATACATGGTAGAGAGACGGGAAGGGTTTTTTACCCTTGCTTCGCTTAATTAATTAGGATGGGAAAACAACTATACCATTTAATTATGCATTAATGAGATTATGGTTAATATGAACTGGTTAAGATGATATGATAATGGGTGATCTAAGCATGCCTGGTGTGTGGATGGGTTGGAAGACATGGTGGTTGCTTGATTTAGATCTAAGGACTGGTTCATGCAAGAATATGCCACGACAACAGTGCCACAACGAGGCCAAGTATGGGTGCGGCATAGCTGATTAATTAGGGTATTGCTAGTACTAGGCGGATTATTTGGCGCACCGGGGAAGGGGAGTCGGATTGGGTTTGGATTTGTGGCAGGACTCCCGGGGATAGGAATGGCACAAGAGGGGGCCCTTGGTTGAAGATGTGCTCAGTTGGAGGCATCACCACCGGTGAAATGTCAGTGGGTCCGTACATGCTAGTAGTCCCTTTGTAAAGGCTATTTTGTTATCTCTTGGCCATGCACCAAAGGAAGTGTAATTGGCATAAGAGATGTTCCTTAGTCACTGACGGGTGATGAAATCATAAACACATGGGTAAAATGGTACAAACTCTGCAGAGTATTAAAACTATCATGATAGTCGTGCTCCTGATTAAGAGAACTTGGAAGACCTACATGATTAGAGGGAACTTGGTTTTTGGATGGTTTGGTACTGGTTGTGGCATGGTATTATAGTTAATGACAATGGATATGGTTAATGGTAATGAGAAATCTGGTATATGGATGGTGGTAATAAAATATGTACTGGTATTATGATAACTACATGGTTTATGATGGGTTTACTTCACATACGTACAATATATTGCTTTTCAAATGTTTTAATATACTTTTCAGCACTTAGCCATTATTACATTCATTATTTGTATCAGCTACATGTCATACTTTCCTACACTTGTGGAGTACGACATGTACTCACACTTGCAATTCCCCCACCAATAGTTGTAGGTCAGGATTTGGAGTATCACGATGTTAATGAGGAGTCCTAGGTTGTGTGTTGCCGTCAGCTTTGCTTGTGGTGTTGCTTGGAGCCGCGCTACCCTTTTGCTTAGCTTGCTTATTTCGTTTAGCTCATATTTAGTTTATTTCTGCTGCATTAGACTTAGACTTGTCACTAATAATCATTAGAGCTGTAATTGAGGATATTCTGAATTCTGTAATAAAAGTGCTTAATTGATCTTGTTCTAGGGTAATTTTATGTATATCCTTTTGTGAATGCACTCGTGTATGTGTGTTGAACGTCCTGGGCACAAATATGCGTCATGTTTGGTTCATTTTAAGGAACCAAGTGTCACATTACTCCATCCATCCCGACTTTACAAAGATGTACAAGGACTTGAATATATGTTATTAGTGGGATGGCATGAAAAGGGACGTACCTGAATATGTTGCATTATGTGATGTGTGCCAATGAGTGAAGGTTGAACACCAAACATCAGTTGGATTATTGCAGCCATTTAAGATTCCGGAATGGAAGTGGGAAAATTTTGGTATGGATTTCATAGTTGGATTACCTCACACTTCAGCAGGCTATGATTCAATATGGGTTATTGTGGATTGGTTTAACAAATCTGCGACTTTATCCCTGTCAATACCACCTATAGTGGAGCAAAGTTGGCAGAATTCTATATGGGAAGAATAGTGTGTTTACACGGAGTAACAAAGAAAATAGTGTCCGATAGAGGTTCTTAATTTACCTCAAGGTTCTGGCATAATTTGCACGAGTCTATGGGAACTCAATTGAATTTCAGTTCTACATATCAACCTCAAACAGATGGACAAACTAAGAGAACAAATTAGATATTGGATGATATTTTGAGAGCTTGTGCGCAAAAAATATGGAGGAAGTTGGCACAAAAGTCTGCCATATGTTGAATTTTCTTACAACAATAGTTATCAAGCAAGCTTGAAGATGTCACCATATGAAGCACTATATGGAGGTGTAGAACACCCTTGTTTTGGAATGAGACAGGTGAGACTCAAGTATTTGGACCCGATGTGATATAGTATGCTGAAAAGCAAGTTCAGATGATCCGCAAAAATTTTAGGGCTGCCCAATCACGAAAAAAGGCTATGCGGATAATAGACGAAGAAACCTAGCTTTTGATGTGGGAGACTTCGTATATCTAAAAGTATCACCTATGCGAGGTCATATGCGAACTAATGTTAAAGGCAAGTTGACACCTCACTATATTGGACCGTTCAAGATTTTGGACAAACGTGGAGAAGTGGCATATAAGGTTGAGATGCCAACACACATTTTTGATGTTCATGTTGTGTTCCACTTTTCTCATCTCAAGAAGTGCTTAAGGGTACCGGAAGAACAAGTGTCAATGGAAGAATTGAAATAAGAGACAAATTTGATCTATGCTGAGCAACCTATCCAAATCATAGATATGAAGGAAAGAGTCATGAGGAACAGAAGAGTCCATTGGTACAAAGTACAATGGAACCACCATATGGAAGCCGAAGCTACGTGGGAGCGTGAAGAAGACCTCAAGGCAGAATTTCCTCATCTCTTCTCTGTGCTATTGTATCTCGAGGGCGAGATTCATTTCAAAGGAGTAGGTTTGCAACACCCTCATTTTTAGTATAATGCATTGTATACATTATCAAGCATACATTATTAGTAGAGCAAAAGAGAAGAAAATTAAATGAATATATTAAATAAAAGAATATGGATTAGTAAGTTATAAAGAAAGAAAAAAAGAGGAAAGAAAACATATATATATATAAGTTAAAAGCAGTATATATAATATAAAAAATTATATATATATAATATAAATAAACAGAAATAAAAAATAGAAAAAAAAAGCAAAGCAGCTGCCGGCCAGCGCCGAGTCGGATTGGAGTTCGAGCGGGGTCAGTCCTGGGCGCGCGGGCCAGCGCCGTAGCCGCTCGGGATTCCAGTGCGCGCTACGAGTCCCATCGGGACATTCCCCGTAAGGCCTGGCCTCCGCCTATATAAAGGCTCGTAGCCCTCGGTACCGTAATGCCTTTGCCCAGTGAGAAAAGAGCATACGCCCAACTACGTAGAAACAACCCACGGTAGAGAAAAAAGGGAGATAAAACTCTAGCTGTCAGGGGAGAAAGAAGAGGCCATGGCAAGGAAAAAAAGGGAAAAGAGAAAAGAATAAGAAGAGAAGTAGAAGGAAGGAACTTATGTCCTCTGGAGATCGTCGCGCCGCTGTCGTCTTTTTGCCAGAGGATCGCTGCGCCGTCTACTTCGTCTATACTATACCTCTATCCCGCGACCCTCGAAGCTGCCGCACTTACGGTAGGATATGTTTTCCTAGACAATTTTAATGACGTAATAGATCTAATAATACCGGGAAATAAACCGTAGTTGCACTTATTTTATTTCAGCGACACTAAATATCGCTGAAACCCTAGTAAATACGCATGAACACATATGAACTAGCTGCATCTAATTAATAAACAACTGTAGATAATTAATTATCAAACTTTGCATGCATTCATGTCATTATTTTCCCACACTTGCTTAGTACGACATATGCTCAACCTTGCTATTCCCCCACCAACAATTTCAGGTGATATTTGAGAGTATTCTGAGGATAATACGGCGTTCTAGGTTGTGTGCTACCGTTGACTTTCTTGTGGTTATGCTTAGAGTCGCGCCATCCCCTTTGCTTAGTTTGCTTAGTTTAAATTATTTCCACTGTATTATTATTCATATTAATCATTAGAGTTTGTAATTTGAGGATTATTTGAATATTGTAATAAAAGTACTTATTTTCTAGTTGTGTTGTGGTAATTTTTTGTATATCATTTGTGATGCACTCGTGTATGTGTGTTGAACATCCTGAACACACATATGCGTCGCACTTGGTTCATTTTTGGAACCGGGTGTCACAGGACATAAGATTGTTAGTTTTCTTGATGGCAACGTGGAGTATAACCAAATATTCATGGTCGAAGATGATGCATACAAAACAAGTTGTCGCTGCCTGGGTTCATTGGTTTGTTTGAGTGGATAATAATGACTTTTGGACTGAAAAGTGCTGGTCCTACATACCAGAGAGTTATGAATTTATATTTTCATGATTTACATGGAGTCATTCTGGAAGTCTACATTGATGATGTTGTTGTGAAATCGGATGCTAATGAACTTCATTTAGCTAATTTGCGCTTAGCCTTTGAAAGGATGAGAAAGTATGAGCTCAAGATGAATCCTTTGAAATGCGCATTTGTTGTATTAGCTGGAAAATTATTGGGTTTTATAATTCATTAACATGGCATAGAAATTGATCCCAAGAAAATTGAAGCTATACCAAAGGTACAAGCTCCATCATGCAAAAAGGACATGCAGAAGTTCCTCGGCAAGGTTAATTATTTGAGGCGGTTTATGGAAAATGTGTCAGGGAAGGTTAATGCATTTACACCTATTCTTCACCTATTCTTCGGTTGAAAAGTGGTGATGATTTTACTTGGGGGCCAAAACAGCAAGATGCATTCGAGAAGATAAAAATTTGTTTGTCTATTCTTCTTGTTTTGAAAGCGCCTAGGCATGGACAGCCTTTTAGGCTTTATATTGCGGCGGAGGAGGCCGTTATCGGTGCTGTTTTGACTCAAGAGGCCGAAGGTAAAGAGCATGTCATTACTTATCTGAGTCGACGCATATCGGATGCTGAGACAAGGTACACATTTGTTGAAAAGCTATGCTTGTGTTTATATTATACTTGCACCAAATTGATAAATCATTTATTATCTAGCATGTGCACTGTAGCTTTTCAAACTGATGTTATTAAATATATGATGCATTGGCCAATTCTTAGTGGTAGGCTTGATAAATGGGCTTATGCATTGATTGAGTATGATTTGGCTTACGAACCCTTAAAATCCATGAAAGGCCATCAAATTGTTGCTAATTTTGTAGTTGACCATCAAATTGACAATGAGAATGGTATTAATATTGATCTTCTCTCTTTAGTACCATGGAGATTATACTTTGATGGTTCTGTTTGTAGCAATGGCCAAGGTGTTGGTGTTGTTTATATATCTCCTCATGGTGCGGTTTTTGATGCCTCATGTCGTCTTGAATATTTTTGCACAAAAAATCAAGCCGAATATGAAGCTACATTATTCGGTCTGGAACTTTTACTTGCTGTAGGTGCTACACATACTAAGGCTTTTGGTTATTCGCTATTAGTGGTGCAACAAGTATCCAGGGTCTTCCAATGTCTTGATGGATGACATAATGCTTATCTCGATAAGTGTCTATATATTATTCCACCTTAGATTATTACCAATGAGTTGGCACAACAAGCATCAGGCTATCATGTTGATCATAGTATTTTTCATATATCACGTAAGCCGATGTTTGCGCTCGCTGGCACAAGTAATGCCGAATTAAAACCCATTGATTCGGTCGTTACTAAAGAATCTGGTGCACGGAATGCCAAAGATTGGAGGACGCCCATCATTGAATATTTACAGAATCCTAGCAAGAAAACAGATAGGGCTGTTCAGTGGCTCGCTTGTAAATATGCCTGATAGATAATGCACTTTATCACCAAACAGTTGATGCTATTCTATTGAAGTGCTTAGATGAAGATAAGGCAAGGGTTGCCATGGGAGAGGTGCACGAAGGTATTTGTGGTACCCACCAATCAGCCCACAAGTTGAAGTGGTTGTTGCAGCGTGCAGGATTCTATTGGCCTACGATGATCAGTGATTGCTTCAGGTACTATAATGGTTGCGAAGCTTGTCAAAAATTTGGTGACATCCAGTTGGCTCCCGCAGCTATGTTACCATATATCATAAAGCCATGGCCGTTCCGAGGTTTGGGATTGGATTTCATTGGTATGATTCATCCTTCTTCTTCAAAAGGGCATCGGTTTGTGTTGGTAGCCACTGATTATTTTACCAAGTGATCAGAAGCAGTACCTCTCAAGAATATGAGTCACAAGGAGGTGATACACTTCTTGTCTGAGCACATTATACACAGATTTGGTATGCCACATACTTTGTCTATAGATCAAGGAACATCATTCATGGCAAAAGAGGTAAGAGACTTTGCTGAATCTTATAGAATAAAGTTGCTGAATTCATATCCTTATTATGCACAAGCCAATGGACAAGCCGAATCTAGCAACAAAGTTTTAATCAAGCTCATCAAAAATGAAATAGAAGATCATCCAAAGAGATGACATGAAGTATTATATGAGGCTTTATGGGGACACAGAATCTCAAGGCATGGTGGTACAAAGGTAACTCCATACGAGCTTGTGTATGGGCAAGAGGCTGTCTTACCTGTGGAGGTAAATCTGGCTGCATTGAGATTCACTAAGCAAAATGACCTATCGGCAACCGATTTCCAAAATTTGATGATGGATAATATTGATGAGGTCAACGATAAGCGGTTGCTCACTCTGAAAGAAATAGATATGGAGAAGATACGGGTAGGAAGGGACTACAATAAGAAGGTGCAATTAAAGAGTTTTCAGATTGGTGATCTAGTGTGGAAGGTAGTTCTACCAACAGGTTAAAAGGATAGAAAATTCAGAAAATGGTCACCAAGTTGGGAGGGCCCCTTCAAGGTTGTGAGAGTGGTCCCTGAAAATTCATATATGGTGGAGTCTCTGGATGGGCACTTAATACCTTAGGCACTCAATGGAAAATACCTGAACAAGTTCTACTCGAACATGTGACAAGAAGCTTAGACGTGTGCATGCTAATACATGATTAATCCTTAAAACATGTGCCTGATATAAAATTATCAACCTAAGCATAAATGGCGATGAAGTTAGCATTGTCCTTAGGCACATGTTTTCTGGCTAGCAAGATACACTAGAAGACAAGGGGCATGTGTTCGCACTTAATTTTGGCAGGTGTTATTACTGAAAACTATTGGGCGCTGAGATCATGTGATTCAGCTAGAAGAACGGAATGTGTACTCTTGTGCCACCAACAGCTTAGATCCCAACAGGGTGAGACTATTTTATCTGACTTCTTACTGCCCAGGACAGAGCGGATTGTCTGACCTGATCAACCTGGGTAGCGGCGTTGTATATCGTACTGTCAGAACCAATAGGTTTATTCAGCACTTTGGATAAACTGATGGAAACACAATCAGCTGCTCGGACTCGTCCATGCACCACCTAGCGCTGTCTCAAGATCCTGGATATGGTCTCGCTACTGCAAGCAGAGGAGTGCAACTGTCAAAGGGTCAATGCGACACTTCCCCCGGATCTGCTAAGGAGCAGCTCGCGAAGGTTCTTGTTCGGCAGGGCTTAGGCCTCAAACTAGTGTTCTAGCAGAACAGTATGAGACAGTGGAGTTTTTACGTAGTTTGGGGCGCAAGTAGTGTAACACCCTACTCCAGGTGGATTGTTTTGCTTGGTAAGTGTGTATGCGAGTGTGAGTGTATTTGGGGATTCTGAGTCTTGTCCTCCTAGTCCGAGCGGACCAGCAGAGATGTCTAAGTCGGTGGTTGCCCTGTCCTTTTATAGTCCAAGGCCGGACAGCTTACATGTGCGGCCCGGGGTGATCTTATCCTATACAAGATCAAAGGTTTCATGCGTACGCTGCCTCTGACCGCAGCTTGCAGACCCATCGTCTTGCTGTGTCGGACTCCAGTGGCTATGCGTAGTCGTTGATGATGGTAGGGAACGTCCCATCCGTCTTATCGTCGTAAGCTACCCACTTGGCGTTGTGGTTTAGGCTTGTGGCACCTTCACTACGATGTGATTGGACGCAGCGATAGCTGACAGGGGGCGTGTGCAGCATCGTGTGCCTGAGGAAGGCGCACACTTTCAATGCGAGACTGGACATGACACACCGCCCTTTACTCTTTAGGGCCCTTAGCTTATTGCAGGTCGTGGGACACACTCCAGCTCTAGAGCCCTCCTTGGTGGGAGTGAGGGCTCAATGCCGGAGGCGGCGTAGCAGCTCCAGAGCCCTCCTTGGTGGGAGCAAGGGCCCGGAGCCGAAGGACGCGTGGCATCTCCGGAGCCCTCACTCCCACCAAGGAGAGGTGACGATCCTGAAGGTGGGGCCTTCATCTTGTTCTGTAAAAGTGACGCCAGCGGGCCCCCTAGGGGGTGCCACAACTTCGGAGAAGTGATGCCAGCGGCACCCTTGGGGGCCGCTGGAGCTCGGAGAGTGACACTGGCGACCCCCTTGAGGATGCTGGAGCTCGGAGAAGTGACGCCAGTGGCCCCTTGGGGGGCGCTCGAGCTCGAAGAAGTGACACCGGCGGCCCCTTTGGGGACGCCGGAGCTCAGAGAAGTGATGCCAACGGCCCCCTTGGGGACGCTGGAGCTCGGAGAAGTGACGCCAGCAGCCCCCTTGGGGGGCGCCGGAGCTTGGAGAAGCATCGTCGGTAGTCCCCATGGGAGCTCCAGAGCTCGAAGAAGTGACGCCAGCAGCTCCCTTTGGGGGGGGGGGGGAGAGGGGGGGCGCTGGAGCTCGGAGAAGCGTCAACGGCACCGGTGGACCTCTTGGAGGGCATCAGAGCCGGAGAAGTGACGCTGGCGGCTATGACAGACGTGTAGAACATCGACGACAACTCCCTGTATGTCCTGCACATACGATAGACAAAAAGTAATTTCATTCATCGGTCACCACTTCTCTGCTCTTTAGTTTCGTTATGGCTTACGATCCTTAGCTAAGATATGGGGCATGGATAATTCAGTGCGACAGCATCCAAGGTATGGTCGCTGCCTTGCTCAGGGCATGAGCCGTCCGACCTTCTGTACTCAGCTGTCAGCACTAGGAGGAAAGGTGCGCATGATTAGGGTATAGAACCAGGCTAAGCAGGTTGCACACCCTGGACCTCCAGCTCGGCGTTATCCTTTCAGAAGTTAGAACCATTCGACACCATGGACCCTGACTAAGAAAATGATCATCAGACCACAAACACATTGCAGGTACCTCATGCGGATCCGCCTTTAGTAGGATAGCACAACTCCAACTAGGACGAGACAATAGAAATGTAACCAGGCATATGGCAGACATATGCGAAAGTAAGCAAAAAAAATTAAAGCATAATGTAAATAATTTTGCTTGTCGGTGACTCCCTTCCTGCTTTTAGCCTCGTTATGTCTTACGGTCCCGAGCCAGGCTTACGGTGCATCGGTAATTCAGTGTGATGGTATCCAGGTTATGTTTATCGCCCTGCTCAAGAGTGTGTGCCGTCCAACCCCCTGTACTCAGTCGTTCGTGCTGAATAGGCAAAGTGTACATGCTTAGGGTGCAGGACCAGGCTAAGCAGGTTGTACACTATGGACCTCCCACGGGCGTTAGCTTTTCAGGGGAGTGACCATTCGGCGCCACAGGCTCCCAACCAGTAAATCAACCAAAGAACCCAAATACATCACAGAAACCTCAAGCAGACCCGCCAGCAGCAGGATTGCATAACTCCACTAGGCGCGAGATAGAGAGAGAGTGCCCGAGCATATGACAGAGAATATGCGAGAATGAGCATGATTTGACGATCATAAAATTAATATGTAATTCAATGAACATAAATGGAGCATAGGGCAAGACAGTGGTTCTTCTAACTTGGTAATCATAGGAGGAGGCAGGCTTTACAAGAAGGCAACGACCCGCTCCGGATGACAAGGGAGAAAAAATGTACAGGCTTAGGGTATGGAACCATGCTAAGCAGGCTAGAACACTCTGGACCGGAACCACCGGAGATTAGTTGCTTCGAGCGCTGCTCCTAGATGCTATGAAACCCTTTTCAGAGAAAAAAAACTATCCTACCACTATGCCCAGGGTGAAGCTTTAACAAAGTGGTGCTGGGAAGGCAAAGTGTACACACTTAGGGTGCAGGACAAGACTAAGCAGGTTGCATACTCTGTACCTCTCACCGTGCCAAAAGTAAAACTTACAGCGAATCTTAATGTTGAACTTATTGTAACGCCTTGGTGACGTTGTTGTCATCGTGGTGGCGAGAAACCGCTTGAAGTCCTGCCCATGAGACCCCTTAGAGGGCCCCTAGTAGGTGTGGCTAACTGGTTGAGCACACCTACCACTTAGTCGCAGGATGTCGTTAGTGGGCCCCTGGCGGAGCGCAGGAGCATGGATAGTTGACACTGGCGGTGATGGCAATGAGGTAGCCACCGAACCGAGGCGGCACCCACCCTCGACTTGCGGAACGTCGATAGTGGGGACTCTAGGAGGTGCCAGAGCTAGATCCTCTGGCGGCGCCCACCATCAACGCTAAGAAACATCAACGGCGGCCCCCCTGGGAGGTGCCAGAGTTGGATGCTCTGGCATTACCAATCATCAACATGAAGAATCGTTGATGGCGGGCCCCTTGGGTGGTGTCGGTGTGCGCTGCTCTGGCGTCGCCCATCGTCGTTGTAGAAACATCGACGGCAGGCCCCTTGGGTGGTGCCTGAGTTGGCTGCTCCAGCGTTGCCCATCGTCGCTGTAGAAACGTTGACAGCGGGCCCTTGGGTGGTGTCAGAGCTAGATGCTTTGGCTTCGTCCACCATCTTCGTGTAGACATCAGCGGCAGGCCCCTTTCTGGGTGCCGGAGCTAGATTCTTCGGTGTCGTCCACCATCTTCGTGTAGACGTCAACAGCAGGTCCCTTGGGAGGTGCCGGAGCTGGATGCTTCGGCATCGCCTCACCATCGTCATGTAGACGTCGACGGCAGACCCCTTGGGAGGTGCCGGAGCAGGATCATCCAGCATCGCCTCACCATCGTCATGTAGACGTCGACGGCGGGCCCCTTCGGAGGTGCCATAGCTGGATGCTCCGGCGTCGTCCACTATCTTCGTGTAGATGTCGATGGCAGGCCCCTTGGGAGGTGTTGGGGCGGGTTGTTCATATCGCCTTGGTGACATTGTTTTCGCTGTGGTGGTCGAAAACTGCTTGATGTCCTGCCCATGAGACCCCTTAGAGGCCCCCTGGTAGGTGTTGGGGTTGGATGCTTCGGCGGCGCCCACCATCAACGCTAAGAAACGTCGATGATGGGCCCCTTAGGAGGTACCAGAGCTGGATGCTCTGGCATCGCCAATCATCAACGAGAAGAATTATCAATGGCGGGCCCCTTGGTGGTGCCGGAGCTGATCGGCCTTTTGTGTCTTGATCTTGTTGCTACTTGCACGCTTGATGAACACCATGGTGGTGAAAACACTACCACTTTTTTGAGGGAGAAAACCCCTACCAGGCGCGCCAAATGTTGAAGGTTCAATGCGACACTTCCCCCGGATCTGCTAACGAGCATCCCGTGGAGGTTCTTGTTCGACGGGGCATAGGCCTCAAACTAGTGTTCTAGCGAGAGAGTATGAGACGGTTGAGTTTTTACGTGGTTCGGGCCACAAGGAGTGTAACACCATACTCCACGGTGGATTGTATTGCTTGGTGAGTGTGTATGCGAGTGTGTGTGTATCGGGGATTCCGAGTCTTGTCCTCCTAGTCCGAGCGGACCAACGGAGATGTCTAAGTCGATGGTTGCCTAGTCCTTTATAGTCTAAGGCTAGACAGCTTACAAGTGGGGCCCAGGGACTGACAGGTAGCCCCGGGGTGATTTTATCCTATACAAGATCTAAGGTTTCTTGCGTACGCTGCCACTGACCGCAACTTGAAGACCCGTCGTCTTATCGTGTCAGACGCCAGTGGCTATGTGTAGTCGTTGATGATGGCAGAGAATGTCCCATCTGTCTTGACGCGCTAAGCTACCCACTTGGCAGTGTGGAGTAGTCTTGCGGTGCCTTCACTGCGATGTGATTGGATGCAGCGGTACCTGACAGGGGGTATGGACAGCATGATGTGCCTGGGCAAGGTGCGCGCCTTGAATGCGCGATTGGACATGACACACAGCCCTTTACTCTTCAGGGCCCACGACTTATTGCAGGTCGTGGGACACACTCCAGCTCAAGAGCCTTCCTTGGTGGGAGTGAGGGCTCAATGCCGGAGGCCGCGTGGCAGCTCCAGAGCCCTCCTTGGCGGGAGCAAGGGCCCCGAGCCGAAGGACACGTGGCAACCCCGGAGCCATCCTCGGTGGGAACAAGGGTCCGGAGTCGGAGGACACGTGGCAGCTCTGGAGGACGCCGCAGCGAGGAGACCGGGTTCAGAGCTTCTTCTTGTATGCGGGAGTACCCGGTCTTGAGGGTACCGACAGCGATGCTCACCACTGATATACGCATGCTGACATGGCTAAGTCTGAAGTGGTCAACTTCCTTAACACGTGCTGCCTGCTTTGATTCACTGGATTGATGCTGAAGAAGGAAAATATCGAGATATAATTTGCAGTGTGTAACCATAATGGAAGCACATCCCTTTAAAAGCGGCAAGCATGGCAAGAGAATTTCAGAGCATATGTGCAGATGGAAAGTTATCACGATACATGCATGCATGAAAATTTACTTCCCTAAGATAGAGATACGTTTCTATTTTATATTATAGAATCTTTTGCTTGTACTGGGAAATCAGCCAACCAATATATATGTGTGTGGGGTCATGACCAGAAGAGACAATGAAATAATCAAAAATACTGTGACACCCGGTTCTGAGAATGAACCAAGTGTGACGCATAAGTGTGCCCAATATGTTCGTCACACATACGAGAGTGCATCACAAATGATATTCAGATTAAACTATGTTTCGAATAATAAATAGTATCTTATTACAATATCTAAATAGTCTCAAATACAAGCTCTAATAATATTGTATCGGAAAAACTAAGCACTAGTAGAATCCATCTCCATAGGAAATTTGATGGTAACACGCACGCCTAGTACTCCCCATAGCCCTCTGGATACTACAAATTATCGCATGTTACTGAATTAATGTGGGAATAGCAAGTGTGAGTACATGTCTTACTCAACAAGTGTGGGAAAGTATGACATGTAGCTTAAACAAGGATGATAATAAATGGCTAATTGCATAAAAGTACATTCAAAACAGTTGAAATATGATCTTATGATCATTAATGAGGTCAAATCCCATAATAGCCAAAATACCAATACCATCATAACCGATTTCAACATATACCATTACCATCTATTCAATAACCATCCAACATAATTGACCATAAGCATAACCATTCATATTCCATTCATAGCTGTTCAACTGAATCATTATCGCCAAACCCATATCCTAGTTCCAATTTCCATTCAATTCTAACCATTATTCCATATTCAGGTCCAAAACTCTAATCATATGAGGGTCCAGGTTTCTCATAACCGGAAGCACGACTATCATGATACATTTACACTCTGCAGAGGTTGTACCACTTTTCCCACAAGTTCATGATTTTGTTCCCTTTCGGTGAGTAAAGAATCTCAATTATGCCATCTCACACTTCCGTTGGTGTGTGGCCAAGAGATCATAAAAAAGCCTTTTCAAAGTGATTACCAGCATGTACGGACCCACTAAGGTTTCACCAAAGGTGATGTTTCCAACTGAGCACATCTATCCAAGGGCCCCATCTCGTGCCGTTCGGATCCCAGAGCAGTCTCGCACCTAATGCAAACCCAACCAACTCCCATTCCCCGAGCCTTCCATATGATCTGAATGATATTGGCAATACACTAATTAGTCAGCTAAGCCGCACCCATACTTGGCCCTCTGGTGGCACTGTAAATCCTGGATGGTCGCTACACGAATCGGTCTTTAGATCTAAAGCAAGAAAAACCTCTAAATCCTTCCAACCCATTCCGCATAACCGGCTTGCTTAGATCCCTAGGTTCCATATTGCTAAAGGGTCATTATTATCAATTCACACAACTCTTATGTTCAATAGTTCATAATTAAGTCATTTAGTTAATCCCAGTTCCAATTAAGTTAAGCAAAGCAAAACTGAAAAATACCCCTCCCGACTCTCTATAATATATCTCAAGCGACAACAATGGTCATTGTAACACCCGGATTTTTGAGTATTGGTTAATTGAAAAGTTAAATGAGAATTTAGAGTTAATAATAGTAAGAAATTATTTTTGTAAAGAAATATATAAAATATATGAATCTAATCTTGCATTTTGCATTTGCCCTCAAGTATAGAAAATTAATTACCAAAATAAATACGCTAAAAATAATTTATTTGCCATAAGAAATATGAGATAAAAGAAATAGATGAAACTAAAAATATATATTTATATAGTATGATGAGGACATCACAACAGCGGAGACGCACATTGAACTGCAAGGACCAATCACAAGAGCACGAGCACGGTTAATAAATCAGCAGGTGAATTCGTTCCTAACTTCTTTTGCATGTGAGTTTGAGAATAGATTCCTATGTGATGATTTAATTGTTATTAGGAATAATGAAGAAGATCAAAAAGTGAAGGAAAGAGGCCTTGGGAGCGTGAAGAACCAGCTGGGACGTCCACAAGTTGATGGAAACAGATTACAACTCAGACTCGACTTCAACTCGGAGTCTCGGAGCAGTCCACCTTAAAATTGACGCCCAGGAGGCATACGAACTCCGTTTTCGATGTTCTACATATGCATGGAAAGAGGATAAGATAAACTTTCCAATAGTTCTGGTCCCACCTCAGAATTCCTACGGAGTAAATGGAAATCGTCAAAACAGGTCGAGTTTAGATTTTTGTCCAGTGCTACGCCACCGAATCGGGCCTTTGGGCCTCGTATCCCGTAAAAGTCCATTAGGGACGTGTCTAATCGTGTTTTGGCCGAACCCTAGCCTTTAAATACTGCAACCGACGTTCATATTCGGTGGGTTTTGCTTAGATCCATAATATCGCCATTCTACGGTTTGTGAGACCCCAACTTTGCGATTTTCGATCTTGTCTTCGACGTTCTTGCTCGTGTTCTCGGTTGCACTTGCAGGGATTAGCCTTCTTAGCGAGGTCAAGCGTGTACAGCACAGTTGATAACCAACAGAGCTGTGGGGTTCTGATTGCAGGGGTACTCGAACTGCTCGGGTGCCGCGAATCATCAACTTCGAGTTTTCCACCCAATCGACTTACCTTTCGGAAGATCGGGCCTAAACCTACTCATCAATTGGTATCAGATTTCCAGGTTGCCCGTGAGGTATCATTGTTTTTCCATTAGATAGATTTTGTTTCGTACCTACAGTTCACAAAAAAGCCACAAAAAAATTAGATCATTTTTACCGCTTCCTAGACTATAGTGCATGCAGTTTTGTTTTTTATTTTGCATTGTTGAGTTTGCATTGGTGTGGTCGAGTCTTGTTGCTGGTTTAGCTTTGTGTTTTGGGTCCTAGTTATCACATTTTGTCCTTGTTTTCTTGCTGCTCGATACCTATTCCACAACCCCTAAATAACAAATCGATCCACCACGTTCATCGGTTTGCCCTAGCTAGCCGCCTTGCGTGAAATGCTGCATTGCCAACCCTAGATTAGGTGACAAATCTTTGTGCCACTCATCTTTGAATCATCACACACCAGTCCATTAGTTGCTGTGCAAATTCCCGATCGTTTTCATATCCGATTGCGAGTTTTGTTCTCAAACCGAGTTGGAATCAACATCCAAAAATCGTAACTCGGACAGCCTACCTTAAAACGGCCATAACTTTCGCATACGAACTCAAAATCGGGCGATTTTTTTCAAATTCATCTACGTGAAATTTCGCATCTGATTTTCCGCCACGTAGCCGCGTTCGGCAAAATTAGATTGCCCAAATTTCCCTTGGAAGATAGGCTATCCGACCTCCAAAGTTTCAGCATGAATTTTAAAGAATCTTCTTGATTTTCTATAGGCCGCATATTACATCCAATTGAGCTGCAAATTTGTGTGCTTACTACTCTGTGGTCCTGAGTAAAGAAAAAAATATCAAAAAAATATTACAAAAAAGAAAAAAAATAGTGAAGAGCACGCATATTAAAGCAATTGGCATATACCACTTGGTGCTGTTTTGCTGGCTATATCATTATGTATTTCTTTTGCCTTCATACTTCCTTGTGTTGTGCTAGGCCCTAGTGCACTTGGTTGACCAGCAACAGTTTCCTACATTGAATATTTATTCAACTTTGTTTACCTGTTAACGATTTTCTACTTATTAGCCACCATATTGTGCCATCCAAGCTGCACCTTTCTCTTGAGCATAACAGGTACCTTTTCAATCACCCCACGCTTCATTAGCTTATCTCACCGTCCACACCACCTGCCGTGTCGGTAAGAACACTTGTAAGAGCGTGGTAAGACGCTTGAGCGAGAGAGATTGTTTTGTTCCACCGTTCACATTGTCACTCTAGTTGATAGAGATAACATATTTTTGTTGTCTTTTGTTTCCTACTAACAATGGCAGGAGAAGACAATGATGACAAATGTGTTCAACATGCTGAGTTACGTGATATGATGAAGACCATGACAGATATGTTCGTCAAATACAACGCGGCAACAGAGGAGTCATTGGCGAACTTGAGTCGCCAACTTGAGTACCTTGCTCTGGGGATGAATACTTTTGAGGCTCGGTTGCCTCTCGCTAGAAGACAAGAAGACAATGCTTATGATGAACTGGAAGATCACAATAATCAGCCAATACTTCCACTTTATCGTCGAGGTATGAGAGGTAATAATCATAACAATTATAATCGTCCTTCTGATGATCCTTTTTCTAAAGTAAAATTTACTATACCCTCCTTTTCTGATGCTTATGATGCTGATGCTATCTTGATTGGGAGATGATAGTAGAGCAAAAATTTAATTCCCATCCTTTTCCTGAACAACATAGAGTTCATCAAGCCACTAGTGAGTTTAAGGACTTTGCTATCTTATGGTGGAATGAACTTGTTAAAACTAGAACTGGTCCTCCAACATGGGATAGATTAAAGGAAGTTATGCGTGTTCGATTTGTTCCTCCATCTTTTCAGCGGGACCTTCGCAAAAAATTGCAGCGCTTAGACCAAGGTAACATGTCCGTAGAGGAGTATTATCAAGAATTACAAAAGGGTATGTTGCGTTGTGGGGTAGTAGAAGACATGGATGATAAAATAGCTCATTTCTATGGGGGGTTGAGGCGTGGAATTCAGTACATAGTTGATTACAAGGAATATGATATTGTTAACAGATTGTTTCAGCTTGCTATGTTGGCAGAAAAAGAATTGCAAGGCCGACAACAATAACAACAACGCACAAGGAGCAACTTCATGCCACATTTGACGCAAACACCATCCAAAACAGCACCATCTTCGACCCCCCGTGCAGCAACTTGCTTTCTGTTTCACAATTGCTAGATGGAAATCTGGAAATTATTTTCAATAAAAACTGTTGCAAAGTTGTAAGTTCAAATAGTGAGCTTATTTTTAACATGTCTCGGTTTGGAAGAGTTTTTAAAGCTGATTTTGATATGTCTTCCTCTAAGCATAGGTGTCTAGTTGCTAATGATTCAAAGGACTTATATTTTTAGCATCGTAGACTTGGTCACGTAGGCTTTGATCACCTAACGCGTGTTAGTGCTCTTGATCGCATACGTGGGCTGCCTAAGCTTAAAGGGGACAAAGAAATTGTGTGCTCTTCTTGCAGACATGCTAAGATGGTTGCAGATTCACATACTCCTCTCACAATGATCATGACAACTGAACCATGTCAACTTTTGCATCTTGACACCGTAGGACCTTCACGTGTTAAATCCTTCGGAGGTAAATGGTATGCTCTTGTTATTGTTGATGATTATTCTAGATATTCTTGGGTGTATTTTATGGCGTCTAAGAATGAAGTTTTTAGTCACTTTAGAACTTTATTTCTTAGATTATCAATTGATCACCCAAGATCATTAAAGGCAATTAGAAGTGATAATGGAACTGAATTTAAAAATCAATCTTTTGATCACTTTTGTGCTGAAAATAGAATAGATCATCAATTTTCTTCACCATATGTACCTCGACAAAACGGTGTTGTAGAAAGAAAGAACAGAACCTTAGTTGAGATGGCTAGGACTATGCTTGATGAATATCAAACTCCTAGAAAATTTTGGGCTGATGCGTTAGCAACCGCTTGTTATGTCTCAAATCGTGTTTTCTTGCGTGCTAAGCTAGGTAAAACACCATATGAGCTTCGGTTTGAACATAGGCCTAGTGTTACACACTTTCGGGTCTTTGGTTGCAAATGCTTTGTTAAAAAACATGGTAACCTTGATAAATTTGAACCTAGATCCATTGATGGCATGTTTCTTGGTTATCCATCTCATACTAGAGGCTACCGTGTGCTTTTACTTGACACTAACAAAATTGTGGAGACTTGTGAAGTGTCTTTTGATGAAGCTAGCCTAGGTACTAGCTCTGGTGTTGCAGGACCAGATCTGTATCCTCAGGGGGAGGGTATTTTCGAAGATGAAGAAGAGCCGGTGATACTGTCTGGTAGTTCCGAAGCTGACACGTGTCCAACTCCGGGCATTGAACAAGCTCCGGCTATCACCTCTGCTGGTCCTGATCGTCCAGAAGTCACAAGCTCATCAATCTACGATAACCCTAATGAAGAAGAAGCTTGTGAGACATCTGTTCCCCTACGTTTTTACAAAGATCATCCCCCACAACAGATGATTGGAAGCTTGCACGAACGAGTCACACGGTCCAGGTTTTGCGATCCAAACTCTCATGCTCATTCTGCTTTTGTTGCTTCTTTTGAACCCAAAGATATATCACACGCACTCACTAATGAATCTTGGATTATTGCCATGCAAGAAGAGTTAGAAAATTTTGAAAGAAATAATGTTTGGAAACTTGTACCTCCACCTCAAGGTCACACTTTAATTGGAACTAAATGGGTATTTAAAAATAAACAAAGTGAGGATGGGGTTGTGGTTAGGAATAAGGCTAGGTTGGTTGCTCAAGGTTTCACTCAAGTTGAAGGTCTAGATTTTGATGAAACTTTTGCTCCTGTCGCTAGATTAGAAGCCATAAGAATTTTGTTAGCTTTTGCAGCATCTAAAGGTTTTAAGCTATATCAAATGGATGTTAAAAGTGCTTTTCTTAATGGCTACATAGATGAGGAGGTTTATGTCAAACAACCACCGGGTTTTGAAAATCCAGATTTGCCTAATCATGTTTACAAACCGTCCAAAGCCTTGTACGGTATCAAACAAGCCCCTAGAGCATGGTATGATAGGTTAAAAACATTCTTACTTAAACAGGGGTTTACAATGGGCAAGGTTGATAAAACTCTTTTTGTGCTTAAGCATGGCAATGACTCATTATTTGTTCAAGTGTATGTGGATGATATTATCTTTGGTTGTGCTTCTCATGATCTTGTGTCCAAGTTTTCAGCAATGATGAGTTCCAAATTTGAAATGAGTATGATGGGTGAACTCACTTACTTTTTGGGGCTGCAAATCAAGCAAACCAAGGAGGGTACCTTTGTGCATCAAACTAAGTATACCAAAGACCTCCTAAGGCGCTTCAACATGGACAAAAGCAAGCCTCTTCGGACACCAATGGGAACAGCAATAACACTTGAACTTGATGAAGATGGTGAATCCGTGGATCAAAAAGAATATAGAAGCATGATCGGATCACTTTTGTACCTCACAGCATCAAGACCGGACATACAATTCAGCGTATGTCTTTGTGCACAGTTTCAAGCTTCCCCACGTGTTTCACATCGTCAAGCTGTCAAAAGGATTCTCAGGTACTTACATGGAACTCAAGAATTTGGCATTTTTCTTCCTTCTTCCTCAACCGTTACTTTGAAAGCTTTTTCGGATGCTGATTTCGGGGGTTGTAGGATTGATAGGAAAAGTACTTCCGGTGCTTGTCATTTTCTTGTTAATTCTCTTGTTGCTTGGTCCTCTAGAAAACAAAATTCAGTTGCACAATCCACAGCCGAATCTGAATATGTAGCTGCTGCTAGTGCTTGCTCACAAATTCTTTGGTTTGTTCAAACACTTAAGGACTATGGGGTTGATCTAGATAGTGTTCCACTGTTCTGTGATAACACTAGTGCCATTTGCATTGCTAAAAACCCCGTGCAACATTCTAGAACTAAGCACATTGACATTAGGTATCACTTTCTCCGAGATAATGTTGAAAAAGGAAACATTGTACTTCACCATGTAGATACCGAACATCAATTGGTTGACATTTTTACAAAACCTTTGGATTTCACTCATTTTTGTTACATTCGTAGTGAAATAGGGGTTATGCATCCTCATGGCTTAAATTGAGGGGGAGCTTTTTGAAACTTGGGAAGTCTATGTGTGAATCTGAAATTAAAATAATATGAGCATAGTATTTCATATATATATGACTTTGTGATTCCTTTTACATGCTGAAAGTTCTTACTACATTACTCGTGTTATACATTTTGTAGTTTTTACCATTTCTAGTAATTGGAATAATTACTTACACTAAAACTGGTCATGGTCAAACTTTCTTGCTGTTTTGAACTTGTTACATGAGGGGGAGAAATTGCTTTCAAAACTTTTATGTGAATAAGCCAATGTTCGGATTTTAAATGGTGTTGCCAATGCATTCATCAAGGGGGAGATTGTAAGACCTATGTGTGCTGAATACATTGGCTTGTAGTGAATATACTTGGCTTTGATGATAAAAGTTTTGAATATCACCAAAACACCTTATTATCAAGGTCCGACTCTAGCTCTGACCTACACCAAGGTCCGACGGTAGGTCCGGCTTGTTTTGGGTAGCTCCGGCTACGTTAGATGCTAGGTCCGGCTTCTTGGTAAGGTCCGACTAGCTTTGGTTAGCTCCAGTGAGCTTTATCTTTAGCTCCGGCATGTCTTTGTTAGCTCCGGCATGTCTTTGATAGCTCCGGCATATACTTGATAGCTCTGGCCCGCTTTTGCTAAGCTCCGATGTACTTTGTCTAGCTCCAGTTTTGGGTTGACTCGTTTTGACTAGTTTTTGTAAGCTCAGGTGCTAGGATCTACTAGTTTTGGAAAGCTCCGGCGCTAGGTTCTACTAGCTTTTGATAGCTCCGGCTCAAGCTCCGGGTTGCTCTGGCAAGGTCCAGAACTTGACCTAAGTGCTTCTGCTTTTCATTTGCAATGTTTCGTACTTGCTTTACATTGTTGAAAAGATTGCTTAGTATTCATTTGCTATGTTTTTGGTGCGTTTTGGATGATATGGTTGATATCGTTTCTACTGTGTTTTTGCAACATGCTTATGTGAGGTTCTCACGTAAGGTGTTGTGTTCGGAACTAACTTGAGTCAAGTCGAGGACTTGGGCTCGTATGGATTGTTTGTTTGTTCATGTGCAGGTGTTGCTTGAGTTCATGTCATGGCTGGTGACAGGATCCATTGGACTAGTCTCAGGAGGAGATGAGGTTCCAACAACCAAGTTCGCGAGGAACTGTGGTTGAGCGGGTCAGGAGGTCGTGCAGGATGATTGAATCAAGGGCAGTGCATATGAAGGTCAAAGGAAGGTGTTCGCACGTGTGCATGAGGTGCATGACGTGGTAATATGCTTCTAGAGACGGATTATGGAAGGAAGATCTGATCGGAAGGATCGGATCGTATCGGTTGAAGACTTAGGGTGCTAGCTGAGTCGGTTATGGCTCGGTATGGAAAGTATCGAGTTGGTTATGTTAGAATTTCGTGTGTGTCACGAATTTGAGTTGTTTAGGAATGTGGGATACGTTCCTAAGGTGTTTGGAAGTCTTAAGATTGCTTCTATCTGCGTATAGAAGAGTCCTAAGCAGTTATGGAAAGTCCCGATTATGATCGGATTAGGATTGGAGTCCTAGTTGAGATTGGGATGGCCTAAGGGCTGGTTATATAACCGAGGGAAGGCCAAAGCTCGTGAGAGACGACTTTGGGGCTGTTCCTCTTGTGTTCTATTGAATAAAATTCATAGTTTGAACGAACTTTTGTGCCTTGTTCGTCCAACTTGTTCCAGACAAGTTTTACTCGTCGAGTTTCTGGACAGTACTAACTTTCGTCGGTGGTTTTATCATAACTCGAGTTTTACTGATCCAATTGACTGAATTCTTTTTGGGTTGTCTTCACAACTTGATTTTCTATCATCTGTCAAAATTTCACGGTCATTGGATTTGTGGTTTTTGATCTACAAGAGTTTCTTTGCAGCATTCCAGAAACTGTTTTTCTCGGGTAGGTAAGATTGACCAGTGTTTGATCTTTTGATCATAACTTGAGTTTTTCTCGACGGATTTTAGTGATTCCTTTTGTGTTGTCTTCGTGACTTGATTCTCTTTGATAACTATCACTTTTGTCACGGTGAAACACGTTTAGATTAGTCTGACACACGATTTCTTTAACAGATCGTTTTTCTACCGAAGGGATTGGGGTTTAATTATTTCCGCTGCGTAAGATTGTTAAATCTACCATTCACCCCCCCTCTGGTAGCTTTTCACGTGCTCTTCGATCCTACAAATGAGAAGTATAGGATTGCATGTAGTAAAGGTAGAAAGGAAGTAAAACTTGAACCAGGTGATTTGATGTGGTTACACTTGAGAAAAGAGCGATTCCCTGACTTGACAAAATATAAACTTATGCCATGAGCTGTTGGTCTAAGATTGTTGAAAAGATTAATGATAATGCATATAAGCTTGAATTGCCACCCGATTTTGAGGTTAGTCCTACATTTAACATTTCAGATTTGCCACCGTACTTGGGAGAAGTAGATGAACATGAGTTGAGGTCGACTCCAATTCAAGAGGGAGAGGATGATGAGGACATCACAACAGCAGAGACGCACATTGAACTGCAGAGACCAATCACAGGAGCACGAGCACGGTTAATAAATCAGCAGGTGAATTCGTTCCTAACTTCTTTTGCATGTGAGTTTGAGAATAGATTGCTATGTGATGATTTAATTGTTATTAGTAATAATGGAGAAGATCAACAAGTGAAGGAAAGAGGCCTTGGGAGCGTGGAGAACTAGCTAGGACGTCCACAAGTTGATGGAAAGAGTTTACAACTCGGACTCGAGTTCAACTCGGAATCCAGGAGCAGTCCAACTTAAAACGGACGCCCAGGAGGCATACGGAGTCCATTTTTGACGTTCTACATATGCATGGAACGAGGAGAAGATAAAATTTCCAATGGTTCTGGTCCCACTTCGAAATTCCTCCGGAGTCATTGGGAATCGACAAAACAAGTCGAGTCCAGATTTCTGTCCGGTGCTGCACCACCGAATCGGGCCTTTGAGCCTTGTATCCCATAAGAGTCCATTAGGGACGCGTCTAATCGTGTTTTGGTTGAACCCTAGCCTTTAAAAACTGCAGTCGACGGTCATATTCGGTGGGTTTTGCTTAGATCAATAATATCGTCGTTCTACGGTTTGTGAGATCCCAACTTTGCGATTTCCGATCGTGTCTTCAACGTTCTTTCTCGTGTTTTCGGTTGCACTTACAGGGATTAGCCTTCTTGGTGAGGTCAAGCGTGTGCAGCACGGTTGATAACCAACGGAGCCGTGGTGTAGTGATTGCAGGGGTACTCGAACCGCTCGAGTACCGCGGACCATCAACGTCGAGTTCTCCACCCCAATCGACTTACTTTTCGGAAGATCGGGCATAAACCTACTCATCACAATATTTCAATAATATGATGAATTTATGGAACAAGAATTAAGTAGGATAAAAAATAACAAACATAAAAGAATTAGAAATAAAGATGCAAGTAAAATTAAGCCAGGCACTAGTCTGAAGGCCTTTACTGGACAACAACGAACTTGTCCAGTATGCACAAAGATAACCAAATTTCTCCCAACCACGGACTTGTCTATCACAACAACAGACTAGTCTGAAATTCTTTACTGTAGAGACCCCAGACTTATCCAGCATAACACCGGACTTGTCCGATGAACTTTCTGTTCCTTAATAGACTTGTCCGATATTAAACGGACTTGTCCGATATACCTCTCTGTATTACGACGGAGTAGTCCGTTCCTTTGCGGACTTATCCGATACTCTAGAGTTTAATTTATTTAATATTTCATCACACTAAATATATAAATAATAAAAGTCAAATACTGCATCACATACCGCACAAAGAGGCTTATCGCCTGCGAATGAAAAAAATAAAGAAAGAAATAATAAAAAACAAAAAGTCAACCGCACCCTACCCAACAGCACTGACCGCACAAAAAGGCTGGACGCACAGCCAAAGTAGAAAAAAAGTGAACAAAGAAAGGAAAGTCAACCATGTTCAAGCTGCACCATTGAAGCTGACCGCAAGAAGAAAAGAAAAGGAAAGAAAAAGCCACCGCCGGCTAAAAAATTGACAAAAAAAAGAAAGAAAAAAAAAGAAAAGTCAAATCAGGAAAACTCACCGCTGGCCAGGAACCGAGCGGGATCAGGACTCCAAGTCCGGTGCGACTGCCGGCCTGCATATTTAAGGAGCACCGCTCTTCCGTAGCCAGCCGCCCACTCCCGTAGGAAAACCCCAGCCGCTCAGGCCACGTTACGAGAGCACAAGTGATAAAAAAAGGAAACCCTAGCCGTCAGGGAGCAGAAGAACAAATCACGGTCAGGAAAAAGGGGAGAAGAGGAGCAAAAGAACAAATAACGGTCAGGAAAAAGGGGAGAAGAGGAAGAGAGAAAAGAAAGGATGTCATCGTCGTCTCCTCGTCGAAAGATCGCTACATCGTATTCTTCGTCTACATCATACCTCGATCTTTGATGAAGTCCTTACATTGCCATCGTCTGCTTCATCGACACTAATGCTGTCATCACCTTCATCAACGGAATCTAGATGACGGAAACTCAAGCCGTCATCGTCCACGACCCTCGACACTAGCCACACAACTGGAAGGTTTTACGATTCAGATTTTACGACAATAATTATCTTACCGTTCGAATAAATCATGTCTAAACCTATTTCATCGTACCTGGCTGTACCGCAGCGAACTAGACCGGTCCCGCGTGCACTAGTCCGTTGCAGTGCGGATGGACTAGTCCAGATCTGTGCGGACTTGTCCGTTCAACTCTCTGTGCCCAAAGGACTTGTCTGTCCTCCTTCAAACTAGTCCAGTATTCGAATTTTAGAAACACCTAATTGTCACAAGAACCACTATAATTGACTCAAAACTCACTTAAGCACTTGAGAACTAGTTGAACCTAATTAGTAAACAATAATAGTAAATTTATAACATGTATTACAATATAATTACCTCATGCATACACATCATGACACATTGATTAATATATGTGCATTATATTGGTTGTATTGTTGTTGGTGTGTATGTGTGCTTGATTGCAAGAAGACGGTTCGCTCAAGAGGATATGATCAAGAAGCGAATGTCCGAGGATCTTCATTTGCACTTTTTGACTGAGCATCGAAGTGCGGAATATAAGGCAAGAGTCCTTGACCATTTTGATCCTGTTTTCAAATGTTGTGTTTACAAAATTGCATGATTGTGTCAGATTGATGGGAAACTCATGATAGCCGTTTACTAGACTTGTATGACCACCCTTGTCGCTTGGGATATATTGTAGAGAGTCGGGAAGGGTATTTTCTAGTTTTGCTTTGCTTAACTTAATTGGGATTTGGATTGACTAGATGACTTAATTAAGAACTATTGAACATATGAGTTATGTGAATTGATTATAATGACCCTTTAGCAGTATGGAATCTAGGGATCTAAGCAAGCCGGTTATGTGGAATGGGTTGGAAGGATTTGATGGTTTTTCTTGCTTTATACCTAAGGACAGGTTCGTAGAGCTACAAACCAGAATTTACGGTGCCACCATAGGGCCAAGTATGAGTGCGAGTTAGCTGACTAATTAGTGTATTACCATTATTGTTTGGATCATTTGGAGGGCTCGGAGAATGGGAGTTAGCTGGGTTTGCATTAGTGGTGTGACTACTCTGGAATCTGAACGACACAAGAGGGGCCCCTGGATGGATGTGCTCAGTTGTGAGACATCACCTCTGATGAAACCTCAGTAGGTCCATACATACTGATAATCACTATGTAAAGGCTATTTTCTGATCTCTTGGCCACACACCGATGGAAGTGTGAGGCGGCATAATTTAAATTTCTTAGTCATCGAAAGGTGATGAAATCATAGACTTGTGGGTAAAGTTATACAAACTCTGCAAAGTGTAAAATTATCATGATAGTCGTGCTCCCTATTATGAGCAACCTGGACCCTCACATGATTAGATTTATGGACCTGAATATGGAATAATGGTTGGCATTGAATGGGAATTGGAATTGGGATAAGGATTTGGTGATAATGATTTGGTTGAATAGTTATGAGTTGAATATGAATGGTTATGGATGATTACGGATGGTTATGGTTAATTATTTTAGATGGTTATTGAATGGGTGGTAATGGTATATGTTGGAATTGGATATGGCATTGTTGGTTATTTGGGTTATGATAGGATTTAACCTCACTTAATGATCATAATATTGCATTTCAACTATTTTGAATACACTTTTCTGCAATTAGCCATTGATTATCATCCTTGTTTTTAGCAACATGTCATACTTTTTCCATACTTGTTGAGTATGACATGTGCTCATCCCTACTATTGTGACATTAATTAAGTAGCAAATGATAATCTGGAGTACCTGGAGGACTACGTGGTGTACTAGGTGTGCGTGTTAATGTCAAACTACCTGTGGGGATGGAGTCTACTAATGCTTAGTTATTCCGCTGCAATGTATTAGAGTTGGTATTTGAGGCTATTTGAATACTGTAAAAAGGTTCTATTTATTATTCAAAATATGGTTATTATTTGAATATTGTTTTTGATGTCTCGTGTATATGTGTTAAATATCGTGGGCACACATATGCATTCACTTGGTTCATTTTTGGAACCAGGTATCATAAATTAGTATCAGAGCCAAGTTTGACCGTATGATGCAAGTCTAGGTAGAATAGACACCACAAACCACTTAGGACTTCTTTCCTTTAAAAATTTACCTGTTTTGCACTATTTTGCCTTCCACTACCGATATATTGTGGGAAAATTTGTGCTTTTGCTGCTCCTGCAAATTTATACGTCTTTTCCATCTTTTTAAGCTAATGCACATCATCTTACCTTATTTTATGGCTGCTGCATTTATCTCTTCCCTCTCTTTTGCTGCTGCACACCTATTGTTTTTCCCTCCTCTTTGCTGCTACATTTCTACACACTCTCCACTAAATTTTTTTTCATACTTACACATGTGACTTGTTGGTGCATTGGAATTTATTTTCCCGCTTCTTCAGCGCCTGCCGCATACTCTTTTTTTGTCTCTGCTTGCTACTGCAATGTTCAGGCCACGTTATCTCTCTCTCCTAATGTTTCTAAAAAAATCATTTGTAAACATACTTGAGGACACCATATTATACATCTTACACCGAAAACATATAGGACATGAACAACTAACCCATAAAGATGACCGCACCCCTGCTAGGTCTTTCAACAAAGACATAGAAGAAGTAAAATCGAAAGAGAACTTGTGAATCATACACTTCAAGATGAAGACCTCCTGCATACGTAGAATGGAGAATTGAAGTTTGCATCTTCTCCGACAATTAGGTTCATGTGAAGCACGTCACCTGCTTGCGGAACCGCTCGTGAAGATCCGATAAGACAAAATTATTTCCCAGCCCCACCTAGATTGCCACTTCCACCCTATCTCTAGCTCGCTTTGCAAAATAGGATGCCTTTGTCATACCGTAGTTTCAATAGTGTTTTATCTCATAATCAGGATTTAGAACCACCATTGAATAATTATGTAATAAACGCTTAGACCATTAGTTCACGTACTTAGGTTTGGTTTGATGATTGTATGTTTGCTTGCTTGTGTGTGTTTTTGGATGTGCTCGCCTCGGTATTTATCCACATCTTCATCCATTATATAAGTAATGCATGATTTAGGATCATACACCATGATGCATGCATATAGTTGGGGATTCCTTCTATCTCTCTTTCCTATCTTGTTCGGCCTCTACTTCAATGAAAGATGGACACAACTAGAAGATTCACTATTTTGGACAAAGCTACATGAGAGTATGAAGACACTATGAAGTTTCCTCATCTCTTCTCTAATTCGCCCGAATCTCAAGGGCGAGATTCCTTTTGAGAGGAGTAGATTGTAATATCCAAAAATTTTCAAATTTGGCTCATTCAAATATAAAAGGAAATTTAGAATTTTATTTTCAAATCTCTTCTTCAGCCCATCCAAATCTTTAGGGTCAGATTCATTTAAGGGGGTAGAATTGTAACATCATGATTTTCGAGTTTTGGTAAATTAAAAAGTTAAATAGGAACTTAGAGTTAATAATAGTAAGAAATTGCTTTTATAAAGAAAAAATATAAAATATATGCATCTCATCTTGCATTTTACATTCATCCTCAAGTATTGAAAATTAAATAACAAAATAAATACGCTAAAAACAATTTTTTTGCCATAACGAATATGAGATAAAAGAATTAGATGAAACTAAAGATATATATGTATATAATATTTAATAATATGATGAATTCATGCAACAAGAATTAAGTAGGATGAAAAGGAACAAACGTAAAAGAATTAGAAATAAAGATGCAAGTAAAATTAAGCCAGGCACCGAATTAGTTCGCAAAATAACGAACTAGTCTGAATGCCTTTATTTTACAACAACAATCTTTTCCCGTACGGTACCACATTAGTGCGGAATGCACAGACTTAACTAAATTTCCTCCCACCATGAACTTGTCCGTCACAACAACAGACTAGTCCGAAATCCCTTACTGTACAAACCTCAGACTTGTCCAACATAACACCGAACTTGTCCGATGAACTTTCAGTTCTGTAATGGACTTGTTCAATATTAAACAGACTTGTCTGATGTACCTCTCTGTACCATAACAGACTACTATGTTCCTTTACGGACTTGTCCGGTACTCTAGAGTTTGGTTTATTTAACACTTTATCACACTAAATATATAAATAACAAAAGTCAAACACTGAATCATAGACCGCACAACGGGCCGAAAAAATATAAAGAAAGAAATAATAAAAAAGTCAACCACACCCTGGCCAACAACACTGGCCGCACAAAAAGGCTGGACACACAGCCAAAGTAGAAAACAAAAAGAACAAAAAAAATGAAAGTCAACCATGTTCAAGCTGCACTATTGAAGCTGACCGCGAGAAGAAAAGAAAAGAAAAAGAAAAGGCTACTGCCGGCCAGAAAATAGAAAAATAAAAGAAAAATCAACTCAGGAAAACCCACGGCTGGCCAGGAACCGAGCGGGATCAGGACTCCAAGTTTCGTGCGAATGCCGGCTCGCATATTTCAGGACCACCTCTCCTCCGTAGCCAGCCACCCGTTCCTCTAGTGAAAGTGCATTTAGGCATTGTTTGTAGGTTTTGGTTGATTTATGACAATCAAATGAGATCCTAACAAAATTGTTGAGATTAGTGCAGGTTTTAATAAAATTATGAAGAAAGCGCAAAAAGAAAGTAGAATGAAGATCTATATAAAAAAGAGCTCAGGAGCTGAATAAAATACTTTATTGTGCATGGATTGTGTTGGAGAAACACACTCCAAGAGCTTAAGCAAAAGAAATCACCCTCACTGTACAAATCTTCACAGATCCGGGCTAGTTCGATATTCACTAGACTTGTCCGATATCTCTCTGTCCAGAAACGGACAAGTCCTCCTAGTGCGGACTTGTCTGCAAACAGTCCAGATTTCACAGCATCCGACTAGTCCGATATCACCACGGACTAGTACGACATCTTTCTGACTAAAAACGAACAATTTCACCCCAGGGCAGACTTGTCCTCAGGATATCACACTTTACACAAAAACGGATAAGTCCGGTATCACCACGGACTAGTCCGAAAACTCTCTGACTAAAATTGAACATGTCCTCCATATGTGGACTTTTCCTCAATTATACATGAGGTTCACCACACCGGACTAGTCCAATATGTGCCAGACTAGTCCATGCCTTTCCAGAGCCCAAATCGGACTAGTCCGCACATTTCTGGACAAGTCCGATTTCTCAAGATACTTAGGGTTTCCCACATGCCGCACACCGGACTAGTCTGGAGTCCACCACGGACTAGTTCGGACATCGCAAACCCTAACGGTAAATTTTGGAAACCCTAGTATAAATAGAGTTGTACAACCCTACAACAAATACTCTCGGCCCGCTATGCTGTCACACCTTACAAGAGCCCAAAATACACATCTCTCCACACATTCTAACCCTAGAAAGATAAAATATGTGAGGATTTGCATTGATCAAATGGAGAGACTTGTTCCACATAATCTTGAGCTCTTGAGTTTGATTCTCTCGCACAATCTTGTTCTTTATTGTATATCTTTCGAGTGTGTTAGTGGTGTTCATCATTGTAAATCTTGGGGAGCCCTCAACTTGTGAGAAGGCCCCTTGAACATGGTTATTTGCCCCTTTGCGGTTAGTGGAAGAGAATCGACCTCCATAGCGGTTCGAAGAGGGTAGGGTTGGTGAAGACCCGATTCTCCATGAACTCCTCAACGTGGATGTAGGTTTCCTTCATGGGAAACAAACCACGGGATAAAATCGTGTCTTGTGCACTATTGTTCTTATTGATCACTACAGTCTAGGATTTGCTTGATCTTGTGTAACTTACGTTGAAACATTGATATTAAAGTTAATCTTTGACACAATTTGTTTCGTTATAGTAGTACATCCAAGTTAAACTAATTTCCCCTATATAGGGTACTAGAAGTGAAAGCATCAATCAAACTTGATCGTTCTAGTCCGCATACAATGGACTAGTTCGCACCATCCGGACTAGTCCGATTTCTCTATATTTGATCAAGTTGTTAGGTGTTTCAGGATCTGACGAAAGTTCCAAAAGCCTATTAACCCCCCTTTAGGCTACATTCAATTGGTATCAGAGACAGACTATTCAAAAGAGACTTACCGCTCGAAGAGAAGATGTCGGACAGTAACGATGTTCACAAGAACTTCAACCAAGAGAAGGGTGACGATGAAAAGACTCAAAAGCTGTACAAGATCCTCGACGGCATCCAAGACTGCGGGGACGATGATGAGGAGATGCTAAAACTAAAGGCACTCCTAAGGAAAGAAGGAACTATCCCCAAAAGGGAAGATGAAGATCGAGGATGAAAAGAAGAAGAATGGAAGTAGTCACACCAACTACTCCCGATATCCTTTTAATTATGATCGATTAAATTCTAACAATAATCATTACTTGTCAATTCCTCTAGGGAAAGCACTGTTCTTCGATGGAAATGATTATTCTATGTGGAGACAAAATATGAAAATGCATCTCATATCACTTAACCCCAGCTTGTGACATATAGTATGTACAAGAATAGATATCCCGAATGATGATGAAGAGCTCAGAACAAGTCAAGAACAAGCTATTCATCTGAACGTTCAAGCTGCAACTGTCATAACATCGTCACTGAGCCGAGACGAGTTCACCAAGGTGGATGGACTCGAAATTGCAAAGGAGATATGGGACACTTTACAAACCACACATGAAGGTGATCGTCATGTGCGAGAACCCAAGATTGAAATGATTGAAAGCGAATTGGGAAGATTCACTATAGAAGAAGATGAGTCACTGCAAGATACATACAATCGATTGAACAATCTCTTCAACAAAGTTCGGGCATATGGAAGCAAGAAGTGGAATGATCACGAAGTCGTAAAGCTAATTCTTAGAGCTTTAATGCCTCGTAATGTAACCCTATGCTCGATGATTAGAGAAAGCCCCGGGTATCGAAAAATGACCCCGTCCGAACTTCTTGGGAAGATATCAATTTTGAGATGATGGAAAAACAAGCAAAGCACGTCAAAGAGATTACCGACCTTACCTCGGTAAAGAAGAAAGGAGTTGCTTTGAATTCCACTTGTAAACCTATATCAAAAGAAGCTCGAGAGGCTCAATAAGAAGACGATAGCGACGATGAGAGCAGTGATACAGATGAAGAAGATATGATCCTATTCATGAAGAAATTCAAGAAAATTATGAGAAGAAGACAAGGTGGTAGACCAAATGAAGGAAGACAAAGGGACAAGCCAAGACCGAAAATGAGGCACGCTTGCTATAACTGTGGAGAATACGACCATTTCATACGTTATTGTCCTCATGAAGAAAACAAGAGGAAGACCAAGAACAACAGGCCTCAACCCAAGAAGATGTTCAAGAAGAAGAAGAAGCAATTCGGACAGGCGCATCTAGGGAAGGAGTGGCACTCCAATGATGAGTTTTCATCCGAAGAGGAAGAGGAGATGGCTACCATAGCCATCAAGAAGACAACCAAGAAATTCACCCTCTTCCAAACCATGGGTGCATGGAAGGACAACGACAATACATGTCTAATGGTGAAGGAAGGTAAAATAAAGGTAACAACTAAATCTTCCTCCTCGTATTCCTTTGCTAGTGATAGTGATAATTCTAGTGAGAATGATAGTTGTGATGAAAATGAATACTTGCTTGGTGGTTTAGATAAGAAAACTGCTGCTAAGATGAAATTTTTAATGGATAAGCTTCTTGATAAGGAGAAGCTAGTTGATCGTCAAGAAGATATGGTCATCCTACAAAAGGAAGAATATCTTAAGATCAAAAAGCTTCTTGAACTTGAAAAGGAGCGAAGTCACTAGGACTTGAGTTAGCTTCAAGCAATGAAGCTTGCTTGAAGTTAAGTGACTCAAATGTAATCATTAAGGATGAACTTGCTAACATAACCAAAGTTAACAAGATCCTTGAGGTATAGGTTGAGTCACTCAAGCAAAGTGGCCCTTCATCCTCTTCGAGCTCATCTTCTCAAAATTTAAAATCTGAAACTGATATTGCTTGTACATGTGCTAAAATTGACACTAGCTTGAGAGAAAAGTCAACCTTGACAAAGGACCAGCAATCTTCCCACATTGGCATATTTGACAAGGAGAAGGTCAAGTATGCACGTAGTGCATACTTGGTCTCAAGACCTCCAAATGTCAAATATGGTATTGGGTATTCTTATGGTGAAAAACAAAATGTTAGAAGCCACAAGAATAACAAGGAACACATTGATTTTGCCAAGGGAAACACATCTCAATTTAGACAACTTAATAATGTTGATAAAACTAACAATGTTAACACATATGAACAACAACTCTTGTTTAGAACTTTTGATGCATCATATATTCTTATGAAAAGTAATTTTGGTAGAGTTTATGCGAAACATGTTGGGCCACGCCATGGGAACACAAAGTCTCATGTGTGGGTGCCCAAATCACTTGTGACTAACCTCAAAGGACCCAAGCAAACTTGGGTACCTAAGACCAAGACATAATGTGTTTTCGCAGGCTTATTCCTCCGGTGGAGAAAAATGGGTGCTACATTGTGGATGCACCAATCACAGGACCGGAGAAAGAAGGATGTTCATTGAATATGAAGAAAATGAAGATACAAGCGAAGGCATTTATTTTGGCGATAACAGTCAAGGAAGGGTGCTCGGTACCAGTAAAATAGCAATCTCATCAAAACATACTCTTTGTCATGTTTTACATGTTGATTCCTTAGCTTATAACCTTTTTTCAATATATCAACTATGTGACAAGGGTTATAATTGCTTATTCACTAATGAGGGTGTGATCGTCTCTAGAAGGAGTGATTACTCGGTTGCATTCAAGGGTGTGTTAAAGAGAAAGCTTTATCTAGTTGACATCAACAAAGATAAAGCCAAACTTCACACATGCTTGATTGCAAAAACTAACATTGGTTGCCTGTGGCATAGACGGCTAGCACATGTTGGTATGAAGAATCTTCAAAAACTCCTTAAAGTCGATCACATCCGAGGTTTGAAGGATGTTGCCTTTGAGAAAGATAGGCCTTGTAGTGCGTGCCAAGCCGGAAAGCAAGTAGGAGCACCCCATCCCGCGAAGAACGTCATGACTACACAAGAACGTTCGAGCTCATTCACATGGACCTATTTGGTCCAATTGCTTACATAAGCATCGACAGTAACAAATACGGTTTAGTAATTATTGATGATTTTTCGTGCTTCACGTGGGTTTTCTTTTTGCATGATAAGACAAAGACTCAAGGAACCCTCAAGAAGTTTCTCAAGCGAGCTCAAAATGAATTTTCATTGACGATCAAGAACATACAAAGTGACAATGGAACAGAGTTCAAGAATACCCAAGTTGAGGAATATGTAGACGAAGAAGGGATAAAGCACGAGTTTTCAACACCTTATTCTCCTCAACAAAACGGAGTAGCCGAAAGGAAGAATCGAAAACTCATAGAGATGGCGAGGACAATGCTCGATGAATACAAGACATCAGACCGGTTTTGGGCAAAAGCGGTTAACACCACTTGTCACGCGATAAACCGTCTATATCTTCATCGCCTACTCAAGAAAACATCGTATGAACTACTAATGGTTAACAAGCCTAACATTTCATACTTTTGAGTTTTTGGTTATAATTTTTATATTTTGCACAAGAAGCCCAGGACTTCAAAGTTTGCTTCAAAGTCCGATGAAGGTTTCTTACTTGGCTATGATTCGAGCTCCTATGCCTATCGTGTCTTCAACAAGGTCTCTGGACTCATTGAGGTAGCACGTGACGTAGTGTTCAATGAAACTAACGGCTCTCAAGGAGAGCAAGTTGATCAATGTGTGCTAGATAGAGAAGAAGCTCCATGTCAAGCATTGAGAAGAATGGCGTTGGGTGATGTTTGACCACAAGCGCCACCTCCAAATGCAAATGAAGAAGATGGACCACAAGTGAAGGAGAATGATCAAGGGGGAGCTTCCACACAAGATCAACCTCAAGGAGACTAAGATGATCAACACATCAATGAAGGCAACCATCCAGGGAGAGAAGAAGATGATGACCATGAAGATTCAAGATCACAAGTGCCACATCCAAGAGTACATCAATGCATCCAAAGAGAACACCCCATCAAAAACATAATCGGTGACATCCAAAAGGGAGTAAGAACTCGATCTCGTATAGCTAACTTTTGTGAACAATACTCGTTTGTATCCTCTTTGGAACCACACAGGGTTGAAGATGCTTTAGAGGATCAGGATTCGATGGTTGCGATGCAAGAAGAATTGAACAACTTCAAAAGGAACAAGGTGTGGGAACTTGTTGAAAGGCCCAAGTTAAACGTCGTCGGCACTAAATGGGTCTTCCGCAACAAGCAAGACGAACACGGGGTTGTGACAAGGAACAAGGCGCGACTTGTGGCTAAAGGATATTCACAAGTTGAAGGTTTGGATTTCGACAAGACTTTCGCTCCTGTAGCTAGGCTTGAATCGATTTAAATATTACTTGCATATGCTACTCACGATGATTTCAAGCTTTATCAAATGGATGTGAAAAGCGCCTTCCTCAACAGACCGATCAAGGAGGAGGTGTACGTGGAGCAACCCTCTAGGTTCAAAAATCAAGAGTTTCCCGACCATGTGTTCAAATTGCGTGACACTCTCTATGGCCTCAAACAAGCTCCTAGAGCTTGGTATGAGTGCCTTAGAGATTTTTTGATTGAAAATGGATTGAAGATTGTAAAGCTGATTACACTTTGTTTACTAAGCATTTTGATAATGATCTAGTTATCTATCAAATTTATGTTGATGATATTATATTTAGTTCAACTAACAAATCTTTTTGTCAAGAGTTTAGTAAGATCATGATAGATAGATTTGAGATGTCCATGATGGGAGAATTGAGATATTTCTTGGGATTCCAAGTGAGGCAACAAATGGAAGGAACGTTCATAAGCCAAACAAAGTATACTCAAGACATTCTCAAGAAATTTGGCATGGTCAAAGCAAAGCCTATAAAGACTCCCATGGCGACAAATGGACACTTGGATCTCAATGAAGATGGACCAAATGTGGATCAAAAGGTATATCTCTCAGTGATTGGCTCCCTACTTTATTTATGTGCATCTAGGCCTGCTATTATGTTTAGTGTATGTTTGTGTGCAAGATTTCAAGCCAATCTTAAGGAATGTCATTTGACAGCCGTAAAAAGGATCTTGCGATATTTAGTTCATACACACAACCTAGGCCTTTGGTATCGTAAAGGTTCAAAGTTCAATCTCTTGGATACTCCAATGCAGATTATGCCGGATGAAAAGTAGATAGACAAAGTACCTGCGCAACTTGCCAATTCCTAGGTAGATAGTTTCTTGGTCCTCCAAGAAACAAAACTCCATTGCCTTATCCATGGCCGAAGCGAAGTATGTTGCTGCCGGGAGTTGTTGTGCACAACTCCATTGGATGCGACAAACTCTAATGTATTACGGTTACAATATGAGTCGTATTCTGCTTCTTTGTGATAATGAGAGTGCAATTAAAATTACCCATAACCCCGTTGAGCACTCTAGAACTAAACACATAGACATACGACATTACTTTTCGAGAGATCACTCAGTGAACGGAGACATAGGCATTTACCATGTCAACACTTAAAAAAACTAGCCGATATCTTTACCAAGCCACTTGATGAAAAACGTTTTTGTGAGTTCCGAAATGAACTAAATATCCTTGATGCTCGGAACATGGGTTCAAAGCATGCATACCTGTATGCCATCTTCAAAAACATATTGATTGTGTTATGAAAATCATCTCTCTCTATTTTCTCTGAAAAACTATGTTAATTACTTGATCTTGGTGAATTATGGTCATAGCTTGATTGTTATATGTTTACTGATCATATTCATCAAGATTATTTGTGTGTTTTGCCCCCTATTTTCTTTGTAAGCACCTTCGAATATATATGAATGTTCTAACTGTTTCTGTTCTGGTGACCACGGAGTAGTCCGTGGTTACCCGGACTAGTCCGCACATTGCACTAGTCCGTAGAGTTCCGGTAGTCCGAACTAGTCCGGTCGACCACAGACTAGTCCGATTTTTTGACTCCATAACAATAGTGCCGCCAAAACCTAATATTCTTCATCCTCACAACATATCACACATTCTCTCTCCTCACTCAAGTGCCCCCAAGGTGATGTGGCGAGTTCTCCACCACATATCGTCGAATCTCCGCGGGAAACGATCTTCATTGCAAGGGGATAGAGGACACTGGACTTGTCCGCATCAAAAACTTCTCCAACACTGCGAATCGAAGAAATTTGGTAAATTTTCTCTCCAAACCCTAGAACCTTCAATTTCCCTTGTTTTTGCTCAAATAGCTTTCTTCCTCCTGTTAATGCAGGATTCCTTGTTGTATCACAACTACATTGAGCCACTTTTGCATTGAGAAACATGACAGCTAAATATCGGACTAGTCCATTCTCAGTGCGGACAAGTCTGGTACTCCGTACTAGTCCGCACTTGAGCACCGGACAAGTCCGATTTCTTACTAGACACAACCCTAATTTCCTTCTACTCAATGCATTCCCCTGCCATTAATCATTATCTATGCCTTGTATAATCTTCTAGTCAGGACAATGTCGAGCTCAAACGATTAGATTTCTGAATTTGAGGCTGAAATGGAACAAGACACTTTGCCTTGTGCTTCGACGGGGCAAAGAAAGAAGAGGCAAGGTCGTGCCGCTGACCCTTCACCCACTCCACCTAAGGTGAGACAAAAGGTTGCGGCCAAGAAACCTGCATCCAGAGGAAAAGATACAGGTGGCCCTAGCTCGACAACTCCTCACCAAGCTAAGGGCAAAGGAAAAGGGCTCGCCTCTGGCCCGATTGGCCCTCTCAGGATGAGTGCTCCAAGATAGGGGAACGGGGACACCTCGGAAGAGAAATTCAATGGCAAAGGGAGCGATGTAGCTTCCAAGGTGAGGATGATTGATGCTTGTAGCAGTCCAAAGAAGGCAGCTGATTCAAGATTCTTGAGCACTTCCACGCGGACAACTACAGTTCTATGTACCTGCAGATGAAGACTCCAGTAGTTCGCAACCAATGGAAGAAAAATTTGTGATCCATTTGATGAAGTGGTAAAGGCTGCAAAAAGGCATGGTTTAAAGGACTTATTTGCTTTTAGGTACAACTGGAATGATGAGGTCATTGCACAGTTCTTTGAAACCTGCTTCTTTGCCAGTGATGAAGAAGAGAGAGTGACTTGGATGTCACATGGATCCAAGTACACTGTGACATATGATGAGTTTGCTAGGCTGCTGCACCTTGGCGACACCGGCAGCAATGAAGTGATTATTCACAACATTGGGATTTTAGAGAAGGACAAGATGGACTTTTTCTATGATACCTGTCTAAAGTACAATCCTCCCTCAACCAAGAACATGAAGCCATTCTTCATGGTTCTCAACAGTGTGCATAGTAAGACAATTGCTCCAAAAGATGGAGATGTAGGGAGTGTCCAAGGTTATCTAAGGACATTGATGAAGGTGATTAGCAAGAGCAGGAAGTTTGACATCTTCGACTACATCTGGAATGACATGGTGAACATTTCCTGCACCCCTAACCATTCTTGTGGCTATGCACCACATATCATGTTTATGATAGAGAAGGTCACTGGGATTGAGTTTGTGAAAGATGTTGAGCACACAGCCTTGAGGCTTGAGAAGCCTCCTCAAGCCTCTCTTCCAACTACTCGATCTCTTGTTCCAAATGAAGAGGCTCCAAGGATAACTCAAGGAGATGCAAGGCCTGCCTCTAACACTAGAGCTCCTCCTCACAAAGGGTCTCCTAGTGGCTTTATGAAGTACATGGTTGCTATTTTTGGCTCTGGCCGGAAAGCTGAAGTGTAGATCCACAAATTGAACAAGGACATGAGGTACATGAAGCAAAATGTCAAAGCCATATGCCAGAAGCTGGAGATTGAGCCTGTTGGGTCTCCAGTTATCTCCGAGTACTCAGCTTCTAACTTTTCAGAACATCCACCTCTATCTCCTTTCGAGCTTGCATACTTCAGCATTGGGGGCTCGAGGAGTAGTTCTCATCCTCCTCCTTCTCAGCCTGAAGATGAAGACGATGAGAGAATCGACAGCGCGGTGTGAATCGGCGACGGCGTTTAGATCCCTCCTCTCCTTTTTGGTGCCTTGATGCCAAAGGGGGAGAGACTGAGGGGGAGTCATTAGGTTGTAGTAGTAGATGAGAGATAAGAGATTTATTTGTATCTTTTGCTCTTTGTTATGCTTTTGGTTCTGTAAGACTACTTTTGGTGCTGTAAGACTTTTATTATGTTTCTAGATGATATATGATCATGCTGGATATGACAGACTATATGTTCATGCTTGATATGATCTATGTCTATGCTTTGAAATTGACATACATGCTTGATGTTGATATGATTATGTCATTTACCTCATTCTCATCACAATTATTGCTCACACACATAGTTTTTGCACCCCACCATAAAGAGTGCACATATGTCATATGTTTTCATTGCTTAATTTGTTCCAAACTCATATGTGCACACTTTATCAAAATCTGAACATTTTTTTTTCATTTTTTGCGAAATTTCAATTGGTTGTCATCAATCACCAAAAAGGGGGAGATTGAAAGTACATCCAGACATCCCTTGTGGGTTTTGGTTGATTTATGACAAACAAATGAGATCCTAACAAAATTGTTTAGATGAGCGCAGGTTTTAATGAAATTATGCAGAAAGCGCAAAAAGAAAGGAGAATGAGGATCTACATGGAAAAGAGCTCAAGAGCCGAATAGAATACTTTATCGTGTATGGAGTGTGTTGGAGAAACATACCCTAAGGGCTCAAGCAAAAGAAATCACCCTCACTGCACAAATCTTCACATGTCCGAACTAGTCCGATATTCACTGGACTAGTCCGATATCTCTCTGTCTAGAAACTCTGATCAGAATGGTATAAGTTATAATAAGGCGGCAAGACGATATTATGAAATACCCTAAGTAAAGAAGGCATGCCCGAGCAATGAAAGAAACCTCTCAACTACAGCTTTGTGAGCCCAAAACCTGCAATCTTAGGTTCAAAATCACTCCCCAACCAACCCACCGAACTAACTCCATACGTTCATCATTCTGTATGCCTATCTTAACAAAGGGCTAGGCCAGACCCTCTAAACTAAGTGTCTCTTCGCTAGAAAAAAGTAAGTCCGATTCAATAATTACCTTTCTTTTGTCTCTATCTTTGGACTGAATCAGAATCAGAAGAAAAGCAAGGCTATCCTTCGTTGCACACCTAATGGAAAGCACTGACTAGATTTCTGATGAAGTATGCATAGATTACCACTTTTTGTGTGGTCCATTCTAGTGACAGCATTCCTACTTTTATTATCACTTCCGGTACTGGCAGGGGCAATTACAATGTTTTTAACCGATCGAAACTTTAATACAACCTTTTTTGATCCTGCAGGAGGGGGAGACCCAATATTATACCAGCATCTCTTTTGGTTCTTCGGTCATCCAGAGGTGTATATTCTCATTCTATTACTAAGGACATCGGTCTTATCGAAAGAGAAGGCATATAATCGATTCTTTGACGGACAAGTCCTCCCAGTGCGGACTTGTCCGCAAACAGTCCATATTTCACAGCACCGGACTAGTCTGATATCACCACGGACTAGTCCGATATCTTTCTAACTAAAAACAGACAAGTCCGCCCCAGGGCAGACTTGTCCTCAGGACATCACACTTTACACAAAAATAGACAAGTACGATATCACCACGGACTAGTCCGAAAACTCTGTCACTAAAATTAGACAAGTTCTCCAAATGCGGACTTGTCCTCAATTATACATGAGGTTCACGACACCGGACTAGTTCAATATGTGTCGGACTAGTCCGAACATTTCCAGAGCCCAAATCGGACTAGTCCGCACATTTTCGGACAAGTCCGATATCTCAGGATACTTAGGGTTTCCCACACACCGCACATCGGACTAGCCCGGAGTCCACCACATACTAGTCCGGACATCGCAAACCCTAACGGTAACTTTTGGAAACCCTAGTATAAATAGAGGTGTACGGCCCTACAACAAATATTCTCGACCCCCTGCGTTGTCACACCTTTCAAGAGCCCAAAATACACATCTCTCCACACATTCTAACCCTAGAAAGATCAAATCTTTGAGGATTAGCATTGATAAAAAAGAGAGACTTGTTCCACACGATCTTGAGCTTTTGGTTTGATTCTCTCGCCCACTCTTGTTCTTGATTGTACATATTTCGAGTGTGTTGGTGGTGTTCATCATTGTAAATCTTGGAGAGCCCTCAACTTATGAGAAGACCCCTTGAACACGGTTATTTGCCCTTTGTGGTAGTGGAAGAGAATCGACCTCCGTGGCGATTTGACGAGGGTAGGGTTGGTGAAGACTTGGTCCTCCGCGGACTCCTCAACGTGGATGTAGGTTTTCTTCGTGGGAGTCGAACAACGGGATAAAATCGCGTCTTGTGCACTATTGTTCTTATTGTTCACTACAATCTAGGGTTTACTTGATCTTGTGTAACTTAAGTTGAAATATTGATATCAAAGTTAATCTTTGACACAACTTGTTTCATTGTCGTAATATATCCAAGTAATACTAATTTTAGCTGCATAGGGAACTAGAAGTGAAAGCATCGATCAAACTTGATCGTTCTAGTCCACATACAACGGGCTAGTCCAATTTCACTGTATTTGATCAAGTTGTTAAGTTTTTCAGGATCCGACAAAGTTCCAAAAGCCTGTTCACCCCCTCTAAGCTACATTCACGTAGGAAAACCCCAACCACCCATGCCACGTTACAAGAGCACAAACGATAAAAAAAAGAAGCCCTAGGCGCCAGGGAGCAAAAGAAGAAGCCACAGTCAGGAAAAAAAGGAGAAGAGGAAGAGAGATAAGGAAGGATGCCTCCGTCGTCTCCTCACCGGAGGATTGCTGCATCGTTTTCTTCATCTATATCACACTGTTGATTTTCGATGGAGTCGCTATATCGCCATCGTCTGTTTCATCGACACCATGCCGTCATCACCTTCATCAACGAAATCTAGAGGACAAAAACACAAGTTGTCGCCGTTCACGACCGTCGAGAATTGCCACGCAACCGGTAGGTTTTACGGTTCAGATTTTACGACAAGAATTATCCTTCCATTCGAACAAATCATATCTAAATCTATTTTATCGTACCTGGTTGTACCGCCACAGACTAGTCTGGTCCCCCGTGCACTAGTTTGGTGCAGTGCGTACTAGTCCAGATCTGTGTGGACTTGTCCGTTCAACTCTCTATTCCCGAACGGACTTGTCCGGCCTCCTTCGGACTAGTCCGGTATTAAAACTTCAGCAACACCTAATTGTCATAAGAACCACTATAATTGACTCAAAACTTACATAAGCGCTTGAGAACTATTGAACTTAATTAGTAAACAATGATAGTGAATTAATAGCATGTATTACAATCTAATTACCTAATGCATACACATCATGGCATATTGGTTAATATATGTGTATTATATTGATTGCATTGTTGTTGGTATGTATATGTGCTTGATTGCAAGAAGAAGGTTCGCTCAGGAGGATACGATCGAGAAGCGAATGTCTGATGATCTTCATGTGCAAGACTTTGATTTGATTGAGCATCGAAGTGCGGAATATAAGGCATGTGTCCTTGACCATTTTGATCCTTTTTCTAATATTTTGTTTACAAAATTGCATGCTTGTGTCAAATTAATGGAAAACCCATGATAAGAGTTTACTAGACTTGTATGACCACCCTTGTCGCTTGGGATATATTGTAGAGAGTCGGGAAGGGTATTTTCCGGTTTTGCTTTACCTAACTTAATTGGGATTTGGATTGACTAAATGACTTAATTATGAACTATTGAACATATGAGTTATGCGAATTGATGATAATGACCATTTAGCAACATGGAACCTAGGGATCTAATCAAGCCTGTTATGTGGAATAGGTTGGATGTATTTGATGGTTTTTCTTGCTTTACATCTAAGTACTGGTTCGTGGAGCGACCATCTAAGATTTACAGTGCCACCACAGGGTCAAGTATGTGTGCGGCTTAGCTTACTAATTAGTGTATGGCGAGTATCGTTCAGATCATTTGGAGGGTTCAGGTAATGGAAGTCGCTTGGGTTTGCATTAGTGGCAGGACTGCCCTTGGATCCGAACGGCACATGAGGGGGCCCTTGGATGGATGTGCTCAGTTGTGAGACACCACCTCCGATGAAACCTCAATCGGTCTGTACATGCTAGTAATCACTTTGTAAAGTCTATTTTGTGATCTCTTTGTCACACACCAACGGAAGTGTGAGACGACATAATTAGACATTTCTTAGTCACAAAAAGATGATGAAATCACAGACTTGTGAGTAAAGTGTAAAACTATCATAATAGTCGTGCTCCCGGTTATGAGCAACCTGGACCCTCACATGATTAGATTTATAAACCTAAATATGGAATAATTGTTGGGATTGAATGAGAATTGGAATCGGGATATGGATTTGGTGATAATGATTTGGTTGAACAGTTATGAGTTGAATATGAATGGTTATGGATGATTATGGATGGTTATGGTTAATTATGTCTGATAGTTTTTGAATAGAAGGTAATGGTATATGTTGGAATTTGGTATGGCATCATTGGTTATTTGGGCTACGATAGGATCAGACCTTACTTAATGATCATAATATCACATTTCAACTATTTTAAATATGCTTTCTATAATTAGTCATTTATTGTCGTCCTTGTTTTTAGCTACATGTCATACTTTCCCACACTTGCTGAGTACGACATTTGCTCACCTTTGCTATTCCCACATTAATTCACTAACAAGCAATAATTTGGAGTAGCTGGAGGACTATGAGGAGTACTAGGCCTGCGTGTTATCGTGAAATTGCCTGTGGAGATGGAGTCTACTATTGCTTAGTTATTCCGCTGCAATGTACTAGAGTTTGTATTTGACGCTATCTGGATACTATAATAAGGTACTATTTATTATTCGAAACATGGTTATTATCTGAATATCGTTTGTGATGCCTTGTGTATGTGTGTTAAACATCCTGTGCACACATATGCGTTCACTTGGTTCATTTTTGGAATCGGGTGTCACAGTCATACAAGTCTAGTAAACGCCTATCATGGGTTTCCCATCAAATTGACACAAGCATGCAATTTTGTAAGCAAAACATTTGAAAACAGGATCAAAATGATCAATGACACTTGACTTATATTTCTCACTTCGATGTTTAATCAAATCAATGTCTTGCACATGAAGATCCTCGAATACTCGCTTCCTGATCGTAACCTCTTGAGCGTACCCGTCTACTCGCAATCAAGCACATATACAAACCAACAATAATGCAATCAATATAATGCATATATATTAATCAATATGCCATGATGTGTATGCATGAGGTAATTATATTATAATATATGCTATTAATTCACTACTGTTTTACTAATTAGGTTCAACTAGTTCTCAAGTGCTTATTTGAGTTTTTGGGTCAATTATAGTGGTTCTTGTGACAATTAGGTGTTGCTGAAATTTGAATACTGGACTAGACTGAAAGAGGCCAGACAAGTCCGTTCGGACATGGAGAGTTGATCGGACAGGTCTGCACAGGACCGGACTAGTCCGCACTGCACTGGACTAGTGAACGCGGGACCGGATTAGTCCTTGGTTGTATGGCAAGGTATGATGAAATAGATTTAGACATGATTTGTTTGAATGGTAGGATAATTCTTGTCGTAAAATATGAATTGTAAAACCTACCGGTTGCATGACTGGTCTTGAAGGTCTGGACGGTGATGTAGCGACTCCATCGAAAATCGACGGCGGGATGTGGACGAAGAAGAGGCGATGCGTCATTGATGAAGAAGATGATGGCGGTCTAGCAATTTCTTGTGAAGAACAGCGACGTCACGACAATCTCTAACGAAAACAGCGACTCTTCATTTTTCCTCGCTCTCTTCTTCCCTTCTCCTTCTCTAGCGGCTAGCCGTTTTCCACCGTCGTTTATTGGCGGCCAGCCGCCAGGGCTCTTCTTCTTTTCTCCTAGCGGCTGCGTACGCGAAACAGGAGGCGGCAGAGTTTTCACGGCGCTTTACATGGACAGGAGCGGGTGTACGATGGGCGCACCGCTCCTTTTATAGGGGCTTATGCCAGGGCCTAGAGTCCCGATCGGCCACGGTTCTGGCCCGTGCGACCTGGCTCCAGGCTGAGTTGATTTTTGTTTTTTTTTTTCTTTCTTTTTTTGGTTGGCGGTGGCTTCATCCTCCATTTTTTCTCTTTTTTTATTGGTGCGGTCAGGTTTTTGTGCCGCCATAGCTTGACATGGTTGACTTTTGTTTTTCTTTTTTTTTTTCTTTGTGCGGCTAGCCAGGGCATCTAGCCATGGTTGGCTTTTTTTTCTATTACTTTCTTTTTTTGTTTTGTTTTCTTTTTATATTATTTCTTCATTTTTCTTAATTAATTGTTATTTATTATTTCTTTCTTCTTTTTGGTTATTTATAATTTTTTTGTTTATTTTTCTTTCGCGTGTGACAATGCTCTTTGTGCAACAAGTCATGTGATCAACGATTGACTTATGTTTATCATTTATATATCTATTGTGGTAAAGTGTTAAATAAATCAAACACTACAGTACTGGACAATTTCGCGTAGAAACGAACTAGTCCGTGCTGGTACAGAGTGTTGATCGGACAAATCCGGTTTGGTGCCAGACAAGTCCGTCTAAGGACATAAAGTTTAACGGACAAGTCCGGTATTATGCCGGACAAGTCCACGATTTCTACAGTAAGGGACTTTGGACTTGTCTGTTGTTGTGACTGACGAGTCCATAGTAGGAAAATATTGATTAAGTCTGTGCATACCGGACTAGTCCGGGATAGGTCCGGATAAGTCCGTTATTGTCCAGTTAGGGTATTCGGACTAGTCCGTTATTTTCCAGACTATTCCAGTGTCTGGCTTAATATTTACTTGCATCTTTAGTTCTAATTCTTTTACATTTGTTCCTTTTCATCCTACTTAATTATTTTTGCATGAATTAAAATAAAATATATAAATATTTAGTTTCATTTATTTATTTTATTCCGTATTTGTTATGGAAGTTAAATTACTTTAGCATATTTATTTTGGTAATTAATTTTCAATACTAGAGGATGAATTCAAAATGCAAGATGAGATGTATATATTTTATATTTTTCTTTATAAGAACATTTTTTATTGTATTATTAACTCTAAATTCCCAAATCAGGGTATCACAAACACTATTAGCTTTTGCCTTGCCTTTTCTACTTCTCTCTCTGCCCTCATGTTCTGGTGATTTTTCTTTGAATCATCACTGAACCATGAATCGTGTTCTAGAGGCGACCAAATCGATCTAGAACAACCCATTTCCATTGCGAACTGCGACGGGTTCCATCCCTAGTGAGCAGCGCATCGGGTCTTCAAAAGACCTCGCAAGTTGTTCTAGGTATCGCGCTTCCGGCAAGGCTCCTCTGGCAACGTGTCTTGCGTATCATGCTCGACGTCGTGGGTACACGTGATATGTTCGTGTGCGAACAACAATTACATCCCGAGCGACAAGGCAGAACATACAAGTCTAGTAAACACCTATTATAGGTTTTCACATCAAATTAAAACAAGCATGCAAGTTTGAATTAAAACATTTTAAAAATAGAATAAAAATGTTTAAGGGCACTTGCCTTACTCTGGTGGCTGGTTTTGATCAAGAGTGTAAGGATCGAATGCCCAAGAGGGAGGGTGAATTGGGCTTCTTTTCAAAAATTAAGGCAATAAAACTTAATTACTAAAAGCCCAATTCCCTAAGCAAACAACCTATGCATTCAAGTGAGTAGTAACTTTGCGATATATGAAATGCATAAGTGTAAGGGAGAGGAACAGAATGCAAACTCCCGAGGAGACACGAGGATTTATCTCGTGGTTTGGCAAGATCGTCAAGATCTTCCTACGTCCATGTTGTGGCACCCACCAAAGGGTATAGCCACACCCAAGTCACCGAGACTAGGGATCTTCACTATTCTTCTCCGTTTGCCAACCTCGGCAAGGTGGAGCTCAAGCCATGTACAACATGGATCCTCCGGGCTTCCACAATCGTCTTGGCAAGCTCCGGAAGTTTCTCTCAATTACAAGCACCAAGGGACACTCCCTTACAGCTCTCACTACACTAGAGATTCTACTCACCAAGAATGGAAGCACACAAGCACTATCTCTAGCTAGTTCTAGCCTATCTGTTGGTGTGTAGGTGGTGTAAATAATCTAAAAGTGGTAGCTCAACGTCTTGAATGCTTGAGAATGTGTAGAGTATGTCTGGTGATCAAGACTTGTCGAATAGACAGGTTGAAGGGGTATAAATAGCCAGCCTCCACGAAATAGCCGTTGGAAAAGTAGGCTGACATCACTACTCTGCGAACACCGGATGATCCGATGCTCTCCCTTCAGTTATCATCGGTCAAGTTCACTTTAGCTGATGTCATTGTGTCAGATATGACCATTGTTAGACCGATGTTACTCTTGTCTTCTCATCGGATGATCCGGTGGCACTTCCTCCAGAATTGGTTCAGACTTGATGCTTACTGGAGTGATTGACCGATGTGTATATTGCTGCACATCGGATGATCGGGTGCTACACTTGGTCCAAGGATATTGCATACTGTATCGATGGACCGATATAACATTGCCCTTAACATCGGATGATCCGGTGAGTACTTTGTTCTGAGGTCTTCTTCTTCTGCTGAACCAACTCGACCGATGTGTTGTTTTCTGGAAACATCGGTTGATCCGGTGAGTTGATTTTGTTTGCTTCGAGTTTTTCTAAGTGATTCTTTTGGAATTTTCTCGATTGACCTCTTAGACACTTGTTGTAAATATTCTTCTGATGATTGTCAAGCATTGAGTGTTGTCAATTATGGTTGAATAACTTTGACATATGAGCTTTTACTTCTAATCTTCATAACATTGATTGATCTCATAAAGTGATTGTTTAGGGGTCTCCAATGATCATTAGTTGATGTTCATATTCATATAGATTTCATTTGATTGAGCGGTATGGGAGACCTTGCATCCACAAATTCATTAGTAGAATTCAATGGTTGTCATTAATCACCAAAACCATACCCCATGCGGGCCTAGATGCTTTCAATCTCCCCCTTTTTGGTGATTGATGACAACACAACAAGTGAAGCATAATAATAATGAATTTGATAGTATGATACTCAAGAAGATATGCAATGAGTACAAGATATGGCATATTAAACTTAAAGACTCAAAAGAGATTAATAACGCGAAAGCTCAATCGATGAATAACTCAGGAGAATAAGTTGCACATGAATACATAATGAATAGCAAATGAGTAGCAAAAGCACCAAATTACAAAAGATATAGATAAAGACTCCCCCTACAGCTAGGACACTCCCCCTGAGGCTAGGCTATCCTCCCCCTGACTCTACTCTAACTCTTCTCCCCCTTTGGCATGAATACACCAAAAAGGGATCCGAGTCCCTAAGAACCCTGAGTGCTCGGAGCGATGACGAACTGGTCACAGTCGGGGGTGCTGTCGTCGGAGCTGCTGCCTGCTGCTGCGACTGAAGCTGGAGTGGAAGTGGAGGGAGCTGTAGGAGCCGTAGGAGCCGCTGTCGGTGCCTGCTGAGTCTGAGCTGCTGGCAACAGGGCACTGACAACGGATGTCGGCGTCTGCTGGAACAACGTCGTAGCCGGCAGTGGAGAGTGGATCGGTGCGCCTGGAGCAAGCAGTGGAGACATGCTGATCGTCAGGATCGGTGTGGTCGGCACTGGAGCTGCAGCTGGAGCAAGGACAGGTGGGGGTGGAGCAAAGCCTGGCAGCTACGACGGCAGGGCAATCCCGGTCTGGGTGTAGAGGTTGGTGATCAACCCCAGGATGCCCATCATCGCCTGCTGCTGCTGGTCGAGGGAGCGCTGGTGCATCTGATCTATCAGCCCCGTCAGCCGGTCAGTGTCCTCTCGCCTCTCGCGGGCGATCTGGCACTGCATCTCCTGCTGCTGCTGCTGGAGCTCCAAAAGACGTGCTGCCTGCTCGGCTCGGGCCTGCTCAGCTGCAAGCCGGTCCAGGCGCTGCTGCTCAACCATCTGCTGGAGGAGGGATGTGAGCTCGGACGGCTGAGAGACCTGTGCCTCTGAGACGGGAGGTGGAGTAGGGGGTGGCACCGTCAAGCCTCCAGCCTCCGCGTCGTGCTGCCTGGGTGAGGGAGGAGGTGGGAAGTACTCCTCAACACTGTCATCTGTGTCACTGTCGGACCAAATGTGCTGAAGGTCCTCACCCTGAGCCTCTGCCTGTGCAAGTCGCTCGTCTTCCTTCTCCAGGTCAGACCAATCCTCCTCGGATAGCCTAGCACGGACCTGACGCTCGACTGGACGGCCAAGGCGGCGGTCTCCAGGAGCTGGAGCATGGTAGTGGCTGAACCGTGTGACACTCTTGTCAGTGAGACTGTCATGCACGGTGGACTCCTCAGGAACAACCATGCAGAGCAAGTAGCTGATCCAGTGTCTAAACACAAGCTGCCTCATCATGCCAACTCTATCAGTGATCACATCCTCCATCTCACAAATGAGGATGTCCACAATATCGAACTCCATCCCGTTCATGATGTAGAACAGGAGGGTCTGCTGCAGGCTGGTGAACCCCTCTAGATATCCGGACCTCGGCAAAAGTGTGCGGCGCAAGGCAAGGTGCACTGTGCACACAGCTAGAGTTAGAAGTGCCGGTACCCTCAGCTAGTCTGGAGAGAAAGACGGTGCAAACAGGGAGCGTATCTCCTCCAGTGGCGGTGCCACTCCTCCAGTGAGCGGCCTCCTCGGCGGGTCTGCCTGTCCATACACTCTCTCGTGCAGTCACGTGTCGTGGAGATCCACTCCTAGCAGCTGTGCCAAAGTCTGTCTCGTCAGGTGATGGTGCTGGCCCATGAACATGAAGTCTATAGATCTACGGCCCTCAGAGACGTAGAGGGTGGTGTAGAATACGCGGACCCAGTCCTCCATGTAGGCACTCCTCTCGTAGACATCAGCTCCACCATCCCTCTATACCTCTCAAAGTAGGGGCGTATCTTCGTCTCGTCTGCTAGTGCAAGCTGATCCCAGTCCAAGAAGTTGTGCTGGATAAGCTTATGGCATCGGCGTCTATAGGTCTCGTACAGCAACGCCTGAGTCAAGGTCCAAAACCGGCTATCCACAAGTGCCTCTCTGGGCTGCGGGAACCACTCCTCAAGCAAAATGCTCCATCTGAGTCTTCTGAGCTGCTTGGCCTTCATCTTCATGTAATCTGTCAACCGGACACCTTCACCGACACAGACGTTGGTGTCCATCTCATAGACGTCTCTCTGGGCCGCCCTGTCCTCTCGATGATCGGCAGCAAACGGTCTCGAATGAGGTACTGTCGCGGGATGACCCCCACGGGTCCTGGCTGAGCGCCGGCGAACAAGTGGCACTTCCAGCTCTTCTTCTTCCTCGGACTCATCCAGTACGGGAGGCTGCCTCTGACGAGCCTCGCAGATCCTCAGTGATCCTCCTCGGCCACGCTCTCGCTCCTCGGCGGTGCGAGCAGCCATCAAAGCCTTCTTTTCCTCCTTCGACAGCTTTTGCTTCTTTGCGGTCGGCTCCGCAATGGCCTTGCCCTTTCCCTTCTTGTCACGAGCCATTGCGATGAGACGATGCGCGAGAATGAAGTTGTGGAACGACAATGTCGGGCGCACGGTCGCGGCCGGGAACCCTAGCGGCGTAGTGGCGGCCGTAGAGGGAGGCACCACGACGGCGAGGGTGGCGGTGGTGCGTCTTGCTTGGGGCGGCAGTGGATGAAGCGGCGGCAGCGGCGCTGGAGGAAGTGGTGGCGGCGGCGCTGCTGTGGTGGTGCGGCGGCGACCGGAGGGCGGCGGCGGCCGGAGGCGGCGGTTGCCGAAGGGCGGCGACTGGAGCGAGGGAGCGGCGGCAGCAGAAGGTGAGGCACGGGAGGCATTGGGGTCGAGGAGAGAGAGAGGAGGGAGGCGAGCGGGCGTTTAAAAAGTGGGTCCCAAACCCTAGCTGAAAATTTAACACCGGATGGACCGACGTTGAAAGTTAGGATCATCGGTCGAATGGCACAGTAAGGGTATTCAAGAAGGTACCATTGACACTGGATGGACCGACGTTGAACTGATTTGCATCGGTGGAATTCAGCACAGTTCCAGAAATGTGAACATCGGATGCACCGATGTTTCTCAGAATGAACTCGTCGGTTGATTTGTGTTACTGACTGAACTGGCTCTTGGTCTTTGAATACAAAGTCATCTGATGATGGTCTAGCCTAAGCATCGGATAATCCGATGACTATAAAACAGCAACATCCCATATATGTCCTTTGACCAAACAAACAAACAATGAGAAACACATGTCTTGGGACTTTTTGGGCGACCCCTTACCCCTCAAAAATGCTAATTGCCAATAGCTTGGCTAATCCTTAAAGCAAATAGAACACCGAGAAAATAGGAAGGAAATTATCCAAATAAAATGTAAGGCCCATGCTTTGTGAGCTAGAGGATGAAGCCTTCTATCTCTTAAAAGCATGTTCCTTTAGGCATTAACGCACCCAACATTTTGTTCTTCCCACATCATATGAGTTGAGATATTGCATTTCAAACAAGTCTCTTTCTCATGAGGTGGGTTCCCCTTTGTGACAATCTACCGTATGCAATGCCAAACAATTTATAATGCAGGAGATTTAAGTATGAGTGCAAGTCTATATGGCAAGTATCATGCAAAACATAAAATAAATCTATCTTGCCAAGTTTGAACCTTTCAAAGGCTTCTTCAGGGAGAGCCACTCTCCAAGCCTTGGGGAAACCCAAAAGAACCTCCATCCCAAGCTAACCCTTGCTCACCCCTATCCTTTGAAAGTTAGACAAGACCTATATGAGATGCATTCTTACATGATCATGGCAACTTACATGACGTTCGATGCATCTAGCACATTTAACTCACTTCTTAGCCTAGAAAAAGTTTTCTCATCAAGTGGTTTAGTGAAGATATCCGCCAATTGTTCTTCGGACCTAACACCTCGCAATGAGATGTCTCCCTTAGCTTCATGGTCCCTTAAGAAATGATGGTGAATATCAATGTGCTTAGTGCGGGAGTGTTGAACGGGGTTTTTAGCTATCTTAACCGCACTTTCATTGTCACAAAGGAGAGGTACACAACCAAGTTTAACACCAAAGTCCAAAAGAGTTTGCTTCATATAAAGAATTTGGGCACAACATGCACCGGCCGCGATATATCTTGCTTCCGCCATGGATAAGGTGACGGAATTTTGCTTCTTGCTAGACCAAGATACTAGGGAACGCCCAAGCAAGTGGCACCCACCGGAGGTACTCTTGCGGTCTACACGGCGTCCGGCAAAGTCCGAATCCGAGTAACCTAAGAGATGGAATTTTGCACCTTTAGGGTACCACAAGCCCACACTAGGGGTATGCTTAAGATACCTAAGTATCCTAAAGACCGCCTTCCGATGCGATTCTTTAGGTGCTGCTTGAAAGCGAGCACACAAGCATACACTAAACATGATATTGGGCCTAGATGCGGTAAGGTAAAGCAATGAACCAATCATAGAATGGTAGTTAGATTGATCAATAGGTTTACCGTCCTTATCCGCGTCGAGATGACAATTTGTTGCCATTGGAGTGCTTCTTGAGCTACAATCTCCCATCTCAAATTTCTTCAAGAGGTCCTTGGTGTACTTTTCTTGATAGACGAAGGTCCCCTCTTGAAGTTGCTTGATTTGGAATCCAAGGAAGAAGTTGAGCTCTCCAATCATCGACATCTCGAATTCCATAGACATCATTTTGCCAAACTCATGGCTAAGAGCTTCGTTAGTTGAACCAAAAATAATATCATCAACATAAATTTGACAAATAAATAATTCTCCGTTGATGTCTTTGGTGAAGAGTGTAGTGTCCACCCTCCCGATCTTGAATCCTTGTATGATCAAGAAATCCCGTAGTCGTTCATACCATGCCCTAGGTGCTTGCTTGAGCCCGTAGAGCGCCTTGTGCAACCTATACACATGATTAGGATTCCTCGGATCTTCAAACCCGGGAGGCTGTTCAACATAGACAAGCTCGTTAATGTAACCATTAAGAAAGGCACTTTTCACATCCATTTGATAAAGTCTAATATTATGATGTGATGCAAAGGCAAGAAGTATACGGATGGCTTCTAGCTGGGCGACCGGAGCAAATGTCTCCCCAAAGTCTAGTCCTTCAACTTGCGAGAACCCCTTGGCCACAAGTCTTGCCTTGTTGCGGACCGCAACGCCGTTCTCGTCTTGTTTGTTGCGGTACACCCACTTTATTCCGATGATGTTCTTGTCCTTGGGTCGCTCCTCCAACACCCAAACTTCATTGCGGATGAAGTTGTTAAGTTCTTCTTGCATGGCCATCACCCAATTTGGATCTTGGAGTGCCTCCTCAATGTGAGTGGGTTCTACACATGAAACAAATGAGTAGTGCTCACAAAACGAAGCGAAATGGCGAGAACGTGTACTTACTCCCCTTGACGGACTTCCGATAATTTGGTCCATCGGATGCGCCTTGGAGATGCGTCCATGCCTCATAAGTGGTTGTGAAGCACTTGGCGGTGGTGATGCGTGTTGCTCTTCTTGTGGTTGGACTTGATCACGGACTTCTTCTTCTTCTTCTTGATGTTGCATGGCTTGTGAGTCTTGAGTCGGCAATGGATCATCCTTTTCTTCTTCGTCAACTTGAGGCGCCATGGAAGTGTTGATGTTGGAACTTGAAGCTCCCCCTTGATCATGGTTCTCCTCAACTTTAGGCTTGATGTCTCCAATGGTCATGTTCTTCATAGCTTCTCGTAGAGGCTCATCATCTATTTCATCATGACCAAAACTCTCCTCTTGGGAGCCATTAGTTTCATCAAACTCAACATCACAACTTTCCTCAACTAAACCGGAGGTTTGGTTGAATACTCGATATGCTTTTGAGTTTGATGCATAACCATGAAATATACCAACATCACATCTTCTTTCAAACTTACCGAGCCTTTTCTTGCAGTAGATGTAGCACTTGCATCCAAAGACTCGAAAGTAGGAGATGTTGGGCTTTCTCCCAATGAGAAGTTCGTACAAGATCTTTTGAAGTAGTCGATGTAGGTAGACCCTATTGGCGGCATGGCACGCCGTGTTGATTGCTTCAGCCCAAAACTTCTCCGACGTGCCATAGTCATCAAGCATTGCTCGCGCAAGAGTGATGAGAGTCTTGTTCTTTTGTTCAACAACACCATTTTGTTGAGGAGTGTATGTGGCCGAAAACTCATGATTCACTCCTTTACGGTCACACCACTCCCCAATGTTGTAGTTCTTGAATTCGGTGCAGTTGTCACTCCGGACCTTGATGATGGGAAGTTGAAATTCCCTTTGAGCGCGGTTAGCGAAGGTCTTGAACACTTCCGGAGTTTCGCTCTTGTCACCTAGAAACAAAGTCCAAGCATAGCAAGAGTAGTCATCAACTATAACAAGACAATAGAGGTTACCGCCAAGACTTTGATATTTGGACGGTCCGAAGAGGTCCATGTGAAGTAGCTCAAGTTGCTTGGAGGTTGACACCATTGTCTTCATTGGGTGGTGTGAAGCAACTTGCTTCCCGGCTTGACAAGTGCTACAAGCTTGTTCTTCTCAAATGTGACATCCTTCACGCCGGTCACCATCCCAAGCTTGAATGACTTCTTGAGCTTGCTCATCCCTATGTGTGCTATGCGTCGATGCCATAGCCAACCCAAACTTGTCTTAGGAAAAGACCAAGTGGTCAAGCTAGCATCCTTGTTGGAGAAGTCTACTAGGTAGAGATGTCCATGCCAAAATCCTTTGAAGACTAGTTCTTGGCTTGTTTCACTACTCACAACAACATCATTTTTGCTAAAGGTGCACGTTAGTCCAAGATCACATAATTGTGCAATAGAAAGTAAATTGAAACTAAGTGACTTAACGTACAATACATTAGAAATAGATAAGTCATTTGAAATAGCAATTTTACCTAACCCAATTACCTTACCCTTAGAGTTATCACCAAAGGTGACTTGTTCATGATTGCCGGGGTTTTCTATGGTGGTGAACATACTATCATTGCCGGTCATATGTTGAGTTCACCCGCTATCGAGTACCCAATGCTTTCCTCCGGCTTTATAGTTCACCTACACACATGAATTCAATTTTTAACTTTAGGCACCCAAGCCAACTTAGGTCCTTGTATGTGTGATACAAGTGTTTTTGGAAACCAAAGTTGCTTGGGGAGCTTCCCCTTCATGCCCTTCATATCCTTGCCAATGAATCTTGCCTTCTCCTTGCCATCTACTTTACTCAAGAGATAAAAACGATCATTGAAAGTAGATTTGTAATTGATGGGCAATTTTGGAGAAGGCCAGTTAGGAAGAGGACACTCCCTTGTGTGGTGACCGGTGACCTCACAATGTTGGCAATAAGAACCAACTTCCTTGATGAAGCTTGTTCTAAGCTCCGGTGAGGGCACCTTTCCTTTGTTAGGCACCGGGAAGGATCCAAGTCCTCTCTTGTTGAAGGCCTTTGCTTGTTGGAAGAGGATTTCCTTGTGCTTGACTTATCCTTTTGATAGTCTAGCCACACTAGTGCGGAGACTCTCAATTTCTTCCAACAAGTCCTTCTCCCTAGCATTTTCTTTTAAAGGCAAAGACTTGTGCAAGACATTAGTGGCATGAGAAGTAATGGATACCTTATCAGTAAGAGTTTGTTTCTTTATATTTTTCAACTCTTGATCAAGCGCTTCATGAGCAAGGTTAAGTATTTGATGCTCTTGGATCAACTCATTGTGCTTTCCCAAGAGTGCTTGGTGGGCTAAGTCAAGCTCATGATGATCTAGCTTGATTTGAGCCTTATCCTCCTCAACTTGCTTGACATGGGATTTGAGCGTTTCATGCTCTTTGAGTATGCTTTCATACTTGTCAAGCAAATCAAGGTTAGCACTCTCAAGCTTAGCACGAGTTTCTTCAAGAGCCTTAACCTTACTCTTTTCCCTCTTAATGATAGTGTGATATTCATTTATTAATGAGGTTAAATCACCGGGGGAAAGCTAATCATCGCTAGAATCATCACATACCTTGGTGTTACCTTTAGCCATGAGGCACATGGGTGGTGGATGAAGAGGTGAGTCATCATTGTTGGCAATGGCAAGGTCGGCCAAACTTTCTTCTTCCGCTTCACTCTCTTCATCACTTGATTCTTCGTCGGTGACCCATTCATTTGCCTCACACATGAACACCTTTTGTGGGCCATTTCTTTTCTTTGGGAAGAGCTTTGCCTTCTTGCCCTTGTCATATTTCTTCTTCCCAAAGGATCTTGGTTTGGGTTTGACCTCTTCTTCATTATCTTTGCTATCTTCAAGCTTGCGATGCTTGCTCTTGTGGTTCTCTCTTCTTTTGTCCGGTTTTGGACAATCATAGGAGATGTGGCCTTGATCACCACAATTGTAGCAAGTCTTGTGGTCGTCTCTCCTTGGTAGAAATGCTTTCTTCTTTGGATCAAAGGTGTATCCCTTCTTGGCAATCTTGGAGTTCAAGCGAGAGAACTTCCTCATCATCAATGCAAGCTCATCATCGTCATCTTCACTTGATGCTTGCTCCTCTTCACTTGAGCTAGGCTCAACCACCTTCTTTTTCTTGAGACTTGCTTTCTTGGTGGAGGCCTTTAGGGCAATTGTCTTTGAAGATGATTGCTCCATCATCCCAAGTACACTCATCTCATGACATGAATCTCTCCAATGAGTTCCGAAACTTCAATGTGGTCAAGAGATTCTTTTTGAAGCATGGAGTTGATGATGTTGTACTTTGGCTTGGGAAGGAGCATACGAATCTTGCGGTTGATGAGTCCCTTGCCAAGAGAAGCAATGTCAAGAGCATTAATTTCTTCAATAAGCACATTCAAGCGAGAGAACATTTCATTGACATTTTCATGAGGTAGCATTTTAAATTCATCATATTTGGCTTTAAGCATGTGATATTTTAGTTCCATGACACGAGAAGAGCCCTCATGAATTTCTATTAGGCAAGCCCAAATTTCACAAGCCTTTTTCCTTACTAGCAATCCTAGCAAACACATCTTGATTAATACATTCATAAATTGCATTCCTAGCTTTAGCATCCCACTTAATTTGATCACCAACATAATTGTGCTCACCAAACCCTGCGTGGGTCGCTTCCCATACTTCGGGAGCAATAGCCTCTAGATAAGCGCGCATGCGTGCTTTCCAATAGGCAAAGTTCTTGCCCTCGAAGATAGGAACCGAACCCCCAACCTTGGCCATTTTAGCTCTCTAGCGGTGAAGCTAGAATGATCCTATGAGCAACCTTGCTCTGATACCAATTGTAAGGATCGAATGCCCAAGAGGGGGGGTGAATTGGGCTTCTTTTCAAAAATTAAGGCAATAAAACTTAATTACTAAAAGCCCAATTCCCTAAGCAAACAACCTATGCATTCAAGTGAATAGTAACTTTGCGATATACGAAATGCATAAGTGTAAGGGAGAGGAAGAGAATGCAAACTCCCGAGGAGACATGAGGATTTATCCCGTGGTTCGGCAAGATCGTCAAGATCTTACTACGTCCACGTTGTGGCACCCACCAAAGGGTGTAGCCACACCTAAGTCACCGAGACTAGGGATCTTCACTATTCTTCTCCGTTTGCCAACCTCGACAAGGTGGAGCTCAAGCCTTGTACAACTTGGATCCTCCGGGCTTCCACGATCGTCTTGGCAAGCTCCAAAAGTTTCTCTCAATTACAAGCACCAAGGGACACTCCCTTACAGCTCTCACTACACTAGAGATTCCACTCACCAAGAATGGAAGCACACAAGCACTATCTCTAGCTAGTTCTAGCCTATCTGTTGGTGTGTAGGTGGTGTAAATGATCTAAAAGTGATAGCTCAACGTCTTGAATGCTTGAGAATGTGTAGAGTATGTCTGGTGATCAAGACTTGTCGAATAGACGGGTTGAAGGGGTATAAATAGCCAGCCTCCACGAAATAGCTGTTGGAAAAGTAGGCTGACATCACTACTCCGCGAACACCGGATGATCCGATGCTCTCCCTTCAGTTATCATCGGTCAAGTTCACTTTAGCTGACATCACTGTGTTAGATATGACCGTTGTTAGACCGATGTTACTCTTGTCTTCTCATCGGATGATCTGGTGGCACTTCCTCCAGAATTGGTTCAGACTTGATGCTTACTGGAGTGATTGACCGTTGTGTATATTGCTGTACATCGGATGATCCGGTGCTACACTTGGTCCAAGGATATTTCATACTGTACTGATGGACCGATGTAACATTGCCCTTAACATCGGATGATCCGGTGAGTACTTTGTTCTGAGGTCTTCTTCTTCTGCTGAACCAACTTGATCGATGTGTTGTTTTTTGGAAAAATCGGTTGATCCGGTGAGTTGATTTTGTTTGCTTCGAGTTGTTCTAAGTGATTCTTTTGGAATTTTCTCGATTGACCTCTTAGACACTTGTTGTAAATATTCTTCTGATGATTTTCAAGCACTGAGTGTTGTCAACTATGGTTGAATAACTTTGACATATGAGCTTTTACTTCTAATCTTCATAACATTGATTGATCTCATATTGTGATTGTTTAGGGGTCTCCAATGATCATTAGTTGATGTTCATATTCATATAGATTTCATTTGATTGAGTGATATGGGAGACCTTGCATCCACAAATTCATTAGTAGAATTCAATGGTTGTCATTAATCACCGAAACCATACCTCATGGGGGCCTAGATGATTTCAAAGAGCTTCAAAGATCTTAGAGTGTTTCCTACTTTACCGCTCAACGAACATGCAAAACAAGCATTAAAATCAATAAATGCTCATATATTACTCAATATTTCATGATATGCATGAATGATGCAATTATGATGTAGTACATGTTATTAGGTTACTACTATTGCTAACTAACTTGTTAACTGAGTTTTACATGTTTGAGCGAGTTTCGGGTCATTTCCGGAAAAATTGGAAATTTTTCAGGAAATTTAGGAATTCAGAAACCGGAACAGTCCATACTGAGCCGGACATGTCCGCTCTGGACCGGATAAATCTACTACGGTCCAGGGTTTTGCGAACTTCCCAACTAGGGCATGGTTTCAATCGAGTGTGGAGTCAAAATTGACATGGAAAGTTGGATCTAAGGTAGTTACCGTGAATGCAATAGTCCAACGCTCGAGGATTAGGCATAGCACGCGGAATTTGACGTCTAGATCTGTTGACGACGAATCGGCAGCAAGATGTAGAAGAAGAACGTCGATGACGAAGAGTTGATGAAGAAGATCGCAACAACGATGATGATCTTGCTTGATCCTTCCTCTTCTTTCCTCTTCTCCTTCCTCCTCCTTCTCTTCCTTCTCGTCCCTTCCTTGCGGCGAGAGCTCCCTCTCTTGATGGCGACTCACGGTGAGATGGCAGGGCGGTGGGGTTTTCTCATGTGGGCAGGGGTGAGAGGAGGGCTTTGGTTTGTTCATATAGGGGGAGTGTTGGGGTTAGGGTGCAATACTAGTAGGAGTTGGTTGGGGCGGGTAGGGGCCCTGGTGGGGTCCCACTTGGGCTCTTTGGAGGTGGGGCGCGATGTTCTAGGGTCTAAATTTGTCAAGCACTTAATAAAAAGTCGTGCAGAAAAATAGGAATCTGAGTCGAAACCCTAGAAATTGGACTAGGTTGTATGTAGGCCGGAGAAGTCCGTTTTTGTCTCTGTTGTCACAAAGGACTAGTCCGTTATCAGGAGGACGAGTCTGATGTACCACAACGACAAGGGACTTCAGACTAAAATGCAAATATCCTAACAAAAAATTTGGGGCTTTACATTTTAAAAATCGGATTAGTCCATAAAATTAACAGACAAATCAAGACGGGAATAGTAGAGAAATCGGACTAGTCCGCCAAAATAACAGACAAGTCGGTTGCTCTGAAGAAACTCAATTAAGCCAGAGCAGATGGGCATACCGGACCAGTCTGGTGTGGGGAACAGACAAGTCCGTACCCAAAGTTAACTTTAATTGTTCTTTTGCATCAAATTATTTTAATATTGTTCCTTTTTGTGTTGATTTTTGTTTGCCATGTATCGGGATGAATGCATTGCATGATACATGAAAATGAGGGTGTTACACTAGTACTCGTAGTTAGCATAGTAATATGTATACTAGTTGACTATGTATATAAATACCTAAAGCACAGTAGGAGTAGCTCTCTCTCTACTTAAATTATCCTCCACTAGGACATTTCTTACCCCTTGGGGTAGTTTGCTTAGATGTGTGTCACACTACCCCATTACTTCATTTATACATCCTACCGGATTCCTCACTAGAACATCCTCTTCTACCCTTGACCTTGTTGGTCTTCTACCTTGCCTTTCTTTGGGATAAACAAATACGATACCCTAGGAAATACTCCTGGGTGAAATTCTACAGCGCTACTTTCTGTGCGCTTGCGTAATTCATCTTGCTTTGGCTTAGGATAGCCTAGTGCCTCTGCAGAACTAGCCTTACTACTAGGATGATCTGTAGACCAATAGACGTTAAGAAATACCATCAAGCATTTTTGGCGTCGTTGCCGGGGATGGAACATAAGATTTTCGTGATCATGTGGTATATAGGATTCTAGTAGGTATTTGGTCGGATAACCCTCCCTTGTTTTCACATTCTTTGATGTGTAAACAGGGTAGTGTATGACTGGTTTTTGTTTGCCAGCTAACTACGTAGAAGATCTCAAGTCACAACTGAGAAGTGTTCGACCTCGTGTCGTCCCTTCTCAGGTGATCTTGTCAGGTAGGAAACCCGTCACCCCCGCACCATCACGCTACAAGCCAATGGCCCAAAAGACCCTTTGTGGGTTCTCGGCTCTCTCTACTGACAAGTGCCTACTAGGCCCAATGTCAACACGAGAGACGCGAACTTCGAGATCAAGACTAGCCTAATCACTATGGTGCAGGCTAACCCCTTCTATGGGAAAGCCAACGAGGATGCGAATGCTCACTTGCAACAATTCCTCGAGATTTATAGCATTTTCAAGATAAATGATGTGGCACCTGATTCCATCCGTCTTAGCTTGTTTCCGTTCTTCCTTCTAGGGAGAGCGAAGCAGTGGTTTTACGCAAAGTGAAGTGCTATAAATACTTGGGCAAAATGTTCCTCAAAATTCCTCGTCATGTTCTTCCCAATGGGAAAGACTAATGCACTACGTGGAAGAATTTCAAACTTCTAGTGAGAGCCCAAGGAATCCATTTCAGAGGCTTGGGAATGGCTGCAAGAGTACATCCTAGCCTATCTCCACCATGGGATGGATGATTGGCTAATCATCCAAAACTTCTACAACGGGTTGATTCTGTCAGCCCGTGACCATGTCGATGCTGCTGCTTGAGGACCCTTCTTCTTGCTTATGGTTCCCAAAGCTAAGAACTTAATTGAGAAGATGGTTTCCAATATGGGTTGGAGCGATAAACGTCTCCAATCCCGACAGCGAGGCATGCACACCTTGAAAGAGGTAGACATGATCGTTGCCAAACTGGACCTCCTTATGAAGATGTTGGACTGTCAAATCAGTGGTGAAGTATTTAGCAGCGGCCAAGCCTTAGACTCTCAAAAGACCTATGAAGTCTGTGGCAACACGGGTCATTTGGGGAGTGACTGCACCTAAACCCGTGAGGATTCCTTATACTTGGCCAACAAAGAGAACTACAACAACAACAATGGCCACTGTCCATAAGGTCAAGGGTGGGGCCAACCACACCCTTTCTTTCAAGGAGTCTACAGCAACAACAACAACAACAACAACGAAAATGGGAACCAGACTCACTTGAGGAAACTTGCCATTAGCCAGCTTAAGATCAAAGATGCCCTATCCATGGAGCTATCGGCTAATGACAAGACCTTGGAGAACATCAATGCTAAGGTTGAAGGCTTAGCTTATGCCTTCAAGTACCAGTTGAGCTCAACAAGATGTTGGAGACCCAGTTAGCTCAACTGGCAGCTGCTGTCCCACCATTAGAGAATGGCAAGATGCCAGGGCAGCCCGAGCCTCCCGTAGAAAATGTCAACATGATTTCTCTACGGGAAATAACCTGGCTGAAGGACCCTGTATATCCCATCATATCCTACTCAATTGGCACACTACACTTTGACAAGGCCCTTTGTGACCTTGGCTCAAGTGTTATTGTCATGCCAATGGTGATCTTCAACCAACTAAACTTCATCATGCTATCTCCAACAGCTATGCAACTCCACCTAGCTGATTCATTGGTGTGCTACCCCGCGGGTATCGTCGAAAATGTCCCAGTGAAAATTCAAAACTGCTTCAAACCCGTGGACTTCATGGTGCTTGACGTAGAGGTCGAGAAGGAAACCCCGCTCAGTCTTGGGTGCCCTTTCCATACCACACGAATGCTCACATTGATGTGGGGGCCAGAGAAATCCGCTTCCATATCAATGGCAAGGAGGAGAAGTTTGACTTTCGACCAAGGAAGGAGCAATGCTCCATGATGAAAATCAAATATGGCTCGAACATCAAACACATTAAGGAGGTGGAAGTTATGCCACCTCAAGTGGACTCCCTCATTGCATTAATGAGGAAATTAATTTATGAGGAGACTCCATCTTTTCTCCCACGTCGACAATTCAAAAAGATGGAGAAGTCGGGGCCGTTTGACCTGCCCAAGTTCACAAGGCTGCCAAAGAGGGTGTGACAGAAGTAGAAAGGCGAGCAAGCCAGACCCACTTCTACGGGGTCGGAGGCTAGAAAACGAACGTCAAGACGATGGAGAAAAATCCATCTCATTGGATTTTTTTATGGGATCTCGCCAATAGGTAAATTTGGTAGTTATCACATTTTTATTTTTCCACCATCATTTGTATTTTTCCATTTGGATTTCTTCGCATTATTCATAGCATATTTTGGCTTTTCTTAGAGGGTTAAGAATTGTGTAGTCTCAACTTAGATTTATTTTTCATTTTTTGGGAAAGTCAAAATAAGAATTTTCAATATGAGGAAGTTTTATTTGAAAAAAAAATCGGAGCAAACTTGTGGTTGATTCACCCAACGGCTCAAAATATAGCCGTTGGAGAGCCACCTGCCAAAACGGAAGACAAGGGGGCCCACCAACAGGTAGGCCGACCCCCTAGGCGGCTAAGCTAGGGAGAGTGCCAATTTGGCTCTCTCTCCTCCAACGGCTATATTCTTGACTCTCATGGCCGTTGGGGTGCTATGCTATTTATACAGGCCCGGGTGAAGGGTTTGCTTCACACTTCATCTCATTTTCACCTCCCCAACTCACTCTCATATTTGCTCAAGAATTGTTGTGCACCTTGTTGCAAGACTTCTCCCAAGTTCAAGCAAAAAAGATTTGCTTTGATTTTCATTTGCATCTTCTATTTGCACTTGCAAGTTGCTCTCAAGAGCGCAAAACAATTCGTCAAGGGTTTCACTTGGTTTTCTCTATTGTAACCCGTTTCAAGTTTGTATTCTTTTGCTCTCAAGTTGTGCAGCCATGAAGAGCATGAAGAAGTTTTTTGGGAAGAGGAAGGGACCTTCATGAAGCTCAATCCATGGGAGGAACTCAAGCTCACACCTCTCCCCCGAGCCTAGACCAAGTCCACGGTGGAGAGGTGTGCAAGACAACATCCTGATGGAGGAAGGTGATGTTCCACTCCGCCTCCTCAACGACGACGACCTCGACTTGAGGGATGACGTTGAACGACAATCCTACAACATCCTCTACGATCGTGAGTTTGCCCACACCATGCCTTACGATCCAGCACTACTCTCCAATATAAGTATAGATTCTGAATTCTTTACCGTTTGGCATGCGGTAGGATGGGATAATTTTTCTCAAATAGATGAGGAAGGTTCACGCCTCCTCACTATTAATTCTTGTGCACCTTTAAAATAGGACTTGAAGGTGTTTCTTAGGTTTTTCCAAAAAGAATACTTTATCCTTTGATAGAATTTAGTGAACTCCTAGGATTCCATAGACATTGTTTGATAGACTTAGATGCCTTGCCTAAATTTAACAAACAAAGTTTTTGGCAAGATTTAACTGGTGAAGTAGTATGTAAGGACCCTATAAATAGCCACTTTCAAAGTCCTACTATACATTTCATGCATAGATGGGTGGTTATGACTATGTGCCCTGGAGGGGATGTTAGGGTTGTGTGTACCGATGAACTTAGGACCCTTTACGCCATGGTTAAAAAGTTTAAAATTGCTCATGTTAAAGCTATGATGTCACAACGGTTAGAAAACACTAAAATGATGGGACCCATTGAATTTACTTCATTTAGTATACACATTGCTGTGAAAGTAGGGGCTTTAGAAAATGATTTAATTGAATATATTCCAACTGCCCGCTACTTAATAGATGAAGATTTTATAGTGCAAGGGCACACCATTGAACATGCACTAGATCGACCTTTATTGTTTTCCTATCCTAGCCATGTAAATGAAATTCGGTTATCTAACCCGGACTTCCATTTATATAAGTACCGGACTAACCATTGCTCTTCAGCCTATCAAAGAGGCTCATAGGAGAACTGTCTCTAGCAAGGTCACAAGGATCCATTCATGTAGAGCAGCCATGGACATGCCACCACGATACCCTCCCTCCTATGTGTACCAAGAGGAAGTGGATCCAACGGGTGATGCACCCGGTTGGACCCAACCTCAACCATATGAGGCAGAAGGATCGTCGTGGCAAGAGTGGGCTACCACTGGAGGAAGCTCAAGCTCTAGTAGCTTGCTCCTCCGCCTCAAAAGATGTTTTTATAGGATCCCTATCCACAACAATTTTAACTTCTGATTCCGGTGAATTATGGGTACACGACATTCCTTTTTGGCCCGGGGTTATCGTGACCATGGACGAGGAATGGCGAAACTCACCCAATGGATGGGAGATCTTGAAGTGAGCACTGGCGATGATATCTACAACATACTTTAAGACCACATCCAAGGTACCAACGACTGGTAGCAACAAATCGACACGCAGTTCAACAACGTCAACACCACGCAGCAACAACAGCATGACAACCTCATTGCCTATTTCTAACATCAGGGGTTCAACCCTTATCACGGAGATTGAGAAGAGCAAGCTTGGGGAAGGACCCCCGTTTGAGATAACTTGTATCACACCCCATTTTTCTCTATTTTGTTTCTTTCTTTCCACCACCATTGCTTCTAAAAAAACATAAAAATAAATAATTTAGTATAGGTTAGCATAATAAAATAAAATATGTGCGGTGAGAATATTTTTATCTTGCATAACTTGAAATGATGAATTGTTGCTCTGTTATTATTTCTCTAGTCCCTTGCATACAACTTAGTATTCTCCAAGTATTGCGTTTATTAGCTTAGAATATTCTTGCTTAAACTTGGAATTTGTGGGTAGCATAAGCTATGTCCAATTTTAGGTTGTTGTGATATATGATACCTATCAAAGCCATATGATGATTTGAATTAGATAAACCCTATGCATATGCTATTTTCCTTCACATTGAGCATAGTCAAGCTAGCATAGACCTATGTGAGAATCTTTTCATACTTTTAAGATCAAGATTGCACGGGACATGATAAACTTCTACACTAGAAGTTAGCAAAATTTCATCATACCATACGACCACTATAAAAAAGATACTCCATGATTTCCTTGCATAATACTCTCTCCAAAATATTTGAAAAAAAAAGAGAGGAGTAGAAGACATGGCTACAAGAAAAGAAAAGGAAAAATGCATGCTCATATACAAGAGAATGAAAAAAAAAAAGAGAATAAGTAGCCATGTTTCATCCTCACAGAAAGAGAGTGCATATAAAGGAGTTATCTTCATATCTCCACTCCATAAATATTCCATCACACTTGCACAAGTCTTGATCAAAAGTATGAATTATTTTATTCTAAGGGTTAATCTTTTGACTTAGCAATAAATGTGTTGTAAATATGCTTACTCTTGATTCGTACCAAGCTCCACATAGAAGTCTTATTTAGATGTAGGACAAGAAAGGCATTGCCATGGTGAGGATACAAATACCACTTCCACGTAGGACTGGCTGAGTGCATCATTACTTAAATTCAAACACCATTTGAAATTTTTCGGAAGTTTGAGTGGAACTTAAGAATTAGGTGTTGCATGCTCACTATTATGTTCTATCTTTCAACCACCCAAGAAAAGGATGAGGCATAAGCCCCATATTGATTAAAAAAAGGGCGAGGTGCCATAGCTAATTTATTCAATGCAAGGTAGAATATTTTGTTGTACTCTTGGTAGTTTTGGAAAATAGAACATTATTGTAGCAACTCCTTATCAACAATCTAAGTCCTTATCTTTGCTTCGAGAGGAACAAAGGGTAAGCTTGGGGGAGTTTGTTTACTGTCGTTATATACCAATTTTGACCGTCAATATAACTCAAATATGTGGAGGAATAAATATTTCTTACACACATCATAGGTAGATTAACATAATTCCACTTGTACTTGGAGAAATAGTGCATCATGAAGATTTTATTCAGAATTGATGGAGAATGAGGGGAGCAATCCTAAAAAGTTCCCACCCAGCCAATCAAGCGACGACACTTGGCACCAGATTGATCCATGACTCATTTCCATATGTATCTGAGGGGATAGGGGGAAACGGCCCACCTGGAAGTCACCCCGAAGAAGCACACCCGAGGGGGGGACCAGGACCAAGTCAGTCGACTTGTCCCTAGCGCCAAACTCAATCTTCTTCCACGTGTTGGCTCCCCATGGCTCCCTGAAGGCCGTGAAGACTGATTCACGCTCTAATTGTGGCGGAACCGCCTCTACTCTGTGTATAAAGAGGGGGCGGGGGTACCTCACTTTTCACACACCACTCAAGTATTCTCTCTTGTATTACAATAGTGCTCTTAGTCCCTTAGTGGAGGTTAGGCTGTAGAGACAAGCCACTAATCCGATGTCCAAATATGGAAAGGTATGGCTCATGTACCTTCTCTGATATTTGTGAGATTGTGCTTTATAATATTATTATTAGTCTTTATTTATTCATATAATTGGATGAAGCATTCTTTGTTTGGTTGTGGATTCCATGCATGTGTTAGGAATAAAAGTCATTATGGTCTAGTTATAATACCCTTATTATTATATCATAAACACCTATTACCTCCACTACGTTCTAATAGGTACTAATATGGTTATGTAAATATGAGTAATATAGTGCTTGGTTCCAACATTGCTTTCAACGATGTTTAGGTTAGTCATTGCCTTAGGATGGTGCTTGTACCTAGGCTCCTATGGTATTTACTTATTATGTAAACATGGTGCTTAGATAATTAAGTAGAGTTGGATGTCTTGTAGGCCCATGGTTTGTAGGGGTAGGAGACAGGTGGTGACAGCCTTGTCCATCCTTTGTAATCCCTCACATTCGGCTACACCGCAGGCTTGTGGCGGAATCATCCTGATATTCTCAGGGGTAAACTCGTGCCCGATGTGTTGGACCTTTAAGCCCTAGTACTCGTAGTTAGTATAGTAATATATACACTAGTTGACTATGTATATGAATACCTAAAGCATAGTAGGAGTAGCTCTCTCTCTCTACTTAACTTATTCAACACTAGGACATTTCTTACCTCTTAGAGTAGTTTGCTTAGGTGTGTGTCACACTACCCCATCACTTCATTTATCCATCATATCGGATCCCTCACTAGAACACCCTCTTCTATACTTGACCTTTCTGCTCTTCTACCTTGCCGTCCTTTGGGATAAACAAATACGATACCCTAGGGAATACTCTATGTTGAAATGCTACAGCGGTACTTTCCGTGAACTTGCGGAATTGATTTTGCTTTGGCTTAGGATAGCCTAGTGCCTCTGCAGAACAGGCCTTGCTGCTAGGATGATGTGTAGATGTTAAGAAATACCAACAAACCATGAAGCCTGAGCCCGGGAAAGACAACATCCCTTCACAAATGCTGCAAAGAAAAACTCTGACTGCCTCACTCGGCCCGGGTCCTCCTCGACTAGCACCGGAGCCTGGAGCCACCAGACATCGGAAGGTTCTAGACCGGGGGGTTTCTCTCCCACAAAAGCTCAGATACCAAGCACTACTACAAAATGCTTCATCGCAGGCGGTTCTAAACATATTATCGCATACGGTTTTAAAAACCGCCTGTAACGAAGAGCCTGTGAAAATGATCGATTAACACAGGCGGTGGCATAATCCGCCTGTGAAACTACATTTTCACAGGCGGTTTTTAATAAAAAAACCGCCTGTGAAAATGCATTTTCACAGGCGGTCGGTAATAAAAAACTGCCTGTGAAAATAGATTTTCACAAGCGGTTTTTAATTAAAAACCGCCTGTGAAAATGTATTTTCACAGGCGGTTCTTAATTAAAAACCGCCTGTGAAAATGTATTTTCACAGGCGGTTCTTAATTAAAAACCGCCTGTGAAAATGGCTAGTGAAACAAAAAAAATTCACATGTGCCGCCGGGAGTCAGAAGAGGCCGCGCCGCCTGGAGGCCGCCGCGTTGCCGGGAGCCGGAAGAGCGCCGCCAAGTGTCGAAGGAGGTCGCACCACCGAGAGCCGGAGGAGCCGTGCCGCCTGAAGCCCGACGAGGCCGTGCCGCTTGGAGCCGGAGGAGCAGCGCCGTCGAGAGCCTGAGGTAGACCGCGCCACCGGGTGCCCGAGGTAGACCGCGCCGGATCTGTGCCCGCGCGCTCGCTGGGAGGCGCGCTGGAGCCGCGCCGCTGGGAGCCCGAGGTAGACTGTGTCAGATCCACGTCCGTGCTCGCGTCGGCGGTGCTCGCGCTCGTCGGGAGGCCGCGCCGAAGCCGTCGAGGTCCGGAGCAACCGAAGTCGCGCCTTAGTCGCGCCTTGAGAGAGGCCGCCGACAGCCGCGCCGCCGCGAGCCCGAGGTTGACTGTGCCAGATCCGCGGCCGTGCTCGCGTCGGCAGGGCTCGCACTCGTCGGGAGGCCGCGCCGGAGCCGCCGAGGTCTGGAGCAACCGAAGTCGCGCCTTGAGAGAGGCCGCCGGCAGGCGCGCCTTGGGAGATGCCGCCGGAAGCCGTACCTTGGGAGGCTGACGGAGGATCACGGACTGAACCGTGGCTGCTGCTGTTATAGACACATCTATCATGTGGCTTCTAAACTGAGTCGTTGGATCGATAAGCAGCGGACAGCGGAGATACGAAGTCCAAGAGTGATCCGTGGGATGAAGCAGCAGACCAATGAGGAGCCATCATTATCACAGGCAGTTTTTATATTACAGACCGCCTGTGAAAATCATTATATTTTCACAGGCGGTTGTTTGTTACGGACCGCCTGTGATAATGACTATTATCACAGGCGGTTTTTGTTACGGACCGCCTGTGAAAATCAATACATTTTCACCGGCGGTTGTTTGTTACGGACCACCTGTGATATTCTATTATCACAGGCGGTTATTAACTCATCTGATATCACAGGCGGCACTTTTAATGGACCGTCTGTAAAAAAAATATAGAAGCGCCTGTAAAAATGTTTTCTGTAGTAGTGAAGTGCCTGTCTAACCCGTCGCTTTGAGTTAACACGGACACGCAAAACGAAGGACTGAGAGGAACACTGAAGTGGGAACGAACGCTAAGGCAACCAGTGGAGGTTTTCGGGCAATAAAGCAAGTGCAGAAAGAAACGATAGAAAACTTCATTGAAAATACATAAAGAAATACAAAAGGCCACGAAGGATTGCCCCGTTACATTAACGACCACCCCGCCTTGCCTTCGACAACTTGAAAACATCGTTGGGGGAAACCATCATGACCGCCATCGACACTGTGACAACCACGACATCATCTCAATGGCATCAAGCTCAGCTTCTGGCCGATTGGACGTGAAGCCCTCTTCGATGGCCTGGAGATCAAAACCATTGTAGTGCGAGACAATGGTCGCCAGGGCCGCCCGAGCGCCCATCATAGCACCGGCCGCGGTGTTGGATCGCATGCGAGCGTCAAGCTGACCCAGGAACTCCGCTAGCCAACTAATCAGGGGTGCATCCGAGAGGCCCACCGAATGGTAGATGGATCAAGCGACCCCACAGAGCCCGTCGAGTTCCCCTAGAATCATCTTGAACCTCCGTTGAACCTCGTGCAGCTGCGACACCAGAGCAGCTCCACCGTTCGAAGCATCGGCCTCTGGCGTGCTACAAAGTGGCCAACTGAAGCTCGGTCCCAAAGGCCCGAGCACCATTTTGCAGGTCACCTCCTGAATGGCACACCCGCTCTGTTCCAAGGCCTGAAATGCCCCTGCCAAGTTCCCAGAGCCAGGGAACCAGCTCGTGTCGCCCCTCAAGCACGCCGAGCACAGAAGCCCAAACTGCATGACCCGCCGTCCGTATAGCGCGAAGATCTTTGTCCCGCGCTTCTAATGAATCCTGGGCGACTGTGAGCTGAGGTGCAAGTCCTGCAATAGCCACGCGCTCGAAAAATGGGGAGACCAGAAGACCCACCTTCCGCCATTTCCCGGGCGGAGTTGGCCGCGGTGTGGACCTTTATCTACTGGTAGGCGGACTCTTCCGCTGCTCCGGCTAGCATGTCCAGGGTGCTCCGGGCCTCGCATAGCAGGATGGTGAACTCCTTTGCGCCTTGCAAAGCGTGGTCCCAACACCTTTGCCTTGGCATGAGCCCTTGTTGGTATTTCATAACACCACAAGTCTTCTCGGTAGGAGATGACATCCACAAGTGCACAGAAGTTACCCGTTATAGAATTATACCCAAGAATATTCTCAAGGGTATTCTATTTATCCCAGAGGAAGACGGTGAAATCAAGTAAAAACTATTCTTATGATCGAGTTATAGGGTACTAAGTATTTATCATAATAAGGGTAAGATGATAATAGGGGTAGTGTGACACACACTTAAACAATCTACTTTAAGCGGTAAGGTTGTCCTAGTGAGGGTTAAGCTATGAGACGGAGCTACTCCTACAGTGCTCTAATTACTCATATACGTAGCCTAATAGTGTACACATGAATATGCTAAATACTAGGGCTTAGTGATCTAATAGATCGGGCACGGGTTTACTCCTGACAACATTAGGACGATTCCCGCTATGAGCTTGTGGTGTAGCTAAGTGTGGGGGAATGCAAAGGATGGACATGTCTGTCACCACCTACCACCTACCCCTACAACCTGTGGGTCTAGGAAACATTCAATGCTACTTATGTATCTAAGCACTACACTTACATGTTAAGAAAATACCTTAAAAGCCTAAGTACACTTATTTTTCTTAGGCAATGACTAACCTAAATACGTTGAACCAATGTTTGTACCAAGCACCAACATATTCATATTAACATATCATATATTACCTAATCAGACTATAGTGGTGGTCTATGATATTGATGATAACATGATATGGACATCATGATCAGAATATAATAACATCTACACCTAGCACAATCTCCCTCCATCCCAAAAAGGTTATAACTTTGTAGTTCATTTTTATAAAGCGACAACCATTTTGGGATGGAGGGAGTACATAGACTCCACAATCAAACAAGAAACGCTTTACACAAGTATATGAATAAAGAGAGATAATAATATTATTACTATAATCCATAAAGTCACAAAAGTAAAGAAAGATACATGATCCATACTTTTCCCAATTTGGACATGGGGCTAGAGGCTCTTCTATACAGCCTAACCTCCACTAAAGAACTAGGAGAACTAGTGTATACAAGAGAGAATGCTTGAGTGTTGTGTGTAGTGAAGTGAGGCCTCTCCTTCTATTTATACACGGAGTAGAGGTGGTTTCCACCACCAAAAGCATGTGAATCAGTCACCATCGTTATCAGCTTGCCGCAAGAATTTGACACGTGGAAGCTGACTGAATTTGGCGCCAGGAAGGGGTCGATCAAAACAGGGGTTCGACGGACCTGGTCAGGGCAACATTCACTATGTGCCTCCTCCTGGTGGCTATAAGGTGATCCCTATTACCATTTTGGAGTGCTACACCGTTGGATGCTCTCGGATACTCCTGTAGGTGGGCAATTTGATCCATGAGTTGCCACATGTCAATGTCTGATTGGTTGGGAAGGTATTCTTTAGGATTCCTCCCTTGGATTCACTTCATTTCTGTATAGAATATATGCATGCATCATTTTCTCCAAGTACAAGTGAAGTACATTATTTGTAAAGGATATGCATGTAAGAAATGTTTAGTCCTCCATGATTATGAATTATATTCACAGTGTGGTACTTAACGACAGTCAAACTCCAAGTTTATCCTGTGCTTGTACCGAAGCAAAGTTCAAGAATTAGGTTGTTGATCAAGAGTTGCTACTATATCCTATGCTTCAGTAGTACCAAATGCACAATTAAACATTCTACCTTGTATTGAATAAATTGGCAATAGTACTCACCCTTTACCTTAGTTCTCATGGGGCTTTCACCTTCTCCTCTCCTTTGGTGGTTGAAAGGTAGAACAGTTCACAAGGCATGCATTATTCCTAATGTCTATGTTCCACTCAAATCTCGATGAATTTCAAATGATCTTCAAAATTAGACTTAAGTTCCTCAAATGATACTCTCAATCACTCTTTTGTGTAAGTGGATTTTTCCTCACCAAGGCAATGTCTTTCTTGTCCTACATCTAAATAAGGATTTTGTGGATCTTGATAGGGAACGAGGGTAGGCATATTTGCAACACATATATTGCTAAGTCAACAGAGTAAGCTGTAAAAGCCCAAAAATTCATAGTGCGAAGTTTAGATAGGAGAATTTAAAATTTGAATGGGAAAAATAAATCAAAATGGCAATTGAAAAATCAAACCAATTCAAACTTCAACAGAGGGAATTCAAAAATTCAAATTAGCTCCTGTTCAAACCTTGACAAAATAAAAATTGGAGTTCACCATTAGCTTCCAAATATTCCAAATAAGGTCTCTGCCAAATTTCAGAAATTTTGATGTCCATTTGCTATTTAATTCAGTGGCTCCATGGAATACCATTCGAATTCAAATTCAAATTTTGAATTCCAATTAAACTTGGTCAGATTCATGATTTAATTTCAGAATCATATTCTACAAAATTTATTTAGCCTCTACAAAAATATCTGGAATTTTTGAACAAATCTTTGTGGGTGAATTGAAGAACCAGAGAGTAGATGAGGGTGAGGCGCCTGTGGGACCCACATTTCAGTGTCTAAAACAAAGCAACCGATGCTGGGCTCTGTTCGCTGCCGTTCAATGCCGGTGCAGCTGCATCCCAGCTCACCAAGCACACAGGCAAGCAGCTGGGTGGAAAGGGGAGTTTAAGGCGTCCTCATCCCCTCACTGATCCAGTTCTGCACGCCATCGTCGTCCCAGTGATCCGCTCATTTTCCTCCCTCCCGTGAAACAGAGCCCCGCCGTTTTTCTTGCGTCACTGGTGAGCACCTCGGTCCAGCTCCCTCTCACTTCGATGTAAGCAGCAAAAATGTTGCCAAAGCTATGCTCTATCATCTCCACAATTTAGTTTGTTGTTTTGCTCACTGGTTCACCGGTATTTTCAAGTTTTGCGGACGCCGCCGTTGGCTGCCGAGGAGGACCTTCTATGCCTCAACATCGCACCGGTGAACCAGCACAGTTCGTGTGACTTCAACAGAAGAAATGAGTGCAACTTCACCCTCTGTCTCACGGTGAAAACTGTTCTTAGGTTAATCCCTTATCGAGCACAAAATCTTCTTTTCCTTTTCAGCACGCCTTTAGCTTTCTTGTTAAGTTTACCTTTCAATTCGTTTCTAGATGTAACTATATTTTAATCCTGTTGGATAATAGTTTCCTAACCTCCTTGCGCGTTTTCTAGAACAAAAACCAGAGAGAATAATCAAGGATTGGCTGGGCTACGCCGATTTTCGTAGCCGTCGTGGAAAATGGTTCGATCCCTTGCCGAAATCAATTTATTGGTTGTTCCACCCCTTTTTTCTCTCCACTGTCGTCTTCTCCATGATTCCCAGAAGCTTTCCAATTATTTTCTAAGGCGTATAAGCTATGAGGCGGCGGTTCCGACATCGCCGGAGCCCTAGCCGCTGCCGCTATCGTCGTGCCACCATTTCCGACCGTCAACGTGTCGATTCAACCCCACCATCGTGTTCCTCGACCCTCAAAACAGTGAGGAGAAGAATATCATCAAGAGAGATGGCCGGGAGAAGGGAGCTGGCGAGCTCGCCGGCACAGCGTCGCGCGTCCGGAGGTTGAAGATGATGTTGCGGGTCCCGTGTGTCAGCCTCTGTTTAACTACTTCGAGATCTGCTGTGGCCACGGGATCAAGTGTGGCTGCACGGTTTAAGCCCGTGGTCCTCGGTGTGGCCCCAATCCGGTTGCCCATTTTAAATGGGTGGGACCCGACCGGATTAATTCAAACTTCCCCCTTTCCAAATTTTGAGCAAACTTCTAAATTCAATTACTCCTAGTTGACTTGATCCCAATTTTGCAGTGGTTCAATTTCATGGACATGAAAGTCCCAAAATCTTCATAATTAATTCCTTTGAGCTAACTGCTTGAGAAATTAAATACTCCTATTCTGCTAATTGGAAAATTCTCAATTTTGGTCAGAACCTTCATTCTAATACACTTGAACTCCAGAAAAATTTCAATTTCATTAGACTTCATTTATTGGACCAAACAGTGTGCAAATCCACAATGTCTATAGAAAATTCAGAATTGTACATAAACATTTCTAGATTTTTTCCCACACTTGTAAAATCAATTCCTCCCTGTAGGAAGCTTAGAAAATTATGAAACAAATTTCCATAGAACCAGTGGGAGCTCTTCTACCATAACCATCCACTGTTAGCCATGACAAAGCTCTAGATTTAATACCAAATTTTGGAGAAGGATTTTAATAGTTGGAATTTTAGAGACAACAGGCTTACTTGAACATCCCCAATTCTTGATCCAGATCTTCCTCATAGTACCTAGTATCCACTGTAAAAATCCCAAAGCCAACTAAAAACATTTACATACCTGATCAGTATTTAGAATGTCTTTATATAGTTTCAATATCACTCATGTACTTTATATATTGCATATCATATAGTGACCGAGATCGAGGAGGAGCCAGGGCCGTTGGAGAGTATATCACCAGAAGCTAACTCCCCCTTTGACTCGCAGCAAGGCAAGCCCCTGTTTGCATTTAAGTGCTTTTCAAAATTTTGATTGTATCACTTATGTCTAGGGTGAATTTTGTGAATTAGGGCTAAGGTGCTTGTTACTCCACTTGCATGACCCACAAATCCCATGGAATATTGGTTGGGTCTACAGCTTGACGAGTAGAAAATGCCATGCTAATGTTTTAAGGAATCCGTTAGAAGTCGAGTAGTTAGAATCTATTCGCGAGATAGGATTTATATCATTCGGGATTGGTTTGAGTATGAGAATGGTTTATGAATATGAATTTGCGACTGAGCTGTGGGATAGGATGCAGCGATATGTGGTCTCACGTGCATAGCCTTGCTTGTGTTGATTGAGGACCGATTCGTCTGCAGCCCTGCCGGACAAGTTTGAACTGTACCGGATGCATATTGGGCATATGGAACCCAGGAAACCGATGTAACTTGATAACTTGGGTGTCGAGGCATAGCTATGAGACCCATGTGTGCTGAATACATTGGCTTTGACAATAAAAGTTTTGAAAGCTGCCATAACATATTTTTGGCAAGGTCCGACTCTAGCTCCGAGCTTCTGCAAGGTCCGAAAATAGGTCCGACTTTCTTCGTCTAGATCCGACATGTTCTGGTGTAGCTCTGGTGAGCTTTGTCTTTAGCTCCGACATGTCTTTGATAGCTCCGGCATGTCTTTGTTAACCTTCAATATGTTCTGCTAGGTCCGACTTATGTTGGTTAGATCCGACATGTTTTTCTAGCTCTGACTTTTGGGATGACTAGTTCCGACTAGTTCTGGTTAGCTCCGGTGCTAGGTTCGACTAGCTTTGGTAAGCTCCGGCGCTAGATTGTACTAGCTTTGGTAAGCTCTGGCGCTAGGTTGTAATAGCTTTGGTAAGCTCCGGCGCTAGGTTGTACTAGCTTTGGTAAGCTCCGGCGCCAGGTTGTACTAGCTTTGGTAAGCTCTGGCTCAAGCTCCAGTTAGCTTTGGCTAGGTTCGGAGCTTGATCGCAATGTTCCTGCTATTATCTTGCAATGTTTAGAACTTGCCTTATATTCTTAGAAAGATCGCTTAGTATTCATTTGCTAAGTTTTTGGTGCGTTTTGGTTGATATGGCTGATATGGTTTTGATATGCTTTGCAACATGCTTATGTGAGGTGCTCACGTAAGGTGTTGTGTTCGGAACTGACTTGAGTCAAGTCGTAGACTTGGGCTCATACGAATTGGTTGTTTGTTCATGTGCATGTGTTGCTTGAGTTCAAGTCATGGCTGGTGACAGGTTCCTTTGGACTAGTCTCAGGGAGGAGATGGGGTTCTAGCAACCAAATTCAGGAGGAATTGTGGTTGAGCAGGTGAGGAGGTCGCGCGGGATGATTGAATCAAGGGCAGTGCATATGAAGGTTACTGAATGTCGAATGAAGGTGTTCGCACGTATGCATGCGGTGCATGACGTGGCAACATGGTTCCAAAGATGGTTTATGGATGGGAAGATCTGGTTGGAAGAAGGATCGCATCATATCGGTTGATAACTTTGGCTGCGGCGGAGTCGGTTATGGCTCGGTATGGAAAGTATCGAGTTGGTTATGTTAGGATTTTGTGTGGGTCACGAATTTGAGTTGTTTTAGGAATGTGGGATACGTTCCTAAGGTGTTTGGAAGACTTAATATTGCTTATATCTGCGTATAGAAGAGTCCTAAGCAGTTATGGAAAGTTTCGATTCGTGAACGGAGTAGGATTAGGGTCCTGATTTGAATTGAGTTGGCTTTCGAGCTGGTTATATAAGCAAGGGAGGCTAGAGCTCGTGGTAGACGACTTTGGGGCTGTTCCTCTTGTATTATGTTGAATAAAATTCGTAGTTTTAAGGAACATTTGTGCCTTGGTAGTCCGACTTGTTCCAGACAAGTTTTACTCGTCGAGTTTCTGAACAGCACTACCTTTCATCGGTGGTTTTATCATAACTCGAGTTTTACAGATCCAATTGAGTGATTCTTTTTGGGTTGTCTTCACAACTTGATTATCTATCATATGTCAAAATTTCACGGTCATTGGATTTGTGCTTTCTGATCTACACGAGTTTCTTTGCAGCGTTCCAGAACTGTTTTACTCGGGTAGGACAGATTGACCTTTGTTCGATCTGTCAATCGTAACTTGAGTTTCTCTCGACGGATTTGAGTGATTCTTGTTATGTTGTCTTCGTGACTTGATTCTCTCTTATATATATATATCACTTTTGTCATGATGAAATACGTTTAGATTAGTTTCACATATGATTTCTCTAACAGATCTTTTTTGTGCCGAAGGGGTTGGGATCTAATTGTTTCCGCTGCGTAAGATTTTTAAATCTACCATTGACCCCCCGTCTGGTAGTTTTTCGCGTGCTATTCAATCCTACAATTGGTATCAAAGCCACGGTGCTCTAATTATTGTGATTTGCATGTGTTTTTGACTAATCATCTTGGAGAAATACTCCACCAAACCTTGTGTGTTTGCTAGTATTGATTTTCAGGTTTGGAAGGCATGCATGGAGGCTTTCATCCAGGCGCAAGGCTTCGCAATATGGGAGAAGGTGTAAAAGCCTTATGAAGTGCCATCTAACGATCAAGTTACAGCTACAAACCTAAGGGACGTCAACAACAACAACAAAGCCCGAAACTTGATCATCCAAGGACTCACTCAGAGCGACTTCGATCGCGTTGCACATCTCCGATCGGCATACGATGTATGGAGAGCACTTTGTGACTATCACAAAGGATCCAACACGATCAAGGAGGTAAGACAAGACATGTTCAAGAAAGAATACATGCGCTTTGAGATGCAACCCGATGAGTCCATTGATGATCTCTTTGCTCGCTTTAACAAAATTATGAGTAACTTGCGTAGTGTCAACGTTAATTTTTCTGATGCTAAAAATGCTAGACAACTTCTTAGTGCATTAGACATGTCAATCTGGGAGATGAAAGTTACATCTATTCATGAATCTACTGTCATGAGTACTCTTACTCTAGATGTGCTTTACTCTAAACTCAAAACTCATGAAATTGACATCTTATCACGAAAGAACCCAAATAAGTCTATTGCATTTGTCTCACAACGTGATATGCCTAGCTCCGACCAATCATCATCTTGCAATACTCTTGCTTTATTGTCCTCACTAACCCTGGAGCGGATAGAGGAATTTCCAGAGGAGGAGCTAGCACTTCTCTCTATTAGGTTCTCAAAAGCGTTGCAAAATGTGAGAACTAGAAGGAGAGGAAGCTCCAGACCTCAACGATGCATCGAATGTGGTAACACAGGACACTTTCGTACAGAATGCCCTAACCTTTCAGGTTCTACTTCCTGAGAAGAAAAACAATCAAGGATGAAGCACTGCTCAACAAATGATAAGAAGAAGAAGAAGGGTTTTACAGGTCTCCAACTGGTGAACAGTTTTATCTCCACACTCCAGGAACTTGGCTCAAGCGACGTGGACATTGGAAGTGATGAAGATGAAGATGATTTGGCCAACTTATGCTTCATGGTGGGCAAAATAAGATCAAGATCAAGTCAGGAGGATGCAGAACACAACAGTGAAGACGATGAGGTATGTTCTACCTGTAATGAAATGTGTGATGCAATTTCTCGTGCAACTATTATTGTTAAGAAAAAGGACAAAAAGCTTAGGGATAACGCTGCTAAAATTGAATCACTAGAATCTGAAATCAACCATTTGAAAACCTTGATTCCTTGTGATGATTCTTGTCCCTTGTGTGATTTAATCTATGAACAATTGTCCACATTAAGAACTGCACATTCCTCTATTCTAGATAGACTTGAACTTGAAATTGAAAAGAACAAAAAGCTTGCTGCACTTGACATTGGAAACTTAAAAGATGTTTCTTGTTCTATAGTTGATTTGCATTGTTCTAGTTGTGATGATCTTGAAAAGAAACTAAAAGATCCTATGAATGAAATTTCAATATTGAATAATGCTTTACGTTCTCATGAAGTTAAATATTGTTCCAATTGCAAATTAAAAGGAAAAACTTCATGTGGAAATTGCCTTGATATGTCCAATAAACTTGATAACATGCATAGGACATTAGATCGGTTTTGTAATAGGAATAAGAACCTAAACTTGCTGCTGAATTCTTCCAAGTCTTGCAATGATAAAACTGGTTTAGGTTTTGATTCTCATGCTCATAGTAAGGCACATCCACCTAAAATTGTAAAGTCATTAGGAAGTGGTTTGATTCAAACATTTCCTAAACAAAAATAAGTGGTTTTCAAATCTGTAGGAGTGTTGTCTCATTCGGTTTCAAATAAAAATATTGCTTGCTCATCTAGACATGAACACAAAGTTAAATTTCATTGTACCTACTGTGGTAGAGATGGTCATGTCATAGATTTTTGTTATAGACTAGCTAATCAATAGAAAAGGGAAAGAATGATTGCTAGATCTCATAACTTTCATGCAAAATTTGCTGCACATATTAAACCAAATGTTACGAAAATGCAACCTGCTGTTATGAGTCAAAAACATTCAAAGTTTACCTCCGGACCTTCTGTTTTTGCCTCCGAAGCTACTGATTTTTGTGCTACACAAGTAACACCTTATTACTCAGTAGTTAAGAATAAAAAACCTCAAACTTTAACTCATAAACCTGCTGTTTTATCTTAGCTTTCGCGTGGTTTTCCTGCTGCACGTCGTGTGACTCAGTACTGGATACCTAAATGCCTTTTGACTAACCACAGTATTGACTCATCGATGTATTGTGCTTCTATGTTGGTTACATGCTTGAGGAAGGAGAACATCTGGATTGTGGATTCAGGTTGCTCACGCCACATGACCAGTAACAATGAATGGTTCTCCTCCCTCTCTTTTGTGTCACGTGTAGAGAATGTTAATTTTGCCGATAATTTTTCAACTCCTATAATTGCTAAGGGTTCGGTTAGAGTAAATGATCACTACACTTTGAAGGATGTAGCACTTGTCAAAAATTTGAAATACAACTTGCTTTCTGTTTCACAATTGCTGGATGAAAATCGGGAAATTATTTACAATAAAAACTGCTGCAAAGTTGTAGGTTCAAATAGTGAGCTTATTTTTAACATGTCTCGGTTTGGAAGAGTTTTTAAAGCTGATCTTGATATGTCTTCCTCTAAGCGTAGGTGTCTAGTTGCTAATGATTCAAAGGACTTATATTTTTGGCATCATAGACTTGGTCACATAGGCTTTGATCACCTAACGTGTGTTAGTGCTCTTGATCGCATACTTGGGCTGCCTAAGCTTAAAGGGGACAAAGAAATTGTGTGCTCTTCTTGTAGACATGCTAAGATGGTTGCAGGTTCACATACTCCTCTCACAATGATCATGACAACTGAACCGGGTCAACATTTGCACCTTGACACCGTAGGACCTTCACGTGTTCAATCCTTCGGAGGTAAATAGTATATTCTTGTTATTGTTGATGATTATTCTAGATACTTTTGGGTTTACTTTATGGCATCTAAGAATGAAGCTTTTAGTCTCTTTAGAACATTATTTCTTAGATTATCAATTGATCACCCAGGATCTTTCAAAGCAATTAGAAGTGATAACGGAACTGAATTTAAAAATCAATTTTTTGATCACTTTTGTGTAGAAAATGGAATAGATCATCAATTTTCTTCACCATGTGTACCTCACCAAAACGGTGTTGTAGAAAGAAAGAACATGACCTTAGTTGAGATGGCTAGGACTATGCTTGATGAATATCAAACTCCTAGGAAATTTTGGGCTGATACGATTGCAACCACTTGTTATGTCTCAAATCGTGTTTTCTTGCGCGCTAAGCTAGGTAAAACCCCATATGAGCTTCGGTTTGGACATAGGTCTAGTATTACGCACTTTCGGGTCTTTGGATGCAAATGCTTTGTTAAGAAACATGGTAATCTTGATAAATTTGAACCTAGATCCATTGATGGAATGCTTCTTGGTTATCCATCTCATACTAGAGGCTACCGTGTGCTTTTACTTGACATTAACAAAATTGTGGAGACTTGTGAAGTGTCTTTTGATGAATCTAGCCCAGGTACGAGCTCAAACATTGCAGGTCCAGATCCATATCCGCAGGGGAGAGCATTTTCATTGAAGATGAGGAAGAGGTGGAGCTGCTGCCCAAAAATTCAGCAGCTAATGACATTGTTCGAGCTCCTGATTTTGATTCACGGCCAGCACCAACGACTACCATTGCTGGTCCAGATCCTCCTCAAGTCACAAGATCATCAATTTGTGATGAACATAAAGAAGAAGAAGCTTGTGAAGTGTACACTCCCTTCCGGGTTCTCAAAATTCATCCTCCACAACAGATTATTGGAAGCTTGCACATACGAGTTACACGGTCCAGGTTTTGCGATCCAAACTCTCATGCTCATTCTTCTTTTGTTGCTTCTTTTGAACCCAAAGATATATCACACGCACTCACTAATGAATCTTGGATTATTGCTATCAGTACCCTAAAAACCGTACACCCCTTGAGGTTACAAAGATCTCCAAGAAAAGTCATATACTTGATTTGAAGACCTTCAGAGGCCCACATGTCAGATATAACCGGACCCGCTTCTCCAACATGGTTAATCCCAGGGTCGCCACGTGTACTATCAAACCGGAGCTACCGCCCACAAAGGGGAAGCTCCGGGCCACGTACCGAAATGGCACCTCCGGACTTAACCCCAGACCAAGAGAAGCACCGGACCTGACACGTGTCAGGTAGCTCCAGAGCTCCCTGTTTCCCACAGTATGCTCCGGAGCTGCCACGTGTCCAATCGTCGGATCTTCAGCCCCTAACCTCCGGAAGACCCTGCAACGGCTCCGGATCTTCAAAGGGGAATCAAGGACTTCAAGACCCGATTAAGTGTCATTAATGTCACATTAATGAAACTTAAACGGACGATCTTAACACCAGTAACGGTGCTGTCAAAGCCCGTTATAGGGTCATTAAGAGCAATTAAACGTGTATCAATACTAGTAACTGCCGGGGCCACATGTCGGGCCAGGCTAACTTGTAACGGCCTGCCCTTGTACTATAAAAGGACAGGTCGATGACACACACAAGGACACACACCATTGACGCTCAACACAAGCTCATACAGCTAATACAAAAACAACACACCCGTGGAGTAGGGTATTACGCTCAGGCGGCCCGAACCACGTAAAATTCTTGTGTCTCCTGTGTCATTTCCTACTCACCTTCTTGAATCTCCGCGCGCCCACACCGAACATCAAACTCCCCTATCACTTTAGTAGTGTAGGGAGATCTGCCGGTTCCAAACCACCGACAGTTGGCGCGCCAGGTAGGGGCGCCTGAGATTTTGAGAATGGTGAACTCAGCTGCGTGATCATCCAATGGTCAACCTGCTGCTCAGGCTGTTGGGGGCAATCCCTCCAATAGGCAGCCACCAGCAGGAGCCTCAGCACCAGCAGGAGTCACACTCCCACCACCACCGTCTCCTCCAGCAAATCGTGTTGGGCAACGTGATGGTGCGCCGGCGTCAACTACTGCGTTGGCAAATCATGACAACCCGGAACACGCGCTCCATGCAGCGCGTGCTCTTCTCCAACGCCCACCACCTCCGGATGCATCCCGGGATGCACTGGAGTAGTGGAGGGCCGATGTGGAGCATTTGGTTGCAGCAGCAGCCGAACGCCTCAGCAACCAGGGTCCTCCTCCTTCAGGAAGAGCCCTGTCGCAGCGACGGACTTTGTCTGGAAGACTTGGTCCGCACGTTTCCAATAGCAGGAGACGTGCTGCATCACAACAAGTGATGTCATTGCCCTCCGGGGCACGACGCACTCACACGGTATCCAGGCTTTCGACTCATGACCTCCGGGCGGAGCTTGATCGCTGATACCGCCAGCAGGACAGCCGAGTCCATATTGAGCATGCCCGTAAAAGACGGGAAGCTCAGGACCTTTCTACTCCTGAAGGAGTGGGAGGAGGCTATTCAGCCCTGGCCATGCACCTGCGCATGGTTAGGTGGCCACAGAAGTTCTGGCCTCACCTGTCGGAAAAATTTGACGGGACTGTCAATCCCGCCGAATTTCTTCAGATCTACTCCACTGCAATCTTGGCAGCTGGAGGAAACGAGGCCATGATGGCCAATTATTTTCCAGTGGCCTTAACTGGGACCGCCAGGTCCTGGTTTATGAGCCTTCCACCCAACTCTATCAACAGTTGGGAGGAGCTGTGCCGGCAGTTCACTGCCAACTTCAGGAGTTCATACACCCGACCAGGCACTGAACTAGACCTTTTTGCGGTCGTGCAAAAAGGGGGAGAATCCTTGCGATCATTCATCCAGAGGTTCTCTCAGGTACGAAACACTATCCCTTCTATCTCTAGCACCTCTGTCATTGTGGCATTCAGACAGGGTGTACGGGACAAGAAGATGTTGGAGAAACTTGCGATCAAGGAGATCACCAGTGTCACAGAACTCTTCAGCTTGGCTGACAAATGTGCCAGAGCTGCGGAGGGCCGTGAGATGCACTCCAAACCAACCTCGGAGGGTCACAAGAAATCCTCCAAAGAAGAAGCCGCTACCTCCGGGGGTGGCAAGAAGAAAAAGAAGACCAACGGAAGAAGAAGCCGTCGGCCGGTACATCCAACGTTGCAGCTGCTGCAACTCCGGGTGGCCGGGGGCCACGCCCCGAGAAGCGACCTCGACCGTATTCTGAAGATGGTGGCAAACCCAAAGTGTGGTGTCCCATTCACAAAACGGGCAGCCACAGTTTGGAAGACTGTCGGGAGGTCCAAAACCTTGCCGAGCGCTATAGCAAGCGCCGGGAAGAATCTCCTTTCCGACAAAGGGAAGGAAAGCAAAAAGTCGACGAAGCTCCGGCTGAAGTGGAGTTAGGATTTCAGGATCCCAAAAAGGTCCTGAAGGCCGTTTACACCTCAGTCGACGATGATTCTGACGTCTCTGACAACGAGCTTCGGAAGACCATGAACACCATTTTTGGTGGATCATGGGATATCACCTCCCGTCGCATCATCAAGACTATGCGACGGGATATGGCCGCTGTAGCTCCTACAGTCAGGCCGGAAACTAATCGGAAGTGGATCGACACAGCCATCACTTTTGATGCTTCGGATTGCCCACGGAGCATGGTTGGAGCAGGTCAGTTACCTTTGATGGTATCTCCTACCATCAATAACATCCAGCTCCACCATGTCATGGTAGACGGAGGTTCGGGGCTTAACCTCATTAGCTTCGAAGCTTTCACTAAGCTTCAGCTCCAACCTTCGGATCTCCACCCCTCTCGACCTTTCTCCGAAGTAGGTCCGGGGGCCATTACCCCACTTGGAGCTATTACTCTCCCCGTTACCTTCGGGACCCGGGAGAAGTACCCCACCGAGAAGTTGGTCTTCGACGTCGCTCAGATCAACTTACCCTTCAATGCCATCTTGGGTAGGCCTGCCCTGTACAAATTCATGGCAGCTGCTCATTATGGTTATCTGGTGTTGAAAATTCCAACACCAGTGGGCGTTCTCCGGATCCGCGAAGATCGTACTGCCGGAGTAACTGCACTGGAAGAACTCCATGCACTCACCACGGCGCAAGAGGAGGACTCCAGGCAAGAGCAAGCTTCGAAACCCCCGAGCATCCGTCAACGAGGCTCGACTTCTGCACCTCGAGTGCAGCCAAGCGGTGACACCGACATTCCCGTCAAAGTCGTCCAAATTGGTTCCGATGGCGCTCAAACAACCCGTATATCGGGGGGATTGAACGACAAATAGGAACTCGGGCTCATCACTTTCCTCCGGGCTAACGTCAACGTGTTTGCCTGGCAACCGTCACAAATGCCTGGGATCCCCAGGGAAGTGATTGAGCACAATCTGAAGATCTACCCCGACGCCTGGCCTGTGCATCAGAAGCCTCGGAAGCAATTCGTAGAGCGACAGAACTTCATCAGACAAGAAGTGAAGAAGTTACTCGAAGCTGGATTCATCCAAGAAGTCTTCCATCCAAAATGGCTGGCAAACCCAGTCGTTGTAAGTCACCGGGGCATAGAAGCTAATCCGGCGAAGATTAAGGCCATTGAAGACATCCATCACCAACCCGCATCAAAGACGTCCAAAAGTTAACTGGATGTATAGCAGCCCTCAGCCGGTTCATCTCAAGACTAGCAGAACGGGCACTTCCCTTCTTCAAGTTATTGAGGAAGTCCGGACCATTCCAATGGTCCGAAGAAGCAGAGAAGGCATTCCAGGAGCTGAAACAGTTCCTCACCACCCTACCAATTCTGGTAGCTCCGAACCCTTGTGAGACTTTGTTGCTTTATATTTCAGCTACTGACGAAGTCGTCAGCATGGTTCTGGTTGCGGAGAGACCAGAACTACCCCATACTCAGGAATCCAGACCCCTTCAGGAGGGTCCGGAGGTTCCTGAAAGCGAGTCTGGGTCCCAGCTCCCAGATTCGAATCCACAAGAAGTTACTTCAGGAGACCCAGACCCCTCCAGGAGGATCCAGGTCACTTCTGAAGAAGCTCCGGGTTCCTCCAGCCAGAACCCGGAGGTCCCCGAAGAAAATCCGGATTCCTCCGAGAGGATCCGGGTCAGTGAAGAGGAAGCTCCGGACCCCTCCGGGAAGGTTCGGACCATTCAACGCCCGGTGTACTTCATTAGTGAAGTATTACATGATGCCAAGACTCGATGCCTAGAGGTGCATAAGCTGCTCTATGCAGTTCTTATTGCCTCTAGAAAGCTTCGCCATTACTTCCAAGCTCACAAAGTCTCATGGTGACCTCCTACCCACTTCGAGCAATCTTGCATAATCCCAATTCAACTGGGAATATTGCAAAGTGGGCAGCGGAATTGGCTGAATTTGATCTTGAATTTATTTCAAGACAAGCAGTCAAGAGTCAAGCATTGGCAGATTTTGTGGCAGAATGGACTCCCTCTCCATCAAACCCTGGGGGCCCTAGTGAGCAGAAGACGGAGCATCAAGCTCCAACTTTCACCGAGCCTCACTGGACCCTCTACTTCGACGGATCCATGCAGAAGCAAGGGGCCGGAGCTGGAATCCTTCTCCTTGCACTGACTGGGGAGAAGGTGAAATACATGGTACACCTTGAATTCAAGGCGACCAACAACATGGCAGAGTATGAAGCACTCATCTACGGACTAATGGTGGCACTATCATATGGTGTCAAGCAATTGCTGGTCAAGGGAGATTCACAGCTCATCATTAAGCAGGTGAAAGGTGAATGTTCCTACAATAATCTCCAGCTAGCTGCTTACCTCCTAGAAGTCCAGAAGCTTCAGAAGGACTTCGAAGTCCTAGATCTCCACCATGTTCAGCGTGCCCATAACGCTGAAGCTGACGAACTCTCGACCAAAGCGTCAACTGGAGCTCCGGCTCCTGACGGAATCTTTGTCCGGAGGTTGTCAAATCCAACAGCTCAGCCTGCCGAACTGAGCGAAGGGGGCGAGATCAGCATCCCGAAGCTGACAGTCCCGATGGCCCTGTTACCATGGCAGCCATCAAGGGTCGTAGGTGCTGCCGGGAGCTCCGAGCAACCCAGCACGCAAGACTCAAAAGCTCAAGCTAGTTTCGATGCATGGATCTCGGAGATCCGGAGCTACTTGAAAGACAACATCCTTCCTGACGATGATGCATCCGCTGACCGGGTAGTCAGATTGGCTAAAACATACACGCTGGTAGAAGGGGATCTCTACTGGCACGGTGCCAACGGCATCCTAATGCGGTGTATCACAAGGGAAGAAGGCTGCGAACTCCTCGCAGAAATTCATGGAGGCGAGTGTGGGAACCACGCATCTTCCCGCACGCTGGTCGGTAAAGCCTTTCGGGATGGCTTCTACTGGCCTACAGCACTCCAGGATGCAACTGAGCTGGTGAAGAAATGTGAAGCATGCCAATTTCATGCAAAGCAAATTCACACACCAGCTCAGCCCTTACAAATGATACCTCCTACATGGCCCTTCGCTGTGTGGGGGATGGACATCTTGGGACCTTTCCCAAAAGCCGTCGGAGGTTACAAGTTCCTGTACGTAGCCATTGACAAGTTCACCAAGTGGCCGGAAGCAACTCCAGTTGTGACAATCAACAAGCAATCCGCTATGAACTTTTTACAGTCCATTGTATGCAGATTTGGAGTCCCAAACAAAATCATCACTGGTAATGGGACCCAATTCACAAGCTCTGCATTCCAAGGATATTGCGAAGACCTCGGCATACAAGTTTGCTACGCCTCCGTAGCTCACCCAGCCAGCAATGGCCAAGCCGAGAGAGCAAATGCTGAAATCCTTAAAGGACTCAAAACGCGCACCTATGAGCGCTTGAAAAAGCATGGAGCCAACTGGATCGAAGAGCTTCCGCCCACTTTATGGGCCAACAGGACATCTCAAAACCGGTCAACTGGAGAGACACCCTTCTTTCTGGTGTACGGAGCTGAAGCAATCCTTCCTCCGGAAATCACCTTGGGTTCACTCCGGGTCCGGACCTTCGACGAAGCCGCGCAGGACCAGCTCCGGCGTGAAGACCTAGACCTCCTTGAGGAGGGAAGGTGCCAAGCAGCTGTTCGGAATGCCCGATATCGTCAAGCCCTACGGCGTTATCACCAGCGGCATGTACACAACCGACAGCTCTAGGAAGGCGATCTGGTGCTACGGAGAATACAATCCAGAGAAGGGTTAAACAAACTCTCCCCCGGCTGGGAGGGGCCCTTCCGAGTGATTAAAGTATCCCGTCCCGGAAGCGTTCGCTTGGCTACTGAGGATGGGACACCTCTCCCAAATCCTTGGAACATCGAGCACCTCCGTAAGTTCTACACTTAATACCACAGAGGTGAGTCTTGAGTAACTTGAGGTGTATGTTATAGAGTCATTGTACAGAGTCGGGTAGTTCCTCCGGGAGAGCAGCCGGACCTTTTCCGAAAGGTCCGCAAAGTTCATGCAACACTTGTCACAGTCTCAGGACTAAAAGTGTGGCTAACTACCTTGGGTCAAACGAGAAATGAAACACACTTAGCCTGGTTCCGCACCCTAAGAGTGTACTTGTTTCCCCTGTATCCCAGACCTATAATGAAAGACATCTTCATGTGAAATAGACTCCACGTGCATTTATTTTGTACAGGATCAACATTTTTATTTTTCTCTTTCTTGTCTATAACAAAGACGTGCAATTCTTAAGAAATTTTAGTTCAACTGGTTTATATACGATTCGAGTTGTATTGTCAATTCTTCTGGATTCAAATATTGTTCATGGTCAACTCGCCTGAAAGCCGCCAAGCCAACCTAGGGCTAGAGTGTGCTATCGACTTAGCCTGGTCAAGCACCCTAAGTACGCCACTCTACCTACACCCCGGCAGGCCGAAGTAAGGTGGGTCCGTGTACAGTTGGATCTGGAAGAAAAGACAATGTATTCGGTTGTATTTAGAATCGCGTTTGACTTAAAATCTTCTTGAGAGTCGTAAGCCGCGACGAAGTTATAGACAAGAAACAAATTTTATTATTTTTCTTGGCTTAAGTGTGCAGGAAAAATAAAATCTACGTTGATGGAGAAAAGCCGGAGTTAACTAAGCTCTGACTCCCCTAGGGGAGCCAGCCGTCGATGTTGAATAAAAGATGGTGAGAAGACCTTGTAAATGGAGTCTGCTGCCAACAAACTAAGTGTTGGCAAAGGTCACTGCTGGAGCTACTAAGCTCCGACACCCCGGAGGACTAACTATCGATGCTCTACGCGTTGATAGAGACTATTGCCGGAGCTATCAAGCTCCAGCGATAGACAATGCCGGAGCTTCTAAGCTCCGACAACCTCAGGGGGCCTTCACTATCGATGACTTCGAACCTAAATTCTACAAGTTCGGAGCAAAAGAGTCTTCAACAAAATGTAATATCCTCTTGGTACATGTTCACAATCAAATTGTGTACATCTACCAGGGGGCCAAGTGAAGACAAAAGCGTTGAAGACAAAAAGTGAAATTCACAAAAAATTGGGGATTTCATTTATCCGGAGACAAGGGATTACATCTGGAGACAAGGGATTACAAAATTGAGGAAGAAGAAGAGAAAATACAAGTGAGGACTGTAGAGATGGTCCTAGACCCTACGGAAGAATTGGGCGACCTTCTGGGCAACCTCCGATACGTTGGCTCGGGTAGCTTCGCCTTCTCCTTCGACGGGACCTTCAAGTACCGGGTCCAGAGGAAATTGGGAGTTCCGGCTGGTGTAGCACGTCAGCACATATTATGTGACGTTCTTCGCCAGGGATTGCCCCTCAACCTCCAATTGGTCCGCGATGACATCGCCCACCTTGGAGAGCTTTTTACCTGCTGAGCTCAACGTCTGCAGCGCTAGGTCCGGCTCCGGCTCTGGATCATTCGGGCGCACGGGGCTGAAACCCATCGGTGTCAGCGCGTCATTGGCCTTGCCCAGGAACTCCCAAATCTGTAGGGAGTCAGCGGTCCTCAAGCCCTTCATCTCTTCCAAGGATCTTCTGGCCACCATCAGTTCGGAATTCTCACGGGCGAGGCGCTCAACTTCTTTGGCGTTTTGCTGAATCTTCTCAGCAACCCGCTTTTCGAGTTTCTCGAGCTCCTCCTCCCGGAGGTCGATCTTGTTCCGGCGGTCGACCAGGTCCTTCTCTCTACCCCTCACTTTCTTCTTCCTGGCAGTAAGGGCACACTCTTGTTCGTAGAGTTCTTGCCCTCGCACCCAAGCCTTCTCTTCTTCCTCATGGCAGCGCTCTTCCAATTTCTTGGCGCGCTCCTCGAGGCCCTTGTCAGCCAGAGCCACCTTCTCGGTGAGCTCCTCCTCCCTCCTCAGGACGTCATCCCGCAGCTCTAGGAGTCTCTGCTCTTCATCTTCGAGCCGTTTCTCCCTCTCTTCAAGTGCCTCTCGGCGCTTGATGAGTGCAGTGTTAATGGCCTCAAGCTGTTCGTGGCGTGCATCGGCCGCACTATTGGCTGCTTTGTCCTGCTCGTAGATCTCCTGGGATTGAGCATCGAGGGCACGAGTCATACTATCCCTGTCATCCAGTAACTTGCCCTAGTACTCCAGGCGGATCTTCTCCCGCTTGATCCATTCTTTGTCATCCACTAGCCTCGACTGCGCCAGCTTGGTCTCGAAGTAGAGCCGGTTACGCCACCGCCTAAGGGTTTGGCGCTCCTCTTCAAGAGCCTTGCTGTCGTGGAAGAAGGTCAGTTGGACTTGACGCAGACTGGAACATGCGTTGTCAATAGACAATGACAACGGGATAGGTTCCGGACCTGCTGGGGTCTCCTTCGCTCGTTCCAGCGGGTCTTCGGATACAAAAATTGGGTCCCACTCCACAAGAGTGGTCCCCTGAGTCTCCATGGCACTAGGGCCGTCCTCCGGGATGGCCTCAGTCACCATCGAGGAAGGCCCTGCCGCCAGGTCTTCGTTCACCCCCTCAGGCAGGGGGCCAGCGACTTTGCTTGGGCACTCCGGCTCGGCCGCAGGTGCCTCTGACGTTGTCGCTTCCAGAGCAGGAGTCGCTACTGGCTCCGGTCTGGGCACCTCTTCCGACGGGGGCTCAAACTCCGTCACCTCTTCAACAACCGGCTCAGGAGCCGGAAGATCTTCAACATCGACCGGCCCTGTGGCCGGAGCTCCAACAATGACCGGCTCAGCGACCGGTGCTTCGGAAGTAGCCAGCTCAACTGCCGGAACTACCTCAGCTTCCGGCGCGGACGCCGGGGCTTCAATCACCTCCGGCTCAACCGCCGGGGCTTCAACAATTTCCAGCTCGGAGGCTGGAATTACTGCTTCCTTCGGCTCAATAGCCGAAGCTTCCATCATCTCAACACCAGGACCTGGAGCTTCAACCTCCGAGGCAGGTGCCACTGGCGCATCTTCACTCCCGTGGTCCGGCGCTACCACGGGAACTTCTGGGGATGAGTCGAGGTCCATGACCACGACAGCCGGCGCCGGAGCTGTCGCAGCTTCAGCCACCACTTGGGGCGGCACCAGGACAGGAGCAGAAGCTCCCACCCTCACGGCTTCAGCCACTGTGGCTGAGGGTGGAGCCTCACCCCCCTTCTTGGGGACGCTGCAGATGATGAACGAAGAAAATTAAAAAAAAAATAGTTGCTACAATTAAAACAACTATCCAAGGTAGAGATTAAAAATGACCTTGGGAGGCTTCCGCACCAGCTTGCGCAGAACCTTTTTCCCGGGCGTTCTGGGCTGGTCATAGCCGGCGTGGAAGCTCCAGAAGGCCCCCCGGAACTCGTCGCGGCCACGGGTGTTTCCCGAGTCGAGGCCCCCCTCGATCGGGAAGAACCCCCGGACCTGGAGGCCTCCACCGGCCCAGATGCTGGAGTCGCGCGCCCAGAGCTAACACCCCGGGAGGACCCCACTACAGGAACAGTCGCGCTCTAAGAGGACCCCACTGCGGGAACAGTCGCGTTCTGGGATGACCCCACTACGGGAACAGTCGCCGCAGTTGCAGAGGACCTTCCCCTCCGGGGAGAAGGAGCCGACGCAGAAGTAGCGGGCCCGACGGACCTTGTGTCGGCGTACTGCAGCTTCCTCTTCCGGCTTACGGGTTCATCCGCCAGCTCCTTGCCCTTGCCGACGACTTCTTCCCTCAGCTTCGGAGCAGGGTTGGAGCCATCCTTGGGCACTCCGGGGATCGCTACCCCGGAGGTTGGTCTTCTCTCGACGACACCAAGGTTGTTAAGAACGGGCATCTTCCGCCAGAGCTCCCTGCTGAACTCCACTTCCACGTTCAGAGGAAGAAAAGCTGATGGCGGAGTCAAGTTGTCGCCTTCGACGTCGATGCCGTGCTGGAACTTCTTGAGGTGGAACTCCAAGGGTTTCCCCACCATGTTGGACTTCAACCCGGTCTCGACCCGGTCGTCGTCCATCACGCTGTTGAGGGCCCAAGCGAGTTTCTCCCTCTTCTTCAGCGGTGCCCACCTATTGACCAGGAAGTTACAAAACACCGCTTGAGGGGTTAATCCCCCCTCCATGCAATGGCGAATCCTGGTCAGAACAGGGTCGAAGGCATCCGCCAGCACCAGAGCTTCACTCTAGATCGTTGTGTCAATGTTGGGGAGGCCTTCGGGCAGCTCCAGCCTCTCGTGCTCCTCCACCCGGATGACTATCCAGTCCTTCTTCCAGTCATCCCACTTCCTAGAGGGGAACGACCGGAGGTACTTGAATGGGCACTTCTTGCGCTTCACGAAGTAGTAGAAGCCAAGGTACTCATTGCTCCTACCGGTGGTGTGGACGGTGAAGAAGGTCCGGAAGAGTTCGATGCAGGGGGGATGCCCACCCACATCTCACAGAAGCGGACGAAGATAGACACGAGGAGAATGGAGTGAGGGCCAAGGTGGTATAGCTGCAGACCATAAAAGTCCAGCAGCATCAAGAAAAATGAAGAAAAAGGTGGGACCATGGCGTACGAGGAGAAGTACACCATTTCGTCGGAGTGCTCCTTCTCGAACGGGAGCTCTCCACCGGCGCGGACCGAGCAGTTGAAGAAGTCCGAGGACCACCCCATGAGGGCCCGGACCTTCTTCAGGTCGCCGTCGGTCCTCAAGCGACTCTGGCGGAGACCCAACTCCATCGCGGCACGGCTAGGCAAGAGAAGAAAAGCGAAGCACAAGTTGGGAGTTTGAGCGCAAGATCAGATGGGAGGCGTGAAGAACTCCCGACGGTGCGCGCTTTCCTTCTTAAGTAAGCCCTCGCAACACTTGGATGGAAACCGCAAGGAAGTCGAAGATACCACCCAAAAATTCCACCCAGCCGCTGACAAGCGGTCCCGGGACCACCCGAACGATCAAGTCGAGGTTCTTACCCAGACGAATGGTTGCCATCATGGGGCGGGAAACCCGAAGGCGGCGGCCTGACAAGGCGCACGGAACCGATACGGTTTTCGTATCGGGAACCGACGACCTTCAATTGCGTGAGATCCGCACGCCAAAGATCTCATCTGCCGCACGCGGGATACGCCACGCGGCGAGGATTTAACTCCAAGTCCTCGCCAACGGCACCTTCAAAGACCCTTGAAGACTCAGTTCAAAAGTCGCGAGGATGGACCCACCTCCGGCGGAATGACTTCACCCCAGTGGTCTTCCCCGGAGGTAGGTCCAGGGGGCCACTGTCGGTACCCTAAAAACCGTACACCCTTTGAGGTTACAAAGATCTCAAAGAAAAGTCATCTACTTTATTTGAAGACCTTCGGAGGCCCACATGTCAGATATAACCGGACCCGCTTCTCCAACATGGTTAATCCCAGGGTCGCCACGTGTACTATCAAACCGGAGCTACCGCCCACAAGGGGGAAGCTCCGGGCCACGTACCGAAATGGCACCTTCGGACTTAACCCCAGACCGAGAGAAGCACCGGACCTGACACGTGTCAGGTAGCTCCGGAGCTCCCTGTTTCCCACAGTATGCTCCGGAGCTGCCACGTGTCCAATCATCGGATCTTCAGCCCCTAACCTCCGGAAGACCCCGCAACGGCTCCGGATCTTCAAAGGGGAATCAAGGACTTCAAGACCCGATTAAGTGTCATTAATGTCACATTAATGACACTTAAACGGACAATCTTTACACCAGTAACGGTGCTGTCAAAGCCCGTTACAGGGTCATTAAGAGCAATTGAACGTGTATCAATACTAGTAACCGCCGGGGCCACATGTCGGGCCAGGCTAACTTGTAACGGCCTGCCCTTGTACTATAAAAGGACAGGCCGACGACACACACAAGGACACACGCCATTGATGCTCAACACAAGCTCATACAACTAATACAACAACAACACACCCGTGGAGTAGGGTATTACGCTCAGGCGGCCCGAACCACGTAAAATTCTTGTGTCTCCTGTGTCATTTCCTACTCACCTTCTTGAATCTCCGCGCGCCCACACCGAACATCAAACTCCCCTATCACTCTAGTAGTGTAGGGAGATCTGCCGGTTCCAAACCACCGACAATTGCTATGCAGGAAGAGTTAGAAAATTTTGAAAGAAATAATGTTTGGAAACTTGTACCTCCTTCTCAAGGTCACACTTTAATTGGAACTAAATGGGTGTTTAAAAATAAACAAAGTGAGGATGGGTTTGTGGTTAGGAATAAGGCTAGGTTGGTTGCTGAAGGTTTCACTCAAGTTGAAGGTCTAGATTTTGATGAAACTTTTGCTCATGTAGCTAGATTAGAAGCCATAAGAATTTTGTTAGATTTTGCTGCATCTAATGGTTTTAAGCAATATCAAGTGGATGTTAAAAGTTCTTTTCTTAATGGCTACATATATGAGGAGGTTTATGTCAAACAACCACCGGGTTTTGAAAATTCAGATTTTCCTAATCATGTTTACAAACTGTCCAAAGCCTTGTACGGTCTCAAATAAGCCCCTAGAGCATGGTATGATAGGTTAAAAACATTCTTACATGAAAAGGGGTTTACCAAGGGCAAGGTTGATTAAACTCTTTTTGTGCTTAAGCATGGCAATGACTCATTATTCATTCAAGTGTATGTGGATGATATTATCTTTGGTTGTGCTTCTCATGATCTTGTGTCCAAATTTTTAGCTATGATATGTTCAGAATTTGAGATGAGTATGATGGGAGAACTCATGTACTTTTTGGGGCTGCAAATCAAGCAAACCAAGGAGGGTACCTTTGTGCATCAAATCAAGTATACAAAAGACCTCCTAAAGCACTTCAACATGGACAAAAGCAAGCTTCAGACACCAATGGGAACAACAACAACACTTGAACTTGATGAAGATGGTGAACTCGTGGATCAAAAATAATGTAGAAGCATGATCGGATCTCTTTTATACCTCACGGCATCAAGACTGGACATACAATTTAGCGTATGTCTTTGTTCACGGTTTCAAGCCTCCCCACGTGCTTCACATCGTCAAGCCTTCAAAAGGATTCTCAGGTACTTACATGGAACTCAAGAATTTGGCATTTTTCTTCATTCTTCCTAAACCGTTACTTTGAAAGCTTTTTCCGATGCTGATTTTGGAGGTTGTAGGATTGATAGGAAAAGTACTACCGGTGCTTGTCATTTTCTTGGTAATTCACTTGTTGCATGGTCATCCAGAAAACAAAGTTCAGTTGCACAATCCACCGCCGAATCTGAATATGTAGCTGCTGCTAGCGCTTGTTCACAAATTCTTTGGATTATTCAAACACTTAAGGACTATGGGGTTGATCTAGATAGTGTTCCACTGTTTTGTGACAATACTAGTGCTATTTGCATTGCTAAAAACCCTGTGCAACATTCTAGAACTAAGCACATTGACATTAGGTATCACTTTCTCCGCGATAATGTTGAAAAAGGAAATATTGTGCTTCACCATGTAGATAGCGAACAACAATTGGCTGATATTTTTACAAAACCTTTGGATTTCACTCGTTTTTGTTACATTCGTAGTGAAATAGGGGTTATGCATCCTCATGGCTTAAATTGAGGGGGAGTTTTGAAACTTGGGAAGTCTATGTGTGAATCTGAACTTAAAATAATATGAGCATATTATTTCATACATATATGAATTTGTGATTCCTTTTACATGCTGAAGTTCTTACTACATTACTCATATTATACATTTTGTAGTCTTTGTCATGACTAGTAATTGGAATAATTACTTACACTAAATCTAGTCATGGTTGAACTTTCTTGCTGTTTTGAACATGTTGCATACTCACAAGTGTTTTTTAATCATAAAGAATTATTCAAGTAATCAACTCACATGTTGAGTTTTTGTGAGCAAATATAAGTTGAGAAAAGATCAAGAGAATATGCATGCATCGCACTTCTTCTTTTGAGATGGCTTATCATTGCACTTAGATATGAACTTGGAAGAAGTTGTGTATGACTAAAACCATGTCCTTAAGCTTCTGATTGTCAAATGACATAGGCTTGGCTTGGTTGGTTAGAATAAGGCAGATGCGCATATAATCTCTTGCAAATATCATATGATCTAAATTTGAGCTTCTAAAAAATAATAAAATACAGCAACAATTGTCATGCTTTCAGGTTTTGAAATAGTTAAGTTTGTGAGATCATGACTTGCTTAAATTGAAAATTACATTTGATCTCTAGCATGGCTTACACTAGTTTATGTATCTCATTGTTGTGAAAGTGCAAGTTATTTGATAGTATGACTTGGATGAGCTTTGTTTTATATGTATATGTTATAATATGCTCATAACAATTAAAATTTCTCTTTTGAACCTTGCTCAATACATTGTCAAAGGGGGAGAGATAATATGGTGAACTATGTAAGGGGGAGAAATATGTATATGGGGGGAGAGAAATTTATTTCTATCTCATTTGATTTTCAAAAAAAGGTGGAAAATTGTTCTCAAAACTTATCATGCCAATGTTCGGATTTTAAATGGTGTTGCCAATGCATTCATCAAGGGGGAGATTGTGAGACCTATGTGTGCTGAATACATTGGCTTTGACAATAAAAGTTTTGAATGCTGCCATAACATCTTTTCGGCAAGGTCCGACTCTAGCTCCGAGCTTCTACAAGGTCCGACAATAGGTCCAACTTTCTTTGTCTAGATCCGACATTTTTTTGTGTAGCTCCGGTGAGCTTTGTCTTTAGCTCCGACATGTCTTTGATAGCTCCGGCATGTCTTTGTTAAGCTCCGATATGTTCTGCTAGGTCCGACTTATGTTGGTTAGCTCCGACATGTTTTTCTAGCTCTGACTTCTGGGATGACTAGTTCCGACTAGTTTTGGTTAGCTCTGGCGCAAGGTCCGACTAGCTTTGGTAAGATGCAGCGCTAGGTTGTACTAGCTTTGCTAAGCTCCGGCACTAAGTTGTACTAGCTTTGGTAAGCTCCGGCGCTAGGTTGTACTAGCTTTGGTAAGCTCCGGCGCTAGGTTGTACTAGCTTTGTTAAGCTCCAGCTCAAGCTCTGGTTAGCTTTGGCTAGGTTCGGAGCTTGATCGCAATGTTCCCGCTTTTATCTTGCAATGTTTAGAACTTGACTTATATTCTTAGAAACATTGCTTAGTATTCATTTGCTAAGTTTTTGGTGCGTTTTGGTTGATATGGCTGATATCGTTTTGATATGCTTTGCAACATGCTTATGTGAGGTGCTCACGTAAGGTGTTGTGTTCGGAACTGACTTGAGTCAAGTCGCGGACTTGGGCTCGTACGGATTGGTTGTTTGTTCATGTGCAGGTGTTGCTTGAGTTCAAGTCATGGCTGGTGACAGGATCCTTTGGACTAGTCTCAGGGAGGAGATGAGGTTCCAACAACCAAATTCAGGAGGAATTGTGGTTGAGCGGGTGAGGAGGTCGCGCAGGATGATTGAATCAAGGGCAGTGCATATGAAGGTTACTGAACATTGAAGGAAGGTGTTCGGATGTATGCATGTGGTGCATGACGTGGCAACATGGTTCTGAAGATGGTTTATGGATGGGAAGATCTGGTTGGAAGAAGGATCGGATCGTATCGGTTGATGACTTTGGCTGCGACGGAGTCGGTTATGGCTCGGTATGGAATGTATTGAGTTGCTTATGTTAGGATTTCGTGTGAGTCACGAATTTGAGTTGTTTTAGGAATGTGGGATACGTTCCTAAGGTGTTTGGAAGACTTAAGATTTCTTCTATCTGTGTATAGAAGAGTCCTAAGCAGTTATGGAAAGTTTTGATTCGTGAACGGAGTAGGATTAGGGTCCTGATTTGAGTTGAGTTGGCTTTCGAGCTGGTTATATAAGCAAGGGAGGCCAGAGCTCGTGGTAGACGACTTTGGGGCTGTTCCTCTTGTATTCTATTGAATAAAATTCGTATTTTGAAGGAACTTTTGTGCCTTGTTCGTCCGACATGTTCCATACAAGTTTTACTCGTTGAGTTTCTGGACAGCACTACCTTTCGTCAGTGGTTTTATCATAACTCGAATTTTACAGATCCAATTGACGTGATATATTTTGGGTTGTCTTCACAACTTGATTATCTATCATATGTCAAAATTTCAAGGTCATTGGATTTGTGGTTTCTGATCTACACGAGTTTCTTTGCAGCATTCCAGAACTGTTTTTCTCGGGTAGGACAGAATGACCATTGTTCGATCTTTCAATCGTAACTTGAGTTTCTCTCGACGGATTTGAGTGATTCTTGTTGTGTTGTCTTCGTGACTTGATTCTCTATGATATATATCACTTTTGTCACGATGAAACACGTTTAGATTAGTTTCGCACACGATTTCTCTAACAGATCGTTTTTCTGCTGAAGGGGTTGGGATTTAATTGTTTCCGCTGCGTAAGATTTTTAAATCTACCATTCACCCCCCTCTGGTAGTTTTTCATGTGCTATTCGATCCTACAATAGCCCACTGTCGATAGGGTGGGTTGAGGGTAGCAAGGTGTAAATCTGTCGATGGGCACAAACACACTTCGTGTGGGGACCTTATGTCTGTAACAGTGGGACCAGTTCGGTGTTTGAGTTTCTCATGTAAGGTTGTTGTGTATGACATCGTGAGGAGCACCACACGCTTCTTATGCACGGGTGTGCGTGACGTGTTATCCAGGTGTCTACTGATTGCGGTCACCGTCCCTCGCGGTTATTTGAGCACCGCTTGTTCACTGTGTTGTGACATAGTAAATATTGAAGAAGCCAGAAGAATATGATGTATTGAATTATAATTGCTTTGCAACTATGATTGCTATAGAATATGCTCACTAAAGTTACTTTTATTGAACCTTTAATCTGCTGCTAATAATTTGAAATCTAAGGATCAACATGTAGGCGAGTCATTTACTACTATATCTATTCCTATGTTAAGTATCCTTGCATGTAGAGTTCCATGTTTAGGTGAGACGGGTAGGTCTTGCTGAGCCTTCGTGCTTACGGTTGCTATATTAAGTTGTTTGTAGGTGAGACATATGAGGAATGGCCCAAAGATGAGGCGATGCCCCCATCGGGGTATACTGCCGAGTGGGAGCCCTGCATGCTGTCGTGGTCTGTTGTGTGTTGCTAGTGTGTAGCGTCCCCGGGTTGGACGGCTGCACTTTTGCATAGCCCGGCTGAGAGTTTAGCTATGATTATTACTTCCTCTGTAAATTAAGTATTGTAAAAGACTTCCGCTGTTTCTATAAATAAAACTTTATATTTTTTCGTATTGTTTTCGTGTGTGCTGTTGGGTGCCGCAACGCACGACACCACCCTCTGCGATTCCTGGAATGTGTGGACCCGATTCTCACAGCCCTGGTATCAGAGCCGCATTGGGAATAGCACACTCGTAAAGAGCCTATTTTGAAGACTTAGAAGTAGTCGAGTGCGGATTAGTTACTATGCCCACATAAGGTCTATTATAGAATTAGTTACTTAAGGTGGCAAGCTAACTTATGTGTTATTATATTTTGTAATGACGCTCCGACGTCAGGTAATAGGTAAGGTACGCCACCGCAAGCGGATCAATTGCGTTAAGCTCACCATGCGAGAGGTAGCATGTGATTGTCCCTGTGGCTTGGCACGAGACTTAATAGGAGTCTCTTAACCGTCTCTTGGTTCTGAGAACATATGAAAACGCTGCTCCCCAGCGTGCTTCAGGCAAAAGCGAGGATACCCCATCGTGTAAACAACACGAAGTATTCAACTCTTCAATGTTCAATGTTCAAAGGGCCATATGCAATACTGACCCCTAGTGCACAAGATAATTTATGTGGCCACCTATCGTGCGGTTGAAAAGCACGTAGAGTGTTTTTTAATTAACATGCGAATGCGCCTCCTACTGGTGCAGCATTAGGCAAAGACATGGGTCGCTGTTGCATGGTACATAACCTGATGCGCCTCCTACTGGCACAACATTATGCAAAGACGTGAGACCCCCGTCGGTTGGTAGAAAACCCGGTCATATACCTCGAGACATGGCTCAGCTCAGGGCAGCCCGTATGGAATTATACGGGACGAATGTTCTTACTTTCATATATATTATTGTGACTACCTGAAATGATCGCCCGTGCGGGCTGTGCCGTACGGTACCATATGATTGATCAGTAATTTATGCGTAGTTGCAGGTACACTAACCACATTTAAAGTAGCTCGAGTTGAAAATGTTTGCGAGTCAACTTCATTAGTGCCACCATTGAGACGTACGCCAGAATACCAGCTTAGAATTTTCTTCAGTAAGGGTGTAGTACCAGTATTGGATTCGAGTTTCATCAGGCACGTCGATGACGATATCAGTGCTGGAGGTGTTAATCGACAACAAGTAAACATTTCCAACATAGGACTAAGTTTGAAGTTGTTATCTCTATTTTGGAGCGTGCTGGTCAGATTGACAATTCATCATGTGGTCGTTGCGGTAAGCAGATATATAATTTGGAAACTTGGGGAAGTCGTCCACAAGTTTCATTTTTAGCTCCAAGGATAATTTCAGCATTTAAAACTTGAAAATTTCATTTTAACTTAAACTTCCAGATTCCTGATTCAAACTGAGAATCTGGCAGCAAAATGCTTAACTTTGGAATAGCACAACTCTCTGTAGGAGTAACCACTAAAGGTCTTCCACACATAGTTAGAAATTTTAGAGAGTCCTCTAAAACTTTTATGTTCAACTCCATATCAGAATCCCCTGTAAACTAATGAATAATTGAAATTTCCAAACTCTGTTAAATCTGGAAAGAGACTGGACAGTTTCTGTACCCTGTCAGTGTTTCTATCATATCTCTTAGTAGAATTGACGAATGACTTCATGTAATACGTTTCTAGAATCCTGAAGATTTATGAAACAATGTTGTAATTAATGATGTTTGCATATTTTTATATTTTGTATCTGGAAAAATGTGGACAAAATCAGCCATAAACAAGGGAGGTGCTGTCAAATTTTTTCCACAAACACTGTCAACTTGCAAAAGCCATATCTCCTCAACCAGAAAAGCTATTGTAACACCGACATTTTAAACCAAGGAAAACAAACTTGAGTATTTAATCAATGGCATTTTGTGAATTAAAATAAAATAAAATAAAATAAATAAAATTGATTTAAGGCAAGTGCATCATGTGATTTGAACATGTGTGAGAATTTTCATTTCAAAATGCGCTAGATAAATTTTGTTTGAATTTGAAATCAGAAATTTAAAAGAAATAAAAAGAGAAGAAAGACAATAGAGAAAAAGAAAAAAAAAGCACAAACATACCTGGGCCCAAACTCAGCCGGCCCAACTACTTCAGCCAACCCACACCCTCGCCCCCTCCTTTCCTTTCTCTGTCTGGCTGATGTGCTTGGCCCACGCGTTAGACCCTTCTTCCCCACTGAGTCGCGCACCCAAAACAGCCGCGCCGCACGACCACTTTGCCGACCGTTATGGCAGCCGTTTCCCCACTCCCCTTCACTCTTTACTGTCCTCCGTCACGCCATCGTGCGTTCCCACTCTGTTGCCCTTTAAATCCTCCATCGCACACCCCTTCGTTCTCTCTTCCGTGCTCAAACCCTAGCCGCCGCTGCCGGTATGTTGCCACCGTTCCCTTCGATTTGGTCACCCTTCCTCTGTTCTAACTTCTCCCTCATGTGATTTGTGTCACTAGGAGGCCGCCAGACAAGGTTATTCAAAGTTTTGACCGCCACGACAACGGATTCACCGTGCGCTGCCGCATCTTGCCGCCCTTCGCCGTCGCGCGCCTATCTCCGTCTGACTTCGAGTGTGCGCGACCACCTGGGTGAGTTCCTCTCCTCCTCCTCCTCTCCGTTTTGCACTAAATCCCGCATAGAATAGTGCCATGCTGCTCGAGATCGGGCAACACCGGTATCTCCAGCGATGGGTGCAGCCGCAGGCGCATTGCGTCGCCGCGTGTCGTCGCTCCAATCACCTAGGGTGTCGTGGCCCATTGTAGGCCATCCATTTCGTTTGTGCGACCGCGATTAAATCAGAGAATACCCCTTCACTATATTAAATCTGGGCCATCCATTTGAAATCCAACAACCCAAATTAAATCTCGCAAAACCGTTGGCAATCTTGCACATAACCTCCTCGTGAATTTAGACTATTTACAGTTTGGCCCAAATTTTTATAAAGTAACCCTAACCTTTCTAGAATTCAGGAAAAGACTAAATAATAAAGTAAAAATTGCCAGAAAACCACTAGAATATTAGAAAATAGCAAAATAAATACCGGAAAATTATAAAATAACCCCTGGACTTTATAAAAATTATTTTTATCCTCTGGATTAATTCTATTTTTTAAGATTAGCCCCTAAAAATATCAGAAATTAAATAAAATTCCATAATTTCCATAAATACTATTAAAATAGTCTTATAAGTATTTTTAATTAATATGCAGTTATGTATTATTTATAATAATTTATTTAAATTGCTGATTTTTGTATAAAATGCTTTATAAGTGTATTGAATCCATAGAAATTAATTTACACATAGAAATAAATATTATAAAAATGGTGTAAAAATTGTAAAATGCATATTTTATGTTTTGAATGTATTTTAAGCATATTTTTGAAGAAAACTTTCTAGAAAATAATATTAGGCTTCAACTAAATATAAAAATGTGTATAAAATTTGCTAAAAATATGTTTTAATCAAATTATCTCATTAAACTCTAAATTTTTAAATAATGCATAATATATGTCTATGATCTAAACTAACCATAAAATCATAAATGTGTAGGATTTTATGTAATGTATGCATTTTGCGATTGTGCTTATTGTATGTTATCATTTTATGTGCAACGTCGTGTCTAGAGTCGGGACCAAAACTGACTTTCAATCTCCAAGAGCACCAGTTTCCCGTCGAACACCAAGCTCACTTTGGAGGCAAGTTCCTTTACCATTTTGCACCCTTTTTGTTAAGTTTTAGTTAGATGCATGCTAAATTAAAAGTTGAATCCTATGTTATGTTTTCCCTAGATTTTCCACAGTATTCCTTGTCGACATGGTTTGTGTGGTTTACTATTAACTAGTTGACGTTTAGCCATGCTTAATTGAATGTGAACAACTTATCTACATGTTATATTTTATTTATTATGATTCATGAATTGTTGGCAATAATGAAAGTAGTGGATAGGAATCTAATAGGGGGTGTTGAATGGATTAGTGCATGCGTGCACAAGACCTTGGTTTGGGGTTTGACACCTATCGGATTCTAAGGACCGGTTTATGGAGGAAGTTGCTAAGCCATACAGTATCACCACAAGGTTGTATATGGGACAACTTGGTTTAGTAATTTGGTCTCTCCCGATGTAGTGTTGGTAATCGAACGAGCGGGGAATTGATTCAGATTACTGCCTTGAGATCCGCGTGGCTCAAGAGGAGGCTTCTCCTGGCGGAGGGAAAATAGACTCCAGTTGCTGGAGCGGTGAAATCTCAGAGTACCAATTGCAAGTCGGGAGAACCATTGGAAATACCTCGTAGTGATCTCTTGGACGCACACCTACAGAAGTGTGTATAGTGGTTGGCCGCCGCCGGCAACAGGGAGGTTTATCTAGTCTACCTGGCAACAGGGGATGAAATCGCAAACTGTGGGTACAGGATACACACTCTACAGAGTTTTGTCAAACATGAGCGGCTTGGGACCAGGTTCATAATTAGCACACATGGTTAAATGGATGGATGGTTTGGTTTGGGCATTATCTGGTTACTTTGGTACTTATGGTTGGGATTCACCTAGAGATAGGTGCTTAATAATAGTAAGGATAGGTTGTAATTGCTATAGTGCTTTACAACTACTTGCCTTCCTTGTTTGTAACCCTCATGTCATAAACTTCCTCACTTGCTAAGTACCGTTGGTACTCAAACTTGCTTGTTGCTTATCTTTCCCCAGTCTACAATGGTGAGGAATTGGAGAACGAAGATTTCTACACTGATCCGGATGAGATGTTCTAGGCTAGCGAAACTCCCAGGCGACGTTTGTGCTTTGGAGCCCCGTTTATATACTATTTTCCACTGCTTCGTAATTTTTCTTTTAGACCTGGATGGTCATTTATGTAATAATTTATGTACTCGAACATGGTTCAATTTAATGGTATTTCACTTTTGTCTACACATGTATGAATTCAACTGATCCTAGCATACATGTGGAAAGCATCTGGTCGCCTTCTGAAAACCAGGTGTGACAAAGTGGTATTAGAGCCGTGTTGCCCGTAGGACGCGAACCTAGATAGAAATGGACACATTAAGGACTTTGCTATTATCACAAAAATTCTTTTACAAAATTTCATTGTATATTCCACCTTGTCTTTTTGTCTTACTCAATTTGTCTTCACTATTTTGATTTCCCAACACTCTTCTCCTCAACTGTAGATGGCCAACACTGACCTGACTGCCACATGGATTTAGCTTGTCTTATGTGCTCCAACCCATGCTCCAAGATCTTCACAGCACTATTCAAGAAACCTGATGACGTACTACTCTACTGGAGATGTCATTGAAGGAATGAATCATCGTCTTCGGGCAATGCTACTTACTGTTGGATACGACGCCCACAAGCTCTACATTCGCTATCATACTACTGAGGTTCATCATGTCGATCGTGAAGAATGGATGAGTGAGCTCTTGATCTACTACAACAGTCGGCTACTCAAGAATCAATTCGCCCCAGCTTGGAGAGCCACTCGAGAGGATGCGGAGAAGGATGCATCATGGGTGGCTATCACTAGCCAAAGACTTCAAGACACCACCCATGCCTATACGCCACAACGTCCAATCGGCATCAATAACTTCACTTGTGCACCACTGCAACCACAGTTCATGAACTGGCAAATGGAAAGGAGCATCAATGACGGATTTCATATCAGCAACCGCCTTGAGCACTACCAGCGGGAACTTCAAGTCATGCGTGATCTCGTGAGGTATTAGAAGGCTATCATACAAGAGTACCAGATCACTGATGAGGACCCTTGAGGGATATACTTCAGACATTGAGACTTGGATGTACAAAGAGGATCTAAAGAAGAGAGTTAACTAACCCTACACAACACAATTAGAAATAGCTACCATACCCAATAATGTAATAAGATGAGTAGAGACGTGTTATGATCCTAAGTTGTGTTGTTTTGGCTTCTGACTGTTTTCTTGAATTTGGGTGTGCTGTGTGTTGTGTAATGTTTGGCACCTTGTACACAACCTCATCTTTTATTGAGTAAAACAATATTTTCATAAACTTATTATCCTTGATGCATATAGTGGGAATTGTATATAACAATAGTTACTCTCTTACCTTATTGTTCTAAAACAACACCCCAACATCAGATGGTAGGCAGAGGAAGAGGACGTGGTCGTGGAGTACCACTTAACAATGATGGGGATAACGGGATTCCGATACCACAGTGGAACGGAAGGGGTGCCCGTGGAGCACCAGCAGCGAATCAAATGAAACAAATGATGGTGATACAAATGTAATTGATGCAGAATTTGGCACGGATCGTGAACAACATGCAGCAAGCTCAACAACACCTCCACCTCCACCACCTCCTCATCAGCAGCAAAGATCTTGTCTGAGGGATTTCATGAACACTCAACCTCCACTCTTTTCAAATGCTATAGAGCCTATGGATGCTGACATGTGGTTAAAGACAATAAAAAATAAGCTGGGGATAGTTTAATGTGAAGGTAGAGAAAAAGTACTTCTTGCATCTCATCAACTCTCTAGACCTGCAACTGACTGGTGGACCGCTTTTACGGTTGCACATGAAAACCCAAAGAACATAACCTGGCAAGAGTTTGTGCACAACTTTCGAAAACATCATTTTCCCGCAGGAAAAATTCAAGCGAAGCATCAAGAGTTCCTCGCTCTGAAGCAAGGAAATATGAGCGTACGTGAGTATCTAAACAAGTTTACACAGTTATCTCGTTATGCTCCTGGAGAGGTAGAAACTAATGCAAAGAAGCAGTTTTGTTTCAAGGAAGGGTTGGTTAAAGAAATACAGCTAACAATGTCCTCAAGTGACTATGCTGATTTTCAAAAGTTGGTGGACAAAGCCTTCAATGTGGAGACGAATAAACATGAATTTGAGGAAGAAAATCGCAAGTGAAAGGTGGTGCATGGGCAATCTTCTAGTAGCAACAATCGTCCTCGATTTGCTACTCATCAGATGGGACAGATGAGTCGTCCCGCTAACTCTTCTTCTAGGCCACCAATGCCATATATACCCAGCAGGGTCAGCAAATGCAACACCAACATCCTTCTCATCCAATAGGGCAGCAACAACATAATCAGCAGTCAATGAATAAAACTCAAAGTACCAACATGTCTGGGCAATGCTATAATTGCGGCGAGAGAGGCCACTACTCCTTCAGTTGCCCGAAGAAGCAGTCGACACATAATTCATCGCGTGTCCGAGTCAATAACATGTCGTTCAAGGATGTTCAGGACACATTTGAAGCAGTGAATGGTATGTCTCGTGATGATTCTCACTCTATTATAGTATTACATGATAGCGATAAAAGTTTACCCTAATGTAAGTCAAAGCATAAGGGGGTAGCCTATTGGTTAAAGCTACCTTTAGACATTATGAGGAGGGAGATGATTCACGTGTGCAAGATGCAACAAAAATACAACTCGAAGGAAGAAGTGTCGTGAAAAAAGACAAAGAAGACCTCAAGGCCCAATTTTCGATCTCTTTCTATAGGACGTATTAATCTCGAGGGCGAGATTCATTTTAAGGGGGGGTAGAATTCTAACACCCCCGTTTTCAACCAAGGAAAAAAACTTTAATATTTCATCAATGGCATTTTGTGAATTAAAATAAAATAAATAAAAGAAATAAAAATTGACTTAGGGCAAGTGCATCATGTGATTTGAACATGTGTGAGGATTTTCATTTCAAAATGCGCTAGATAAATTTGATTTGAATTTGAAATCAAAAATTTAAAAGAAATAAAAAGAGAAGTAAGACAAAAAGAGAAAAAGAAAAGAAAAAGGACAAACTTACCTGGACCCAAACTCAGTCGACCCAACTACTTTAGCCAGCCCACACCCGCGCCCCCTCCTTTCCCCTCTCTATCTGCTGATGTGTAGGGCCCACGCGTCAGACCCTTCTTCCCCATTGAGCCGCAGACCTAAAACAGTCGTGCCGCATGCCCACTTCGCCGGCCATTATGGCACCCGTTTCCCCACTCCTCTTCACTCTTTATTGTCCTCCATCACGCCACCGTGTGTTTCCACTCTGTTGCCCTTTAAATCCTCCATCACACACCCCTCTGATCTCTCTTCTGTGCCCAAACCCTAGCCGCCGCCGTCGCCGGTATGTCGCCGCCGTTCTCGTCGATTCGATCACCCTTCCTCTGTTCTAACTTTCCCCTCATGTGATTTGTGTTACTAGGAGGCCACCGGACATGTTTATTCGAAGTTTTGACCGCCGCCACGATGGATTCACCGTGTGCCGTCGCACCTTTCCGCCCTTCGCCATCCCGCACCTATCTCTGTCCGACTTTGATCGTGCACGACCACCTGGGTGAATTCCTCTCCTCCTCTTCGTTTTGCACTAAATCCCGCCTAGAATAGCGCCATGTTGCTCAAGATCGAGCAACGCAGATATCTCCGGCAATGGCCACCGCCGAGGGCGCACTGCGCCGCCGTGTGCTGCCACTCCAGTCACCTGGGGTGACGTGGCCCATTGTAGGCCGTCCATTTCGTTTGTGTGGCCAAGATTAAATCAGAGAATACCCCTTCGCTATATTAAATCTAGGCCATCCATTTAAAATCCAACAACCCAAATTAAATCCTGCAAAACCGTTGGCAATCTTACACATAACCCCTGGTGAATTTAAACTATTTACAGTTTGGCCCAAATTTTTATAAAGTAACCCTAACCTTTCTGGAATTCAAGAAAAGACTGAATAATAAAGTAAAAATTGCCAAAAAACCCCTAGAATATTAGAAAATAGAAAAATAAATACTTGAAAATTACAGACTAACCCCTGGACTTTATAAAATTGATTTTTAGCCTCTGGATTAATTTTGTTTTTGCATATTAGCCCCTATAAATATCAGAAATGAAATAAAAGTCCATAATTTCCATAAAATACTATAAAAACAGTCTTATAAATATTTTTAATTAATATGCAGTTCTATATTATTTATAATAATTTAATTAAATAGCTAATTTATGTATAAAATGCTTTATAAGTGTATTTAATCCATATAATTTAATTTACACATATAAATAAATATTAAAAAAATGGTGTAAAAATTTTAAAATGCGTATTTTATGTTGAGAATCTATTTTAAGCATATTCTTGAAGAAAACTTTCTAGAAAATAATAATAGGTTTCAAATAAATATAAAAATCTGTATAAAATTTGCTAAAAATATGTTTTAATCAAATGATCATATTAAACTCTAAATTTTCAAATAATGCATAATATATTTCTATGATCTAAAATAACAATAAAATTATAAATGTGTAGGATTTTATGTAATGTATGAATTTTGTGATTGTGCTTATTGTATGTTATCATTTTATGTGCAACATCGTGTCTAGAGTCGGGACCAGAACTGACTTTCAATCTCCAAGAGCACTAGTTTCACGTCGACCACCAAGCTCACTTTGGAGGCAAGTTCCTTGACCATTTTGCACCCTTTTTGTTAAGTTTTAGTTAGATGCATGCTAAATTAAAAGTCGAATCCTGTGTTATGTTTTCCCTAGATTTTCCACAGTATTCCTTGTCGACATGGTTTGGGTGGTATACTATTAACTAGTTCATGCTTAACCATGCTTAATTGAATGTGAACAACTTATCTACATGTTATATTTGATTTATTATGATTCATGAATTGTTGGCAATAATGAAAGTAGTGGATAGGAATCTGATAGAGGGTGTTGAATGGATTGGTGCATGCCTGCATAAGACCTTGGTTTGGGGTTTGGCACCTATCGGATTCTAAGAAACGATTTATGGAGGAAGTTGCTAAGCCATACAGTATCACCACAAGATTGTATATGGGACAACTCGATTTTGTAATTTGGTCTCTCCCGATGTAGCGTTGGTAATCAAACAATCGGGGAATTTGTTCAGATTACTGCCTTGTAATCCGCATGGCTCGGGAGGGGGCTTCTCCTGGCAGAGGGAAAATAGACTCTAGGTGTCGGAGCGGTGAAACCTTAGAGTACCAATTACAATTCGAGAGAACCATCGGAAAGACCTCGTAGTAGTCTCATGGCCGCGCACCTACAGAAGTGTGTATAGTTGTTGGCCGCCGCTGGCAACAGGGTGATTTATCTAGTCAACCTGGCAATAGGGGATGAAATCACAAACTGTGGGTAAAGGATACACACTCTACAGAGTTTTGTCAAACTATCTAGACAGCCGTGCTCACGGACACGAGCGGCTTGGGACCAAGTTCATAATTAGCACACTTGGTTAAATGGATGGATGGTTTGATTTGGGCATTATTTGGTTACTTTGGGACTTATGGTTGGGATTCACCTAGAGATAGGTGCTTAAGAATAGTAAGGATAGGTTGTAATTGCTATAGTGCTTTACCATTGTTTGCCTTCTTTGTTTGTAACCCTCATGTCATAAACTTCCCCACTTGCTGAGTGCCATTGTTACTCAAACTTGCTTGTTGCTTATCTTTCCCAGTATACAATGGTGAATAAGTGGAGAACGAAGATTTCTACGCTAATTCGGATGAGATGTTCTAGGCTGGCGAAACCCCCGGGTGACGCCTGTGCTTTGGAGCCCTGTTTATCTACTATTTTCCGCTGCTTTGAAATTTTTCTTTTAGACTTGGATGGTCATTTATGTAATAATTCATGTACTCGAGCATGGTTCAATTTCATGGTATTTCACTTTCGTCTACACATGTATGAATTCAACTGAACCTGGCATACATGTGGAAAGCATCTGGTCGCCTTCTGAAAACCAGGTGTGACAACTATGGAGGTAAATAAAGACATTATGGAAAAGTTGTCGAGTGTGCTACAACTTTGTAGTTGAACTCCAGTCCATATTGTGCCTCTAACAGGTCGAAACGTTTTTATCTCTCCAGACTAGTCAGCTGAACCTGAATTTGGACAGTGAAACTAGTTTTGAACTCTTCAATTCCAATCACTTTGGTTTCAATTTCTTGTGTCATATCCCTTATACAGCAGTTGATATTCGACACGCTGGTTTGGAATGTGACGCAATCGTCACCAGTTCGAGTGATGACATGTTTAAGTATTGTACAATAGCGAGGATACACGTACGCTAACGCACTCAACATCCTGTTGTGACCTACGATAGTCGAAATGGACTTCCATCCATGAATTCATTACATTGGAATTCGATTGTGGTAACATGGTACCGGGATGTTGTATGTTGTATAAAGTTTACACTTTATCAATATGTGTGAATGTTATGCTTGTTACATGATCAATTCTCGCATTACTATTGTATGGACGGGATGAAGAAAACAAACATGTTGCTGATTTTTAAATCATGTGGATGCAGAATGGTGCATACACGCTCTACGCCCGAGGTGGGAGGCTCTAGCCAGGGTCGTGGTGCTGAATCTCCGACATGGGAGCAAACCACGTCACCGTAGCAACAAGCTCCTCCACCACCACCACCTGAACCTCCAAGGACTCTTGCACAGTACTCAGCTCGTGCAACGAGCAAACCGAGTTTCTACGGATGTTGGTGCAGAATATGTCCCATCAAGGGGGGCGACAAGACAATGGGCAACCCCAAACCCAACAGATTTCGTACTCGGACTTCTTGGCAACACATCTATCGGTCTTCACGGAGGCCGAGGAGCCTCTAGAGGCGGACAACTTTATCCGCACCCTTGAGGCGAAGTTCGGTCTGCTCTGATGCACCTGAACGGCAGAAGGCGATGTTCGCAGCGCAACAGCTTCAGGGATCCGCCGGTGCTTGGTGGGCGAACTACATCGTGTCACTACCGGCTGGTCATGCGGTCACATGGAATGAATTATGGGAGGCGTTCGTCGCCTGCCATATAACTCCTGGTATCATGAAGAGGAAGCTTCAGGAGTTTCTGGAGCTGAAGCAAGGTGGGAGGAGTGCTCATGAATACTCCCGCGCGTTCAACCATTTGGCGCAATACGCTCCAGATTATGTAGGTACCGAAGATAAGAAGCGAGATACATTCTTCCGGGGCCTTAATCCCAAGATGAAGGTCCAACTTGCACAATGCAATCGCAGCACCTTCAACAACATCATCAATGCCGCGATAGTGCAAGAGGATGCTCTGCACGAGCTCGTTTATGATAAGAGGAAATGGAGCGCACCATCGAGCAGCAGTTGGGGTGGTCCACAGAAGTACCGCTTGGTGTATCGATCACCATCCGGGCAGCGATGACAGCCACCGGCGGGACCGCAGCAGTTCCGCGGTCGATCTTTCAACGCGCCGTGTTTCCGATTGCAATTTCCACAGCAGCAGCAGCAAGGGATGGTCCCATGTGCATATCCACCTCCACCACGTGCACCGGGATTCCGTCCGCAGCTTGGAGGGAGCCCAACACAATACATGTGCTATACGTGTGGCAGTGTCGGGCATTTGGTGAGGGACTGCCCCGAGCAGCGACAGGGCAGCGGACAAGCACCATATCAGGGTGCATCTTAACCCCGCAATCATCCCAAGAAACCAGCACCAAAACCCGCCAACGTCCACCACATAGCTATCGAAGACATGCCGGAAGGCGAACCCGTTCTCGTGGGTGCGTTTTCTCTACTTGATCATCCCGTAGTTATATTTTTTGACTCCAGTGCCACCCATAATTTCATTAGCCAATCATATGTGTTCAAGCATCAATCACCTATCACTCCCACGGAAAATTCATATTTGATTTGCTCTCCGGGTAGGAAAATAGCAGCGGACATGAAAGTCCATAAAGAACAACTTAAGATGGGTGGGAATATCTATCTGGGTAGTAAAAAGCTCGATGTCATCTTAGGAATGTCGTGGCTACACCGTCATGGTGCTGTTCTCGACATCGTTCCACTTTTGGTCCACTTAAACTCTCCACTACATGAACCACACACTCTCATTCTAGACTGCCTTATCCAAGAAATTCGAGCCACATACAACATGGAAGACACAAAGAATGAGGACATTCGTGTGGTCTCTGAATATCCGGACGTGTTTCTCGACGACCTTCCGGGTATGCCACCGAATAGGTACATCGTGTTCAAGATTGAACTTATTCCGGGAACCACACCTATTTCTCGAAAGCCGTACAAGATGGCACCAATTCAGTTGGTGGAAATAATAGAGCATTTGAAGGACCTGCTGGACAAAGGTCTCATACGCCCAAGTTCATCATCTTGAGGTTGCTCCGCATTATTTGTGAAGAAGAAGGACAAGACATTACGTCTATGTGTGGATTATTGTCCGCTTAATGCCTGACAATAAAGAATAAATATCCACTACCTCGCATTGATATTTTATTCGATCAGGAAGTAGGTGCTAAGGTTTTCTAGAAGATGTATCTTCGGTTCGTGTCAGTACCCTGCGTACCGGGAACCCCACGGTACCACAAGAAGTGCAAGAGAGTTCCACCTGTCAAAGTTGAAGGTCTCCTCAGGCCCCACACGTCATTCTACACTGGACCCGCATCCCTCATATGGGTAGCTCCGGGGATTGACACGTGTAATGTAAGCTCGAAGCTAAACTCCCAATACAAGGAAGATCCGCCGTCAACACGTGAATAACGACCCCGGACCTAATCCCCAGCAGAGGGAAGCTCCGATGCCGACACGTGTATAGTGGTTCCGGAGCTACTTCCCCGCAAGGGGAAGCTCCGAAGCTGCCACGTGTGGAGCTTCCGGACCTACACCACCAACGAGTACACTGGCGGATCTAAAACAGCACGAAGATTCAAAAGGACAGTTAAAGATGCAGTTACAAGATCTGATTACGTGTCATTAATGATGTATTAATGACACACGATCATAACACTATTAATAGGTGTAACGCAGCCATTAAGGTACGTTATCACACTATTAACTACGCTTAATGCTCATAGACAGTGTATGAGGCTATTAAATACGCCAGACCCACATGTCGGGCAAGGCAAAGGATATAACAGTCAGTCCTTGGACTATAAAAAGACTGAACCGCAAGATACAGACTCAGGCTGCTCTGAGGCTGATCCAAGGCTGATCTAATGCGGTGCCATACACTACACATTTTAGTGAATATCAATACAACAACACACACACCATGAAGTAGGGTATTACGCTCAGGCGGCCCGAACCACGTAAATCTCCCATGTCACCATCTTGATCTAGATCTTCACGTGCCCCAACCAATACAAGAACCTCCGCGGGATACATTTAGTAGTACCAGGGGAAGTGTCGCAGTTACACATCGACATTTGGCGCGCCAGGTAGGGGGATCCGAGATCTCAAGATGGTGAATTCCGCCGCAGGATATTCAAACGGCAGTCGCGCTGAACAACCTGCTGGAGGCCATCCCTCCAACGTGCAGCAACCAACGGGTGCCATTGTTCCGGCAGGCACTATGGCACCACAGCCTCCATCTGTTTCGACAAAAAATGCTGGGCGACAAGATGGGGCATCTGCGTCGATCACTGCATCGACAAACAACAACCCTGAGCACGCGCTCATTGCCACGCGAGCTCTTCTACAACACCCATCGCCTCCAGGTCCACCCCAGGGTGCTATGGAACAGTGGAGAGATGATGTTGACCATCTGGTTGCAGCTGCAGCTGCTGGCATCAGCAACCATGGTCCTCCCCTTCCGGGGCAGGCAACAGCTCAACGTAGGACCTTGTCTGGAAGACTTGGTACTCACGTGTCACAGCACCGACATCGTGCTTCTTCTCAGCAAGTGACTTCGCTGCCTCATGGGGCACGACGCACCCACACCATCACCAGGATTCCGACTCACGACCTGCGGTCGGAACTTGATCGCCGTTACCGGCAGCAAAACACTCGCGTCCATATCGAGCGTGCTCACGGGAGGCGAGAAGCTCGGGACAACCCTACTCCTCAGGGAGTAGGAGGAGGCTGTTCTTCCCTTGCCATGCATTTATGCATGGTCAGAAGGCCACAAATGTTCCAGCCTCATTTACCAGAGAAATTCGACGGGACTGTCAATCCCTATGAATTTCTTCAAATTTACTCTACTGCTATACTTACAGCGGGGGGCGATGAGGCTGTGATGGCAAACTACTTCCCATTGGCCATAATCGGAACAACTAGGTCTTGGTTTATGAGCCTACCGCCTGACTCGATCAACAGTTGGGCGGAACTATGCCCACAGTTCACTGCTAATTTCGGGAGTTCATACACTCGGCCTGGCACTAAACTGGACCTTTTCGCTATCCAGCAAAAAACGGGAGAGTCATTGCGATCCCTCATCCAATGATTCTCTCAGGTACGCAATACCATCCCATCAATCTCGAGCTCCCCTGTTATTGTTGCATTCAGACAGGGCGTTTGGGACAAAAAGATGCTGGAGAAGCTGGCAATCAAAGAAGTCACTAGTGTCACGGAACTCTTCAGCCCAACAGACAAATGTGCTAAAGCTGCGGAGGTCTGTGAGATGCACTCCAAGCCATCTCCGGAGGCCAACAAGAAGTCCTAAAAAACTGAAGCCACAACATTGGGAGGTGGCAAAAAAAAGAAGCCCAATGGCAAGAAGAAGTCTCGACCGACACACCTACCGCTGCAGCTGCTGCAGCTATGGGTGGCCGGGGGCCACACCCCGAGAAACAACCTCGACCATCATCAGATGATGGTGGCAGCTCCAAAATGTGGTGTCCGATCCACAGGACGGACAAACACAGTCTGGAAGAATGCCGAGAGGTCCGGAACCTTGTCGAGCGCTACAATAAGCGCCGGGAAGAAGCTCCATTCCGCCAGCGGGAAGGAAAGCAAAAAGTCGACGAAGCTCTGGCTGAGGAGGAGTTAGGTTTTCAGGACCCCAAAAAGGTCCCGAAAGCTGTCTATAACACCATCAACAATGACTCCGATGTCTCTGACAACGAGCGTCGGAAGACCCTGAACACCATTTATGGTGGTTCTTAGGTCATCACCTCTCGCCGCGTCCTCAAGACAATGCAACGGGACGTGGCCGTTGCAGCTCCCACTGCTAGGGTAGAGCCCCATCAGAGGTGCTGACCCACTCCCGTTGATGGTGTCTCCGACCATTAACAATACCCAACTACACCATGTAATGGTGGACGGAGGTGCAAGGCTGAACCTCATAAGCTTTGAAGCCTTCGTCAAGCTCCAGCTCAGACCTTCGGACCTTCGCCAAACTCGACCTTTCTCTGGGGTAGATCCGGGGGCCATTACTCCTCTCGGATCCATCACACTCACAGTAACCTTCGGGACTCGGGAGAACTATAGAACCGAGAAGTTGGTCTTCGACATTGCACATATCAGTCTGTCATTCAACTCCAGTTTTGGAAGGCCTGCTTTGTACAAGTTCATGGCCGCCGCCCATTATGGTTACTTAGTCTTGAAATGCCAACACCTGCGGGCATTCTCCGGACTCGCGGAGATCGCACTGTAGGAATCACTGCATTGGAGGAACTCTATGCGCTTGCTACAATGCATGAGGAATCACCCGGTAAGGAGCCAGCTCCGAACCCTCCGAGCATTCATCGTCGAGGCTCTACCTCCGCACCTTGTGTGCAACCAAGTGGCGACACCGACGTTCCCGTCAAAGTCGTCCAAATTGGTTCCGATGCTGCTCAGACTACCCGTATATCGGGAGGTCTGAACAACAAATAGGAAATCGCGCTCATCACTTTCCTTCAGGCTAATGTCGACATGTTTGCCTAGCAACCATCACAAATGCTTGGGATCCCAAGGGAGGTGATTGAGCACAATATGAAGATTTATCCCGATGCGCGGACTGTACACCAGAAGCCCCATAAGCAATCAATCGAGCGACAAAACTTCATCTCACAGGAGATCAAGAAGTTGCTCGAAGCTGGTTTCATCCGGGAGGTGCTTCACCCAAAATAGTTGGCAAACCCAGTTGTGGTGCCTAAGGCTGGCGGGAAGTTTTGGATGTGTATCGACTACACCACCTTAAATAAGGCATGTCCAAAGGATCCATTTCCACTACCTAGGATAGATCAGATAGTGGAGTCCACCTCCGGGCGTGAGCTATTGTGTTTCTCAGATGCATATTCCGGATATCATCAAATCCAAATGTCTAAGGAGGATGAAGAGCATACTACCTTCATAATAATAGTAGATGGATTGTACTATTATACTGTCATGCCCTTTGGTCTTAAAAATGTTGCTTCAACATTTGTGCGAGCTATGTAAAAAACATTTGGAGAGCTAATTAGATGCTTGGTGGAGGTGTACATCGATGACATCATCGTTAAGATAAAGAACAAGGAGTCACTCCTTGACAATTTACAAGCTGTCTTCGAAAAGCTGCGCATCACGCACACCAAGCTAAACCTGGACAAATGTGTCTTCGGGGTTAGCTCTGGGAAGCTTCTAGGTTTCTTGGTGACTCATCGAGGAATTGAAGCAAATCCGGCGAAGATCAAGGCTATAGAAGATATACGGTCTCCAAGCCCGCATCAAGGATGTTCAGAAGTTAACCGAATGTCTAACTGCGCTCAGGCGGTTCATCTCGAGACTAGCAGAATGGGTGCCACCCTTCTTCAAACTTTTGAGGATGTCCGGACCATTTCATTGGTCTAAAGAAGCAGAAAAGGCGTTGCAAGAGCTGAAACAGCTCCTCACCACACTACTGATCTTGGTAGCTCTGAATCTTGGTGAGCTTGTACTGCTTTACATTTCTGCAACCACCGAAGTTGTCGGCATGGTCCTGGTCGCCGAAAGACCGGAGCCACATCTAGTCCAGGAGCCCACCTCTGGGAAATTTTGGAGTTACCTAAAGGCGTGTCTAGGTCCCAGACCCCAGACACGGAAACTCAAGGCAAAATGCTAGGAGATCAACCTCATTCACCTGAGGGGGTTCACCTGGCCAACCAAGATGATTCGAACTCTTCTAACAAGGTTCGAGTTGAACAAGAAGAAGTTCTGGACCCATCCGGGAGGGTTCAAGAAGCTCAACAAGAAGGTCTGGACCCCTTTGGGAGGGTCCGGGTCGATGGAGAAGAAGCTTCGGGCCCTTCTGAGAGGGTCCGAACCGTCCAGCGCCCAGTGTACTTCATCAGCGAAGTACTCCATGACGCCAAGACAAGATACATTGAGGTGCATAAACTACTTTATGCAATTCTTATTGCGTCAAGGAAGCTTCACCACTACTTCCAAGCCCACAAAATATTCATGGTAACTTCTTTTCCACTGCGTGCTATTTTGTATAACCCTAACTCTACTTGGAATATAGCAAAGTGGGTATCTGAGCTGGTCGAGTTCGATCTTAAATTTGTGTCACGACAAGCAATCAAAAATCAAGCCTTGGCCGACTTCGTGGAGAAATGGACTCCCTCTCCATCAAACCCTGGGGGCCCCAATGAGCAGAAACCGGAACCCAAGGTTCTGGTATTCACTGAGCCTCACTGGACTCTCTACTTTGACGGATCCTTGCAAAAGCAGGGGGCGGGAGCTGGAATCCTACTCCTGGCTGCGACTGTGAAGAAGATCAAGTACATGGTTCACCTTGATTTCAAGGTGACCAACAATATGGCGGAGTATGAAGCTCTCATCTACGGACTCAAGGTGACACTATCTTATGGAGTCAAACAGATGTTTGTTAAGGGTGGTTCACAACTTATCATCAAACAAGTCAAAGGTGAATGCTCCTATAACAATCCCCAACTAGCTACTTATCTCCTTGAAGTCCAGAGGCTCTTGAAGGACTTTGAAGTCGTGGATCTCCACCATGTTCAGCCACTTCATAACGCTGAAGCTGACGAACTCTCAACGGAGGCTTCCACCAGAGCTCTGGCTCCCGACGGAATATTCATCTGGAGGTTGTCAAGACCAATAGCTCAACCTGCCGAGCTGAACGAAGGGGGTGAGACCAGTGCATCAAAGTTGGCGGTCTCGGTGGCCCCGTTACCATGGCACCCACCAAGGGTCGTAGATGCTGTCGGAAGCTCTGAGCACCCAACACGCAAGACTCAGAACCTCAAGTTAGCTCCGATGCATAGATCTCGGAGATCCGGAGCTACTTGAAAGACAATATCCTTCCTGAAGACAATGTACCCGCTGATCGGATTGTCAGATTGGCTAATAGATACACGTTGGTAGAAGGGGATCTCTACCGGCGCGGTGCCAATGGCATCCTAATGCGGTGCATTGCAAGGGAAGAAGGTCTCGAGCTTCTCACGGAAATCCATGGAGGCGAGTGTGGGAAACATGCTTCTTCTCGCACGTTGGTTGGTAAAGCCTTCTGGCATGGTTTTTACTGGCCTACAGCACTCCAGGACGCAGTTGAGCTAGTGATAAAATGTGAAGCGTGCCAGTTCCACGCAAAACAAATTCACACACCGGCTCAATCACTGCAAATGATACCTCCTACATGGTCATTCGCTATGAGGGGCATGGACATCATGGGACCATTTCCAAAAGCTGTCGGAGGTTACAGGTTCTTGTATGTCGCCATCGACAAGTTCACTAAATGGCCGGAAGCAACTCCAGTTGTGACAATCAACAAGCAACTAGCAATCAAGTTCTTGAAGTCCATTATATGCAGATTTGGTGTTCCAAATAAAGTTATAACTGAAAACGGAACCCAGTTCACAAGTGTTGCATTTCAAAAATATTGCGAAGACCTCGGTATACAACTGAGTTACACCTCAGTATCTCACCCGGCAAGCAATGGTCAAGCCGAGAGAGCAAATGCAGAAATTTTAAAGGGACTCACACGCGCACATATGAGTGCCTGAAAAAGCATGGAGCTAACTAGATTGAAGAGCTTCCATCCACATTGTTGGCGAACAGAACAACTCCAAACCGATCAACTAGGGAGACTCCTTTCTTCTTGGTGTACGGAGCTGAAGCAGTCCTTCCTCCGGAGATCACCTTGGGGTCCACCGGGTCCAGACCTTCAATGAAGCCGTGCAGGACTAGCTCCGGCGTGAAGACCTTGACCTCGTCGACGAAGGAAGGTGCCAAGCAGCTGTTCGAAATGCACGTTATCGCCAAGCGCTCCAGCGCTATCATCAAAGGCATGTGCGCAGCCGACAGTTTGAAGAAGATGATCGGAATATACTAACTCGTGATGGAATGAATAAACTTTCCCCCAGCTGGGAAGGTCCCTTCCAAGTAATCAAAGTATCCCGACCCGGATGCGTTTGCTTGGCAACTGAGGATGGGACTCCACTTCCTAATCCTTGGAACATCGAGCACCTCTGTAAGTTTTATGCTTAGAATCACGGAGGTGAGTCTGTAATTACGCGCAACGTATGTTATAGAGTCAGCACACAAGGATGGGTAGCTCCTCCAGGAGAACATCCGGACCCCTCCTGGAGGGTTCGGGAAGTTCAAGTACACTTCATACAGTCACAGTACTAAAAGTGTAGCTACCTGCCCAGGGTTCGTACAAGATGTATAGCACACATAGCTTGGTCCTGCACCCTAAGTGTGTCCTTGTCTCCCATGTAATCTGGACCTATAATGAAAGACATTGTTGTGTGAAAACAGACTCCACATGCATTTATTTTTGTACAAGGCTCGATATATCAAATTATTATTTTTATCCTTCTTGTCTATAATGAAGTTGTGCAATACTTTTTTTGTTTTTGTCCAAGTTATTCATATGTGTTACAAGTTATATTGTTGATCTCTTTGGATCTTAACATGCTGTATAGTCTACTTGTCTGAACGCCAAGCCAACATAGGTTTGGAGTGTGCTATCAACTTAGCATGGTCCTACCCCCTAAGTACGCCACTCTACCTACACCCCGGCAGGCCTCAGTAGGGTCAGTACTAAAAAAACATATGGGTCCGGGAAGATTACATCAATATGCTTGTTACCAAATCGAGTTTCTTCGTATTTAAAACTCAAATAAGAATGATAAGTCACAAACGATTTATAGACAAGAAGACAAATTTTACTCTTTTCTTGAATTTATTGTGCAAGAAAAACAGAAATTCATAGCGATGGTGGACGAGTCCGGAGCTACTAAGCTCCGACATCCTCCAATGGGGCCCGCCATCGACGTTTAATATGTTGACAGTGGATGATGTCGGAGCTACAAAGCTCCGGTAAGTCCTAGGGGGCCCGCTGTCGACGTTTTATACATTGATGGTGGGTACCGTTGGAGCTACCAAGCTCCGACAATCCCAGGGGGCCAGTCGTCGACGTGTCGGAAATAAAGACTTCGGAGCGAAAATCTACAAGTTCGAAGCGTTCAAGTCATCAACATACTGTCAAATCCTTTTGGTACATGTACACACTTGAATTGTGCACATATGCCAGGGGGCCAACAAGACAGAGCATGGTATATTGAAGACAAAACAACAATAAAGTGAAATTCATGGCAAAGTGGATTTCATTAATTCGAAGCACTGGATTACAAAATTGGGATTATAGCAGAAGGCAAAAGGAAAAAGTCCTAGCTACCAGAGGATCTAAGTCCTGCGGAAGAATGAGACGACTTCCTAGACAACTCATTGGATGATTGCCCTGGCGACATCCTCCTCTTCAGCAACAGGACCTTGGAGCACCGGGTCCATGGAGAATTGGGGATCTCGGCTCACATAACACGTCAGCACAAACTCTGCGATGTTCGTAGCCAGAGATTTCCCCTCTGTCTCCAGCTGGTTCGCAATGACGTCACCCATCGCGTCGAATTTGCCCCCAACAACATTGAGGGCCACTAGCGCTCGGTCGAAGTCCAGCTCTGGATTGTCCGGACGTACAGGACTAAAGCCTTGTGGTGTCAGCGCGTTGTTGTCTCGCCCCAAGAAGTCTCACACTTGAATGGACTCCGTCTCCCTCAAGCCCCGCAGCTCCTCCAGTGACTTCCGGGCGGCCGCAAGCTCCGAAACTTCGCGAGCGAGGCGCTCAACCAATTTGGCATGCTGCTGCATATTCTCAGCAACATTCTTCTCGCGACCGGTCAGCTCTGTCTCCCGGAGGTGGATGCGGTCCTGCCTTTCCGCCAGGTCTTTTTCCTTGCCTCTCACTTTCCCTTACCTGGTGGCAACATCAGCTTCTCTTTTCGAGAGCTCCTGCATCAGTGTCCAGTATTTCTCCTTTTCCTCTTTGCTCCATAGATCCAACTTTTTGCTGCGATCTGCCAAATTTTGTTCACCCAAAGTCAATTTCTCAGTGACCCTCTGCCTCCCTCTTCAAAATATCCTTCTACTGCTGTAGGAGCTTCTCTTTCCTAGAATCAAGGTCTGCTAGGCGCTTCAGGAGGACCTCGTTTAACTTATTGAAGTTTTCGTGACGCTCATCAGCGGCATCACTCCTCTCCTTGGCTTGCTCTAGGATCTCCCTAGAGATAGCGTCGAGCGCCCTGATGACAGCTTCCTTCTATTACAGTAGCTTGTCCCAGTATTCCATCTAGGCCGTCTCCCTTTTTACCCACTCCTTCTGATCAGCCAACCTTGTCTGTGAGAGCCTGGTCTCGAAGTGGAGTCTCTTGCGCCAACTCCTCAAGGTGTGGCGCTCCTCTTCAGGTACCTTGCTCTCATGATCAAAGGCGAGCTGGACTTGCCGGAGACTTGAGCAGGCATTGTCTATGGACAACGCCAAGGGGATAGGCTCCGGACCCGCTGGGATCAACTCCGCTGGTTCCAGAGGATTCTCCATCACAAAAATTGGGTCCCACTCTACAAGGGTGGTACCCTGAGACTCTGTGGTACTGGATCCGCCTGCCGGGAGCTCTTAGGATGTTGTTGAAGAAGATCCCACTTGGGAACTTCCACCGCTGGAGCAGAAGTCAAAGGCCCTGCTTCTGGGCCTTCAGTTGTTGGCCCCGCAAGTGGAGAGCCTGCCGCCACTTCTTCATGGTGCTCCAACTCAGGCATGGACACCACTGGAGCAATTACTTCTAGGGCGACAGTGGAAGCTCCACCCGATGCCTCTACTACTAACGGCACAAGCACCGGCACGTCTGCAACATCCGATTCGGCGACCAGAGCTTTGAGCACCTCCGGCTCGGCAGTTGGACCTTCAGCAGCTTCTGGTTCTGAGGCCAGAATTTTGACCATCACTGGCTTAGTGGTCGGGGCTTCAATTGCCTCTGGCTCAAAGGTCGGAGCTTCTATGACTTCCGGCCCAAGGGCCAGAAGTTTTGGCATTGCTGGCCTTGCAACAACTTCTGGTGCAGGGACCGGAGCCTCGGTGGCCTCCAGTTCAGAAATCGGAGCATCTGACATCCCCAACTCCTGCCTCGGAGCTTCAACTTCCGGCATTGTTGCCGGAGGTGCATCTTTAATTTCTCCCCCGTGGTCCTGCACAACCACGGGAGCTTCAGGCGTCTCTTCTGGATCCAAGACCACGGCAGCCGGCGTCAGAGCTGCCGTGTCCTCTGTCACCACTTCAGGGGGGACGATAGTTGGGGCCAGAGCTTCAGCATGCACAGCCACAGTCGCTGCAACAGATGCCGAAGTCCCTGACTCCTTTCTCGACACCCTGGAAATAAAGGGATGAGAAGATTAAAGACACAACAAAAACAAGATTAGCATTTTAAGGCGAGCACACGATGCTTACCTAAGGATGCTACCGCCCCAATCACCGCATAACCTCTTCTTCTAAGGTCTGGAGCCAGAGCCCACCAAGTCTGGCGAGACAACAACTTCGGACCTCAGCTGGGGACCACTTGCGTTAGTCGGAGTCCTCTTGGCCGGAGCTTCTCTTGGTCGGGAAGAAGTCCCAGGCCTGGAGCTCTTAGCTGGCACTGAGGCCGGTGTTGATTGTCCGGAGCTAGCGATTCTCGAAGACGCCTGCGCCAGAGAAGGTGTAGCCGCAGAAGACCTCCCTCGCCAGGGAGAAGGAGCTGTTGTTGAGGGAGCAGGCCTGGCGGACCTCCCATATGTATGTTTCAATTTTCTCTTCTGGCTGGAGGGTTCGGCTGGCTCCTTGCCCTTACCCTTGCCCTTGCCGATGTCTTCAACCCTCTGGCTCGGGGTAGAGGCAGGCCCTCATTCAGAAGCTCCGGTGATTACAACCCTGGAGGTCCGGCGTTGTTCTACCTTGCTAAGGTCATCTAGCGCTGACATCTTCCTCCGGAGTTCCCTGTTGATCTCTAGAATCATGTTCAAGGGCAGGAAAGCAGCCGGCGAAGCCAAGTCATCATCATCGACTAGCCCGTACTAAAACTTCTTGAGATGAAGCTTCAAAGCTTCATCATACAAGTTGGACTTCAGACCGGTTTCAATCCGGTCATCATCCATCACGCTGTTGAGAGCCCAGGCAAGCTTCTCCCTCTTCCTCAACGGAGCTGATGAGGATATCACTTATATGGATACAAACAACACTCTATTGAATATACAAGATGCAATCAATAGAGTTCATACACAACAATTAATTTCAGAGGTGAGCTCGTTCTTATATGTTTCTTTATATGTTTTTGAGCATAGATTGCTACCTAATGATTTAATTGTGATTAAGATCCATAGAGAGGTTCAAAGAGTACTTGGAGGAAGTATTAGGGACGTGGAAGACCAGAGAATTCGTTCAAAGAAGATGGAAACCGACCCCAACTCAAAATTGTATCCAACTCGGAGTCCAGGAGCAGTACGCACTAAAACGGATGCCCAGGACGCATACGAACTCCGTTTTGGACGTTCTACATATGCACGAAAAGGGGAGAGGATAACCTTTCCAATGGAACTGTTCCCATGTCAAAATTCTTTCGGAGTCGACAGGAATAGTCGAACAAAGTCGATTTCAGAATCTGTCAGGGTGCTGCGCCACCGTATTGGACCATTGGGTCTTGTATCAAGTCTAAGTCCATTATTTTCGTGTGTTAGGGTTAGGTCACGACCCCAACACCCCCTTGGACGTCCTCCCACCTATATATACTCCATGGTAGCCGCCATAGACAATTGGGTTTTGCTTAGATCAATAATATCGCCGTTCTACGGTTTGTGAGACCCCAACTTCGCGATTTCAGATCGTGTCTACCTTGTTTTTGCTTGTGTTCTCGGTTGCACTTACGGGGATTAGCCTTCTTGGCGAGGTCAATCGTGTGAAGCACGATTGATAACCAACGGAGCGGTGGTGTAGTGATTGCAGTGGTTTTTCGTGTTCTACTCGAGAGCCTCGAATCATCAACGTCGAGATCTCCATCAATCGACTTATCCATTAACTTTCGGAAGATCGAGCCTCATCATTTTTTTTCCCACCAATTGGTATCAGATTTCCAGGTTGCCCGTTAGGTAATTCATCTATCCATTACATTAGTTTTGTTTTTCATACTTAGAGTCCACAAAAAAGCCACAAAAAAACTTGCAATTTAGTAGATCTGTTTATTACTTTGTCCAAACCACATTGAGCCTTTGCAACTTTGTTATTCAGTTTGGTTTTGTTGAGTTTGTGTCCGTGGTTGAGTCATATTGCTGGTTTATAAGTGTTTTCAGTCTTAGTTTGAGTTTTGCATGGTGTTGATTCATCCTCTTGAATCACGTCATCACGTCCAGATTAGATTCATCTCTGTCTAGTTCAGTATTTTCATCATATCTAGCTCATACGAACTCGGATTTTCGTGTTCTTATACTTTCTGGAAAGCGTAAGAAGTTCTCTATAACTTTATTATTCATCATTTTCCCAGAAAATATAGTTATCGATATCGAAATTGCATTAGATTCGAATATGTTATTGACCTAAAAATTCTGAACAGTGTGTATTTAGGGGGCAGTATCTCCTATTGTTCTTTTCCAAAATAGGTCTTCCATATATTGAAATTAAAGAGGAGAGATATATCTACAATTTTGCTGTTCTAAGTTTTCCAATTTAGAGCCTATAAGTGTGTCTATTTGTCCTTGGAAGATTGAGCAGAAAATCTACGACAGACACACGAGATATCTTGGATTAATTTTCATTGTGTTCTTCCCTTGCAGCACATTCTGAAAAAAAAAAAGAAGAAAAAAGAAAAAGGCAAGTGCAAAACAAGAAACAAAAGCCGCACAAAAAAAGAGGAAAAAACAACAAAAAAACAAAAGTGCTTGCATTCTTTGTGTCATCTAGTTTTGTCTCATGTCTTGCTAGCTTGAACTACTAGGAACACATTTAGGCCAGCAACTTTGACAAATACTTTGGACATTTATTCAACTTTACTATCTGATTTCATTGTTGCTAATCCTTGCTACATATAAAGTGTCTTCCAAGCTACACGTTACTCTTGAGCAGAATCGATACACCTTTGCAATCATCCCGCGCTTCTTTGGTTTCTTCATACCGGACACCGTTTGCCACCTGCAGTGTCGGTATGAACACTTGTAAGAGCGTGGTAAGACGCTTGAGGGTGTGTGATTCCACTTCCACTTTGCCATTATCCTTTGTAGTTGATAGGGATAACATATTTTTTGTGTTGTCTTCTGTTTGCTACTAACAATGTCAGGTAAAAGCAAGAATCATGCATTATATGCTGAGATGATGGACATGATGAAGACGATGATGGAGTTGCTCAGTAAAAATCAAACATCAACCAAGGATTCACATGACATTCAGGCCACCTTTACAACACCTTCCACAGGAAGTAATTACATTCTCCCATCTCTTCCTTCTTATGATGGTTTTGGTTACGATGAATATATTGCTTGGGAAATAGAGTTGGATAAATTTTTTGGAAAATTGCATATGTGTGAGAGGAGAAAGATTAGAAATATTTCTAATGCGTTAGTTGATTGTGCATTAACTTGGTGGGACAACTTAAGCGATATAGAAAAACCTCGAACATGGAAAGATATGAAAATTTTTATGCGAGAAACTTTTGCTAATGTATCTAATTGCAAAGATGATATAAATGAACTTGAGAAGAATTTTCTTGTTGTACCTCCTCCTTTGCCTAACCTTTTGCAGGAACATGAACAAATAAATGTAGATGCAAATGAGAGTGAGGTGTCGAACAACTCTTCTGAATTTTTTGATGAATCAACTCATAATGCATTTGAATTTCTTGCTAAAAATGAGAGTAGTGTTAATGGACAATGCTATACAGTTCACCAAGGTATGACTTTTTCAGATGTGCTGAATTTTGCTACCAATCATACTATCGATGAGCAGCAACAAGATGAACCTTTTCATAATACACCTTTACCTTTAGTTGATTTTGCTACTAATTCTTACAACAAAAATGAGTTGTGTGCTGATAATTATATTGTACCTATGCTAGAACAACCAAATGAATTTGATACTTTATCACCGACTTGTGCTAAAATTAAGCATTTGATCCCAACTACATGTGAAAGGGATGAGCTGAAATTGTTATATTCTCTAAATGCTTTGGGCTATATTGAATTTGACACTCTTTGTGATCTAGATATCGTAGAGAAGATAATATTTTCTCAATCGGAATTGCCTTTATTAAGTAGAAATATTTTTCATGCTATAGGCAACTATGAAGATAGTGATGAATTTATAGTGCATAAAGTTTACATATGTTCAAATGTGTAAGCTCCTTTTGTGCTGCAACAACATGGTGAAATGAATGAATACACTAACACTAATAATGTATTGTCAAGTTTTTCTAGTATTTTTTCCTTGCAGCTGGGACAACAAAAGCATTACTCACTGCGGTTGTGCAATATGGATAGTGCTCACTCTATCCCCAAAAGCCTCTTTGCTAGATATACAAGCAAGCCGAGGACGGCTTGTCATAAAGAAGGAGAGAATGATGAGTTCATGCACGTTATCATTGCACCTACAAACATGACACAATGTTTATTTGTTTGGGATCCTGGCTCAAGTGAATGTGCACCCTTATTTGATGGACAAGATCAAGATGGCGCATTATGTCGTCCACCACCTTGGCCTCCTCCTTTGATGCACACAAAAAGATTTGATGGCGTTGCATATTTGGACCAACACATGAGAGAAGATGAACTTGAGTCGAGGACGACTCCAATTCAAGAAGGGGAGGATGATGAGGAGATCACTTATATGGAAACAAACAACACTCCATTGAATATACAAGATGCAATCAATAGAGTTCATACACAACAATTAATTTCAGAGGTGAGCTCGTTCTTATATGTTTCTTTATATGTTTTTGAGCATAGATTGCTACCTAATGATTTAATTGTGATTAGGATCTATAGAGAGGTTCAAAGAGTACTTGGAGGAAGTATTAGAGACGTGGAAGACTAGAGAATTCGTTCAAAGAAGATGGAAACCGACCCCAACTCAAAATTGTATCCAACTCGGAGTCCAGGAGCAGTACGCACTAAAACGGACGCCCAGGACGCATACGAACTCTGTTTTGGACGTTCTACATATGCACGGAAAGGGGAGAGGATAACCTTTCCAATGTAACTGGTCCCATGTCAAAATTCCTTCGAAGTCGACGGGAAAAGTTTGGAGGATTTGAGCGCAAGTTCGAATGAAAGGCATAAAGAACCCCCAAACGGTGCGTGCTTTCCTTCTTAAGTAAGCCCCCGCAACGCTTGGATGGAAACCGCAGAAGAGCCGACGATACCAGTCAAAAATTTCACCCTGCCAATGACAAGGGGGCCCGGGGCCACCCCGACGATCAAGTCGAGGTCCTTACCCCAGGTGAACGGTTGTCATCATGAAAGGCGGGCAACCCGAAGACGGCGGCCTGACAGGGCGCGCGGAACCGATACGATTTTCGCATCGGGAATCGACGACCTTCAATTTCGTGAGATCCACATGCCAAGATCTAACCTGCCGCATTCGGGATATGTCACACGGCGTTGGTTTAACTACGAACTACCACCAACGACACATCCAAAGACCCTTGAAGACATGGCTCAAAAATCGAAGAACGGACCCACCTCCGGCAAAATGACTTCATCCCAAAGGTATCTCCCAGAGATGGGCCCAGGGGGCCACTGTCGGTACCCTACGTACCGGATATCCCTTGGGATTGCAAACATCACAAGGAAACTCCAACTACCAGATTTGAAGACATCCGAAGGCCCCACATGTCAGACGTAACTGGACCTGCTTCCCCGACATGGTTAGTTCCAGGGCCGCCATGTGTATCATAAGACCGGAGCTACCGCCCACACATGGGAAAGCTCCAGACTGGATACCAGTAGGCACCCCTGGACCTAACCCCAGACAGAGGGAAGCTTCGGTACTGACACGTGTCCAACAGCACCGGACCTACCCGTCCGCGGCGGTAAGCTCTAGAGCTGTCACGTGTCCAACCGTCGGACCTTCAACCTCAACGATCAAACTGGTGGACCCCAAACAGCTTCGGACCTTCAAGGAGCAATCAAAGACTTCAACACCCGATTAAGTGTCATTAATGCCATATTAATGAGACACGATCGGATGGCCCTTAATACCGGTAACGGCACTGTTAAGGCCCGTTACCAGGCTATTAAGGGTAATTAACCTCACTAATTGAGTATCAAGCATTTGTAACCGCCGGGGCCACATGTCGGGTCAGGCTAATGGTGTAAGACCAGTCCTTGTACTATAAAAGGACTCGTCGGCGATACACAAGAGACCTCTCCAGAAAGGCTTCTAGACTCCCTGACCTAGACGAGCTTCTTCTTCTGAAGCTTCTTCTAGACTCACACGCTCAATACAACACCAACACACCCCGTAGAGTAGGGTATTACGCTCAAGTGGCCCGAACCACGTAAACCTCTATGTCAACTTGCCTTCACCTTCTTGAATCTCTGCGCGCCCAATACCGAACTACGAACTCCAGGAACTACCAACAGTAGTGTCGGGAGATCTGCCAGATTCAAACACCGACAGCTCCGTATGGGACCACGCGCAAGCTAGGTTCTTTTTCTTCATCCGGTATCACATATATGTTACTAACGTGAGACTTGTGACTGAGCGCATCAGCTACCACGTTAGCCTTTCCCGGATGATAATGGATCTCAAGCTCGTAGGCCTTGATCAGTTCCAACCATCTCTGTTGCCTCATATTGAGTTTCTTATGAGTAAAGATGTATTTGAGGCTCTTATGGTCGGTATAGAGATGTACTAGGTTTCCAAGTAGATAGTGTCTCCACATCTTCAATGCCAGTACTACAGCAGCAAGTTCCAAATCATGCGTCGGATAGTGTTGTTCGTGGTTGCGGAGCTGGTGCGATCCATATGCAATCACATGCCTATCTTGCATCAGAACACATCCAAGTCCAGTGCCTAATGCATCACAGTATACGTCAAAAGGCTTAGTTGTATCTGGTTGAGCTAAGACCGGTGATGTCGTAAGATGGTTCCTCAAGGTCTGGAATGCTTCCTCACATTCTTTAGTCCATACATACTTCTTGCCTTTCTTCAATAGTTCAGTCATTGGATTACCAATCTTGGGAAAGTTGCAAACGAATCTTCGATAATAACCAGCTAGTGCCAAGAAGCTACGGACCTGATGGACCGACTTCAGAGATTGCCATTTAAGAACTTGTACAACCTTACTTGGGTCGACTGCCACACCTTCCACTGAAATAATATGACCAAGAAAAGGTACTTTGTTGATCTAAAACTCACATTTACTTAACTTGGCACATAACTTATGCTCTCTTAGTCGCTGTAGTACAATATGAAGATGTTCTGCATGCTCTTCTTATGATTTGGAGTATACCAGTATGTCATCAATAAAGACCACGACGAACCAGTCCAACTCTGGCATGAAAACAGAATTCATAAGGTACATGAAGTGTGCTGGTGCGTTGGTTATATTGAAGGACATGACCAAGTATTCATACAGTCCATATCTAGTTGAAAATAAGGTTTTCAGAATATTTTCTGCTCGAATCTTACTCTGATGATACCCCAATCTTAGATTCATCTTTGAGAATCCCTTGGCACCAACTAGTTGATCGAACAAGATATCAATCTGTGGTAGTGGATACTTGTTCTTAATCGTCACTGCATTTAGCGGACGATAGTCCACACAAATCCTTAGTGACTCATCCTTGTTCTTCACAAATAGAGCTGAGCTGCCCCATGGTGATGAGCTGGGTCTGATAAATCCTTTGTCTAGCAAGTCTTTTAGATGCTCATTCAGTTCCGCTAGTTCATTTGGAGCCATCCGGTACGGTCTCCGAGATATTGGTGTAGTTCCAGGTGCTAACTCAATTTTAAACTCTATGTCACGCTCTGGTGGCATACCCGGAAGATCATCTGGAAAAACATCAGGATATTCACAGACCACGGGGATGTCCTCAAGTTTCGTGGTCTCCGTGTGATAAGTAGCTAGAGTTTCAGAGTTTAGATCTTCAAGAATGAGAGTATGAAGACTATGGATTCGTAAGTCTAACTGAATAATATGAGGATTGATGTCAAGAACAACACCATGGTACTTCAACCATGCCATTCTCAGGATAACATCAATCAGCTGTCGTTCTAAGACAATCAGTGTGGTAGGATATATCATTCCTCCTATGCATAATGGAGCTTTGACTACCATTTCACTTGCGGCTATATTGCATCCAGGTGAGCTGATGAGGTAGTGAGTATTTGTGGTAGTAGTAGCTAATTCAGCATTGCACACAAATGATGTACTGATGAAAATATGTGTAGCTCCAAAATCAAATAGAATAGATAGGGGTAGTTCGTTGAGAGTGAACATACCCGCAAGAACAGGTTCTCCTTCCGCTATCTCTTCCAGAGCAGTATTATGGACATTGCCTCCTTTTGGTGCTGGCCTCTTAGGTGGAGTGCGTGGTTGATTCGCACCTCGCACCGGCACTTTTCCCGACCAGCTGAGTTTGTGGGAAGTCCTTGGAAAAATGACCAGTACGACCACAGGAGTAACAGGTATATCTTGGTGGTCCCCCTCCAGTTGGAGGACGATAACTGGGTGCGTTCGACTAAGGAATGAACGGACGTGGAGCAATATGCTGCTGCTGCCACTGCTGTTGTGCTTGTTGTCTGTACCCTGAGTACTGAAAAGGGCGACTCTGATATTGTTGTGGTCACATAGGTGGTCGGACTTGTTGACCAAAGGGTGTCCGGTACACCAGTCGATACTTTGGTGGAGCGGGATTCCCACCACCTGGGGGTGCATTCCTCTTCATGTCCTTCGCCCGAGTTTGGCGGTTTGCATCTTCAAGCTTTATCGCAGTATTGAAAAGTGTGGTGAAGTTACTGTGATCTATCAACAGAAATTGTTCCCTCAGCCTAGGATTGCAGCCACGGAAGAAACGGTCGCATTTTTGAGCCTCCATGCTTACATGATCAGGTGCATACTGGGACAGGTGATTGAACGCTTTAACATAGTCATGGACGTTCCAGCTCCTTGTTTTAAGTCTAAGAACTCCTAAAGATTTCTATCCATGATCCCAGATGGAATATGATAAACACGGAATGCGTCGCGGAATTCGGTCCATGTAACCTGATGTTCGGCGGGCAAGGAGGCAAGGTAAGTTGCCCACCATGCACCGACGGAACCTTGAAGTTGTTGCGCCGCGAATAGCGCCTTCTGATGTTCGGTGCACTGCAACAGCTCGAACTTTGATTCGATGGTGTGGAGCCAGTTGTCCGCCTCCAAAGGTTCATCGGCCTCCTGAAGACCGATGGCTGTGTCCCCAGAAAGTCCGAATAAGTAGCTTGGGGAGCTTGATGGTTCCCTCCATCTTGACGCCCCCTGGGTCGGGATGTATTCTGCATAATAGTTCACAGGATGTTAGTCTGCTCATCTCGTGAACCCACCAGGGCGGCCACGACGTCCGCTAGAGTAAGTGGAGGTGGAGGTGGTGGCTTCTGTTGCGGAGTCTGCTGTTCCGTGCGTGGAGATTCCTCATCACCCTGGGCACTACCGCTGCCCACCTCGAAAGTGGAGCGAGTACGCACCATTCTGCAATACAATGAATTTGTCATCAGTCTCTATATCACCTCTTGATTCATTCCATATAGTATAAAGGTTGTGAAAATCAAATGCCTAGTCATTCCATTCAAGTTGCAACATCAATACTCAAGTTTTCAAATCTGGTTGCACTCTGTCCAGACAGACCAGTTCCTACTAAATTTTCTTTTTGACTATGCGAACGACATTGTCATGACATATGTCCTATAAAAAAGTTGTAACTGACTCTCCCACCTTTCCATAGGTTACCCACATGCCCCCATTGCATCAAGGGTTAGAGAGATATGGTGATTTAAACCTGACAGTTTTCAGGGAAAATTTTGACAAAACCTCCCCTAAAATGTGTGTTTTTGGCCACAACTTGAATATATGATATAGTCAAAATATTTATCAGTTCCACTTTACAACATTGTATTATAACATGACAGATTCCCAGAAATGTACACATCAATAGCTTACATCATCCATACAGGTGCATTATCGATAAAGTTCCAAACTATGTACATAGGGTCCAGAATCTGTAAAGCCAGGATATGTTTGACGATAATTCGAATTTAAACCACTTACAATCAGATTCAGATGTTGAGTTGAATACAAAGTTGATAGTATCCTCCCTAAGATTTCCAGAATTGTATATTTATGCCTATGTCACAACTATAGAGTAAGAGATATGACTCTTCAAAGTTCACAGAAAATCTGGTACAGTCTGGCGACCTTACTGCAAGTGAACCATTTTGACTCCACATTACAAAACTTTCTGTGCCGGCTTAGTAAAAACTTTGAATTACAAAAGTGTATCACATCTCCTCCCCATCTTATAACTGTATCACAATACTCCAAAAGATGAACCTACAAGGAGATATTGCAAAAACACAGGAACTGGTTCAAAAACCCAGGAACTGTAGCAGTTTTTTAAATTTGAACTTTTGACCAAACCTTGAATGTGTTACTGTCCTGGAGTCCAATAGAAAGTTTTAGAAAACTCTTCAAACTTTCTAGAACTGCTTCACACACTCTCATTGACCAAAAATTCACTGAGATACAACCTGTGAAATTTTAGCATTGAGACTGCCCAAAACAGGGGATCCAGCTCTGGTTTCTATACTACTTCTCTCCCTCCATACTTAACCTAATTAAGTTTTTCAAACCACATTTGACATGATTTCATGTATTTTTACATAAAATTCAGGTCTTAGAAGAATAGAGGTGTATATGCAATATTTTTGACCATGCCGGTATTACGGGCATCACAAATAGAAAATCCTAACCGGATTATCTCCGACTCATACATCTCATAGGTGGCGCTAAAATCGAGCACTCGCAGATGTTTACTACTCACAATATATCTATCGCAGTTAGTGTACCTGCATAAGACACACAATTTACAAGCACTCATTATGGTACCGTACGACACAACCCGCACGGGCGATCATTTCAGGCAGCCACAATAGTATATATAAAATTAAGAACATCCATCCAGTATCATTCAATACGGGCCGCCCCGAGCTGAGCCACGTCTCGAGGTACATGACCGGGTTTTCTACCACCCAACAGGGGTCCCACGTCTTTGCCTAATACTGCACCAGTAGGAGGCACTTTCGCGTGTTTCTTAAAAAACACACTACGTGCTTTTCAACCGGACGATAGGTGGCCACGTCATTTATCTCTGGCGCCAGGGATCAGCGTTTTGTATGGCCCTTTGAACAATGAACGTTTAAGGGTTGCATACTTCGTGTTTTTAACCACATGATGGGGTACCACGCTTTTGCTTGAAGCACGCCGGGGAGCAGCGTTTGCATATGCTCTCAGAACCATGAAGAGGTTAAGAGACTCATATGAACTCCCGTGCCAAGCCACGGGGAACAATCATCGTACTACCTCTCGTACGGGGAGCTTACAGCAATTGATCCGCTTGCGGTGGCGTACCTTACCTCTTACCTGGCGTCGGAGCGTTGTTACAGAATATTATAACAAATAAGTTAGCTTTGCCACCTTAAATAACTATGGTCATTGAAATCCTTATGTGGGCCTAGTACCGAATCCTCACTCATAGACTTATGTTTTTCAAAATACATGTGATTCCAGGTGTGCTATCCCCAATGCGGTTCTGATACCAGCCTGTGAGGATCTCAGTCCTGATATTCCAAGAATCGCATTGGATGGTGTCGTACAAACAGCACAACACACAGAACACACATTTACAATACATTGGGCCTTTATTTCATAGTATTGTTAGTGTACAAACTAATGTACATCAGTACAAGCAGCGGAAAGATAAGATACAACTCGTGCCCTATATCCTACTCTAAGCACGAGTGAAGTCATCCGGCCCTCGGAAGCTTCACTGTAGCAACACCCAACTTTCACGACGGTGTGCAGGGTTACCAGTGTGCTTCGCACCCCTCATCGGGTGCTACCTCACTAGGCTCACCCTCATCTATAACGTTACCTGCAAAACAGTGGATCAACAAACCATGAGCTTATGCTCAACAAGACTTACCTGTCTCCCTACTCATACATGCAGGGGATTACAATTAAGAGTAAAGTTGTTCATAGCACTAGTATAGCAGTGGATCCTTATATTCACTTTTAAGCATCAAGTTAAGTATTAGAGTCATAACTTTAGTTCGCTGCTCAACTACTTCAACCAAGTTGCTTATCCAACCAACAAGTTCCATCCAATTCCAGTTGTTACTATGCCACAGCGCAGTGAACAAGCATGCTCCCTTCCGCGAGCGATGGTGATTCGAATCATGAAAACACGTGCCTTGCACGTCACCTACACCCATCTAGAGAAGGCTTACGGTCCTCCTCCATAACGCCATAAGTGGCAACCTTTCACGAGACACTCAAACTTTGAGCCAGTCCTACCATCCCGGAAGCAAGACTCACATGACGACCTATGCCACAGTGGCCTCTACTCTCGTCATGATGTGTGTGGTGTCTAGGAACGTGGGGTATGCCTCAACATCCAAGTTAACAAGTTACATCATTTTGCTGCGTCCATTAGAGCCAGTATGCATCCGGTACAAGTTCAAACTTGTCCAGCGGGGCTGCACACGATACGGTCCTCAATTGAAACAGGCAGGACTATGCACACAAATCTCCAATCTGCTGCTTCCTACCTTACTGCCCGGTCTCAATTATCTATTAAGTGGATCAATGTCAATCATCCCAATTGATTCCACTACTACAAGTGCAAGAGCAGGAAAAGCCATACTCGAGTTATACTAGTTAATCCAATTCAGTGATATCAGCATAGCATTACTAAGCAGCATATAAGCAGTATATGAACCATAGACTCCAGGGATTTCTGGTCATGCAGGTAGAGTATCAATCAATCCAAGACGTAATGCAATACCATATACACATAGACATAGTGATAAACTTTTTAACTTAAATGCAAACAAGGACTTGCCTTGATATTGACCAAAAGAGTGATCGAACTCCGGTGGAAAATAGTTAGTGGAATTCGGCTGCTCCTCGTGAATTCCTTCTATTCGTCATGAAGATAATAATGCAATTAGTGTTGTATACACTATATGGATTAATGAATATTTAGTAAGGAATGCTTAAGCAATTAATTATCACTGTTCTTGAGAGTATTTACAGAGGTTGGAACAGTCCAGAGAAGATTTAAGAGAAAAGAATGTAACTGGAGGTAAGAAGTGACTAGGTGGTAATAAAGTGATGAAGATTCATATCAAGAATTTCTTCACATAAATTGAACAAGGCCGGTCAGGTGAATTGAGTTGACAATCAGGTAGAGAAGATCATAGAGATGAAAGATAAAATTTGTTTTATAATTTTCTGATCAATATTATGTTCACAATTCAATTTTGAAGTTGGAATGAATTTTGGGGTATTTTCTCTAGTATTTTCTACCCATTTCAGCACAGTGAGACAAACTTCTTTATTTACATAAGTAAATCAAGTTAAACAGGTGTGGGGATTTTCCTGGTGAGCAATGAATACATGATTTAATTTCTGGCAGAATTTTAGAATTTATCAAGGTGCAGGCTTCCCAGAAAAAATGCATAAATCTTTTGAAATAATAAATTATACAGATGATATTGTATCTTTCATGCAATGAACCTTAGCTTTATGCAAAGAAAACTCTGAGGGGATTCCAGCAAAATTTGTTTGGTAATTTTTGAAGTTGTCTACAGGGAGATATAGAATTTCAAAGATTGCAAGTTTTTCTGAAATTTTCTTCAAAAGGAAAACTAATCCAGGGCTGACATTGGGGCCCACTCGAATTTGAATCCTACCAGGTAATTGACTTCTGACTGACACTGAGGCCCACTGTATTCTCTCTCTCTCTCTCTGCCTTTTAAACTGAACAATGGGACCATCTGCACTCTTTTTCTTCACTCTATGACAGTTGGGGCCCACTCTCTGACTTCATCTTCAACCTCTTGCCATGGCCTCAAGGCCACACGACAGGGAAGACGGCGCCCCCCTTTTCTCTCGCCGGAGTAGCATCCCAGGGCATGAGAATTGGGGCAAAACAAAGCTAGCACGATGGCACACCTGCTGGACCAGTCAATGGGGCTAGACCTAGCCTGTACAGGGAGCTCGACGGCCATGGGCGACCACTACCATGGCTGCTGCGGTGAACATCCCTCTCTAAACCCTAATTCGTGATGCCACAAGGGCTAGGAGCAGCAGGGGAACACAAAACACAAGGAATTGCAGATCGATTGGAAGTAAAACGATGGAAAACGAGAATACGCCGATGATCTAGGGTTTGAGATCGGCGGCCACGAAATCTTGAAGAAATCCTTAACCAGGCCACGGTTGTCCTTTTCTAATGCCTCAATGGATGCGCAAGGAGTAGGCCTGCCTAATGTTTCACTAAATCGAAGCACGAACCAACCAACGTAGAAACCAAATTTCTTGACTAAATCCTCACAGTTGGGTAACCCGCTGCCATGAACTCGACGGCGTCCGCCCAAACCAAGGTGAAAAATTGGTGAATAACTTGCCAAACGTGCTCAGATGATTAAGGTATACCTTGCAGCGTGGTCGAGCAGAAGAGGGAAGGCTTGGTTCGCCGGGAACGCGAAGATGCCAACGGCGGCTCCGTGGACGGCCGACGGCGACGCTGCAAAACAAGCCACATTCAGCTAAGATTTCGATGAACCCGACGGTGCAATCGACAGAGGACGAACTTGGGATGATTTTTGTTGTTGGTGGCTCAAAAAAACGATGAAAGAATCAATGGAAACGGCAAGGAAACAGAGAACGCGAGTTGGGTGCTGGCGGTACAGGGAGCAAGCTTCACGGTGAAGGTAAAAAGATGAGGGCCAGGAGCGATAGCTTCGACTTGAAGGCCTCTTGCTGTAAAATTCGATTGATAGGCGACAAGCAGCTCGCTGGAGCATTGGTAGTGCACCCGTGGCACAACTAGAGAGAGAGAGAAAGTCTCCTGGTCACGTGTGTGGGACCCCTGACAGGTGGGGCCCACATGTCATAACCCTTTCCTCACAGAAACTTGTAAAATGAGTTTGAAAATAGAAAGCAGCTCTAAATTTTCTCAAACTTGGTAGTCCTCCTATTTTAGACATGAGGAATCTGATGGTGCCCTCAGATTTTATGTTTGAACCTTGCAAAATATTTGAATTCATGAACAGTAGCATACTCACTTTAATATTTTTTAATTCAAAACCTGAATTTTGAATATTTTCCTTAAATCCTTGTTCTATAATCCATTTCCTGATCTTGGCACTGTAATGTATTTCTTGTAATCCTTTATGCCTCATGTGAGTTTGGAATGGTAAGGTTAAGATTGAAAACCTGAGAAGTGGGTTTTTACAGTGTTGGCTGCTCCGGCATCGCCCATTATCGCTATGGAAACGTGGACGGAAGGCCCCTTGGGTGGTGCCGGAGCGGGCTGCTCCTGCGTCGCCCATCGTCTCTGTAGAAACGTCGACAGCAGACCCCCGCGTGGTGCTGGAGCTAGTCGACCTTTTGCAGCTTGATCTTGCTACTACTCGTAGGCTTGATGAACACCATGGTGGTGAAGCGCTACCACTTTTTTAAAGGAAAAAACCCCTTCCTGGCATGCCAAATGTCGAATTGTTAGAGCGACACTTCCTTCGGATCTGCTAAGGAGCAGCCCGCGGAGGTTCTATGTTCGGCGGGGCTTAGGCCCCAATCAAGTGTTCTAGCGGAAGGAGTTAGAGATAGTGGTTTTTACGTGGTTTGGGCTACAAGGAGCGTAACACCCTACTCTAATGTGGATTGTATTTCTAGTGAGTGTGTATGCGAGTGTGTGTATCGGGGATTCTGAGTCAGGTCCTTTGTAATGGTGGCGGTACGGGTCTTTTATAGACAAGGTTAGACGCCTTACAAGTGGGGTCCCAGGGCCCGACAGGTGGTCCCAGAGCGATCTTATCCTAAAGATCTAAGGCTTCTTCTGTAAGCTTGCTCTGACCGTGGACTTGAAGACTCGTCGTCTTGCCGCCCGAATTGTTAGTAGCCCATGCGCCGTTGCTGACATTGGCAGGGGATGTCCCATCCAACTGTCTCTGTCGTCGTAAGCTACCCACTTAGCGGAGTGAGATAGGCCTGCGGTGTCTTCACTGTGATGCGATTGGTCGCAGTGGTACCTGACATTAGGCGTGCACCGCGCCACGTGTCTGGGAAGCCGCGTATCTTCAATCCTTAACAGGGACAAGGCTCACCTTCCTCTTAACTCTCGCGTCCCCTCTGTCCAGGGCAAGTGGCTGGACTATGTGACAACTCGGGAGCTCCCCTCTGCAGGGGAGGTCAGGTCTCGCCTTGCGAACCACGTGGCAGCTCGCGAGCTCACCTCTGCGGCAGAGGTTTAGGTCCCGCCTTGCGGGCCACGTGACGGCTCGGGGAGCTCACCTCTACGTGGATGGTTGTGCCTTGTCCTCCTAGATATGCGTTGGTGCCGGGAGCTTACCTCTGCGGTGGAGATTAGGTCCCGCCTTGCGATACACGTGGAAGCGTCGGAGCCCACCCATTCGGGAGGTGGTCCGTCTGATGTCCCTGTCCACGTGGCAGCTCTGGAGCCCTGTCTCACAGGAAGGAGGGGTCCTTACCTGCTGGACACGTGGTTTACCTGGGGGCTCGTCTCCGAAAGAGGGTGCCAAGCTCCTCCATCGGGTTTCTTGCGGATCTCCCGGACCTCCCATCTATGGCCGATCGGTCCAGTTCTCTTGAACATGTGGCGCTATAGGACCCCGCCTCTGCTGGGAGGCAAGGTACCTAGGCGGCTTTAGCCTGTACGCGAGGGTACACGGTATGTCGGATACCAACACTCGTGGTTATGGATTGAGCATACTTGTTCACTGCGCCGTGACGTAGTAATAAAAAGTATTTGGAATATTATAAAGTTGGTGAAATGAATATATTATTGCATTACAACTTGTATGGCTTAGGAGTAGCATAATTAAATTTATCATTTCCAAATAGTTAATTTGTAGGCAGCCTATGCAACTTCGGGCATGTAACATCGTAGACGAAGCACTTCTTGTTTGATTGTGAAATTTACGATGTTCCATGCCCATAGAATGCAAATATGCTATTTAAAATCCAAAAATAAGAATTTACAATTAGGCAAGTCCTTTATGCGATTCAGTTTTCCTTTATTACAAGTCCCTGCATGTAGAGTCTCATGTTTAGGTGGGATAGTTAAGTCCTGATGAGCCTTCTGCTCACGATTGCTATATATGTGGTTTTGCATGTAATATTTTAACTGCTACTATTTTGGTTGCTCGTGAGACCTTGGACTTTCCGAGGTGTATCGCTTACAAGAGACTTTGTCGTTGCTTTATCATCTTCGTGTTGCTAGTGAGAAGTGTCCGCGAGCATGGACGTCTTCTCTCGTGCTTAGATAGATTGAGAGTTCGAGTATGTTATTTCCGCTGCTTATGTGCGTCTTCTCACTATAGGAATCCCGACGATTTGTGACAGCCAGAACCGTCGCAAATAAGCTATTTGCGACGATTTTCCTTATTTGCGATGATTATCGGCCGTTGCTCAAGATTCGTCGCAATTAAGCTTATTTGCGACGGCCACCGTCGCAATTTAACTTATTTGCGAAGGCTTGCGACGGCCCTCACAAACAGGAGTCATGGGCCAGGCCCGAGAAGTTGCAACGGCTAGCGGTGGCCATCGCAATTAAGGACCTATTTGTGTTGGCTTGCAGTGGCCTTCGCAATTAATATAGGTTAATTTGCGACGGCTAGGGCCCTATTTGCGACGGCATGCGGTGTCCGTCGCAAATAATATAGGTTAATTTGCGACGATCAGAAGTCTTATTTGCGACAGTGCTTTATAAAAGCCATCATAAATAAGGTTTTCTATTTTTTTTAAAAAAATAGAACATTCTGCTTGGCTCGATGACCAGAACAGTTCAAATAACAACACATAATAGTAGTAGAAATAGTCACAAATGTATCTCCAAAATACAATATATAACATCTCGATCCATCACAGCACAAAGTCCATCTATCACAACACAAAGAACACAAAACAAAGACAAATGCACCTCCATCCATCAATTGTAGCTACCTCCTGTGCCGCCAACGTCCTTGTCGTGCATCAGTCCAGGCGCCGGTATAGACGACGACGAAAGTTGAGCCTCCATCGCCGATCCATGCAACATATAGAAGTTGTTCGATATATTGATTAGTTTGGAACTTCATTTTTTACTAGAATTGATTAAACAAGCTAGAATTGATCATATTGAACTTGCTTTAGATAATTTTTGTTAGATTTGCTATGTTTGATTATTTAATACTAAGTAAGACTACAATAGCCAAGTTGAATTAGATTTGCCTATATTTGATGAATTAACACTAAGTAAGAACGCCTTTGATTACTTGAAAATCCGGTGAAGTGTGCACCGGCGGCGGTAGCTGCATTTTTGGCAGTGGAATTTGTGGTGGCAGTGCAGGTAGCTCGAGGTGCAACCCCTGGACTCCGTGGCCTTGAAAGAAACTATGTCATTGCAAACGTTAGAGGTTATTACATATTATTAAGAATGCGATGAATTTAAATTTCTTTAACTTATCATCATCGTCTACCTTTGCATCTCCATTGCCTCCCGGCTCCGCAAGCTTGCTGGTAGGATATGTTGTCCTGCATCGCCAGCTTCGCCGCCTCCATCTACGCCTTGCCCCCCTCGACCTGACGGGTGAGAGTCTCCAACTATGAGACACGGCGACTCGAGCTAGCCGCCGAAGCCTGCGTGGAGCTGCCTCTCGCAAGTCTCGCCACCCTCGAGTCGACAACTCCGTCGAATATGGCGAGCCTATAAAAAAAGAATCAGTAATTGGAATTGAAATATCTTAAATATCTTGAAACGAGAACAATAAAATAAATTATGAAATCACCTTCCGTGCGCTTTTCCACCTCCGCTTAAAGAAGCGGCTTGAGGATCGATTGGTTCACGTTCCCAATCAAAACATGTTCCATGTATCCTCGTAGCATCCTCCCCGTACCTAGTTTAAAAAGCATGGAAACCATGTAAGTTCAACAATCCATATAGTTATATTTAATATGAATGATTTCTAAACTTACCACCTGCTCGGCTGCGGCCTGACTGCACCCCTGAGGCTGAGAAGGGTTCCTGTGCCCTCTCGTCCAGACCTCAACAGGGGTCGGTGGCACCCCCGTTTCGAGCTCCTGTCAATATGAGTTAGTACCAACATTATATTATAAATATATAAATATAAGTTAGATACACTTACCGTCGAAGCGTACGAACGACACTTCCCCCGATACTACTAAATTGTAGCCCGCGGAGGTTCTTGTATTGGTTTGGGCGCACGGAGATCTAGAACAAGATGATAACATAGATGATTTACGTGGTTTGGGCCGCCTGAGCGTAATACCCTACTCCATGGGATGTGTGTTGTTGTATTGGGGATTTTAGTAGCGCTAATGTGCGTATCAGCTTAGATCAAATGTCCATGTACCGTGCGGTGCAATCCTTTTATAGTTTAAGGACTGACTGTTACAACACTTGCCTGACCCGACATGTGGTCCTGGCATATTTAATAGCTTAATACACGGTCTTTGACTATTAATTGTGATTAACAGTGTGATAATGTGCCTTAATGATAGTGTTACCCCTATTAATAGCCCACTAATCGTGTGTCATTAATATAGCATTAAGGACACATAATCAGATCTTGTAACTGTCGCTTTAACTGTCCCTTGAATGTCTGTGTTGTTGGAGATCCGCCAATATCCTCGTTAGTGTAAGGTCCGGAGGATCCACACGTGGCAGCTTTGGAGCTTTCCCTCATGGGGAGATAGGTCCAAAGCTGTTATACACGTGGCGACACCGGAGCTTCCCACTTCGGGGGGTTAGGTCCAAGGTCATTATCCACGTGTTAACCCTGGAGCTTACCTATGTCGGGAGTTCAACTCTGGTCTTACATTACACATGGCAGTCCTGGAGCTACCCATATGAGGGAGGCGGGTCCAGTGTCGTGTGACATGTGGGGCCTATGGAAGCCTTCAACTCTATCAGGTGGAACTCTCTTGCACTTCTTGCGGTATCATAGGGTACCCGGTACGCAGGATACCGACAGTGGCCCCCGGGCCCACCTTTGGGAGAAATACTTTGGGTTAATTTATTCTATTGGAGGTGGGGCCATCCTCGATTCCCATGCTATAACTTCAAAGGTCTTTTGATGTACCGTTGGGGTGATGGTTCGGGGTTAAACCATCACCGTGTGGCTTGCTTTGAATGCGGCAAATGAGATCTTTGAGTGCGGATCTCACGCAATTGAAGGTCGCCGGTTCCCAATACGAAAACCTACCAGTTCTGAGCGCCTTGTTAGTCTGCTGCCTTTGGGTTTCCCGCCACCCATCATGACAACGATTCGCCTGGGGTAATAACCTCGACCTCTTCGCCGGGGTGGTCCCAGACCCATTCGTCATTGACGGGGTAGTTTCTTTGTAATGTGGATTTGCTCTCGTTGCAGTTTCCAGCCAAACGTCGTGGAGGCTTAATTACGAAGGAAAGCACAGATGGTTTGAGGACTCTTTATGCTTTTGATCAAACTCGCGCTCAGAGCCTCCCAATCTTTGCCTAGCTTTCCTTTCCATTGCTCCACTTTGTCGCGATGGAGTTAGGTATTCCCAAAATCCGCATCAAGAGCAAGGATGATCTAATGAAGGTTCTGACCTACATGGGCTGGTCCAACGACTCCTTCAACCATCTGATTCGCGTCGGCAAGCTCCCCTTCAAGAAAGAGCATTGTGGCAACATGGTGTACTTCTCAGCGTACGCCATGGTGGGACTGATCCCACTTTTCTCGAGCTTCATCTTGATGCTGCTGGACTGCTACGACCTCCAACTGCATCACCTCGTCCTGCGCTCCCTCCTGCTCGTGGCAACTTTTGTCCACTTCTGCGAGATGTTGGTGGGTGTGCCTCCCTGCGTCGAGTTGTTCCGGACTTTCTTCACAGTCCACACCACCGACAAGGGGACTGAGCTGCTTGGCTTCTACTACTTCATGAAGCGCAAGAACTACCCATTCAAGTACTTGAAGTTGTCCCCCTCCGACAAATGGGATGTCTGGAAGAAGGATTGAGTCATCATTGCAGTGGAGGAGCATGACAGGTTGGAGCTGCCCCATGGACTCCCCAACGTCGACACCGATGCCTGGAATGTAGTTTCGAAGCTGTAGGATGCATTTAACCCTGTCCTGACTAGGATCCGAGAATGTGTGGTGGGTTGAGTGACCCCCCAGATGGTCTTCGGAAACTTCTTGGTGAAATGTTGGGCTCCATTGAGGAGGAGGAAGAAGCTCGCCTGGGATTTCAACAGTGTGATGGATAACGACTGGATTGAAACCGGTTTGAAATCCAACTTGGATGACGAAGCTTTGAAGCTCCATCTCAAGAAATTTTAGCATGGGTCTATTGATGATGATGCCTTAGCTCCGCCGGCTACTTTCCTGCCTTTAAAGATGATTCCAGAAGTCAGCAGGGATCTCTGGAGGAAGATGTGGTGCTAAATGAACTTGGTGAGATGGAAAACGCCAGACCTCCAGGGTTGTAATCCCCAAAGCTTCCGAAGAGGTGATCGCCCCGGCTCCGAGTGTGACACCCGATTCTGAAAAAACGAACCAAGTGCAGTGTATGTGTGCCCAGGATGTTCATCACACATACACATAAACATCACAAATGATATACATAGTTTAACCATGTCACGAATAATATAATTACCTTTATTCTATTGCAGCAGAAAATAATCTAGCGTAGGCGACTCCAACTCCACAGGCAATCGACGGTGGTACGCAACCTAGTGGAGCTGCTGTCCGCAGGGATGGTCGCATCGTCGCCGTTCTTCACAGGAGATTCTTACGTTGCCGTCGTTGTTGTGCTGCCGGAGGATCGCATCTTCGTCTCCTTCATCTACATCATGCCTTCGTCCTCTTTGTCTACGTCAGACCGTCGTCATCTTCATCAATGAAACTCTAGATCTCGGAGATACACGTCGCGCCGCCGTTCCACGACCGTCCGGACTAGATGCGCACATGATAGGTATTACAATCTAAATCTAGACAACTATTTTGGTTCTAATACTTGAATTAGATCACGTGTAGAGTGTGTTTTATTTGAGCGATCATTAATCATCGTCAAATAATCACAAACCACATGGAAACTTACATATTAGATTAAATCATACAAGATCAATATGTAATTTTAGATTTGACTAAATTTATATTTTCAGTATTATTTAATCTGTTTTTCAGATTTAATAAATAAGATTAAAGCCTAGTTAATTCATAAAGTGTCAAAAATAAATCTAGAAATCCCAGAAAATATAGAATAAATTCTAGTGAGTTATTAATAATATTTTCATCATATTTAATGTTCTGAAATAACTATTTTGCCTCTGAATTAATTATAATTAATTCCAAACATGATCAATTAAATAGTAAATCATTATAGAAAATTATTTAAAAGCCATAGAAATTTATATAACATTAATACAAGCATATTTTCTCCATGTATCCATATTTTGAATATTGATTAGTGGTTGCAATGCATTTATTATGTATGTTTGCTTGTGTATGTGGTTGATTACGAGTAGACGATTTGCTCAAGTGGTTACGATCGAGAAGCGAGTATGCGTGGATCTTCGTGTGCAAGACGTTGACTTGCTTGACTATTGGAATTGCGGGATATTAAGGCAAGTGTCCTTGACCATATTGATCCTGTTTTTAAATATTTTGTTTGCAAAACTGCATGCTTGTGTCAAATTGATGGGAAACCCATGATAGGTGTTTACTAGACTTGCCACCCTTGTCGCTTGGGGTACATTGTAGAGAGTCGAGAAGGGCTTTTTATCTTTTTGCTTCGCTGTAATTAATCAGGATTGGGAAAATAACCAAATGGCTTAAATGTGAACTAATGAAGTTATGGATGATGAGAATTGATGAATATGGTTAATTGGTAATATGGAACTTGGGTGATCTAAGAAAGCATGGTTTTGTGGGTGGGTTGGATGATATGGTGGTTTGCTTGCCTTAGATCTAAGGACCGGTTCATGCGAGAATATATCAGGACAACAATGCCACCACAAGGCCAAGTATGGGTGCGACGTAGCTGAATAATTAGGAGCGCTGCTAGTATTGTATGGACCATTAGATGGCGCGGGGAATGGGAGTCGAGGAGGGCTACCTTGGGATCCGCATGTCACACGAGGGCGCCCGTGGGTGGGAGAATGGAGATTCAAGCCTACCGGTGAAACCTTAGTGGGCCCGTACATACTAGTAGTCCCTTTTGAAAGGCTATTTTGTGATATCTTGGTCGCACACCTACAGAAGTGTGATAAGGCATAATAGAGGTTCTTAGTCACCGAAAGGTGATGAAATCACGAACATGTGGATAAAGTGGTACAACCTCTGCAGAGTGTTTAAAAACTATCATGATAGCCGTGCTCCCGGTCACGAGCACTTGGATGACCTACATGATTAGAGTGGAACTTTGGATTTGGGATGGATTGATATTGGTTGGGTTATGGTTTGGGTTATAATATTAAAATAAATGGATATGGTTGGTTATGAAAGTGAGAAATTGGTATATGGATGATTTTTGAATTGATGGATGAGGTATGATGGTAAATGAAAATGTTGGATACAAGTTATGATAATTACTTGGGTTATGACGGGATTAAATTCAAATAGACATTGTAGGATGCTTTTTCATATGTTTTACAATGTACTTTTCTGCAAATAGCCACTATTTATTATCGTCCTTGTTTTTAGCTACATGTCATACTTTTCCACACTTGCTGAGTACGACACGTACTCACCCTTGCAATCCCCCCCCCCAACAGCTGCTAGAGATATTTTGGAGATCAACATGGAGCACTAGGTTGCATACCGCCGTCGATTGCCTGTGGAGTTGGAGTCGCCTATGCTAGATTATTTTCTGTTGCAATAGAATAAAGGTAATTATATTATTCGTGACATGGTTAAATTATGTATATCATTTGTGATGTTTATGTGTATGTGTGATGAACATCCTAGGCACACATACACTGCACTTGGTTCGTTTTTTCAGAACCAGGTGTCACACCGAGCCAGAGGGTTGAAGACATCAGCAAGGGCAAGGGCAAGGAGCCAGACGAATCTTCCAGCCGGAAGAGAAAACCGAAGCATGCTAATGGGAGGTTCGTCCGGCCTGCTCCATCTACAACTGCCCCTTCTCCATGGCGAGGGAGATCTTCTGCGACTACACCTCCTCCAGTGCAAGCGTCCTCAAGGGGCGCCAGTTCTTTAAAATCGACTCCGGTTCTGGCGCCAGCTATAGGCTCCAGGTCTGGTAGTGCTTCCCAGTAAAAGAAGACCTCGGCTGGGGCAACACCAACGATGATGGCAGGCTCCGGGCGACATTTCAGAGCTCCCTCCGTGCCAAACACGGCAAGTTTCGGCTCTGAGCCTCCGGCGAAGAAGTTCCGCGCTAATTGGAGCGATTGCTTCCCAAGGTAAGCTTTGCTTTTTCACCTTGATTTGCCACTCTTATTTTTGTCATGTTTTGAATCTTCCAATTTTTTGACTGCAGGGCATCAAGGTCAGGGTCTAATGCTTCTACCTCTGTCGCAACGGCCGAAATAGTGCAGACGGAAGCTCCAGCTTCAACCCCCATGCCTCCTCAAGTGGCAGCTGAGGTCATGACAGCTCCGGCACCAGCTGTCGTGGATCTAGATTCAGAGTCATCGCCAGTGACTTCTGTTGTAGCGCTGGACCACGGGGAGACATGCACTAAGTCGCTCCAGTAGCAGCATCACCAGCGACTGAAGCTCCAGCACAGGACGCGAAGATGGTGGAAGCTCCGACGATGGGGCTGGAGGTAATTGAGGCTCCGGTCGCCATGCCAGAAGTTGTTGCTGAGCCGGTAGATGAACCAGTGGTGCCAGAAGCTCCGGCCCTTGAGCCGGAAGTCGTTGATGCCCCGACAACCAAGTCGGTGGTACTTGAAGTTCCGGCCCTTGAGCCGGAAGTTGTTGAAGCTCCGACAGTTGAGTCGAAGGTAGCTGATGTACTGGCACCTGAGCCGACGATGGCTTTGGGTGAAGCTCCAACGACCACCCCGGAAGTAACTGCTCCACAGGTGCCCATGCCTGAAGAAGAACACCATGAATAGGCGGAGGCAGGCTCTTCACCCGCGGAGCTAGCAATTGAAGTTCCCGTGTCAGGACCTTCGGCTTCGGCTTCGGAGGTATAAGTTCCCCCAGTGGGTTCTTCCTCTGCTGTCGAAGAGCTCCCGGAAGGCAGCTCCAGTGCGTGGAAACTCTGGGAACCACGCTCATTTCATGGGACCCTATTTTTGTTCTTGAAGACCCCTTGGAGCCTACGAAGGTGACCTCAGCAGGTCCGGATCCTATTCCCTTGGCACTGTCCATAGACAATGCCTGCTCAAGCCTCCGACAAGTTCAACTCGCGTTCGATCACGAAAGTAAAGTCCTTGATGAGGAGCGCCACACCTTGAGGCATTGGCGCAACAGGCTCCACTTCGAGACCAAGCTTGCACAGACGAGGCTTGCTGATCAAAAGGAGTGGGTGAAGAGGGAAATGATTCGGATGGAGTACTGGGGAAAACTCATGGAAGAGAAGGAAGTCGCCATCATGGCGCTCGACGCTAATTCTCGGGAGAACCTCGAACATGCCAAGGAGAGGAGTGATGCTGCTGACGAGCGTCAAGAAAACCTCAAGGAATTAAACAAGGTCGTCCTGAAGCATCGAGCAGACCTTGATGTAAGAGAAGAGAAGCTCCTGGAACAACAGGAGGATGTTTTGAAAAGGGAAGAAGGGCTCAGTCAGAAGTTGACTCTGGCTGAGCAAAATTTAGCAGATCGCTCTAAGAAGTTTGACCTGTGGAGTAAGGAGGAGGAGGAAAAGTACTGGAACTGGAGCAGGAGCTCTCAAAAAGAGAGGCTGATGTTGCCACTAGAGAAGGGAAAGTAAGGGGCAGGGAGAAGGACCATGCAGAATAGCAGAACCGCATTCACCTCTAGGAGATGGAGCTAACTGACCATGAATAGCAAGTAGTTGAGAATATGCAACAACATGCCAAAGCGGTTGAGCGCCTCGCTTGGGAGAGTTCGGAGCTAGCGGTCGCCCAAAGGTCACTGGAGGAGCTGCGGAGCTCGAGGGCAACCGAATCCCTGATGGTATGGGATTTTCTGGGGCGTGCAGAAAGGGCCCTTGCGCCTCTTGGCTTCAGTCCAGTACGCCCAGAGGACCTAGCGTAGGAGTTGGACCAGCTGCTAGTGGCGCTTGGCTGTGCTGGCAGCAAACTCAATGCAATGGGTAATGTCATTGCTGATCAACTAGAGAAAGAGGGGAAATCTCTGGCCAAAAACGTCGTCGAGTATGTCTTGGCGTGTTACAGAAGCTGAGACCCCCAATTTTCTCTCGATCTAGTATGTCGGTACCCTGCGTACTGTATATCCCCTATGACTACAAAAACACCAAATGAACTTCACCTGTCTGAGTTGAAGACCTGCGAAGGCCCCACGTGTCATACGGGACCGAACCTACCTCTCATCTATGGTTAGTCTCGGTGTAGCCATGTGTATACTGCAACTGGACCTACATCCCACACATGGGATAGCTCCGGGCTAAACACCTGTGCGGCACCCCTGGACCAAACCCCCGACAGAGGGAAGCTCCGGTACTGACACGTGTACACCTACATCGGACCTATCCGTCCCAGACGGAAAGCTTCCGAAGCTGCCACGTGTCCAACCGCCGGACCTTCAGCCTCAATAATCAAACTGGTGGACCCCCAACGGCTCGGACCTTCAAGGGGCAATCAAAGACTTCAAGACCCGATTATGTGTCATTAATACCATATTAATGACACACGATTGGAAGGCTCTTAATACCAGTAACAACACTATCAAGGCACGTTACCACACTATTAAGGGAGCATTAACCTCATTAATTGTGTATTAAGCATTAGTAACCGCTAGGGCCACATGTCGGGCCAGGCTAACGGTGTAACGACCAGTCCTTATACTATAAAAGTATTGGTCGACGATACACAGGAGGCCTCTCTGGACTCTGGACTCTTGTCTCTGGACTCTGGACTCTGGACTTCTCTCGGCTCCTCTAAGACTTACACTCTCTGGAAGCTCTCGACTCTGATACGCTCAATACAACAACAACACACTCTGTGGAGTAGGGTATTACGCTCAGGCGGCCCGAACCACGTAAATACCTGTGTCTACTTGCCATCATGTTCCGAATCTCTGCGCGCCCAATACTGAACTACAAACTCTGCGGGCTATCAACAGTAGTACCGGGAGAATTGCCGTATCAACACTCCAACAGTTGGCGCGCCAGGTAGGGGCGCCCGAGATTCAAACATGGTGAACTCCGCTGGTGGATCGTCAAGTGGCAACCCTGCTGCGCAACCTGCTAGAGGCAATCCCTCTAACATGCAGCCGCCAGCAGGTGCTATGGCTCCAGTAGGAGCCATGCCACCACCGCCACCGTCCACACCGGTGAATCAAGCTGGACAGCGGGATGGAGCGTCTGCGTCGGTCATGGCATCGGCTAACAACAACCCTGAACACGCACTCCATGCCGCACGTGCTCTTCTCCAATGCCCACCACCTCCAGGTTCATCCCAGGGTGCAATGGAGCAGTGGAGAGATGATGTGGAACATTTGGTTGCAGCAGCAACCGATCGCATCAGCAACCAAGGTCCTCCCCCCTCGAGGCGGGCCCAATCGCAGCATCGGACCGTGTCAGGCAGACTTGGTCCGTAGGCTTCCCAACATAGGAGGCGTGTTGTGTCTCAACAAGCGACATCGCTGCCTCCTGGTGCGCGACGCACCCATATGGTAACCAGCCTTTCAACTCATGACCTCCGGGCGGAGCTTGATCGCTGTTACCGTCAACAGGATGGCTACGTCCATATCGAGTGCGCTCACCAAAGGCGAGAGGCTCAGGACAGTCTGGCTCCCAAGGGGTAGGAGGAGGCTGTTCTGCCCTGGCCATGCATCTACGCATGACCACAAAAGTTCCAGCCTCACCCGCTGGAGAAATTTGACGGGACTGTCAATCCCGCTGAGTTTCTCCAAATATACTCCACCGCAATCCTTGCGGCCGGAGGCAACGAGGCTGTAATGGCCAACTATTTCCCTATGGCTTTGACTGGGACCACCAGATCCTGGTTCATGAGCCTTCCGCCCGACTCCATTAACAGTTTGGCGGAACTGTGCCAACAGTTCACCGCCAATTTCGGGAGTTCATACACCTGACCAGGCACCAAACTGGACCTTTTTGCTATCAAGCAGAAGGGGGAGAGTCCCTGCAATCCTTCATCCAGAGATTCTCCCAGGTACGAAACACTATTCCTTCTATCTCTAGCGCCTCTGTTATTGTGGCATTTAGACAGGGCGTACAAGACAAGAAGATGCTGGAGAAGCTGGCGACCAAGGAGATCACCAGTGTCACGGAACTCTTCATCTTGGCAGACAAATGCGCCAAAGCTGCGGAGGGCCGTGAAATGCACTCCCAACCACCTCCGGAGGACAACAAAAAATCCTCCAAGGGTGAAGCCACTACCTCCGGGAGTGGTAAAAAAGAAGAAAAAGTCAAACGGCAAGAAAAAGTCGTCAGCCGGCACACCAACTGCTGCAGCTGCTGCAGCTCCGGGTGGCCGGGGGCCACACCCCGAAAAACGACCTCGACCATCGTTTGAAGACGGAGGCAGCTCCAAGATGTGGTGTCCTATACACAAGTCGAACAGCCACAACCTGGAAGGCTGCCGGGAGGTCCAAAACCTTGTCGAGCGCTACAACAAGCGCTGGGAAGAAGTTCCTTTCCGTCAAAGGGAAGGGAAATAGAAAGTCGACGAAGCTCCGGCTGAAGAGGAGTTAGGCTTTCAGGACCCTAAAAAGGTCTTGAAGGCTGTTTACACCTCCGTTGACGATGACTTTGATGTCTCCGACATCGAATGTCGGAAAACCATGAACACCATCTTTGGTGGTTCATGGGACATCACCTCCCGCCGTGTCCTCAAGACCATGCGGCGGGACATGGCCTCAGTAGCTCCTACTGCCAGGGCGGAGCCGCACCAGAAGTGGATGGACACTTCCATCATTTTCGATGCATCGTACTGCCCTCGGAATATGATCAGAGCTGGCCAACTCTCATTGATGGTATCTCCGACCATCAACAACATCCAACTCCACCATGTAATGGTGGACGGAGGTTCGGGGCTGAACCTCATAAGCTTTGAAGCTTTCGTCAAGCTTCAGCTCTAACCTTCAGACCTTCACCCCTCTCGACCTTTCTCCGGAGTAGGTCCGAGGGCCATAAACCCACTCGGTGCAATTACTCTTCTGGTGACCTTCGGGACCCGGGAGAATTACTGCACTGAGAAGTTGGTCTTCGACGTGGCGCAGACCAACTTACCCTTCAATGCCATTTTGGACAGGCCAGCCTTATAGAAGTTCATGGCTGCTGCTCATTGTGGCTACTTGGTGTTGAAGATGCCAACACCAGCCGGTGTTCTCCGGATCCATGGAGATTGCACCGCTGGAGTGAAAGCTCTGGAAGAACTCCACGCGCTTGCTACAGCGCAGGAGGAAGAATCCGGAAAGGAGCAAGCTCTGAAACCCCTCGAGCATTCGTCATCGAGGCTCAACTTCCGCACCTCGAGTGCAACCAAGCGGCGACATCGACATTCCCATCAAAGTCGTCAAAATCGGTTCCGACACCGCTTAGACCACTTGTATATCGGGAGGTCTGAACGAAAAATAGGAACTCGCGCTCATCACTTTCCTCTGGGCTAATGTCGACGTGTTTGCCTGGCAACCGTCAGAAATGCCTGGGATCCCTAGGGAAGTGATCGAGCATAATCTGAAGATCTATCCCGATGCTCGGCCTGTACATCGGTAGACTCGGAAGCAATCAGTAGAGCGACAAAACTTCATACATCAAGAAGTGAAGAAGTTGCTTGAAACTGGATTCATCCAAGAAGTCTTCCACCCAAAATGACTGGCAAACCCAGTCGTTGTACCCAAGGTCGGTGGGAAGCTTCGGATGTGTATTGACTACACTACACTAAATGAGGCTTGCCCAAAAGATCCATTCCCACTGCCTAGAATAGATTAGATAGTGGATTCCACCTCCGGGTGTGAATTACTGTGTTTCCTAGACGCATATTCTAGGTACCATCAAATCAGAATGTCTAGGGAAGATGAGGAGCATACCTCCTTCATCACAGTAGATGGATTATATTGTTACACTGCCATGCCATTCAGTCTCAAAAATGCTGCTTCAACATTTGTACGAGCTATGTACAAAACTTTTGGAGAGCTCATCAGAGATGTAGTGGAAGTGTATGTCGATGACATCGTCATCAAGATCAAGAACAAGGAGTCATTCCTCGACACCTTGCAAGCTGTCTTTGATAAGTTGCGAGTCACTCGCACAAAGCTGAACCCAGACAAGTGTGTCTTCGGGGTTAGCTCCGGAAAACTTCTAGGTTTCTTGGTAAACCATCGAGGAATAGAAGCAAATCCAGCGAAGATAAAATCTATTGAAGACATGCGGCCACCATCCCACATCAAGGACGTTCAAAAGCTGACTGGATGTCTAGCTACCCTCAGCCGGTTCATCTCAAGACTGGCGGAACGGGCGCTACCCTTCTTCAAGCTATTGAGGAAGTCCGGACCATTCCAATGGTCTAAAGAAGCAGAGAAGGCATTCCAGGAGCTGAAGCAGCTCCTCACCACCCTACCAACCTTGGTAGCTCCGAACACTGGTGAGCCACTCATGCTTTACATTTCGGCAACTGACGAAGTTGTCAGCATGGTCCTAGTTGCAGAAAGACCAGAACCATCTCCAGTTCAGGAATCCGAACCCTTTCGGGAGGGTCCGGATCTACCTGAAGTCGAGTCTGGGTCCCAGCTCCCAGATCCGGATCCTCAAAGTGAGACGCCGAAGGATCCATCTCCTTCAAATGAAGGAGTCACTGCTACTGAGCAACAAAATCCGGACCCCTCCATGAGGGTCCGGGTCACTTTAGGAGAAGCTCCGGGATCTTCCAGCCAAAACTCAGAGGTCCACGAACAAGGTTGGACCCCTCCGGGAGGGTTCGGGTAGATGAGGAGGAAGCTCCGGGGCCCTTTGGGAGGGTCCGGACGGTCCAGCGCCCAGTGTACTTCATCAGCGAAGTACTCCATGACGCCAAGACTCGGTACCTAGAGGTGCATAAGCTGCTCTACGCACTTCTTATTGCCTCTAGGAAGCTCCGACACTACTTCCAAGCCCACAAGATTTCAGTAGTAACTTCTTATCCACTACATGCAATCTTGCATAACCCCAATTCCACTGGGAACATTGCAAAGTGGGCAGCGAAATTAGCCTAGTTCGACCTTGAATTCATTCCAAGACAAGCGATCAAGAGTCAAGCATTGGCGGACTTCGTGGCGAAATGGACCCCCTCTCCATCAAATCCTCAGGGCCCAGTGAGCAGAAGTCAGAACCCAAGGTTCCGGTCTTCACTGAGCCTCACTGGACTCTCTACTTTGACGACTCTGTGCAGAAGCAGGGGGCCGGAGCTGGAGTCCTTCTCCTCGCTCTGACCGGGGAGAAGGTTAAATACATGGTGCACCTTGACTTCAAGGCGACCAACAACATGGCGGAGTATGAAGCACTAATTTATGGACTCAAGGTGGCACTATCGTATGGTGTCAAGCAGCTGTTGGTAAAGGGTGATTCACAACTTGTTGTAAAACAAGTCAAAGGTGAGTGTTGCTGCAACAACCCTCAACTAGCTGCATACCTACTTGAAGTCCAGAAGCTTCAGAAGGACTTTGACATCCTGGATCTTTGCCATGTCCAGCGTCTCAACAATGTTGAAGCCGACGAACTCTCGACGAAAGCTTCAACTGGGGCTCCAGCTCCCGACGGAACCTTCGTCCGGAGGTTGTCTAAACCTACAGCTCAGCCTGCCGAACTGAGCGAAGGGGGCAAGACCAGCACCTCGAAGCTGGCGTTCCTGATGGCCCTGTTACCATGGCGTCCATCAAGGGTCGTAGGTGCTGCAGGAAGCTCCGATCAACCCAGCACGCAAGACTCAAAACCTCAAGCTAGTTCCGATGCATGGATCTCGAAGATCCGGAGCTACTTGAAAGACAATTTCCTTCCTGAAGATAATGTATCTGCTGACCAGATAGTCAGATTGGCTAAAAGATACACACTGGTAGAAGGGGATCTCTACCGGCGTGGTGCCAATGGCATCCTAATGCGGTGCATTACAATCGAATAAGGCTGCGAGCTCCTCGCGGAAATCCATGGAGGCGAGTGTGGGAACCACGCGTCTTCCCGCACGCTGGTCGGTAAAGCCTTCCGGCATGGCTTCTACTGGCCTACAACGCTCCAGGATGCAACTGAGCTAGTGAAGAAATGCGAAGCATGCCAGTTCCATGCAAAGCAAATTCACACACCGGCTCAGCCTCTACAAATGATATCTCCTACATGGCCTTTCGCTATGTGGGGGATGGATATCTCGGGACCTTTCCCAAGAGTCGTCGGAGGTTACAAGTTCCTGTACGTTGCCATTGACAAATTCACCAAATGGTTGGAAGCAACTCCAGTTGTAACAATAAACAAGCAATCATCTATCAACTTCTTGCAGTCCATCATATACACATTTGGAGTCCCAAACAAGATCATAACTGATAATGGGACCCAGTTCACAATCTCTGCATTCCAAGGATATTGTGAAGACCTCGACATTCAAGTCAGCTACGCTTCTGTAGCTCACCCGGCAAGCAATGGCCAAGCCGAGAGAGCAAATGCAGAAATCCTAAAAGGACTCAAGACGCGCACATATGAGCGCCTGAAAAAACATGGAGCCAACTGGATCGAAGAGCTTCCGCCCACACTGTGGGCCAACAGGACAACTCCAAACCGGTCAACTGGAGAGACACCCTTCTTCCTGGTGTACGGAGCTGAAGCAGTCCTTCCCCCGGAAATCACCTTGGGGTCGCTCCGGGTCCGGACCTTTGACGATGCCACGCAGGACCAGCTCCGTCGTGAAGACCTTGACCTCCTTGAAGAGGGAAGGTGCCGAGCAGCTGTTCGGAATGCCCGATACCGCCAAGCTCTTCGGAGCTATCACCACCGGCATGTTCACAGCCGACAGCTCAAGGAAGGCGATCTGGTGCTACAGAGAATACAATCCAGAGAAGCGTTAAACAAACTTTCCCCCAACTGGGAAGGACCCTTACGAGTGATCAAAGTATCCCGCCCCGAATGCGTTCGCTTGGCAACCGGGGATGGGACACCTCTCCCTAATCCTTGGAACATTGAGCACCTCCGTAAGTTCTACGCTTAATATTACGGAGGTGAGTCTGTAGTTACATGTGATGTATGTTATAGAGTCATTGTACATAGTCAGGTAGCTCCTCCGGGAGAACAGCCGAACCTTCCCCGGAAGGTCCGCAAAGTTCAGGCAACACTTGTCACAGTCTCAGAACTAAAAGTGTAGCTAGCTACCTTGGGTCAAACGAGAAACGAAACACACTTAGCCTGGTTCTGTACCCTAAGAGTGTACTTGTTTCCCCTGTACCCCGGACCTATAATGAAAGACATCATTGTGTGAAAACAGACTCCACGTGCATTCATTTTGTACAAGCTCAATATTTTTTATTTTTCTCTTTCTTGTATATAACAAAGTTGTGCAATTCTTAAGAAACTTTAGCTCGACCAATTCATGTATAATTCGAGTTGCATTGTCTATTCTTCCGGGTCTAAACATTGTTAATGGTCTACTCGTCTGAATGCTGCCAAGCCAATCTAGGGCCGGAGTGTGCTATCGACTTAGCCTGGTCATGCACCCTAAGTACGCCACTCTACCTACACCCCGGCAGGCTGAAGTAAGGTGAGTCCAGAAACGATGGACCTGGAGGAAACAAGCTAGTGCACTTGAATGTATTTAGAATTGTGTTCGACCTAAAACTTTCTCAGGAATTGTAAGTCGCAATTGAGTTATAGATAGGAAATGGATTTTACTGTTTTCCCTGACTTCAGTGTGCAGGAAAAATAAAGATCCCATGATGATGGTGAATGACCGGAGCTACCAAAGCTCTGACATCCCATAAGGTGGCTTGTTGTCGATGTTCCAAACATTGATAGCGAGCGTAGCTGGAGCTACTAAGCTCCGATAAAGCCAGAAGCTAGCCGTCAACGTGAACAAAAGATGGTCGGAATACTCCATAGTGGGGTCTGCTGTCGACACACCGCGTGTTGATAGAGGTCACTGCCGGAGCTACTAAGCTCCGACACCCCAGAGGACTAACCGTCGATGCTATACACGTTGATGGAGACTGCTGCCGGAGCTACTAAGCCCCAACAATGGTCAACGCTGGAGCTACTAAGCTCCGACAACCTCAGGGGGCCTCTACTATCAAAGAATTCGGACCTACGCTCTACAAGTTCAAAGCATGCAAGTCTTCAACAATTGTTACATCCTCTTGGTACATGTTCACAATCGAATTGTGTACATCTACCAGGGGGCCAAGTGAGACAAAGGTGTTGAAGACAAAAAATGAAATTCATAAAAACTTGGATTTCATTCATCTGGAGACAAGAGATTACAAAATTGGAGAAAAAGAAGAGAGAATACAAGCGGGAGCTACAAAGAGAGAGTCCTAGACCCTATGGAAGAACGAGGCAACCTTCTGGCCAACCTCCGACACGCTGGCTTTGGCGGCTTCTCCCTCTCCATCGATGGGGCATTCAAGCACTGGGTCCAGTGAGAACTAAGGGTCCCAGCTTGTGTAGCACGTCAGCACATATTCTGTGACGTTCTTCGCTAGGGATTGTCCCTCGGTTTCTAGCTGGTCCGTGATGACATCACCCATCTTGGTGAGCTTGTTGCCTGCCGAACTCAATGCCTGCAACACCTGGTCCAGCTCCAGCTCCAGATCATCCGGACACACGGGACTAAAACCCATTGGCGTCAGCGTGTTGTTGGCTTTGCCCAGGAAGTCCCAAACTTGTTGGGACTCCGCAGCCCTCGAGCCTCGCATCTCCTCCAAGGATCTTCTGGTCGCTGCAAGCTCCGAATTCTCACGGGCAAGGCGCTCAACCTCTTTGGCGTTCTGCTGAATCTTTTCAGCAACCTGCCTTTCGAGTTTACTGAGCTCCTCCTCCCGGAGGTGGATCTTGTTCCGGCGGCCGACCAGGTCCTTCTCCCGACCCTGCACTTTCTTCTCCCTGGCAGCAATTTCATTCACCCTCTTGTGGAGGTCCTGCCCTTGCTGCCAGGCCTTCTTCTCCTCTTTCTCGCAGCGCTCATTCAACTTCTTGGTGCGCTCCGCGAGACTCTTGTCACCCACAGTTAGCCTCTGAGTAAGCTCGTCCTCCCTCTTCACGAGGTCATCCTGCAGCTCCAGGAGTTTTTGCTCTTCATCTTTGACCTTTTTCTCCCGCTCCTCAAGGGCCTCCCGGCGCTTGATGAGGCTGTCGTAGATGGCGCTATGCTTCTCCCCGTGATCATTCGCTGCGTTACTAGTAGCTATGGCTTGTTCGTGGATGGCTCGGGACTGGTTGTCGAGGGATCGCACCATGTTTTCCCTCTCGTCCAACAGCTTACCCCAGTACTCCAACCAGAACTTCTCATTCTTCACCCACTCCTTGTCGTCAGCCAGCCTCGACTGCGCCAGCTTGGTGTCAAATTGGAGCCGGTTGCGCCACCTCCTAAGAGTTTGGCGCTCCTACTTGAGGGCCTTGCTTTCGTGGTAAAAACCCAGCTGCACTTGATGAAGACTGGAGCAGGCGTTGTCAATAGACACTGATAGAGGGATCGGGTCCGGACCTGCCGGGGTTCTCTCCGCTGGCTCAAGCAGGTTCTCCGTGACAAAAATCGGGTCCCACTCTACAAGAGCGGTCCCCTGAGCTTCCACGGCACTAGGGCCGTCCTCCGGGATAGACTCGGCCGCTGCAGAGGAAGGTCCTGCAACAGAAGTTTCAACCTCCAGAGTTGGCTTCGAAGGTCCTACTGCCAGGTCATCAACAACTGGTCCCTCAGGCGGGGGGCCGATAGCTTCATCTAGGCACCCAAGCTCAGGCACGGGCACCTCCGGGACCATGACCTCCGGGGCAAATGCTGAAGGTTCGGACGGAGCTGAAGCCACTTCCGGCTCCGATGCTGGTGCCTCCTCTGCCATAGGCTCATGCGCTGATGCTTCGACCATCAGGGGCTCAGGCGCCGACACCTCCGCAGCATCCGGCTCAGGCGCCAAAACTTCTTCGACGATCGGCTCAGGCGCCGGAGCTTCATCAACACCCGGTTCCATCGCCGGGGCCTCATCAACCACTGGCTCCATTGCCGTGGCTTCAACAACGTCCGACCCTAGGGTCGGGACTTCAGCTACCTCCGGCTCTAAGGCTGGAGCGTCCATCATTTCAGCATCCAAACCTGGAGCTTCAACCTCCGGGGCAGGTGCCGCTGGTACATCTTCATTCCCATGGTCCGGCGCTACCACGGGAGCTTCTAAGGATGAGTCGAGGTTCAGGACCACGACAGCCGGCGCCGGAGCTGTCGCAGCCTCAACCACCTCTTGAGGCGGTGCTGGGATTGGAGCCAGAGCCTCTGCCTGCACAGCTTCAGCTGCTGTTGTAGGAACAGGAGCTTTAGCCCCTTTCTTGGGCACTCTGTGGATGAAGGACGAAGAAACTCAAAACACAGTTACAACAAAAAACAATCTACTGAGGTAAAAAATCGAACTTACCTTGGAAGGCTTCCGCTCCAGCTAGCGCGGAACCTCTTCCCTAGACGCTTGGTGCCGAACCCTGTTACCACTGGTGTGGTAGCTCCGGAATGGTCCCCGGAGCTTGCTGCTGCTGTCAACGCCATCTTGGTTGAGGCCCCCCTTGACCGAGAAGGACCTCCGGAGCCAGATCCCTCAGCTGGCCTTGGTACTGGAGCCACATGGCCAAAGCTAGCATCCCAGGGAGACGCTGATTCTGGAGTGGTTGCCACCGTTGAAGACCTTCCCCTTCGGGGAGAAGGAGCCGCTGCGGAAGGAGCATGTCTAACGGACCTCCCGTCAGAGTGCTTCAGCTTCCTTTTACGGCTCGAGGGCTTGTCCAACTCTTTGCCCTTGCCCACGACTTCAACTCTCTGTCTCGGGGCGAAAGGGGGATCACCCTCGGAAGCTCCGGGGATCACAAACCCGGTGGTCAAACGCCTCTCAACTTCACCGAGGTCGTCAAGCACTGGCATCTTCCGTCGGAGCTCCCTGCTAAACTCCGGTTCCATGTTCAGAGGGAGGAAAGCCGCCGGCGGAGTTAAGTCGTCACCCTTGACGTCGATGCCGTGCTGGAACTTCTTGAGGTGAAACTCCAAAGTTTCGCCCTACATATTGGACTTCAAACCAGTCTCGATCTGGTCGTCATCCATCACGTTGTTGAGGGCCCAGGCTAGCTTCTCCCTCTTCTTCAACGGAGCCCACCTGTTGACCAGGAAGTTTCAGAATATCGCCTGAGGAGTCACCCCTCCCTCCACGCATTGGCGGATCCTGGTGAGAGAAGGGTTGAAGGCGTCCGATAACACTAGAACTTTGCTCCAAGTTTCAGTGTCGATGTTGGGGAGGCCTTCGGGCAGCTCCAGCTTCTCATGCTCCTCCACCCTGATGACAATCCAATCTTTCTTCCAGTCGTCCCACTTCCCAGAAGGGAACGACCACAAGTACTTGTACGGGCACTTCTTGCGCTTCACAAAATAATAGAATCCAAGGTACTCGTCACTCTTGCCGGTCGTGTGGATGGTGAAGAAGGTGTGGAAGAGCTCGACGCAGAGGGGAATGCCCAGCCACATCTCGCAAAAGTGGACAAAGATCGACACCAGAAGAATGGAGTGGGGGCCAAGGTGGTACAGCTGCAGACCATAGAAGTCTAGCAGCATCAAGAAAAAGTGGAGAAGGGTGGGATCAATCCCACCATGGCATACGCGGAGAAGTACACCATGTCGCCGGCGTGCTCCTTCTCGAACGAAAGCTTGCCGACGTGGACCTGATGGTTGAAGAAGTCACTGGAGCACCCTATGTGGGCTCGGACCTTCTTCAAATCACCGTCGGTCTTGAGTCGACTCCTGCGGAGACCCAACTCCATCGCAGCACAGTAGGGTGAGAGATGAAAAGTAGGCTAAAGATTGGAGGATTTAAGCGCAAGCTCGAATGAAGGCCTAAAGAATACCCAAATGGTGCGCGCTTTCCTTCTTAAGTAAGCCCCCGCAACGCTTGGATGGAAACCACAGACGAGCCGACGATACAATTCAAAAACTTCACCCTGCCAATGACAAGGGGGACCATGGCCACCACAACGATCAAGTCGAGGTCCTTACCCCAGGTGAACGGTTGTCATCATGAAAGGCGGGAAGCCCGAGGGCGGCGACCTAACAGGGCGCGCGGAACCGATACAGTTTTTGTATAGGGAACCGGTGACCTTCAATTGCGTGAGATCCGCACGCTCATATCTCACCTGCTGCATCCTGGATATGCCACGCGGCGTTGGTTTAACTGCAAACTATAGCCAAGGTACATCCGAAGACCCTTGAAGACACGGCTCAAAAACCGAAGGATGGACCCACCTCCGGCAGAACGACTTCATCCAAAAGGTTGTTGGTACCCTGCGTACCGTATATCCCCTGGGACTACAAAAAGACCAAATGAACTTCACCTGTCTGAGTTGAAGACCTGTGAATGCCCCACGTGTCATACAGGACCGGACCTGTCTCCCATCTATGGTTAGTCCCGGTGCAGCCACGTGTATACTGCAACTGGACCTACATCCCACACATGGGATAGCTCCGGGCTAAACACCTGTGCGGCACCCCCGGACCTAACCCCCGATAGAGGGAAGCTCCGGTACCAACACGTGTACACCTACACCGGACCTACCCGTCCCAGATGGAAAGCTTCGAAGCTGCCACATGTCCAACCGCCGGACCTTCAGCCTCAACAATCAGACTGGTGGACCCCCAACGACTCGGACCTTCAAGGGGCAATCAAAGACTTCAAGACCCGATTAAGTGTCATTAATACCATATTAATGACACACGATCAGAAGGCCCTTAATACCAGTAACGGCACTGTCAAGGCCCATTACCATGCTATTAAGGGTAATTAACCTCATTAATTGTGTATTAAGCATCAGTAACCGCCAGGGCCACATGTCGGGCCAGGCTAACGGTGTACCGACTAGTCCTTGTACTATAAAAGGACTAGTCGACGATACACAGGAGGCCTCTCTGGACTCTGGACTCTGGTCTCTGGACTCTGGACTCTGGACTTCTCTCAGCTCCTCTAAGACTCACGCTCTCTGGAAGCTCCCGACTTTGAGCTGCTCAATACAACAACAACACACTCCATGGAGTAGGGTATTACGCTCAGGCGGCCCGAACCACGTAAATCCCTGTGTCTACTTGCCATCGTGTTCCAAATCTTTGCGCGCCCAATACCGAACTACAAACTCCGCAGGCTATCAACAGTAGTACCTGGAGAATTGCCAGATCAACACTCTGACACAGTATTTGAGGGACTCATTGCCGAAGATGAGGATGCCGCCAAAGTTATTGTCCAAGAGGCTACTGAGAAGGTTGCTTCGTTTTTCCACAGGACTTAGATCCTCTAGTAGCTAGGACCTTTTCCTTTTGTCTTTTGTTGTAGCCCTGATTTTGTAATCCAGTACTCTGAATGCACAAAATCCACTCTTTCTGCCATGAATTTTAATTTATCTTCGTCTTCAATATTCTGTGCTTTGTCTTGTTGCCCCCCTGGTATATGTGCACAATTCGATTGTGAACATGTACCTAAAGGTTTTTATAGTATGTTGATGACTTGAACGCTTCGAACTTATAGATTTGAGGTCCGAAGTATTTATCTCCGATGTCCTTTGTGTGGGGACCGGAGTCCACACATCCGAGGATCTCATTGGGTGGTGCCGTGCGATGCGGCACCTAACAGCACACACAAAAAGGATACCAAAACATTATAAAGTTTTCATTTCATAATAAGAAGAGTTTACAAAAGAGTGTACCACAGAAGTACACACGCAGCGGAAAATACATACTCATAATCTCACCTAACTAAGCAGGAGAGAAGACGTCCATGCCCTAGGATGCTTCTCACTAGCAACAAGGAGAACATTCAGCAGCGGCGTGGTTCACATGAGATTTATCTCGACACCTCGAGTCTCATGTACAACCTGAACAGCAGAAATAAAACTAATACCTGCAAAATCAATAAAGCGCAAATGTGAGCATAAGGCTCAACAAGACTTAACCATTTCACTAGACATATGCATGGTGAATACTAAAATAGGTAAGGAATAGCATAAATAGACTCGCCTATAAGTGGATCCTTATATTCAAGTTTTAAGTAGCAAATGACATTCTCCGAGCATGACACATCATGGGCTCCACAATCAAACAAGAAACGCTTTACCAATGATATGACATGCTCAGGGCACATAATGCTATTACAGCTAAAGTATGGGGAAATTGTAAACTTTTAATTGTACTATCTCTAAATCGTACAAGGTTGCAAAGTAATTATAATTCAATACAATATGATTTTCTTACTTCTTTAGTATTTACTACATCACGACACAGTGAACAAGTGGTACTCTATTACTGCGAGGGACAGTGATTGCAATCAGGACACACCCGGACAACACGACACATACGTCGTTCGGAAGTGTCAGCGAGCACACCCGTACCTACATAACACTTCAGTACTAGGCATATATGGCCACCTTTCGCAAGACATTGAAATGCCGAACCGGTCGATCCGTCACGAGCAGGAGGTCCCTGCATGGGGCGTACTCTAACGTGCCCACCAGCGGATTTACACCTTGCTGACCTCAACCCACACCTATAAAACAGAACAGTATGCCTCGACACCCAAGTGAACAAGCTACGTCAGTTTATTGGATTCCATATGTCCATTATGTTGCCGGTACAATCAAGCTTGTTCAGCGGGGCCGCACACAGACGGGCCTTAATCGACACAGGCAGGGCTATGCGACCGAGACTCTTTTCTCGCCGCTTCCTATCCATTCCCTACCCGGTCTCCATTTCATTATATTCTGTCATTTTATATCTAACCAATCCTGTGAGATATGTCCTACATCTCTCGTGAGTAGATTCCAACTACTGGACTTCTACCGGATTTCCTATGCATTAGCAGAGCAGTTACTACAGGTCAAATTGTAACTCATTCCAATAAATACCTGGGGTTTTTGGCCATGCAAGTGGAGTATCAAGCACCTTACACGTAAATGCACAATATCAACTTATGACGTAAGGTGATAAAGACTGTAAAAACTCTGTAAAGCTTTTAAATGCAAACCGGGGCTTGCCTTAGTTTGCGACTTGAATAAATGTCAATTGTTAGGGCTTGGTCTTCCTCCGGAGAACCTGCCATGGAACTTCAGTGGGAACACCTTGGCCTTCTCCTCCAAGTGAAGCTCCTCGACGATCACCTATCAGCATGTTCCTATCGACATGATATGCATATAAGTAATTAAGTAATTAAGTAATTTAAGACTAGTCTCCACGGGGTTGTGTAAACTCTAAGAATGAGGACTTTGACTAGGAAGGACAGATATGCCTCTGTTGTGTGGATGAACAAAGGATGGAGTCAAGTGGTCATCGTAGTATAGAGATGTGAATTGAAAGGTGCAATATAAGCACACATTGCAACTTGGCACTCAACACTCGACGCTATGCCACTCAAGGACGATACAGCTGAATGGTGTGGAAGTGTTGGACTGGTAGTGTAAGGATGATCTAAGAGTCAAGGTAGCATAGTAGTGTCGAGATACGCACTGAAAGGTGCAATGTAATGACACATCGCAATTTAGCACTCGACACTTGGAGCATTGAAAGCTTAAGGCATGAGTCAACTGTGCAACAAGAGTTTGTGACTTAGAAGTTGACCAGTGAAGTTACACAGACTCATTAAGGAGTAAACCTAATTACGTGACAAGTGTGGTCGCAGGGTTCTAATAAGGATGAACCAGGGTGAAACCCTAGCGACACTTGGGAGTGAAGTGAGGTCAACATTCTTTGGACTTAAGACGTCATAACGAGCCTTGTTAACCTGACGTGAGTACCGAGACAACATTGAAATGACTTTTTGGTAAAGTAGTTTCTACGGCAAGCTTCTTGAGCATCGTTCAAGTGCTTACACGATGACACTAATGTAGTGTCTCCCGCAAGCTTGTCCAGGTGAGCTCGGTAAGCTCTTGGGACTTAAACATGATGCGAGACCTTACCGTGAAGGCATGCTTTGCCATATCGAGAAGATCATCTTTAGCGACGTCCACAACAACCTGGATTTGTCAATGGGGTGAGCGGAATCTCGAACACCACCTTGTGAGTCTTAAGGCTAGTGATGTTGACTCGGTTGTTGAGAGGCGACTCGACAAACCTATCGTCGATGAAATGGTACACCAAGTTAACAAATCCTGTGATCAGCTACGGAACATCCTCGACACAACCAAGGAACTCTTATCCAAGGTTCCCCTTGGTCTAGTTCTCCTTGTTGGTCGCAACGTTCTTGCATACCTTTACCCCAGGTCATCGGTGATCATCGACACACCTGGTTTGACCTAGAAGGAATTTCATCGAGCACCTTGGTTACACCCAGGGCTCGACGAGTCTCGCCTCGACTAAACCCTAATTTGGTTAAACTACTATCGACCGTTGTGTCGTGGTTGTGTTCTAGCATCATGTACGTTACAGGCATCCTTCATCTCGATGCCAGGACACGATGATGGCTTGGAACATCATGACGACGTCATATGGTCAACGACGTCGACGCGGCTCATGGTGGAGCATCACGAGCACGCACGGATATGCCAACGTGATACAAACGACAAAGGAGGTCAACTTAGGAACTCCTATAGGAATGATATCAATGCGAAAACTGGACGTACGACTCGACGACACATGAGTAACCTTAGCGATCACGACAAACGGACGTCGGTGACGTCAAGCAAGGTATTTCAGGGCAAGGCTCACCTTGTAAGCATTTCGCCGAACATCTTGGGTGTGTTCTTGATTTCCTTCGCTTCGTCACCGTTCAAAGGGCACCTTGGCACTTAGGCTTGTCGATTTGCCACACCACAACAGACCTACATCCATAGATCAACAATGAACAGCAACACACTTAGTTTCTCCTTGTAACCATTTCATCGAACACCTTAGATGCAGTCACTGATCCAATCACTCTTGCAAAATAAGAGCTAACATTGGACCAGTTGTCGATGATGGTGTGTCAATGACGTGTTCCTGCATATCCTTCATCCCACACATCACTCGCAACACCGTTTGGACTATGAACGTGATCAGAACGTCATGTCGAAGCTATGTAAAAGATGATGCCAAGTAAATGACACAAGGCAACACATCACAGCTTATGTGCGAAGTTCCCAGGGACGCATGGGCGGTGGGACATGCTGTTGCAGTTTGAACATAGCCGTGGAGGTGAGCAGCAGGATGGCGGCGTTCGGCCATGGCGCGGGCAAGCATGTCCGGCAAGCACCGCGGTGGCATGGCGAGGTGCTGCAGCGGCCAAGCGAGCAGGCGCAGAGCGGCGCCGATGAGGAGGCTGGGGACACGGTAGCGATGACGGCACGCCAGCAAAATGCGGAGGGAGGCCATGGAAGGCGGTCACCGCGACGCGGGGTCATGGAATGGAGCGGGGAGGAGGACCGAAGGACGCCGGTGCAAGGGCAGGCAGGCGGGTGGCGGGACGACAACAAGGGCGGACGTCCAACAGTGAGGCCGGCGCGGGCGCAATGCGGCAGGGCGCGCGGCAAGGCACAACCAGAGCCGCGGCGAGCGTGGCGAGGGGCGAGCCGCAGGGGAAGAGCTGTAGGGCTAGGGCGCGCGGCCGAGCAGGACGACGAGCTTGCGCGAGTGGGAGCCGAGACGGCGGCCGGCATGGGGCGGCGTCATGGGCCAGGTGAGCAGCGTTGCGGATGCCAGGGAGGTGAGGTACCAAGGGGGCAGCGAACCGGCGCGTCGTGGCGGCCGGAGGGGAGGCGCTCGGACCGGTGGCGTGCGCGAGCGGGATTGGGGCACGACCGGGAAGTGGAGCGCCGGCATCGGCGGCGGCGCAGGCGGCGAAGGGGGGTGGCGCGTGGGCCTGGCGGGAGTGGCGCTGTGGGCAGGCAAGCCGGAGGGAGGAGCGCAGCCGAGGGCTCGGCGAGCGGGAAGATGAAGACCGAGAGGGTCGGGCGCGGTGATAAGGACAGGAGAGGAATCGCAGTGGCGCTGCATGCGGTTGCGTGGAGGCAGGGGAGGAGGTGCCGACCTGACTGGTGGGGACCACCTGTGGGACCCACTTCCCTCTTCTTCTTTCTAAAATTCTTATAGGGCTAGCAAACATGCTTCAAAAATAGTCAAATTTGGCCCAGTGACTAAATAAAATGTGGAGAATTTTATGGTGCAATCAGATTTGAAAACTGAGCAAGTTGAATTTGAACTCAGATTTGAATTTGAATTCAAGTGGTGATACTTGACTCAAGGAAATAAATAGTAGATTAGGTTCAAAAATCCTGAAACTTTGAAGTTAGCTTTTTTGAACCATAGGGGACCTCAGGAAAAATTTGGAGTTGATTTGGACAAGGTTGAGCATGAATTTTAAATTTGAAGTCGATGTTGATTAAACTCTCAGTATGTGTCCAATAAATGGGAAACGTGCTTCAAAATTTTTTTTGAAACTTTTCCGAGAGTCTATTTGGAATATTAGAAGATCATGGAAAAATTTATAGCCGTAGATTTGAATTTTTGTGAATGTCTCATTTTAGGGTTGGAATTATTCCTTTTTCTTCCTCTCTATTTTGTTTTCTTTTCTTCTTTAATTCTTCATTGAAAATGTGAATACTTGGAAATTAAGGATTTTACACCTTAAGTTTCAAATACATTATCAACCATGTTCTATAGGTAAAATTTTAACAAGTTCCTGTTTCTAGTGAATATGGGTTAACTCATATGGTTCATGTGAGTTTGGATTTCCAAGTCCATTTTCAAAATTTTAAGTTCGCATTTTTGTGTTTTTGTTGTTCCGAAAAGCGGGCTTTTACAATCCTTCCCCCTTAAAGGAATCTCGTCCCGAGATTCTAACAAGTAGAATAACAGAGACGATGAGGGAACGATCCGTAAAAGAGGGTCATTGACTAAGGAAAATGGCAATGCCCTTAAAGACTTGGGTTCTACGAAATAGTGATCATTTTCATGCATCTTAAGAAATTCTAAAGTTTGCCTCAGGTGATTCCAGTCTTTAGGTTGATAACCTTGACAGGATACTCGATATGATAACATCACGTCGTAAAGCTCTCACGTCTGGTACTGATCCTTTATTGTTGTACTCTTGCACTGACATGACATCTTGTCCTGTCCTAGTCTTGACTGATGAATCAGCACTTGTTCTCTGCTTCTCTAGGTCACCATGATAGTTTGAAACTATCCTTGCATTGATCCTTGGTTGCTTGTTTGGTTTTGCATAGGTCCTTATAACTTAATGTGGTATTTCCCCTGACATGAGTTAAGATGGTTTACGAGGTTAAACCACAATCATTAACCTCGTTTGATGTTTAGTCAACCATAGGATTCCTTAGTTGTAGCCCAAGAGTAGCAAAGCACTCAACATTCTTATGTGGGCAAAACAGCAGGAATACTGAAGATATGGTGACTACAAGATTTTTGGGTATATCAACATCTTTAAACAATAGAAATAGAAAATGAGGACCCTTTGCAGTGGCACACGAGGATTTAAGGATTCAGTATCCTCATATGTTTCAACACAGCAAAGAACTCAATCATATGGTAACTACAAGGTTCTTGGAGTATCAAGGTTACCATATACCAACACAAGATCTTAGATGGACCCAAAGAGCTTCACGAGGTTGATAATCGAACGATATCCTCGCGAGGAAGGAAATCTCATGGAGTTGACAAGGTTGATCATCGAACTGATGACCACTCGATGACGAACGGTATAGTTGCAACAATCAAGGTACTTGAACCTAACAATTCAAGGATGGAAGTCCAAGTGTTTGTTTAGTTGCAAGTACTCAAGGCGATTTGAGTTTCAACAAGTCAAGGACAAAGGCTCAACTGTGTTTTGGTCACAAAGTGTTAAGTGGTTTCCCTTGTGCCACTCAAGATAATGAAACAAGTCGAAGGCGTTGCGAATGATAAAGTTGATCACAACTCAATATTGTGAGACACAACGTAGGTATTTGAATGGGGTCATATATTCTTGCTCAAAACTCATTGGTAGTTACGTTTCATAATGCATCACAAGTGGAATAATGTTATGCATTAATGATGCAATGCTGGCCAGCTAGAAATGAAGACGGTATGATGCATTCATTATTATGCTTTGAGCAAAAATAGGTAAGACAATCCAAACACAGTCAGAAGTATCCCAAATACAGGAGGATTGAATAAACTTGGTCGTGAAAAGCGCTAGACAAGACTTGCTACTTTCATATCTCGACCAAGTTCGATGGTTTGAAGGTAAAAGTATTAGCAAGGAATGGTGAGGTTCATCTCAAGGCAACGGAGTGTACAAAAATGGAACAAAGTGATTGAACTTCCTGTTGATCGGAAGTTCCCTAAAGCTTGTTAATCACAACTTATAGGTAGTTGTGGTTCCTTAACAAAGGGTCAGGTTTTTCATCTCGTAGTTTTCTTAAAGTACTATGCCTACCCCTTAAAAGGTGCGGCAGGGTTACCTTCAGAAGTTGCAAAGAGAGTAACCTTTAAAGAGTAAGGTTCTCATCACTTCTGTAGGTTGCACGAAGTGGTTGACAAAGTACTGTGCTAGGCACGACCTTGGTTAGTGATCCACGTTCTTGCTAAAGAATCTGCAGCTCATACTACTCACATATGGCTTCTCGTCTCAGAGATGGAAGCAAGGGAGTGGTTTAGCGTGAAGAACCAACTGACTGCTTTAACTTGATGATCGAGTTCCACAAGAAACAGGGTTCAAGGTGATCCGTTACTTAAGCTTCTCATTGACTCAATGAGTCAATGTTGTACTCGGTCCTACTTACTTGAGCATTGCTTCCAGCACGTTGGTTCGGTGTCGATGTACCTTGGTATGACACCTAGGTGAACGTAACACTTCATTACTAGATGAACTCCTCCCCTCTTAAGATTCAAGCTAGGTGAGCAAGAAACTTACTCCAAGCAATCATTATGGGGAGGGTCGTCCCACTAAAGAAAGTGTCATACATGCTCAATGCATAAATACAGTGTGAGGTGCAAGGTTGCATAGTTAAAACACTAGCATGTGCATCCGAGCAAAAGGGATTTACCTGAGTGTAATACTCAACTCTAATGGAAAATATTGTTGGCTCGCAACACATGGGATGTTATGAAACTCCTCGAGTTGAACTCGAGAACCAAATCCATAATCACCCTAAAGGTCATCACCCGATTAAATCCTGTTGGAGGATGAACAGCTTGGACGCAACTTCGATTTTGGCCAAGTAAATGGCAAAATCAGATCTTGAGGTGAACAACAAAGTTAAAGTACACTTCAATACATTTCCAAAAAGTATTGGTTTGCCTCTAGATCATCTTTGGTTTGCAAGTTATGCAATTTAAAAGTTAACAGAATTTTCTGCACTTTCAGCAGAACCTGCTTAAAAAGTACCAGTTTTGATCTACAGTTTCCAGACTGTTCTGATGGAAATATGGAAATATTCTCATTGACAAAGTTGTAGTAAATGTAATAAGATTTCCAGAATGTACTTACTTGTCTTTATATCAGTTCTGGTTCAAAATATATGAATTTTTGAAGTTGGGTAAAATTTCAGCATTCAGAATTGAATTCAGTTCAGATTGACCACTCTGTATTCAAACTCGATTTGGAATAGGTAGATGACCGATTCAGGTCTGGAGCCAATTGCAAAAATTGTAGCTGACTCTCTAACCTTTCCAACGCTTACTCGCGTGACTCCATTGGATCAATGGTCTGCGAGTCATGGTTTAAATTCAGAGGTGTACAGATTGCTGTCCAGTTTGGGTATGCCTGGACAGTCTCTGCGTTTATCCAAATTTCACCCACTTAGAAAAGGATTTTGGTCTGGTGTTAAACAGAAAACATGTATAGGACTTCCAAATCTTTATAAAGAGTATTTACTTGCCCTCGTAGCATTTCTGGTTGAGAAGATACGGCATTTGCAAGTTGACAGTTTTTCTGAAAATTTGGACAGCATCTCCTTTGTTTAAGGCTGATTTTGTCCATAATTTTCAGATACAAACATCAATATTTGCAAAAGTAATACATAGAAAACTTGTTTCATACATTCTCAGGATCCCATAAATGTAAAATACGAAGCCATTCGATAAGTCTACTAGGAATTATAATCGAAACAGTAACTGAATAGGTAACGGTCCATATTCTGAACTGTTTCGACACCTTAAACGATACTTCAATTTAGACTTGGTCATTGCGAGTTTTAGCCTTTGTGTTGAATAGGAAGTTAATAGAGGACTCTTTAAGATTTCCATACATGTATAAACATGCATAGTTTGCATTTCTAGTTTAAGAGTTATGGCCGTTCAAAGTTCAGAATTTTTCTGACTGTTTCAGATAGCACCTATATACATGTACTATCTTCAACTCTGTTTTCTAATTAGTTATAAACTGAATTTGAGGTATCACTGAATAACAATGTTGTAGAGTAGCTCTTCCCCTTTCCAGAAATGTATCATAATGGAATAGAAGAGCTTTCTACAAGGAAATATGGCAAAAATTCTGATACTGTCTTGTACAGTTTCAGAACAGCAGCTGCAGTGGTTATGGTGCATTTTCATCACCATACAAAGGTCTTTTGGCTTGGAGGTCAATAGGAAACTTATAGAAGACTTCAAAAGATTTCCAAAAAGTATTCGCTTGCCTCCAAAGCCCTCCAGGTTGAAGAGATATGGAATTTCAAAGTCAGGTCAATTCTGTTCGAAAACAGAACTCACCGGCTTCGAAACACAAGAATTTGGAAACAAACTCTAATTTTGAAACTTAGCTCAAAACCCAAGTCCGATGGCTAGAACTTGATTCACAACAAATCATTTTCTTTGTAACCAAATGGAATCTTTAAAAGAGACTTGACGACCTTCTTATCCATAACATATCACTATGGATCTTCATGCTTAACCAAAATCTTACTCCGGCGAAGTCGAGCTAAACTCTCGCCAGAATCAAAGGACTTTGGTTCACCTACTCTTGAAGAGAAACATTTTTCCTTGTCCATAAGATATCAGCAACTCATACTTGGACTTAATATGAATATGAAGCCATTTCTTTCATGGGGGATGGTCAAAGTATCAATTGTGATACTGACGGTACTACGTGCCTTACCAAAAGAAAAGTCTAAGCCGGTATATCCGGATATGTCTAGAGGTGGTCCTAATATCGATCACTCGCAAACGTATTCTACACGGGTCGCTACCGGAGTTAGTGTACCTGCAGAAAACAAACAATCCCCTTTCACACCTTCACACCTCAAGGGCGGCACGGGGAAACACGACAGGCAGTCACAATAAGATATAATCAAAAGTAAATGCATACGACTCTGGGGTGAGTCGCCCTCGAGCGAAGTCATGTCTCGAGGTACATGGCTGTAAATACGTCAGTACAGCAAAGACTCCCGTACGAACCGGCTTATACACGCTCAGGCATACGTGTTTCGCATGATCCCATAGAACATAACAGTTCTAGAGATGCATACTATCGGATTATACACCACCCGACGGGGGCTCCCACTAATTTTGTGTCACGCTGGGGTACCGCATGTCATATGTTCTCAGAAACATGAAAAGTTTCAGAGACTCATATTGACTTTCCGTGCCAAGCCACGGAAATATTACATACCACATCTCGTATGCAGAGCTTACCGAGATTGATCCGCTCTCAGCGGCGTACCTTACCACTTACCTTGATGACAGAGCGTCGTTACAGAATAATATAGCAAGTTAGTTTACCACCTTTATAACTTATACTAGTAATAGTCCTTAATGGGCATACAGCTAATCCTCACTCGACTACTTCGGAGTTTTCGAAAATAGGCCCTTTTTGAGCGTGCTATTCCCAATTAAGCTCTGATACCATGTCTGTGGGGACCGAAGTCCACACATCCAAGGATCTCATTGGGTGGTGCCGTGCGATGCGGCACCTAACAGCACACACAAAATGGATACCAAAACATTATAAAGTTTTCATTTCATAATAAGAAGAGTTTACAAAAGAGTCTACCACAGAAGTACACACACAGCGGAAAATACATACTCATAATCTCACCTAACTAAGCAGGAGAGAAGACGTCCATGCCCTAAGACTCTTCTCACTAGCAACAAGGAGAACATTCAACAACGGCGTGGTTCACATGAGATTTATCTCGACACCTCGAGTCTCATGTACAACCTGAACAGCAGAAATAAAACTAATACCTGCAAAATCATTAAAGCGCAAACGTGAGCATAAGGCTCAGCAAGACTTAACCGTCTCACTAGACATATGCAGGGTGAATACTAAAATAGGTAAGGAATAACATAAATAGACTCGCCTATAAGTGGATCCTTATAATCAAGTTTTAAGTAGCAAATGACATTCTCCGAGCACGACACATCATGGGCTCCACAATCAAACAAGAAATGCTTTACCGATGATATGACATGCTCAGGGCACATAATGCTATTACAGCTAAAGTATGGGGAAATTGTAAACTTTTAATTGTACTATATCTAAATCATACAAGGGTCCAAAGTAATTATAATTCAATACAATATGATTTTCTGACTTCTTTAGTATTTACTACGCCACGACACAGTGAACAAGTGGTACTCTATTACTGCGAGGGATAGTGATTGCAATCAGGACACACCAGGACAACACGACACATACGTCGTTCGGAAGTGCCAGCGAGCACACCCGTACCTACATAACACTTCAGTACTAGGCGTATATGGCCACCTTTCGCGAGACACTCAAATGCTGAACCGGTCGATCCGTCACGAGCAGGAGGTCCCTGCGTGGGGCGTACTCTGACATGCCCACCAGCGGATTTACACCTTGCTGCCCTCAACCCACACCTATAAAACGGAACGGTATGCCTTGACACCCAAGTGACCAAGCTACATCAGTTTATTGGATTCCATATGTCCATTATGTTGCCGGTACAAGTCAAGCTTGTTCAGCGGGGCCGCACACAGACGGGCCTTAATCGACACAGGCAGGGCTATGCGACCCAGACTCACTTCTCGCCGCTTCCTGTCCATTCCCTGCCCGGTCTCCATTTCATTATATTCTTTAATTTTATATCTAACCAATCCTGTGAGATATGTCCTACATCTCTCGCGAGTAGATTCCAACTACTCGACTTCTACCGGATTTCCTATGCATTAGCAGAGCAGTTACTACAGGTCAAATTGTAACTCGTTCCAATAAATCCCTGGGGTTTTTGGCCATGCAAGTGGAGTATCAAGCACCTTACACGTAAATGCACAATATCAATCTGTAAAGCTTTTAAATGCAAACCGGGGCTTGCCTTAGTTTGCGACTTGAATAAATGTCAATTGTTAGGGCTTGGTCTTCCTCCGGAGAACCTGCCATGGAACTTCAGTGGGAACACCTTGGCCTTCTCCTTCAAGTGAAGCTCCTCGACGATCACCTATCAACACGTTCCTATCGACATGATATGCATATCATGTCTAGTCTCCACGGGGTTGTGTAAACTCTAAGAATGAGGAGTTTGACTAGGAAGGACAGATATGCCTCTGTTGTGTGGATGAACAAAGGATGGAGTCAAGTGGTCATCGTAGTATCGAGATGTGAATTGAAAGGTGCAATGTAAGCACACATTGCAACTTGGCACTCAACACTCGACGCTGTGCCACTCAAGGACGATACAGCTGAATGGTGTGGAAGTGTTGGACTGGTAGTGTAAGGATGATCTAAGAGTCAAGGTGGCATAGTAGTGTCGAGATAAGCACTGAAAGGTGCAATGTAATGACACATCTCAATTTAGCACTCGACACTTGGAGCATTGGAAGCTTAAGGCATGAGTGAACTGTGCAACAAGAGGTTGTGACTTAGAAGTCGACCAGTGAAGTTACACAAACTCATTAAGGAGTAAACCTAATTACGTGACAAGTGTGGTCGCAGGGTTCTGATAAGTATGAACCAGGGTGAAACCCTAGCAACACTTGGGAGTGAAGTGAGGTCAACATTCTTTGGACTTAAGACGTCATAACAAGCCTTGTTAGCCTGACGTGAGTACCGAGACAACATTGAAATGAATTTTTGGTAAAGTAGTTTCTACGGCAAGCTTCTTGAGCATCGTTCAAGTGCTTACACGACGACACTAATGTAGTGTCTCCCGCAAGCTTGTCCAGGTGAGCTCGGTAAGCTCTTGGGACTTAAACATGATGCGAGACCTTGCCGTGAAGGCATGCTTTGCCATATCGAGAAGATCGTCTTTAGCGACGTCCACAACAACCCGGATTCGTCAATGGGGTGAGAGGAATCTCGAACACCACCTTGTGAGTCTTAAGGCTAGTGATGTTGACTCGGTTGTTGAGAAGCGACTCGACGAACTTGTCATCGATGAAATGGTACACCAAGTTAACAAATCCTGTGATCGGCTACGGAACATCCTCAACACAACCAAGGAACTCTTATCCAAGGTTCCCCTTGGTCTAGTTCTCCTTGTTGGTCGCAACATTCTTGCATACCTTTACCCCAGGTCATCGGTGATCACCGACACACCTGGTTTGACCTAGAAGGAATTTCATCGAGCACCTTGGTTACACCCAGGGCTCGACGAGTCTCGCCTCGACTAAACCCTAATTTGGTTAAACGACTGTCGACCGTTGTGTCGTGGTTGTGTTCCAGCATCATGTACGTTACAGGCATCCTTCATCTCGATGCCAGGACACGATGATGGCTCGGAACATCATGACGATGTCATATGGTCAACGACATCGATGCGGCTCATGGTGGAGCATCACGAGCACGCACGGATATGCCAACGTGATACAAACGACAAAGGAGGTCAACTTAGGGACTCCTATAGGAATGATATCAATGCGAAAACTGGACGTACGACTTGACGACACATGAGTAACCTTAGCGATCACGACGAACGGACGTCGGTGACGTCAAGCAAGGTATTTCAGGGCAAGGCTCACCTTGTAAGCATTTCGCCGAACATCTTGGGTGTGTACTTGATTTCCTTCGCTTCGTCACCATTCAAAGGGCACCTTGGCACTTAGGCTTGTCGATTTGCCACACCACAACAGACCTACATCCATAGATCAACATTGAACAGCAACACACTTAGTTTCGCCTTGTAACCATTTCATCGAACACCTTAGCTACAGTCACCGATCCAATCACTCTTGCAAAATAAGAGCTAACCTTGGACCAATTGTCGATGCGGGTGTGTCAACGACGTGTTCCTGCATATCCTTCATCCCACACATCACTCGCAACACCATTTGGACTATGCACGTGAACATCGTGTCGACGCTATGTAAAAGATGATGCCAAGTAAATGACACCAGGCAACACATCACAACTTATGTGCGAACTTCCCAGGGACACATGGGCGGTGGGACATGCTGCTGCAGTTTGAACATAGCCGTGGAGGTGAGCAGCAGCATGGCGGCGTTCGGCCATGGCGCGGGCAAGCATGTCCGGCAAGCACCGCGGTGGCATGGCGAGGTGCTGCAGCGGCCAAGCGAGCAGGCGCAGGGCGGCGCCGGTGAGGAGGCTGGGGACACGGCAGCGATGACGGCATGCCAACGAAACGCAGAGGAAGGCCATGGAAGGCGGTCACCGCGGAGCGGGAGGCATGGAATGGAGCGGGGAGGAGGACCGGAGGACGCGGGTGTAGGGGCAGGCAGGCGGGGTGGCGGCATGGACGACAACAAGGGCGGACGTCCAACAGTGAGGCCGGCGTGGGCGCGACGCGGCAGGGCGCGTGGCAAGGCACGGCCAGAGCCGCGGCGGGCGTGGCGAGGGGCGAGCCGCAGGGGATGAGCTGTAGGGCCAGGGCGCGCGACTGAGCAGGACGATGAGCTTGCGCGAGTGGGAGCCGAGACGGCGGCCGGCATGGGGCGGCGTTGTGGGCCAGGTGAGCAGCGTTGCGGATGCCAGAGAGGTGAGGTACCGAGGGGGCAGCGAACCGGCGCGTCGTGGCAGCCGGAGGGGAGGCGCGCGGACCGGCGGCGTGCGCGAGCAGGATTGGGGCGCGGCCGGGAAGTGGAGCGCCGGCGTCGGCGGCGGCGCAGGCGGCGAAGGGGGGTGGCGCGCGGGCCTGGCGGGAGTGGTGCCGTGGGCGGGCAAGCCGGAGGGAGGAGCGCAGCCGGGGGCTCGGCGAGCGGGAAGATGAGGACCGAGAGGGTCGGGCGCGGTGATAAGGACGGGAGAGGAATCGTGGTGGCGCTGCATGCGGTTGCGTGGAGGCAGGGGAGGAGGTGCCGACCCGACTGGTGGGGACCACCTGTGGGACCCACTTCCCTCTTCTTCTTTCCAAAATTCCAATAGGGCTAGCAAACATGCTTCAAAAATTGTCAAATTTGGCCCAGTGACTAAATAAAATGTGGAGAATTTTATGGTGCAATCAGATTTGAAAACTGAGCAAGTTGAATTTGAACTCAGATTTGAATTTGAATTCAAGTGGTGATACTTGACTCAAGGAAATAAATAGTAGATTAGGTTCAAAAATCTTGAAACTTTGAAGTTAGCCTTTTTGAACCATAAGGGACCTCAGGAAAAATTTGGAGTTGATTTGGACAAGGTTGAGCACGAAGTTTAAATTTGAAGTCGACGTTGATTAAACTCTCAGTACGTGTCCAATAAATGGGAAACGTGCTTCAAAATTTTTTTTGAAACTTTTCCCAGAGTCTATTTGGAATATTAGAAAATCATGGAAAAATTTATAGCCGTAGATTTGAATTTTTGTGAATGTCTCATTTTAGGGTTGGAATTATTCCTTTTTCTTCCTCTCTATTTTGTTTTCTTTTCTTCTTTAATTCTTCATTGAAAATGTGAATACTTGGAAATTAAGGATTTTACACCTTAAGTTTCAAATACATTATCAACCATGTTCTATAGGTAAAATTTTAACAAGTTCCTGTTTCTAGTGAATATGGGTTAACTCATATGGTTCATGTGAGTTTGGATTTCGAAGTCCATTTTCAAAATTTTTAAGTTCGCATTTTTGTGTTTTTGTTGTTCCGAAAAGAGGGCTTTTACACTTTGCCACATCGACAGCGGGCCCCCTTCGGTTGTCGGAGCCTGATAGGGCTAATGGCACCCACTATCAACGCGTAGAACATCAACAACGGGCCTGTAAGACCTATGTGTGCTGAATACATTGGCTTGTAGTGAATACACTTGGCTTTGATGATAAAAGTTTTAAATATCACCAAAACACCTTTTTATCAAGGTCTGACTCTAGCTCCGAGCTATAGCAAGGTCCGACGGTAGGTCCGGCTTGTTTTGGGTAGCTCCGGCTACATTAGATGCTAGGTCCGACTTCTTGGTAAGGTCCGACTAGCTTTGGTTAGCTCCGTTGAGCTTTATCTTTAGCTCCGGCATGTCTTTGTTAGCTCTGGCATGTCTTTGTTAGCTCCGACATGTCTTTGATAGCTCCGGCATATACTTGATAGCTCCGACATGCTTTTGCTAAGCTCCGACGTACTTTTTCTAGCTACGGTTTTGGGTTGACTAGTTTTGACTAGTTTTTGGTAAGCTCCAGCGCTAGGTTCTACTAGCTTTTGATAGCTCCGGCTCAAGCTCCGGGTTGCTCTGGCAAGGTCCGGAACTTGACCTAAGTGCTTCTGCTTTTCATTTGCAATGTTTCGTACTTGCTTTACATTGTTGGAAAGATTGCTTAGTATTCATTTGCTAAGTTTTTGGTGCGTTTTGGATGATATGGATGATATCGTGTTACTATGGTTTTGCAACATGCTTACGTAAGGTTCTCACGTAAGGTGTTGTGTTCGGAACTAACTTGAGTCAAGTCGAGGACTTGGGCTCGTATGGATTGTTTGTTTTTTCATGTGCAGGTGTTTCTTGAGTTCAAGTCATGGCTGGTGACAGGATCCATTGGACTAGTCTCAGGAGGAGATGAGGTTCCAACAACCAAGTTCGGGAGGAACTGTGGTTGAGCGGGTTAGGAGGTCGTGCAGGATGATTGAATCAAGGGCAGTGCATATGAAGGTCGAAGGAAGGTGTTCGCACGTATGCATGAGGTGCATGACGTGGAAAAATGCTTCTAGAGACGGATTATGGAAGGAAGATCTGATCGGAAGGATCGGATCGTATTGGTTGAAGACTTAGGCTGCTAGCTGAGTCGGTTATGGATTGGTATGGAAATATCGAGTTGGTTATGTTAGGATTTCGTGTGGATCACGAATTTGAGTTGTTTAGGAATGTGGGATGCGTTCCTAAGGTGTTTGGAAGTCTTAAGATTGCTTCTATCTGCGTATAGAAGAGTTCTAAGCAGTTATGGAAAGTTCCGATTGTGATCGGATTAGGATTGGAGTCCTAGTTAAGATTGGGATGGCCTAAGGGCTGGTTATATAAGCAAGGGAGCCCAGAGCTCGTGGTAGACGACTTTGGGGCTGTTCCTCTTGTGTTCTATTGAATAAAATTCGTAGTTTGAAGGAACTTTTGTGCCTTGTTCGTCCGACTTGTTCCAGACAAGTTTTACTCATCGAGTTTTTGGACAGCACTACCTTTCGTCGGTGGTTTTATCATAACTCGAGTTTTACAGATCCAATTGACGTGATTCTTTTTGGGTTGACTTCAAAACTTGATTGTCTATCATCTGTCAAAATTTCACGGCCATTGGATTTGTCGTTTCTGAGCTACACGAGTTTCTTTGCAGCATTCCAGAAACTGTTTTTCTCGGGTAGGTCAGATTGACCATAGTCTGATCTTTCGATCATAACTTGAGTTTTTCTCGACGAATTTGAGTAATTCTTTTTGTGTTGTCTTCGTGACTTGATTCTGTCTGATAGCTATCACTTTTGTCATGGTGAAACACGTTTAGATTTGTCTCATACACGATTTCTTTAACAGATCGTTTTTCTGCCGAAAGGGTTTGGGGTTTTAATTGTTTCCACTGCATAAGATTTTTAAATCTACCATTCACCCCCTCCCTCTGGTAGCTTTTCATGTGCTCTTCGATCCTACAATTGGTATCAGAGCCACGGTGCTCTAATCTTTGTGATTTGCACGTGTTTTTGACTAATCATCATGGAGAAGTACTCCGCCAAACCTTGTGTGTTTGCTGGTATTGATTTTCAGGTTTGGAAGGCACGCATGGAGGCCTTCATCCAGGCGCAAGGCTTCACAATATGGGAAAAGGTGTACAAACCTTATGAAGTCCCGCCTAACGATCAAGTTACGGCTACAAACCTCCGGGACGTCGACAACAACAACAAAGCCCGAAACTTTATCATCCAAGGACTCACTCAGAGCGACTTTGATCATGTCGCGCACCTCCGGTCAGCATACGATGTTTGGAGAGCTCTCTGTGATTATCATGAAGGCTCCAACACAATCAAGGAGGTAAAACAAGATATGTTCAAAAAGTAATATATGCATTTTGAGATGCAACCAGGTGAGTCTATCGATGACCTTTTTGCTCATTTCAATAAAATTCTCAGCAACTTACGTAGTGTCAATGTAAAATTTTCTGATGCTGAGAATGCTAGACAACTTCTTAGTGCATTAGACATGTCAATTTGGGAGATGAAAGTAACATCTATTCGTGAATCAACTGTCATGAGTTCTCTTACATTAGATGTACTTTATTCTAAACTAAAAACTCATGAAATTGATATTCTAGCACGTAAGAACCCAAACAAGTCTATTGCATTTGTCTCACAACGTGATATGTCTAGCTCCGGCCAATCATCATCTTGCAATACTCTTGCTTTGTTGTCCTCGCTAACCCTGGAACAGATCGAAGAATTTCTAGAAGAGGAGTTGGCACTCATCTCTACTAGATTCTCAAAAGCATTGCAAAATGTGAGAACTAGAAGGAGAGGAAGCTCCGGACCTCAACGCTGTTTTGAATGTGGTAAAATAGGACACTTTCATACAGAATGCCCTAACCTTTCAGGTCCGACCATCCGGGAAGAAAAACAAAGCAAGGTCTGGACCTCCTCTGGAAACTCCAACAAGAAGAAGAGGGGTACCATAGGACGCAAGATGATTAACAGCTTCATCACCGCACTTCAAGAACTTAGTTCAAGTGATGTAGACTTTGAAAGTGATGAAGATGATGACGACCTGGCCAACTTATGCTTCATGGCGGGCAAAACAAGATCAAGATCAAGTCAGGAGGATGCAGAACACAGCATTGAATACGATGAGGTATGTTCTACCTGCGATGAAATGTGTGATGCTATTTCTCGTGCAACTATTATTGTCAAGAAAAAGGACAAAAGCTTAGGGATAATGCTGCTAAAATTGAATCACTAGAATCTGAAATTAACCGTTTAAAAACTTTGATTCCTAGTGATGATGCATGTCCCTCATGTGACTTAATCTATGAACAATTGTCCACATTAAGAAGTGCACACTCCTCCACTCTAGATAGACTTGATGAAGAAATTAAAAAGAACAAAGAGCTTGCTGCACTTAATAATAAAAACTCGAAAGATGCTAGCTGTTCTACAATTGACTTGCATTGTTCTACTTGTGATGATCTTGATAAGAAACTACAGGATGCTATGAATGAAATTTCTATATTGAACAATGCTTTACGTTCTCATGAAGTTAAATTTTGTTCCAATTGCAAATTAAAAGGAAAAACTTCATGTGAAAATTGCCTTGATCTGTCCAATAAACTTGATGACATGCATAGGACATTAGATCGGTTTTGTAATGGGAATAAGAACCTAAACTTGCTGCTGAATTCTTCCAAATCTTGCAATAATAAAACTGGTTTAGGTTTTGATTCTCATGCTCATGCTAAGGCACATCCACCTAAAATTGTAAAGTCATTAGGAAGTGGTTTGATTCAAACAGTTCCTAAACAAAAAGAAGTGGTTTTCAAATCTGCAGGAATGTTGCTTCATTCGGTTTCAACTAAAAATATTGCTTGCTCATCTAGACATGAACACAAAGTTAAATTTCATTGTACCTTCTGTGGTAGAGATGGTCATGTCATAGATTTTTGTTATAGACTAGCTAAACAACAGAAAAAGGAAAGAAAAATTGCTACATCTTATAACTTTCATGCAATTAGAAAAACACAACCTGCTTTAGTGAGTCAGAAATTTGAAAAGGTAGCTTCCGGACCTTCTGGTAAGAAATCCGCAAAAGCAGCTCCGATAGTTCCTATAGCTCCGAGAGCCCCCGGACCTTCTGTTGTTTCCTTCGGAACTTCAGCTTTTGCTTCCGGAGCTTCAGCCTTGTCTTTTGGAACAGCTGCTTTTACCTCCGGAGCTACTGGTTTTTGTGCTAAAAGAGTTAAGATCAGAAAACCTCAACCTTTGACTCATAAACCTGCTGTTTTGTCTCAGCTTTCGCGTGTTTTTCCTATTGCACGTTGTGTGACTCAGTACTGGATATCTAAATGCCTTTTGACTAACCCCAGTATTGAGTCATCGACGTATTGTGCTTCTATGTAGGTTACACGTTTGAGGAAGGAGAATATTTGGATTGTGGACTCAGGTTGCTCACGCCACATGACCGGTAACAAAGATTGGTTCTCCTCCCTCTCTTTTGTGTCACGTGTAGAAAATGTTACTTTTGCCGATAATTCTTCAACTCCTATAATTGCTAAGGGTTCGGTTAGAGTAAATGATCACTACACTTTGAAGGATGTGGCACTTGTCAAAAAATTGAAATACAACTTGCTTTCTGTTGCAAAATTGCTGGATGAAAATCTAGAAATTATTTTCAATAAAAACTGCTGCAAAGTTGTAGATTCAAATAGTGAGCTTATTTTTAACATGTCTTTGTTTGGAAGAGTTTTTAAAGCTGATTTTGATATGTCTTCCTCTAAGCATAGGTGTCTAGTTGCTAATGATTCAAAGGACTTATATTTTTGGCATCGTAGACTTGGTCATGTAGGCTTTGATCACCTAACGCGTGTTAGTGCTCTTGATCACATACGTGGGCTGCCTAAGCTTAAAGGGGGCAAAGAAATTGTGTGCTCTTCTTGTAGACATGCTAAGATGGTTGCAGGTTCACATACTCCTCTCACAATGATCATGACAACTGAACCATATCAACTTTTGCATCTTGACACCGTAGGACCTTCACGTGTTCAATCCTTCGGAGGTAAATGGTATGTTCTTGTTATCGTTGATGATTATTCTAGATACTCTTGGGTTTACTTTATGGCATCTAAGAATGAAGCTTTTAGTCACTTTAGGACTTTATTTCTTAGATTATCAATTGATCACCCAGGATCTTTAAAGGCAATTAGAAGTGATAACAGAACTGAATTTAAAAATCAATCTTTTCATCACTTTTGTGCTGAAAATGGAATAGATCATCAATTCTCTTCACCATATGTACCTCAACAAAACGGTGTTGTAGAAAGAAAGAACAGAACCTTAGTTGAGATGGCTAGGACTATGCTTGATGAATATCAAACTCCTAGGAAATTTTGGGCTGATGCGTTAGCAACCGCTTGTTATGTCTCAAATCGTGTTTTCTGGCGTGCTAAGCTAGGTAAAACACCATATGAGCTCCGGTTTGGACATAGGCCTAGTGTTACACACTTTCGGGTCTTTGGTTGCAAATGCTTTGTTAAGAAACATGGTAATCTTGATAAATTTGAACCTAGATCCATTGATGGCATGTTTCTTGGTTATCCATCTCATACTAGAGGCTACCGTGTGTTTTTACTTGACACTAACAAAATTGTGGAGACTTGTGAAGTGTCTTTTGATGAAGCTAGCCCAGGTACTAGCTCCGGTGTTGCAGAACCAGATCCGTATCCTCAGGGGGAGGGTATTTTCGAAGATGAAGTAGAGCCGGTGATACCGTCTGGCAGTTCCGAAGTTGACACGTGTCCAGCTCCGGACATTGAACAAGCTCCGGCTATCACCTATGCTGGTCCTGATCGTCCACAAGTCACAAGCTCATCAATCTACAATGAACATGAAGAAGTAGAAGCTTGTAAGACATCTGTTCCCCTACGTTTTTACAAAGATCATCCCCCACAACAGATGATTGGAAGCTTGCACGAATGAGTCACACGGTCTAGGTTTTGCGATCCAAACTCTCATGCTCATTTTGCTTTTGTTGCTTCTTTTGAACCGAAAGATATATCACACGCACTCACTAATGAATCTTGGATTATTGCCAAGCAAGAAGAGTTAGAAAATTTTGAAAGAAATAATGTTTGGAAACTTGTACCTCCACCTCAAGGTCACACTTTAATTGGAACTAAATGGTTATTTAAAAATAAACAAAGTGAGGATGGGGTTGTGGTTAGGAATAAGGCTAGGTTGGTTGCTCAAGGTTTCACTCAAATTGAAGGTCTAGATTTTGATGAAACTTTTGCTCCTGTCGGTAGATTAGAAGCCATAAGAATTTTGTTAGCTTTTGCAGCATCTAAAGGTTTTAAGCTATATCAAATGGATGTTAAAAGTGCTTTTCTTAATGGCTACATAGATGAGGAGGTTTATGTCAAACAACCACCGGGTTTTGAAAATCTATATTTTCCTAATCATGTTTACAAACTGTCCAAAGCCTTATACGGTCTCAAACAAGCCCCTAGAGCATGGTATGATAGGTTAAAAACATTCTTACTTGAAAAGGGGTTTACCATGGGCAAGGTTGATAAAACACTTTTTGTGCTTAAACATGGCAATGACTCATTATTCGTTCAAGTGTATGTGGATGATATTATTTTTGGTTGTGCTTCTCATGATCTTGTGTCCAAGTTTTCAGCAATGATGAGTTTCGAATTTGAAATGAGTATGATGGGTGAACTCACTTACTTTTTGGGGCTGCAAATCAAACAAACCAAGGAGGGTACCTTTGTGCATCAAACGAAGTATACCAAAGATCTCCTAAGGCGCTTCAACATGGACAAAAGCAAGCCTCTTCGGACACCAATGGGAACAGCAACAACACTTGAACTTGATGAAGATGGTGAATCCGTGGATCAAAAAGAATACAGAAGCATGATCGGATCACTTTTGCACCTCACGGCATCAAGACCGGGCATACAATTCAGCGTATGTCTTTGTGCACGGTTTCAAGCTTCCCCACGTGTTTCACATCGTCAAGCCGTCAAAAGGATTCTCAGGTACTTACATGAAACTCAAGAATTTGGCATTTTTCTTCCTTCTTCCTCAACCGTTACCTTGAAAGCTTTTTCGGATGCTGATTTTTGGGGGTTGTAGGATTGATAGGAAAAGTACTTCCGGTGCTTGTAATTTTCTTGGTAATTCTCTTGTTGCTTGGTCCTCTAGAAAACAAAATTCAGTTGCACAATCCACAGCCGAATCTGAATATATAGCTGCTGCTAGTGCTTGCTCACAAATTCTTTGGATTGTTCAAACACTTAAGGACTATGGGGTTGATCTAGATAGTGTTCCACTGTTCTGTGATAACACTAGTGCCATTTGCATTGCCAAAAACCCCGTGCAACATTCTAGAACTAAGCACATTGACATTAGGTATCACTTTCTCCGTGATAATGTTGAAAAAGGAAACATTGTGCTTCACCATGTAGATACCGAATATCAATTGGCTGACATTTTTACAAAACCTTTGGATTTCACTCGTTTTTGTTTCATTCGTAGTGAAATAGGGGTTATGCATCCTCATGGCTTAAATTGAGGGGGAGTTTTTGAAACTTGGGATGTCAATGTGTGAATCTGAAATTAAAATAATATGAGCATAGTATTTCATACATATGTGACTTTGTGATTCCTTTTACATGCTGAAAGTTCTTACTACATTACTCGTATTTTACATTTTGTAGTTTTTGCCATGTCTAGTAATTGAAATAATTACTTACACTAAATCTGGTCATGGTCGAACTTTCTTGCTGTTTTGAACTTGTTGCATGCTCACAAATGCTTTTAATCATTAAGAATTCATTAAGTAATCAACTCACATGTTGAGTTTTTATGAACAAATATAAATTGAGAAAAGATCAAGAGAATATGCATGCATCGCACTTCTTTTTTTGAGATGGCTTATCATTGCACTTAGATATGAACTTGGAAGAAGTTGTGTATGACTAAAACCATGTCCTTAAGCTTCTGATTGTCAAATGACATAGGCTTGGCTTGGTTGGTTAGAATAAGGCAGATGCGCATATAATTTCTTGCAAATATCATATGATCTAAATTTATGCTTTGAAAAATAATAAAATGCAGCAACTAGTGTCATGCTTTCAGGTTTTTAAATAGTTAAGTTTGTGAGATCATGACTTGCTTAAATTGAAAAATTACATTTGATCTCTAGCATGGCTTACACTACCTTATGTATTTCATTGATGTGATAATGTAAGGTACTTGATAGTATGACTTGGATGAGCTTTGTTTATATGTATATGTTATAATATACTCATATCAACTAAAGAGGGAGGGATAATTTGTTTATATGCTCATGACTTGCTGAATACATTGTCAAAGGGGGAGAGATAATCATGAAAAGAAAGAGAATAAGGAGAGATGATAAAGGGGGAGAGATAATGACAGAGAATATGGAATAATTTTTCTTCTCATTTTACTTTTGATTTACAAAAGGGGAGAAATTGCTTTCAAAACTTTTATGTGAATAAGCCAATGTTCGGATTTTAAATGGTGTTGCCAATGCATTCATCAAGGGGGAGATTGTAAGACCTATGTGTGCTGAATACATTGGCTTGAAGTGAATACACTTGGCTTTGATGATAAAAGTTTTAAATATCACCAAAACACCTTTTTATCAAGGTCCGACTCTAGCTCCGAGCTATAGCAAGGTCCGACGGTAGGTCCGGCTTGTTTTGGGTAGCTCCGGCTACGTTAGATGCTAGGTTCGGCTTCTTGGTAAGGTCCGACTAGCTTTGGTTAGATCCGGTGAGCTTTATCTTTAGCTCCGGCATGTCTTTGTTAGCTCCGGCATGTCTTTGATAGCTCCGGCATATACTTGATAGCTCTGGCATGCTTTTTCTAAGCTCCGACGTACTTTGTCTAGCTCCGGTTTTGGGTTGACTAGTTTTGACTAGTTTTTGGTAAGCTCCAGCGCTAGGTTCTACTAGCTTTTGATAGCTCCGGCTCAAGCTCCGGGTTGCTCTGGCAAGGTTTGGAACTTGACCTAAGTGCTTCTGCTTTTCATTTGCAATGTTTCGTACTTGCTTTACGTTGTTGGAAAGATTGCTTAGTATTCATTTGCTATGTTTTTGGTGCGTTTTGGATGATATGGATGATATCGTGTTACTATGGTTTTGCAACATGCTTATGTAAGGTTCTCACGTAAGGTGTTGTGTTCGGAACTAACTTGAGTCAAGTTGAGGACTTAGGCTTGTATGGATTGTTTGTTTGTTCATGTGCAGGTGTTGCTTGAGTTCAAGTCATGGCTGGTGACAGGATCCATTGGACTAGTCTCAGGAGGAGATGAGGTTCCAACAACCAAGTTCGGGAGGAACTGTGGTTGAGCGGGTCAGGAGGTCACGCAGCATGATTGAATCAAGGGCAGTGCATATGAAGGTCGAAGGAAGGTGTTCGCACGTATGCATGAGGTGCATGACGTGGCAATATGCTTCTAGAGACGGATTATGGAAGGAAGATCTGATCGGAAGGATCGGATCGTATCGGTTGAAGACTTAGGCTGCTAGCTGAGTCGGGTATGGCTTGATATGGAAATATCGAGTTGGTTATGTTAGGATTTCGTGTGGGTCACGAATTTGAGTTGTTTAGGAATGTGGGATGCGTTCCTAAGGTGTTTGGAAGTCTTAAGATTGCTTCTATCTGCGTATAGAAGAGTCCTAAGCAGTTATGGAAAGTTCCGATTGTGATCGGATTAGGATTGGAGTCCTAGTTAAGATTGGGATGGCCTAAGGGCTGGTTATATAAGCAAGGGAGCCCAGAGCTCGTGGTAGACGACTTTGGGGCTGTTCCTCTTGTGTTCTATTGAATAAAATTCGTAGTTTGAAGGAACTTGTGTGCCTTGTTCGTCCGACTTGTTCCAGACAAGTTTTACTCGTCGAGTTTCTGGACAGCACTACCTTTCGTCGGTGGTTTTATCATAACTCGAGTTTTACAGATCCAATTGATGTGATTCCTTTTGGGTTGTCTTCACAACTTGATTGTATATCATCTGTCAAAATTTCACGGTCATTCGATTTGTGGTTTATGAGCTACACGAGTTTCTTTGCAGCATTCCAGAAACTGTTTTTCTCGGGTAGGTCAGATTGACCATCGTCTGATCTTTCGATCATAACTTGAGTTTTTATCGACGGATTTGAGTAATTCTTTTTGTGTTATCTTCGTGAATTGATTCTCTCTGATATCTATCACTTTTGTCACGGTGAAACACGTTTAGATTAGTCTCATACACGATTTCTTTAACAGATCGTTTTTCTGCCGAAAGGGTTTGGGGTTTTAATTGTTTCCGTTGCGTAAGATTTTTAAATCTACCATTCACCCCCCTCTAGTAGCTTTTCACGTTCTCTTCGATCCTACAGGGCCCCTTGGGGTTGTCGGAGCTTGGTATGTCTGACGGCACCGACTATCAACGTGTAGAACGTCGACAGCAGGCCCCCTGGAGGTTGTCGGAGCTTGATAGCTCCAACATCGTCCACCATTGCTGTGTTTTTCCTGTACATCAAGACAAGAAAAAGAGTAAAACTCATCCTCTTGTCTATAAATTGTTTGTGACTTATTGTTATTATTTGAGTTTTAGATCCGAAGAAATTCTATATGATACCAAGCACATTGATGTAATCTTTCCAGATCTGAATGCTTTTTTAGTACTCACCCTACTGAGGCCTACCGGGGTGTAGGTAGAGTGGTGTAGTTAGGGTGCAGGACCAGACTAAGTCGATAGCACACTCCAGACCTATGTTGGCTTCACATTCACACGAGTAGACTATGCAGCAATGTTAAGATCCAAGAGATCATCAATATAACTTGTGACACATATGAATAACATGGACCAAAACTTAAAAAGAATTGCACAACTTCATTATAGACAAGAAGGATAAAAATTATAATTCGAAATACTAAGCCTTGTACAAAAATAAATGCACGTGGACTCTTTTTTCACACAACAATGTCCTTCATTATAGGTCCGGATTACAGGGGAGACAAGGACACACTTAGGGTACAAGGCCATGCTAAGTGTGTTATACATCTTGTACTAGCCCAGGGCAGGTAGTTACTTTTTTAGTGCTATGACTGTATCAAGTGTTACTTGAGCTTCCCAGACCCTCCCGGAGGGGTCCGAGAGCTCTCCCAGAGGACCTACCCGATTCTGTATATTGACTCTATAACATACATTGTGCGTAATTAGAGACTCACCTCTGTGATTTTAAGTATAAAACTTAAGGAGCTGCTCGATGTTCCAAGGATTAGGAAGCGGAGTCCCATCCTCAGTTGCCAAGCGAACGCATCCGGGACGGTATACTTTGATCACTCGGAAGAGACCTTCCCAGCTGGGGGAAAGTTTATTCATTCCTTCGAGAGTTAGTATTTTCCGCAGCACCAGATCGCCTTCCTCGAGCTGTCGGTTGCGCACATGCCTTTGATGATAGCGCCGGAGCGCTTGGCGATAGCGTGCATTCTGAACAGCTGCTTGGCACCTTCCCTCGTCGACGAGGTCAAGGTCTTCACGCCAGAGCTGGTCCTGCACAGCTTCCTCAAAGGTCCAGACCCAGAGCGACCCGATGGTGATCTCCGGAGGAAGGACTGCTTCAGCTCCGTACACCAGGAAGAAGGTTGTCTACCTAGTTGACCGGTTAGGTATTGTCCTGTTCGCCCAAAGTGTAGATGGAAGCTCTTCAATCCAGTTGGCTCCATGCTGTTTTAGGCGCTCATATATGCACGTATTGAGTCCTGTCATGGTGTTGATCCGGCAATTCTCCCGGTACTACTGTTGATAGCCCACAGAGTTTGTAGTTCGGTATTGGGCGCGCAGAGATTCAGAACACGATGGCAAGTAGACACAAGGATTTATGTGGTTCGGGGCGCCTGAGCGTAATACCCTACTGCATGGAGTGTGTTGTTGTTGTATTGAGTGTCTTAGAGTCGAGAGCTTCTAGAGAGCGTGAGTCTCAGAGGAGCCGAGAGAAGTCTCAAGTCCAGAGTCCAGAGTCCCGAGCCCAGAGTTCAGAGTCCAGAGAGGCCTCCTGTGTATCGTCGACCAGTCCTTTTATAGTACAAGGACTGGTCGTTACACTATTAGCCTGGCCCAACATGTGGCCCTGGCAGTTGCTGATGCTTAATACATAATTAATGATGTTAATTACCCTTAATAGCGTGGTAACGGGCCTTGACAGTGCCGTTACTGGTATTAAGGTCCTTCTGATCATGTGTCATTAATATGGTATTAATGACACTTAATCGGGTCTTGAAGTCTTTGATTGCCCCTTGAAGTTCTGAGCTGTTGGGGGTCCACCGGTCTGATTGTTGAGGCTGAAGGTCCGGCGGTTGGACACGTGGCAGTATAGGTGGCCAATGGGCCGGGCCGGGCCAACCCGGCACGAGCACGGCCCGGCTCGTGCCTAAAAACAGGTGACCCGGCCCGACCCGATTTTCTACCGTGCCGTGCCGGGCTGGCCCGAGAGGCCATTTCGCTGGCCCAGGCACGTCACGAGGCTCGACTTTTCGGGCCGGGTCGGGCCCGACCCATGTCGCGTCAACCGTGCCGGGCCAGCCCAGGCACGACGACTCTTTCACTTCAATTTTGAATCATCAAAATTCAGAAAATTTAGTACAACAAACAACAGTTTGCAAACTAAGATCACCTTGCTTTATAAAGAGCTGTTAAAATTCAAATTACAAGTAGGGCTGCCTCATTAAAAACCTCTAGGTAAAACCTCTTAAGGAGGATAAAACCCTAGAGGGAAAAAGAGTACAACCCACATCTCTTTTAGTGATCTACACTACACAACAGTTTGAAGTATCCATACAATCCAACTCAATACAGTTATACAGAAAAAGTCATAGTTTTCAATCCAAGTATAAATTGTTCATGTTTTCCTCCAGCTCCTGGTTCACCAGGTTCTGTTGTTGCCTCGCATCCCCATCCCCCCAATCCTTCAGCAAAGATAGCATTTCGACATGGTCCGAAGTCAAACTCCGACGTCGTTCTTCAATTATCCTACCACACAAACTGAAAGCAGACTCGGAAGAAATAGTAGACACAGGAACAGTCATAATATCTTTGGCTAGAATTGATAGAATGGGATAAATTCTTTTATGATCTTGCCACCAATTAAGAATGTTAAAAGAGTCATCAAATTGAGTTACACAATCAGAATCTAGATAAGAAGAAAGATCAGAAACATTGGAGGATACATTAGTATTAGAAACAGATGAAGTAGATGAAGTAGACCTACCACTAAATATTCTGTTCCATGAACTTACCTGCTTACCTGCAGATGAAGATTGTGGTGTAGGTCTTTGCAACCTAATTGAACCAAATTTGAGCTCATATTTTCTATACAGTTCAGTTAGATCAGATTTAACTTTTGTGTAATAAGATGCATAATCACGATTAATTAATTGAGACAAGAGTTGAAGTGCATTATTAAAACCAGTCATCTTAGCCCTAGGATCTAAAATGAAAGCAAGAGAATACAACAATGGAATATCAGACCAATACTTTAAAAATTTAGTTTTCATAGGTACAACAACATCTCTTAAATTAGAATCATTTTCATATTGATTTAAATGATCAGCAATTTCAATAATAGCATGCATCATTAAAGGAGAAGTAGGATAATATATACCAGACGATGAAACAGTAGAAACATAAAATAGTTCCAAAAAGTTTAACATGTGTTCAGCAACATACCAATGTGAATCAGTAAGCAATTGTGTCCCTGAAGCCTGGTAGTGAGTATGAATGAAAACATAAAAAGTACTCTTGTATGGGACAAGGTGTTTAAGCATAAGATAAGTTGCATTCCATCTAACATCCATATCTAAAGCAAATTTTCTAGGCCTTACACCCATAGATAAACAGAATGACTTATATGCAGCAATTCTTTGATTAGATGAATTTAAAAAAGAGATAGCAGTCCTAAAGTCCTCAAGAAAAGGCTCAATACGTTTGAGACCAGCCTTAACAATCAAATTAATAATATGGCATGCACACCTCTGATGTAACAGAGATGTGCCAACATAAGCATACAATAATGGAGCTAATTCATTTACAACACGAGTGTTAGCAGAAGCATTATCAAGTGTAATAGAAAGGACTTTATTAGACATGTCATATTCAGAAACAACATTAGTAATGCGCTCAGCAATGTTATTTCCAGAGTGAGAACACTCAATTAGTCTCATACCTACAATTCTCTTTTCTAATTCCCATTGACTAGTCACAAAATGGAAAACAACACTAAGATAGTCCTCCTTGGCATTACCAGACCATATATCAGATGTCAAACAAACACAAGATGCATCATTTAATAAATCTTTAACAGCAATTTTTTCATATTAAAATATGCCTCAAGATCCCTAGTAGTGGTTTGCCTAGAAACAACTTTGAAGCTCGGATTATGAGCAGTCCTAATATAATCCTCAAATGCAGAAGTAGATCCAACACTCAAAGGCAAGTCCAGTCTAGCAATCAACTTAATTAGTTGACTTCTAGCAACTTGAGCATCATATTGAAAATGTCTAACACCATCTACAGTACAATGCAACTGAGACTGAGATGAAGATGAGGTAGCCAGGGCCTTCCTCTTACACCTCTCTAAATGCCTAATCAAGTGTCCAGTACCAATTGCACTTCTAGCAGCTAACTGAGTTTTACAGTAGTTGCATCTAGCAGCATACCTCACTTTCTTACTATTTTCTTCCCGATACAATTTCTCCATATCTTGCCAAACATCAAATGTGCACACACCAACCCTAATTAAGATGACAGAGGCATAACACACATAAGAGAAGCAATTTTCACTCAGACAGTAACATAACACAAATAAGAGAAGCACTTTACACTAAGATAGATGCATAACACACATAAGAGAATCAAATTACACTAAGACAGAGGCATAACACACATAAGAGAAGCAATTTACACTAAGACAGGGGCATAATATGCATAAGGGAAACAATTTACACTAAGACAGTGACATAACACACATAAGAGAAGCAATTTTCACTAAGACAGAGGCATAATATGCATAAGACAAGCAATTTACACTAAGACAGTGGCATAATATGCATAAGAGAAGCAATTTACACTAATATAGAGGCATAACACACATAAGAGAAGCATTTTACACTAAGACAGAGGCATAATATGCATAAGACAAGCAATTTACACTAAGACAGTGGCATAATATGCATAAGAGAAGAAATTTACACTAATATAGAGGCATAACACACATAAGAGAAGCATTTTAGGCATAATAGGCATCACCTTTGTCTTTTGTTGGCGCTGCACGATGCAGCACGGCTACCATCGACCGGTGCATCAACATCCACCGTCGGCGTGGCCGAGGCGTCAGCATTGCCTCCAACTCCGAGAGCTTCGGCGACGGCGGCAACATCGTCATTGTCATCTCCAAGCAGGCCCTGCAGTAACAAATCTGCATTGATGGAGGTGTCCACATCCAACGGATTGGACGACGACGAGCGCTCTGCAGCCATCATGGCCAAGCTGCCGAGTGGAAGGGCAGAGAGCCTTCAACTGATCCGGAAGAGGGGGGAAGGGGAGGCCGGAACAGGAGGCCCAATCCGCCTAGTGGCTACCGGCACCGCAAGGGCCTACGACCGCTCCGGCGAGAGGAGACCGAAAGGGGAGGCCCGAGCCACTGGCACAGAGTGTAGATCCGGCGAGGGAAGGCGCAGATCCGGCGAGGGAAGAAGCGGATCCGGCGAGGGAAGGCGCGGATGCCGCAAGGTCAGCAAGGACACCGGCGAGGTCCGCGAGGAGACCGTCAAACCGGCGAGAGGTGGCGCTGATCCGGCGAGGTCAGGCGCGGAACGGGTCGATGCGAGTAGTGGAGCGGTGGAGCGGCGAGGGAAGGCGTGGAGGTGGAGGCGAAGGCACGGCGGCGTCGCCCAGAGCGGAGGACTCGAGGTCGAGGTGTTGTTGCGGCACGGAGGAGGCGAGGCGAATGAGGATTAGGGTTCGGAGCAGGGGCGTCGAACGGCCACGGCCGACTTATATAGCCGCACCGGTCTGGAACGTGTCGGGTCGGGCCGTGCTTTGCACGGTCGGGCTGGCCGGGCTGGCCGGGCCAGGCTTTATTCAGGCCGTGCCGGCTTGGCCCAACGGGCTGCCGGCTGAGCCCAGGCACGGCCCAGGTCGGGCTTCGGGCCGGCCCGAGCCTGGTGCCTTTCGGGTTGGGTCGTGTTCGGGTCGGGCCCAAATCGTCGGGCTTCGTGCCGGCCCATCTGGCCCGGCCCATTTGGCCACCTATACGTGGCAGCTTCGGAGCTTTTTGTCTGGGACGACTAGGTCCGATGTAGATGTACACGTGTCAGTACTGGAGCTTCCCTATGTCGAGGGTTGGGTCCGAGGGTGCCGCACAAGTGTTTAGCCCGGAGCTATCCCATGTGTGGGATGTAGGTCCGGTTGCAGCATACACGTGGCAGCACTGGGACTAACCATAGATGGGAGGCAGGTCCAGTCCCTTATGACACGTAGGGCCTTCACAAGTCTTCAACTCAGACAGGTGAAGTTCCTTTGGTCTTTTTGTAGTCCCAAGGGGTATACGGTATGCAGGGTACCGACAGTGGCCCCCTGGGCCCAGCTTTGGGAGGGACCTTTTGGATGAAGTCGTTCTGCCGGAGGTGGGTCCATCCTTCGGTTTTTGAGCCGTGTCTTCAAGGGTCTTTGGATGTGCTGTTGGCGGTAGTTCGCAGTTAAATAACCACCGCGTGGCATATCTAGGATGCAGCAGGTGAGATCTGAGCGTGCGGATCTCACGCAATTGAAGGTCGCCGGTTCTCGATGCAAAAACCGTATCGGTTCCGCGCGCCCTGCCAGGCCACTGCCCTCGGGCTTCCCACCTTTCATGATGACAACCGTTCGCCTGGGGTAAGGACCTCAACTTGATTGTTGCGGTGGCCCCAGACCCCCATGTCATTGGCGGGGTGAAGTTTTTGAATTGTATCATCATCTCCTCTGCGGTTTCCATCCAAGCGTTGCGGGGGCTTACTTAAGAGGGAAAGCGCGCACAGTTTGGGGATTCTTTACGCTTTCATTTGAACTTGCGCTGAAATCCTCCAAACTTTAGCCTGCTTTTCGTCTCTCGCCCCGCTGTGCTGCGATGGAGTTGGGTCTCCGCAAGAGCCGATTAATGATCGACGGTGATTTGAAGAAGGTCCAGGCCCTCATGGGGTGGTCCAGTGACTTCTTCAACCACCAGGTCCATGGTGGCAAGCTTGCATTCGAGAGAAAGCACGCCGGCGACATGGTGTACTTCTCTGCGTACACATGGTGGGACTGATCCCACCCTTCTCCACTTTTCTTTTGATGCTGCTAGACTTCTATGGTCTGCAGCTGTACCACCTTGTCCCCCACTCCATTCTTCTGGTGTCGATCTTTGTCCACTTCCGCGAGATGTGGGTGGGCATTCCTCCCTGCGTCGAGCTCTTATGCACCTTCTTCACCATCCACACCACCGACAAAAGTGACGAGTACCTTAGCTTCTATTATTTTGTGAAGCGCAAGAAGTGCCCGTACAAGTACTTGCGGTCGTTCCCTTCTGGAAAGTGGGATGACTGGAAGAAGGATTGGATCGTCATCAGGGTGGAGGAGCATGAGAAGCTGGAGCTGCCCGAAGGCCTCCCCAACATCGACACTGAAACTTGGAGCGAAGTTTCGGTGTTCTCGGATGCCTTCAACCCTGCTCTGACCAGGATCTGCCAATGCGTGGAAGGAGGGGTGACTCCTCAAGCGGTATTCTACAACTTCCTGGTCAACAGGTGGGCTCCAATGAAGAAGAGGGAGAAGCTTGCCTGGGCCCTCAACAGTGTGATGGACGACGACCGGATCGAGACCGGTTTGAAGTCCAACATGGAAGGCGCAACTTTGGAGTTTCACCTCAAGAAGTTCTAGCACAACATCGATGTCGAGGGTGACAATTTGAGTCCACCAACAACTTTCCTTCCTCTGAACATGGAGGTGGAGTTCAGCAGGGAGCTCCGACAGAAGATGCCGGTGCTTGACGACCTCGGTGAAGTTGAGAGGTGTCCAACCACCGGGTTGGCGACACCTGGAGCTTCCGAGGGTGGTCCCCCTTCCACCCCGAGACAGAGTGTTGAAGTAGTGGGCAAGGGCAAAGAGTTGGCTGAGCCCTCGAGCCGTAAAAGGAAGCTGAAGCACTCTGATGAGAGGTCCGTCAGACCTGCTACTTCCGCAGCGGCTCCTTCTCCCTGGAGGCAAAGGTCTTCAACCGCGGCAACCACTCCAGCATCGACATCTCCCCGGGGTGCTAGCTCCGGACATGTGGCTCCAATACCAGGGCCAGCTGAGGGCTCTGGGTCCGGAGGTCCTTCCCGGTCAAGGGGGGCCTCAACCAAGATGGTGTCGATGGCAGCAGCAAGCTCCGGTGAACCTTCCAGGAGCTACCACGCTAGTGGCGACAGGGTCCGACACTGAGCGTCCGGGGAAGAGGTTCCGTGCTAGCTGGAGCGGAAGCCTTCCAAGGTAAGTTTGATTTTTTACCTTAGTAGATTGTTTTTTGTTGTAACTGTGTTTTGAGTTTCTTGGTCCTTCATCCACGGAGTGCCCATGAAAGGGGCTGAAGATCCGGTTCCTGCACCAGCAGCCGAAGCTGTGCAGGCGGAGGCTCCGGCTCCAATCCTAGCGCCGCCTCAAGAGGTGGCTGAGGCTGCGATAGCTCTGGCGCCGGAGGTTGAAGCTTCGGGTTTGGATGCTGAAATGATGGACGCTCCGACTTTAGAGCCGGAGGTAGATGAAGTCCTGGCCCTAGGGCCGGATGTTGTTGAAGCCCCAGCAGTGGAGTCGGTGGTTGATGAGGTCCTGACGATGGAACCGGGTGTTGATGAAGCCCTGGCGGTAGAGTCGGGTGTTGATGAAGTTCTGGCGCTAGAGCCGGTCATCGAAGAAGTTCTGGCGCCTGAGCCGATTGCTGCAGAGGTGCCGGTGCTCGAGCCCATGATGGTCGAAGCGCCAGCGCACGAGCCGGCAGCGGAGGAGGCGCCAGCGTCGGAGCCGGAAGTAGCTTCAGCTTCGACCGAACCTTCAACGCTTGCCCCAGAGGTATTGGTCCCGGAGGTGTTCGCGCCTGAGCCAGGGTGCCTAGATGAAGCTGCCGGCCCCCCACCTGAGTGGCTAGTTGTTGATGACCTGGCGGCGGGACCTTCGGAGCCAACTCCGGAGGTCGGAACTTCTATTGCAGGACCTTCCTCGGCGGCGGCCGAGGCTATCCCAGAGGACAGCCCTAGTGCCGTGGAAGCTCAGGGGACCACTCTTGTAGAGTGGGACTCGATTTTTGTCATGGAGAACCTGCTGGAGCCAATGGAGAGGACCCCAGTAGGTCTGGACCCGATCCCTCTGTCGTTGTCTATTGACAACGCCCGCTCCAGTCTTCGTCAGGTCCAGCTGGCTTTTTACCACAACAGGAATGCCCTCGAGGAGGAGCGCCAAACTCTTAGGAGGTGGCACAACCGGCTCCAATTCGAGACCAAGCTAGCGCAATCGAGGCTGCTGACGACAAGGAGTGGGTGAAGAATGAGAAGGTTCGGTTGGAGTACTGGGGTAAGCTGCTGGACGAGAGGGAAAGCATGGTGCGATCCCTCGACAACCAGTCCCGGGCCATCCACGAACAGGCCGTAGCTGCTAATAACAAGGCGAATGATCGCGAGGAGAAGCTCAGCGCCATCCACGACAGCCTCGTTAAGCGCCGGGAGGCCCTTGAGGAGCGGGAGAAAAAGCTCGAAGATGAAGTGCAAAAACTCCTGGAGCTGCAGAATGACCTCGTGAAGAGGGAGGAAGAGCTTACTCCGAGGCTAACTCTGGGTGACAAGAGTCTCGCGGAGCGCACCAAGAAGTTGGATGAGTGCTGCGAGAAAGAGGAGAAGAAGGTCTGGTACCGAGGACATGACCTCCACAAGAGGGAGGATGAAATTGCTGCTAGGGAGAAGAAGGTGCGAGGCCAGGAGAAGGACCTGGTTGACCACCGAAACAAGATCCACCTTCGGGAAGAGGAGCTCAGTAAACTCGAAAGGCAGACTGCTGAAAAGATTCAGCAGAACGCCAAAGAGGTTGAGCGCCTTGCCCGTGAGAATTCGGAGCTTGCGGCGACCAGAAGATCCTTAGAGGAGATGCAAGGCTCGAGGGCTGCGGAGTCCCAACAAGTTTGGGACTTCCTGGGCAAAGCCAACAACGCGTTGATGCCAATGGGTTTTAGTCCTGTGTATCTGGATGATCCGAAGCCGGAGCTGGACCAGGCGTTGTAGGCGTTGAGTTCGGCAGGCAACAAGCTCACCAAGATGGGCGATGTCATCGTGGACGAGTTGAAAACCGAGGGACAATCCCGGGCGAAGAACGTCACAGAATACGTGCTGACGTGCTACGCAAGCTGGGACCCTCAGTTCTCACTGGACCCTGTGCTTGAAGGCCCCATTGACTGAGAGGGAGAAGCCGCCCAAGCCAGCGTGTCGGAGGTTGCCCAGAAGGTCGCCTCGTTCTTCCATAGGGTCTAGGACTCTCTCTTTGTAGCTCCCGCTTGTATTATCTCTTCTTTTTCTCCAATTTTGTAATCTCTTGTCTCCAAATGAATGAAATCCAAGTTTTTATGAATTTCATTTTTTGTCTTCAACACCTTTGTCTCACTTGGCCCCCTGGTAGATGTACACAGTTTGATTGTGAACATGTACCAAGAGGATATAACAGTTGTTGAAGACTTGCATGCTTCGAACATGTAGAATGTATGTCCAAAGTCTTCGATAGTAGAGGTTGTCGGAGCTTAGTAGCTCTGGCATTGACCATCGTTGGAGCTTAGTAGCTCCGGCAGCAGACTCCATCAATGCGTAGAGCATCGACGGTTAGTCCTTTGGGGTGTCGGAGCTTGGTAGCTCCGGCAGTGACCTCTGTCAACACGCAGTGTGTCGACATCAGACCCCACTGTGGAGTCTTCCCACCATCTTTTCTTCATGTTGAAGGCTGGCCCCCTGGCTTCACCGGAGCTTAGTAGCTCTAGCGACGCTTACTATCAATGTTTGGAACATCGACAACAAGCCACCTTAGGGGATGTCAGAGCTTTGGTAGCTCCAGTCATTCACCATCATCATGGGATCTTTATTTTCCTGCACACCGAAGTCAAGGAAAACAGTAAAATCCATTTCCTATCTATAACTCAACTGCGACTTACTATTCCCAAGAAAGTTTTAGGTCGAACACAATTCTAAATACAATCAAGTGCACTGGCCTGTTTCCTCCAGGTCCGATCATTTCTGGACTCGCCTTACTTCGGCCTGCCGGGGTGTAGGTAGAGTGGCGTACTTAGGGTGCATGACCAGGCTAAGTCGATAGCACACTCCGGCCCTAGATTGGCTTGGCAGCATTCAGACGAGTAGACCATTAACAATGTTTAGACCCGGAAGAATAGACAATGCAACTCGAATTATACATGAATTGGTCGAGCTAAAGTTTCTTAAGAATTGCACAACTTTGTTATATACAAGAAAGAGAAAAATAAAAAATATTGAGCTTGTACAAAATGAATGCACGTGGAGTCTGTTTTCACACAATGATGTCTTTCATTATAGGTCCGGGGTACAGGGGAAACAAGTACACTCTTAGGGTACAGAACCAGGCTAAGTGTGTTTCGTTTCACGTTTGACCCAAGGTATCTAGCTACACTTTTAGTTCTGAGACTGTGAAAAGTGTTGCCTGAACTTTGCGGACCTTCCGGGGAAGGTCTGACTGTTCTCCCGGAGGAGCTACCTGACTCTGTACAATGACTCTATAACATACATCACATGTAACTACAGACTCGCCTCCGTGATATTAAGTGTAGAACTTACGGAGGTGCTCAATAATCCAAGGATTAGGGAGTAGTGTTCCATCCTCGGTTGCCAAGCGAATGCATCCGGGACGAGATACTTTGATTACTTGGAAGGGTCCTTCCCAGCTGGGGGAAAGTTTGTTTAACCCTTCTCTAGATTGTATTCTCCGTAGCACCAGATCGCCTTCCTCGAGCTGTCAGCTGTGAACATGCCATTGGTGATAGCGCCAAAGAGCTTGGCGGTATCGGGCATTCCGAACAGCTGCTCGACACCTTCCCTCTTCAAGGAGGTCAAGGTCTTCACGCTGGAGCTGGTCCTGCGTGGCATCATCGAAGGTCCGGACCCGGAGCGACCCCAAGGTGATTTCCGGAGGAAGGACTGCTTTAGCTCCGTACACCAAGAAGAAGGGTGTCTCTCTAGTTGACCTGTTTGGAGTTGTCCTGTTGGCCCATAGAATGGGCGGAAGCTCTTCGGTCCAGTTGGCTCCATGTTTTTTTAGGCGCTCATATGTGCGCGTGTTGAGTCCTTTTAAGATTTTTGCATTTGCTCTCTCTGCTTGGCCATTGCTTGCCGGGTGAGCTACGGAAGTGTAGCTGACTTGGATGCCAATGTCTTCGCAATATCCTTGGAATGCAGAGCTTGTGAACAGGGTCCCATTATCAGTTATGATCTTGTTTGGGACTCCAAATCTGCATACGATGGACTGCAAGAAGTTGATAGCTGATTGCTTGTTTATTGTCAGAACTGGAGTTGCTTCCGGCCATTTGGTGAATTTGTCAATGGCAACGTACATGAACTTGTAACCTCCGACGGCTCTTGGGAAAGGTCCCAAGATATCCATCCCCCACACAGTGAATGGCCATGTAGGAGGTATCATTTGTAGAGGTTGAGCTGGTGTGTGAATTTTCTTTGCATGGAACTGGCATGCTTCACATTTCTTCACCAGCTCAGTTGCATCCTGGAGCACTGTAGGCCAGTAGAAGCCATGCCGGAAGGCTTTACCGACCAGCGTGCGGGAAGACGCGTGGTTCCCACACTCGCCTCCATGGATTTCCGCGAGGAGCTCACGGCCTTCTTCCCATGTAATGCTCCGCATTAGGACGCCATTGGCACCATGCCGGTAGAGATCCCCTTCTACCAGTATCTATCTTTTAGCCAATCTGACTATCCGGTCAGCGGATACATTATCTTCAGGAAGGAAATTGTCTTTCAAGTAGCTCCGGATCTCTGAGATCCATGCAACGGAGCTATCTTGAGGATTTGAGTCTTGCGTGCTGGGTTGCTCGGAGCTTCCTGCAGCACCTACGACCCTTGATGGACGCCATGGTAACAGGGCCATCAGGATCGCCAACTTCGAGGTGTTGGTCTCGCCCCCTTCGCTCAGTTTGGCAGGCTGAGGTGTAGGTTTAGAAAACCTTCGGACGAAGGTTCCGTCGGGAGCCGGAGCCCCAGTTGAAGCTTTCGTCGAGAGTTCATCGGCTTCAGCGTTGTTGAGACACTGGACATGGCAAAGATCCAGGACGTCGAAGTCCTTTTGAAGCTTCTGGACTTCAAGTAGGTATGCAGCTAGTTGAGGGTTGTTGCAGCAACATTCACCTTTGATTTGTTTTACAACAAGTTGTGAATCACCCTTTACCAACTGCTGCTTGACACCATACGATAGTGCCACCTTGAGTCCATAAATTAGTGCTTCATAATCAGCCATGTTGTTGGTCGCCTTAAAGTCAAGGTGCACCATGTATTTAACCTTCCCCCCCGGTCGGAGCGAGGAGAAGGACTCCAGCTCCGGCCCCCTGCTTCTACATGGAGCCGTCGAAGTAGAGAGTCCAATGAGGCTCAGTGAAGACCGGAACCTTGGGTTCCGACTTCTGCTCACTGGGGCCCCCTGGATTTGATGGAGAGGGGGTCCATTCCGTCACAAAGTCCACCAATGCTTGACTCTTGATCGCTTGTCTTGGGACGAATTCAAGGTTGAACTCGACTAATTCCGCTGCCCACTATGCATTGTTCCCAGTGGAACTAGGGTTATGCAAGATTGCACGTAGTGGATAAGAAGTTACCACTGAAATCTTGTGGGCTTGGAAGTAGTGTCAGAGCTTCCTAGAGGCAATAAGAACTGCGTAGAGCAGCTTATGCACCTCTAAATACCGAGTCTTGGTATCATGGAGTACTACGCTGATGAAGTACACTGGGCGATGGACCGTCCGGACCCTCCCGAAGGGGCCTAGAGCTTCCTCCTTATCTACCCGGGCCCTCTCGGAGGGGTCCAGACCTTGTTCGGGGACCTCCGAGTTCTGGCTGGAAGATCTCGGAGCTTCTCCTGAAGTGACCCGGACCCTCCCAGAGTGGTCTAGATTTTGTTGTTCAGTAGCAGTGACTCCTTCATTTGAAGGAGATGGATCCTCCGGCGTCTCGCCTTGAGAATCCGGGTCTAGGAGCTGGGACCCAAACTCGACTTTAGTTAGCTCCAGACCCTCCCGAAGCGGTATGGATTCCTGAACTGGAGATGGTTGTAACATCCCAAAATTTTCAAACTTGGCTAATTTCAATATAAAAGGGGATTCAAAATTTTTATTTCCAAATCTTTTCTTCAGCCCATCCGAATCTCGAGGGCGAGATTCATTTTAAGGGGGGTAGGTTTGTAACACCCTCATTTTCATGCATCATGCCTTGCATACATTCATATACATGTTTAACATTAACCCGAGGAACGAGTTTAAAATTGATTTGGAACAAAACCGCATTTAAACGTACGAGAGTGCGGACTAGTCTGATTTTGTGCGGACCAGTCTAATTTCTCTCTGACTAAAAACGGACTTGTCTGTTTTTGCTGCGGATTAGTCCGATTTCTGGCACTGGAAACTTTCGGACTTGTCTGATTTTGTGCAGACTAGTCCGATGCTCCATGAATCCTTGAAGAATTTGCTAAGTCCCTGGACTTTTCCGGACTAGTCCAGTGTTCCAGTGGACTTGTCCATTTTCCTTTCTGTTCAAATTCGGACTTGTCCGATGTTTGGCCAGACTTGTCCGATTTTCTCTCTGGACGACTTCGGACTAGTCCGATCCTGTCCGGACTTGTCCGATATTTCGTGACTCTGAATTGATCTTTTGTTTTACGACTTGTTTCTTGGGTTTCACGTTAAGTGGGCCTAGGGACATCGCGCCCAACTCTTTTAGAGCCCATGTAGGACTCTAAACCGGTCTCTACTCATCCCAAAACTCGAAATCCATCTAACCCTAGCCTCCACCTCTATATAAACAACCCCACCATTGGTTTGACATCTATTTGTCACTTTTCCACCCACCCAAACCCTAGTTCGTGGGGAGCCACCATCAAGGAGGGAGGAGAAGATCCCAAGCAAGAAGAAGAAGAGGAGGAAACGAAAGAGGATCAAGATCTCCACCAAGTTTCGTCCTTCACCACCAATTCATCTCCAAGTTCATCACCAACCCTAGATCATCAAGATCCAAGTGTTACCTCCAAGTTTCTTGATTCATTGGAGTCCTAGACACCTGGTATACTTTCTATTATCTTTTCCTTACGTGAATTCAACCCCTAATCTCCAAATTTATGTTGATCTAGAAAACCCTAATCCGCTGATCTCGCAGAGTGCGGACTTGTCCGGTCCCTAGCGGACTAGTCCGATCTTTTTGGTTAAATTGTGTTGAATTAATTCTAAAATTTGATCTAATCAATTCCAAACCTGTATAAACTTGCTAAAATCTATTAGAACTAGTTAGTGATCATTAAAAGCAATCTAGTAACAAGTTCTACCTTGAATTTGCATCAATCATGCATGTCATGTCATATTAAGTAATATTTGTGCACTCTTTGATTGTGTTTCTTGTCTTGTATGTTTATGGTGTGGAATAGACGGGTTTGTGCTAGAGAGTGCCGCGGAGGATCTACAACACCAAGAGTTTGAAGGCTTTGACCTTAATCAACAGCAATATCAAGGCAAGTGTCCTTGAAGCATATTGATCCTATTTTAAAATAAATGTTTTGTTTGTAAAACTGTATGCTTGTGTCAATTTGATGGGAATCCTATGGTAGGAAGTTTACTAGCGTTGTTTGACCACCCTTGTCACCTGGAACTTATGGTAGAGAGTCGGGAAGGATTTTTACCTTTTTGCTTCGCTTAATCAATTGGGATGGGAACAACTATATCATTCAATTTAATTATGCATGGATGAGATTATGGTTAACATGAACTGGTTAATATGACATGGTAATGGGTGATCTAAGCAAGCCTGGTATGTGGATGGGTTGGATGTTATGGTGGTTTACTTGCATTAGATCTAAGGTCCGGTTCATGCGAGAATAAGACAGGATTACAGTGCCACCACGAGGCCAAGTATAGGTGCGGCGTAGCTGATTAATTAGGGCTTTGCTAGTGCTGTTTGGACCATTGTGGATGCTCGGGGAAGGGGTAGTCGGATTGGGTTTGTTGAGGATTGGTGGGACTACCCTGGGATCCGAATGGCTCAAGAGGGGGCCCTTGCTTGAAGATGTGCTCAGTTGGAGACATCACCACCGGTGAAACCTCAGTGGGGTCTAAATAGGCTAGTAATCCCTTTGTAAAGGCTATTTTGTGATCTCTTGGCCATACACCAAAGGAAGTATAATTGGCATAAGGGAGGTTCTTTAGTCGCCGACGGGTGACGAAATCACAAACAGTGGGTAAAGAGGTACAAACTCTGCAGAGTGTTAAATAAACTATCATGATAGCCGTGCTCCCGGTTATGAGCGCCTAGACAACTCCCATGATTAGAGGGAAATTGGTATTGGGATGGTTTTTGGGATGGTTATGGTTTGGTAATGGTTATGGATTTATTTATGGTATTGAATATGGTTATTAGCAAATAGTGAAATCTGGAATTATTGATGAGGATGGTGAATTGTGGAGCGGTATTATGGTATTACCTATGTTTATGATGGGTTTATTTCACATACATGTAATATATTGCTTTTCAAATGTTTTTATGTACTTTTCAGCACTTTGCCATTATTATTGTCGTCATTTGAATCAGCCACATGTCATACTTTCCACACTTGCTGAGTATGACATGTACTCACTCTTGCAATCCCCCCCCCCAACAGTCGCAGGTCAGGATTGGGAGTTTAATGGCAATAATGCGGAGTTCTAGGCCGTGTCTACCGTCGACTTTTCCTGTGGTGTTGCATGGAGCTGCGCTATCGTTTGTGTAATAAAATTTGGTTAATTAATTTTGTTCTGTGGTAATTATCTGTATATCATTTGTGATTGCACTCGTTTATGTGTGATGAACATCCTGGGCACACATATGCGTTATCTTGGTTCATTTTCGGAACCGGGCGTCACAGATTGGTATCAGAGCCACAGGCTGACCATATGATGCAGCCTAGATAGAATAGACACTTTATAGCACATAAGAGCACTTAGGAATCGATGTGTTTTTGCTTGGAGTGTTGTTTGCTGTATATATTGTTTGCTTGTGTGCTTAATAGAGGATTTTGGGATGCTTTAGCATTGCCATATCCATATAGGCTTGTATAGTTAGTTGTTTAGTTTCATATCCCTTGATGCATGCATATAGGTTGGGATTCCTTCTATCTTCATTTCTTTCTCTACTTCTGTGGAAGATTGACACTACAAGAAGATTCATGACCCCGGATGAAGCTACATGGAAGCGTGAAGATGTTATCAAGGATTTTTCTCATCTCTTCTTTAATCCGTCCGAATCTCGAGGGCGAGATTCCTTTAAGGGGGGTAGATTTGTAAGATCCCAAAATTTTCAAACTTGGCTAATTTCAATATAAAAGGGGATTCAAAATTTTTATTTCCAAATCTTTTCTTTAGCCCATCCGAATCTCGAGGGCGAGATTCATTTTAAGGGGGGTAGGTTTGTAACACCCTCATTTTCATGCATCATGCCTTGCATACATTCATATACATGTTTAACATTAACCCGAAGAACGAGTTTAAAATTGATTTGGAACAAAACTGCACTTAAAACGCAGGAAAGTGCGGACTAGTCCGATTTTGCTGCGGACTAGTACGATTTCTCTCTGACTAAAAACGGACTTGTCCGTTTTTGCTGCAGATTAGTCCAATTTCTGGCACTGGAAACTTTCGGACTTGTTCGATTTTGTGCGGACTAGTTCGATGCTCCATGAATCCTTGAAGAATTTGCTAAGTCCCTGGACTTTTCCGGACTAGTCCGGTGTTCCAGCGGACTTGTCCGTTTTCCTTTCTGTTCAAATTCGGACTTGTGCGATGTTTGGCCAGACTTGTCCGATTTTCTCTCTGGACGACTTCAGACTAGTCCGGTCCTGTCCGGACTTGTCCGATATTTCATGACTCTGAATTGATCTTTTGTTTTACGACTTGTTTCTTGGGTTTCACGTTAAGTAGGCCTAGGGACGTCGTTCCCAACTCTTTTAGAGCCCATGTGGGACTCTAAACCGGTCTCTACTCATCCCAAAACTCGAAATCCATCTAACCCTAGCCTCCACCTCTATATAAACAACCCCACCCTTGGTTTGACATCTATTTGCCACTTTTCCACCCACCCAAACCCTAGTTCGTGGGGAGCCACCATCAAGGAGGGAGGAGAAGATCCCAAGCAAGAAGAAGAAGAGGAGGAAACGAAAGAGGATCAAGATCTCCACCAAGTTTCGTCCTTCACCAATTCATCTCCAAGTTCATCACCAACCCTAGATCATCAAGATCCAAGTGTTACCTCCAAGTTTCTTGATTCATTGGAGTCCTAGACACCTGGTATACTTTCTATTATCTTTTCCTTATGTGAATTCAACCCCTAATCTCCAAATTTACGTCGATCTAGAAAACCCTAATCCGCTGATCTCGCACAGTGCAGACTTGTCCGGTCCCTAGCGGACTAGTCCGATCTTTCTGGTTAAATTGTGTTGAATTAATTCTAAAATTTGATCTAATCAATTCCAAAACTATATAAACTTGCTAAAATCTATTAGAACTAGTTAGTGATCTTTAAAAGCAATCTAGTAACAAGTTCTACCTTGCATTTGCATCAATCATGCATGTCATGTCATATTGATTAATATTTGTGCACTCTTTGATTGTGTTTCTTGTTTTGTATGTTTATGGTGTGGATTAGACGGGTTTGCGCTAGAGAGTCCCGCGGAGGATCTACAACACCAAGAGTTTGAAGGCTTTGACCTTAATCAACAACAAGAGCAAGGCAAGTGTCCTTGAAGCATATCGATCCTGTTTTAAAATAAATGTTTTGTTTGTAAAACTGCATGCTTGTGTCAATTTGATGGGAATCCTATGGTAGGAAGTTTACTAGCGTTGTTTGACCACCCTTGTCACCTGGAATTTATGGTAGAGAGTCGGGAAGGATTTTTACCTTTTTGCTTCGCTTAATCAACTGGGATGGGAACAACTATATCATTCAATTTAATTATGCATGGATGAGATTATGGTTAACATGAACTGGTTAATATGACATCGTAATGGGTGATCTAAGCAAGCCTGGTATGTGGATGGGTTGGATGTTATGGTGGTTTGCTTGCTTTAGATCTAAGGACCGATTCATGCGAGAATAAGTCAGGATTATAGTGCCACCACGAGGCCAAGTATGGGTGCGGCATAGCTGATTAATTAGGGCTTTGCTAGTGCTGTTTGGATCATTGTGGACGCTCGGGAAAGGGGTAGTCGGATTGGGTTTGTTGAGGATTGGTGGGACTACCCCGGGATCCGAATGGCTCAAGAGGGGGCCCTTGGTTGAAGATGTGCTTAGTTGGAGACATCGCCACAGGTGAAACCTCAGTGGGGTCTAAATAGGCTAGTAATCCCTTTGTAAAGGCTATTTTGTGATCTCTTGGCCATGCACCAAAGGAAGTGTAATTGGCATAAGGGAGGTTCTTTAGTCGCCGATGGGTGATGAAATCACAAACACATGGGTAAAGAGGTACAAACTCTGCAGAGTGTTAAATAAACTATCATGATAGCCGTGCTCCCGGTTATGAGCGCCTGGACAACTTCCATGATTATAGGGAAATTGGTATTGGGATGGTTTTTGGGATGGTTATGGTTTGGTAATGGTTATGGATTTATTTATGGTATTGAATATGGTTATTGGCAAATGGTGAAATCTGGAATTATTGATGAGGATGGTGAATTGTGGACTGGTATTATGGTATTACTTATGTTTATGATGGGTTTATTTCACATACATGTAAAATATTGCTTTTCAAATGTTTTTATGTACTTTTCAGCACTTTGCCATTATTATTATCGTCATTTGAATCAGCCACATGTCATACTTTCCACACTTGTTGAGTATGACATGTACCCACTCTTGCAATCCCCCCCCAACAGTTGTAGGTCAGGATTGGGAGTTTAATGGCGATAATGCGGAGTTCTAGGCTGTGTCTACCGTCGACTTTGCCTGTGGTGTTGCATGGAGCTGCGCTATCCCTTATGCTTAGTTTGCTTAGTTGCTTAATTAGTTTATTTCTGCTGCATTAGTTGAACTTGTCATAAATATTCATTAGAGCTTGTATTCAAGGATAATCTGGTTTGTGTAATAAAATTTGTTAATTAATTTTGTTCTGTGGTAATTATCTGTATATCGTTTGTGATTGCACTCGTGTATGTGTGATGAACATCCTGGGCACACATATGCGTTAGCTTGGTTCATTTTCGGAACCGGGTGTCACAATGGTTCTAGTCTTTCCGCAACCAGGACCATGCTGACAACTTCGTCAGTTTCCTAAATGTAAAGCAGGAGTGGCTCACCAGGGTTCGGAGCTACCAAGGTTGGTAGGGTGGTGAGGAACTGCTTTAGCTCCTAGAATGCCTTCTCTACTTCTTCAGACCATTGGAATGGTCCGGACTTCCTCAATAGCTTGAAGAAGGGTAGCGCCCGTTCCTCGATTCTTGAGATGAACCGGCTGAGGGCAGCTAGACATCCAGTCAGCTTCTGGACGTCCTTGATGCGGGCTGGTGGCCGCATGTCTTCAATAGCTTTTATCTTTGCCGGATTTGCATCTATTCCTCGGTGGTTTACCAAGAAACCTAGAAGTTTTCCGGAGCTAACCCCGAAGACACACTTGTCTGGGTTTAGATTCGTGCGAGTGACTCACAACTTGTCGAAGACAGCTTGCAAGGTGTCAAGGAATTACTCCTTGTTCTTGATCTTGACGATGAAGTCACCGACATACACTTCCACTACGTCTCTGATGAGCTCTCCAAAAGTTTTGTACATAGCTCGTACAAATGTTGAAGCATCATTTTTGAGACCAAATGGCATGGCAGTGTAACAATATAATCCATCTATTGTGATGAAGGAGGTATGCTCTTCATCTTCCCTAGACATTCTGATTTGATGGTACCCAGAATATGTGTCTAGGAAACACAACAATTCACACCCGGAGGTGGAATCCACTATCTGATCTATTCTAGGTACTGGGAATGGATCTTTTGTACATGCCTTATTTAGTGTAGTGTAGTCGATACACATCCGAAGCTTCCCACCAGCCTTGGGTACAACGACTGGGTTTGCCAGCCATTTTTGGTGGAAGACTTCTCGGATGAAACCAGCTTCGAGAAACTTCTTCACTTCTTAACGTATGAAGTTTTGTCGCTCTACGGATTGCTTCTGGGGCTTCTGGTGTACAGGCCGAGCGTCGGGATAGATCTTCAAATTATGCTCGATCGCTTCCCTAGGGATCCCAGGCATTTTTGATGGTTGCCAGGCAAACACGTCGATGTTAGCCCGGAGGAAAGTGATGAGCGTGAGTATCTATATGTCATTCAGACCTCCCGATATATGGGTGGTCTGAGCAGCGTCAGAACCGATTTGGACGACTTTGACGGGAATGTCGGTGTCGTTGCTTGGTTGCACGCGAGGTGCGGAGGTTGAGCCTCAATGACGAATGCTCGGGCATTTCGGAGCTTGCTCCTTTCCGGATTCTTCCTCCTACGCTGTAGCAAGCGCGTGGAGTTCTTCCAGAGCTGTCACTCCGGCGGTGCGATCTCCTTGGATCCGTAGAACACTGGCTGTTGTTGGCATCTTCAACACCAAGTAGCCATAATGTGTAGCAGCCATGAACTTGTATAAGTCTGGCCTGCCCAAAATGGCGTTGAAGGGTAAGTTGATCTGCGCCACGTCGAAGACCAACTTCTCAGTGCGGTAATTCTCCCGGGTCCCGAAGGTCACTGGAAGAGTAATTGCACCGAGTGGGGTTATGGCCCCCAGACCTGCTCCAGAGAAAGGTCGAGAGGGGTGAAGGCCCGAAGGTCGGAGCTGAAGCTTGACGAAAGCTTCAAAGCTTATGAGGTTCAACCCCAAACCTCCGTCCACCATTACATGGTGGAGTTGTATGTTGTTGATGGTCGGAGATACCATCAAGGGGAGTTGGCCAGCTTCGATCATATTCCGAGGGCAGTCCGATGCATCGAAAGTGATGGCAGTGTCCATCCACTTCCGGTGCGGCTCTGCCCTGGCAGTAGGAGCTACTGAGGCCATGTCCTGTCGCATGGTCTTGAGGACACAGTGGGAGGTGATGTCCCACGAACCACCAAAGATGGTGTTCATGGTTTTCCGACGTTCGTTGTCGGAGACGTCGGAGTCATCGTCGACGGAGGTGTAAACAGCCTTCAAGACCTTTTTAGGGTCCTGAAAGCCTAACTCCTCTTCAGCTGAAGCTTCGTTGACTTTTTGTTTCCCTTCCCTTTGACGGACAGGAACTTCTTCCTGGCGCTTGTTGTAGCGCTCGGCAAGGTTCTGGACCTCCCGGCAGCCTTCCAGGTTGTGGCTGTTCGACTTGTGTATAGGACACCACATCTTGGAGCTGCCTCCGTCTTCAGACGACGGCCGAGGTCGTTTTTCAGGGTGTGGCCCCTGGCCACCCGGAGCTGCAACAGCTACAACAGTTGGTGTGCCGACCGACAACTTTTTCTTGCTGTTGGACTTTTTCTTCTTTTTACCACTCCCGAAGGTAGTGGCTTCACCCTTGGAGGATTTTTTGTTGTCCTCCTGAGGTGGTTGGGAGTGCATTTCACGGCCCTCCGCAACTTTGGCGCATTTGTCTGCCAAGCTGAAGAGTTCTGTGACGCTGGTGATCTCCTTGGTCGCCAGCTTCTCCAGCATCTTCTTGTCTCGTACGCCCTGTCTAAATGCCACAATAACAGAGGCGCTAGAAATAGAAGGAATAATGTTTCGTACCTGGGAGAACCTCTGGATGAAGTATCGCAGGGACTCTCCCCCCTTCTGCTTGACAGCAAAAAGGTCCAGTTCGGTGCCTCGTCGGGTGTATGAACTCCTAAAATTGGCGGTGAACTGTTGGCACGGTTCCGCCCAACTGTTGATGGAGTCGGGCCGAAGGCTCATGAACCAGGACCTGGTAGTCCCAGTCAAAGCCACAGGGAAATAGCTGGCCATTACAGCCTCGTTGCCTCCACCCGCAAGGATTGCGGTGGAGAAGATTTGGAGAAACTCAGGGAGATTGACAGTCCCGTCAAATTTCTCCGGCAGGTGAGGGTAGAACTTTTGTGGCCATCTGACCATGCGTAGGTGCATGGCCAGGGCAGAACAACCCCCTCCTACTCCCTCGGGGCCAGGACTATCGCGAGCCTCTCGCCTTTCGCGAGCGCGCTCAATATGGACGTGGCCATCCTGTTGACGGTAACGGCGATCAAGCTCCGCCCGGAGGTCGTGAGTTGAAAGCCTAGTTACCGTATGGGTGCGTCGCGCCCCGGGAGGTAGCGACGATGCTTGTTGAGACGCAGCACGCCTCCTATGTTGGGAAACGTGCAGACCAAGTCTGCCCGACACGGTTCGATGCTGCGATGGGGCCCGCCCCGAGGGGGAGGACCTTGGTTGCTGATGCGATTGGCTGCTGCTGCAACCAAATGTTCCACATCAGCCCTCCACTGCTCCATTGCACCATGGGATGCACCTGGAGGTGGTGGGCATTGGAGAAGAGCACGCGCGGCATGTAGCGCGTGTTCAGGGTTGTTGTTAGTTGATGTCGTGACCGACATAGACGCTCCATCCCGCTGTCCAGCTTGATTCGCTGGTGCGGAAGGTGGCGGCGGTGGCATGGCTCCTGCTGGAGCCACAACACCTACTGGCGGCTGCATGTTGGAGGGATTGCCTCCAGCAGGTTGCGCAGCAAGGTTGCCGTTTGACTATCCAGCAGCGGAGTTCACCATGTTTGAATCTCGGGCGCCCCTACCTAGTGCGCCAGCTGTCAGAGTGTTGATCCGGCAATTCTCCCGGTACTACTGTTGATAGCCCGCGGAGTTTGTAGTTCGATATTGGGCGCGCAGAGATTCAGAACATGATGGCAAGTAGACACAGGGATTTACGTGGTTCGGGCCGCCTGAGCGTAATACCCTACTCCACGGAGTGTGTTGTTGTTGTATTTTGTCTTAGAGTCAAGAGCTTCCAAAGAGCGTGAGTCTCAGAGGAGCCGAGAGAAGTCACGAGTCCAGAGTCCCGAGTCCAGAGAGGCCTCCTGTGTATCGTCGACCAGTCCTTTTATAGTACAACAACTGGTCGTTACACCGTTAGCCTAGCCCGACATGTGGCCCTGGTGGTTACTGATGCTTAATACACAATTAATGAGGTTAATTACCCTTAATAGCGTGATAGCGGGCCTTGACAGTGCCATTACTGGTATTAAGGGTCTTCCGATCGTGTGTCATTAATATGGTATTAATGACACTTAATCGGGTCTTGAAGTCTTTGATTGCTTCTTGAAGGTCCGATCCATTGGGGGTCCACCAGTCTAATTGTTGAGGCTGAAGGTCTGACGGTTGGACACGTGGCAGCTTCGGAGCTTTCCGTCTGGGACGGGTAGGTCCGGTGTAGATGCACACATATCGGTACTGGAGCTTCCCTCTGTCGGGGGTTAGGTCCAGGGGTGCCGCACAGGTGTTTAGCCTGGAGCTATCCCATGTGTGGGATGTAGGTCCGGTTGCAGCATACACGTGGAAGCAGCCGGGACTAACCATAGATGGGAGGCAGGTCCAGTCCTGTATGACACGTGGGGCCTTCGTAGGTCTTCAACTCAGACAGTTGAAGTTCCTTTGGTCATTTTGTAGTCCCAAGGGGTATACGGTACGTAGGGTACCGACAAGTCCCTTTAAAATTTCTGCATTTGCTCTCTCAGCTTGACCATTGCTTGCTGGGTGAGCTACTGATGCGTAGGTGACTTGAATGCCGAGGTCTTTGCAATATTCTTAGAATGCAACACTTGTTAATTGGGTTCCATTGTCAGTTATGACTTTTTCGGAACTCCAAATCTGCATATTATGGACTTCAAGAACTTGATTGCTGATTGTTTGTTGATCGTCAAAACTGGAGTAGCTTCTGACCACTTGGTGAACTTGTCGATGGCGACATACAGGAACCTGTAACCTTCGACGGCTTTTGGGAATGGTCCCAAGATGTCCATATCCCACACAGCGAACGACCATGTAGGAGGTATCATTTGAGGTGATTGAGCCGGTGTGTGAATTTGTTTTTCATGAAACTGGCACGCTTCACACTTTTCACAAGCTCGACTCCATCCTGGAGTACTGTAGGCTAGTAAAAGACATGCCGGAAGGCTTTACCAACAAACATGCGGGAAGATGCGTGGTTTCCACACTTGCCTCCGTGGATCTCCGTGAGGATCTCACGGCCTTTTTCCCTTGCAATGCACCGCATTAGAATGTCATTGGCACCGTGCCGGTAGAGATCCTCTTCTACCAGTGTGTGTCTTTTAGCCAATCTGATGATCCGATCAGTGGATACACTATCTTCAGGAAGGATGATGTCTTTCAAGTAGCTCCTGATCTCCGAGATCCATGCATCGGAGCTAACTTGAGCTTTTGAGTCTTGCGTGCTGGGTTGCTCGGAGCTTCTGACAGCACATATGACCCTTGGTGGATGCCATGGTAACAGGGCCACTGGGACCGCCAGCTTTGAGGTGCTGGTCTCGCCCCCCTCGCTCAGTTCGGCAGACTAAGCTATTGGTCTTGATAACCTTCGGACAAAGATTCCGTCAAGAGCCGGAGCTTCGGTTGGAGCCTTCGTCTAGAGTTCATCGGCTTTAGCGTTATAAAGACGCTGAACATGGTGAAGATCCAAGACTTCAAAGTCTTTCTGAAGCTTCTGTACTTCAAGGAGATAAGCGGCTAGCTGGGGATTGTTGCAACAGCATTCACCTTTGACTTGTTTTATGATGAGTTGCGAATAACCCCTCACCAACAGCTGTTTGACACCATAGGATAGTGCCACCTTGAGCCCATAGATGAGAGCTTTATACTCCGCCATGTTGTTGGTTGCCTTGAAGTCAAGGTGAACCATGTATATGACATCCTCCCCGGTCGGAGCGAGGAGGAGGATTCCAGCACCGGCCCCTTGCTTCCGCACGGAGTCATCAAAGTAGAGTCCAGTGAGGTTCGGTAAAGACCAGGACCTTGGGTTCCGGTTTCTGCTCACTAGGGCCCCCAGGATTATATGGATATGGAGTCCATTCCGCCATGAAGTCAGCCAAAGCCTGACTCTTGATTGCTTGCCATGGTACAAATTCGAGGTCGAACTCGGCCGACTCCGCTGCCCACTTTGCAATATTCCCAGTCAAATTGGGTTTATGTAATATTGCTCGAAGTGGATAAGAAGTTACCACTGATATCTTGTGGGCTTGGAAGTAGTGACGAAGCTTCCTTGAGGCAATTAGAACTGTGTAAATCAGCTTATGCACCTCGATGTATCTGGTCTTGGCATCGTGGAGTACTTCAATAATGAAGTACACTGTGCGCTAGACTGTCCGGACTCTTCCGGAGGAGCTCAGAGTTTCCTCTCCATCGACCCGGACCCTCCCGGAGGGGTCCGAGCCTTCTTGTTGAGCTTCCTGGACTCTCCCTGAGGGGTTTGAAACTTCTTCTTGTTCGACTCGGACCTTGTTGTAAAGGTCTGAACCATCTTGGTCACCCAGGAGAACCTCCTCAGGCGAGAGGGGTTGATCTCCTTGCATTCTGCCATGAGGTTTCATGTTTGGGGGCTGGGACCCAGACTCGCCTTCAGGTAGCTCCGGACCCTCTTGGGGGGGGGGGGGGGTCTAAACTTTTGAACTGGATGTGGCTCCGGTCTTTCCGCAACTAGAACAATGCTTACAACTTCCGTAGTTGCAGAAATGTAAAGCAGTAAAGGCTCACTGGGGTTCGGAGCTACCAAGATTGGTAGGGTGGTGAGGAACTGTTTCAGCTCTTGAAATGCCATTTCTGCTTCTTCAGACCAATGAAATTGTCTGGATTTCCTCAATAGCTTGAAGAAGGGAAGTGCCCGCCCTACCAGCCTTGAAATGAACCGGTTGAGCGCAGCTAGACATCCAGTTAGCTTCTGGACATCTTTGATGCTGGGGGCCGCATGTCTTCTATAGCCTTGATCTTCGTCGGGTTTGCTTCAATTCCTCGGTGAGTCACCAAGAAACCAAGGAGTTTACCGGAGCTAACCTCGAAGACGCATTTATACGGGTTCAGCTTGGTGCACGTGATGCGTAGCTTGTCGAAGATGGCTTGTAAATTGTCAAGGAATGACTCCTTGTTCTTGTTCTTCACAACGATGTCATCGACGTACACCTCCACTAAGTCTCTAATTGGCTCTCCAAACGTTTTGTACATAGCTTGCACAAAGGTTGAAGCAGCATTTTTGAGACCAAAGGGCATGGCAGTATAACAATATAATCCATCTACTGTTATGAAGGAAGTATGCTCTTCATCTTCCTTAGACATTTGGATCTGATGATATCCATAATATGCATCTAAGAAACACAATAGCTAGCACACGGAGGTGGAGTCCACTATCTGATCTATCCTAGGTAGTGGAAATGGATCTGTTGGACATGCCTTATTTAGTGTGGTGTAATCGATACACACCCGAAGCTTCCCACCAGCCTTGGGTACAACAACTGGATTTTCCATCCATTTTGGATGAAAAATCTCTCGGATGAAACCTGCTTTGAGCAACTTCTTGATCTCCTATCGGATGAAGTTTTGCCGCTCAACTAATGTCTTCCAGGGCTTTTGGTGTACAGGTTGTGCATTAGGGTAAATCTTCGGATTGTGCTCAATCACTTCCCTAGGGATCCCAGGCATTTGTGACGGTTGCTAGGCAAACACATCAACATTCGCCCAGAGGAAAGTGATGAGCGCGAGTTCCTATTTGTTGTTCAAACCTCCTGATATACGGGTGGTCTGAGCAGCATCAGAACCGATTTGGACGACTTTGACGGGAATGTCAGTGTCGCCGCTTGGTTGCACACGTGGTGCAGAGGTTGAGACTCGATGACTAGTGCTCGGAGGTAGAGCATCTTGCTCTTTGTCGGATGCCTCCACCTGCGCTATTGTAAGCGTGTGGAGTTCTTCCAGCGCGATGACTTCTGTATTACGGTCCCCGTGGATGCGGAGAACGCCAGAGGGTGTTGGCATTTTCAACACCAGGTAGCCATAGTGAGCTGCAACTATGAACCTATACAAGGTAGGCCTACCCAGAATGGCGTTGAATGGTAAGCTGATCTGCGAGACGTCAAAGACCAGCTTATCGGTCCTATACCTCTCACGAGTTTCGAATGTCACTGGGAGTGTAATGGATCCAAGAGGGCTGATGGACCCCAGACCTACCCCAGAAACAGGTCGTGATGGGTGAAGGTCAGAGGCTCGGAGCTGGAGCTTGACGAAGGCTTTGTAGCTTAAAAGGTTCAGCCCCGCACCTCCGTCCACCAAAACATGGTAGAGTTGTACATTGTTGATGGTAGGTGACACCATCAACAGCAATTGGACAGCTCCGATCATGTTTCAGGGGCAGTCTGTAGCATCAAAGGTGATGGGAGTGTCCATCCACTTCAGATGAGGTTCCGCCCTGGCAGTCGGATCTGTGGCATCCATGTACTGCCGCATTGTCTTGAGGACATGGCGAGATGCAATGTCCCAGGAACGACCATAAATGGTGTTCAAAGTCTTCCAACGCTCATTGTCAGAGACGTCGGAATCATCATCTACTGGGTTGTAGGCAGCCTTTAGGACCTTTTTGGGATCCTGAAAGCCTAGCTCCATTTTAGCTGGAGCTTCGTCAGCTTTCTATTTTCCTTCCCGTTGACGAAAAGGATCTTCTTCTCGACGCTTGTTGTAGCGCTCGACAAGGTTTTGGACCTCTCAGCAATCTTCCAGACTGTGCTTGTCCGTCTTGTGGATCGGACACCACATTTTGGAACTGCTCCCGTCCTCTGATGAAGGTTGAGGTCGTTTTTTGGGGCGTGGCCCCTGACCACCCGGAGCCGTAGCAGCAGCAGGTGCACCAGCCGATGACTTCTTTTTGTCGTTGGACTTTTTCTTCTTTTTACCACCACGGGAGGTAGCGACTTTAGCTTTAGAAGGTTTTTTGTTAACCTTCGGAGCTGGCTTTGAGTGCACTTCCCGGCCCTCTGCGGCCCCGGGCGCACTTGTCATCCAGGCTAAACAACTCCGTGATGCTGGTGACTTCTTTAGTCGCCAGTTTCTCCATCATTTTCTTGTCTCGAACGCCTTGTCTGAATGCAACAATAACAGAAGCATTTGAGATAGAAGGGATGGTATTGCGTACTTGAGAAAACCGCTGGATAAAGGATCGCAGCGATTCCCCCGTCATTTGCTTCACAGAAAACAAGTCCAGTTCAGTGTCGGGCCGGGTGTAAGAACTCTCGAAGTTGGCAGTGAATTGTTGGCAAAGTTCCGCCCAACTATTGATGGAGTCGGGTGGAAGAATCATGAACCAGGACCTAGCGGTTCTAGTCAGAGTCGCCGAGAAGTAGTTGGCCATCATGACCTCATTGCCTCCCGCTGCAAGTATAGCATTGGAGTAGATTTGAAGGAATTCAGCGGGGTTGACAGTCCTGTCGAATTTCTCCGGTAGATGATGTCGGAACTTCTGTGGCCAACAGACCATGCATAGGTGCATGGCCAAGGCAGAACAACCTCCCCCTACTCCCACTGGAGCAGGGTTGTCTCGAGCTTCTCGCCTCTCACGAGCACGCTCGATGTGGACACGACCGTATTATTGTGTGTAGTGGCGATCTAGTTCCGACCACAGATCTTGTGTCGAAAGTCTCGACGTGGTATGGGTTCGACGCGCCCAGAAGGTAGCGACATCACCTGTTGAGATACAGCACGCCTTCGGTGCCGTGACACGTGAGGACCATGTCTTCCAGACAAGGTCCTATGTTAAACCGGTGCCTGCTCCAAAGGGGGAGTATCTCGGTTGCTAATGGCATCAGCTGCGGCTGCAACCAGATGTTGCACATCAGCGCGCCACTGCTCCATCACACCCTGAGGTGCTCCGGACGCTGGTGGGCGCTCCAACAGAGTTCACACAACAATTAGCATGTTCTCCGAGTTGTTGTTTGCCGATACTATGACCGATGCAAGTACCCCATCCTGCTGTCCAACATTGTTTGTCGGAGCAGATAGTGGTGGTGGTGGTGCAATGCCTGGTGGGACGACAGCGCCCGCTGGTTGCTGCATGTTGGAAGGATTCCCTCCAACAGGTTGCATAGCTTTGTTGCCGTTGGATGATCCTGCGTCAGAGTTCACCATCTTGTGATCTCAGGCGCCCCTACCTGGCGCGCCAAATGTCGAAGCGTACGAATGACACTTCCCCCGGTACTACTAAATTGTATCCCGCGGAGGTTCTTGTATTGTTTTGGGCTCACAGAGATCTAGAACAAGATGATGACACAGATGATTTACGTGGTTTGGGCCGCCTGATCGTAATACCCTACTCCACGGGGTGTGTGTTGTTGTATTAGGGATTTCGGTAGTGCTAATGTGTGTATCAGCTTAGATCAGATGTCCATGTATCGTGCGGCGCAGTCTTTTTATAGTATAAGGACTGGTCATTACAACACTTGCCCAACCCGACATGTGGTCCTTGCATATTTAATAGCCTAATACACGGTCTACGAGTATTAAGTGTGATTAACAGTGTGATAACATGCCTTAATGGTAGCGTTACCCCTATTAACAACCCACTGATTGTGTGTCATTAATATAGCATTAATGACACATAATCAGATCTTGTAACTATCGCTTTAACTGTCCCTTGAATGTCTGTGCTGTTGGAGATCCGCCAATATCCTCGTTAGTGTAAGGTTTGGAGGATTCACACGTGCCACCTCTGGAGCTTTCCCTCATGGGGAGATAGGTCCGGAGCTGTTATACACGTGGTGGCACCGGAGCTTCCCTCTTTGGGGGGTTAGGTCTAGGGTCATTATCCACGTGTCAGCTCTAGAGCTTCCCTATGTTGGGAGTTCAGCTCCGGTCTTACATTAAACGTGGCAGTCCTGGAGCTACGCATATGACGGAGGTGGGTCCAGTGCCGTGTGACATTTGGGCGTGAGGAAGCCTTCAACTCTGTCAGGTGGAACTCTCTTGCACTTCTTGCGGTATAATAGGGTACCTGGTATGCAGGGTACCGACACTTACCATGCATTGAACTAAAGGCAAGTGGTTATCTTGGCCATGGTTGTGCTTCCCAACGACCCCTCTGCACCCTCGAGTCTTATGGGACATAGCCTTAAACTCATTGCTAGCCTAGTACCGACAAAGGGTCTGGTATGCATCGGACCAACTTGCAACAAGCTCATGTGGCCTTGCACATAGTTCTAGGTCATTAAAAATACCGTTGAGGAAATTATCAAAAAAAATATTTACTACAACCCACATACAGGCGCGTACTCCTCCTTCGTCAGGTGCCTCTCGCTCTCCTGCTGGAAGTGTCGCACGTCATGCTAGTTCACCTTCAAGTGCTCTTTGATAACTTGAATACAAGCGTTCGACAAAGCTTGCCGAACCGCCATCGTAGCGTTGAAGTGAAACACTTTTCTCGCATGCTCAAACATGCGAGGGTCATCCGGGTCCTCTAAAATATACCTTTCCCATGATAAAGAATATATTGAAGAGATGTTCATTAAAAGAGTTTAAGATTTAAAACTTAGAAACTTTATTTAATATACTTACAATAAAATCATCCCATACGGCCTGCAGAATGTTGCGGTGCTCCTGGTGAGGGGCACGTGCGTAGTCCTCCCATGAAGTAGCAGACACCCCATCGATGACCGCGGGATAGTGCATATGCACTAAGGACCCGAGGACACTACTCGCCGGTCTGTAGTGTCTGTCACTGGTGAAAGACGTGCAGTACCAAGTGCTGCAAGACATTTATTGATTTATTACTTAAGTAACCAAAAGAAACCAGAGTTGAACACTATGATTTTATTAACTATCTGCAACCGGAGGAATCACGATCCTTTGTGAAGGGATCAAAGCAGGACTGACGAAGTGAGTCCTCGTCCGCCGCCTCTGCTCGGGCACCACGTCTGGTGACCCAGAAGGTTCGTCACCAGCCGAGCCAAAGGGTCACGAACAGAAGGCTCGCCAGCCAAGGGCTGGCTCACGGAAGGGTAGCCAAGATCAACTGACGCCCTGGCCTCTGAGTTAGTCGGTGAGGACTACAACTTTCAAATGATTCATAAGTAAGTTTAATTGGAAATTGAATTTGAAGAATTTGTCAAAGACTAGTGAAATTTACCTGTGTGGGCTATTGTGACAAAGCCCTAGAGCTGGTCAGAACATGCCCCAACAGTTGATAGCGTCTGCTCGCGGTCGACAAGGCACCAGCAAAAATGTCCTCAGCTCCAAAGGGGAAGAACCCCCTCGTTGCCGCCACCTTCTTACCCTTCTTTGATGTCACCCTGTTTTAATAGATAATGAGTAAATATGCAAATAAGATATACAAATTCATGTTACTATCTTCAAGAAAACGTTACTTGCAATCACTTTCAAAATTCATCAACATCATTATCATGTGCCTCACTCCTTAAACCAGCCCAACGATCTTCCTTCGTGACCTATTCTAATTTCTATTTTCACATATCATCTGTCTCTAGATCTTCGACATCTCCAACTAATTGATCGAGTCCAGCATCAGGATCTATGATAAAAGTGTCTGGCAACTCTTCTTCCTAGTACACTTCTTCAACGTCTTCACTATTATTGTGACCATCATCCCCAGGAGTATATAACTGCTCACGAGGATTCACCTTATATACCATCTGACGGTACCTTGTGTACCGTATATCCCCTGGGACTACAAAAAGACCAAATGAACTTCACCTGTCTGAGTTGAAGACCTGGGAAGGCCCCACGTGTCATACGGGACCGGACCTGCCTCCCATCTATGGTTAGTCCCGGTGCAGCCACGTGTATACTCCAACCGGACCTACATCCCACACATGAGATAGATCCGAGCTAAACACCTATTCGGTACCCCCGGACCTAACCCCTGACAGAGGGAAGCTCCAGTACCGACACGTGTACACCTACACCGAACCTACCCGTCCCAGACGGAAAGCTCCGAAGCTGCCACATGTCCAACCGTCGGACCTTCAGCCTCAACGATCAGACTGGTGGACCCCAACGGCTTGGACCTTCAAGGGGTAATCAAAGACTTCAAGACCCGATTAAGTGTCATTAATACCATATTAATGACACACTTTCGGAAGGCCTTTAATACCAGTAACGGCACTGTCAAGGCCCGTTACCATGCTATTATGGGTAATTAACCTCATTAATTGTGTATTAAGCATTAGTAACTGCCAGGGCCACATGTCGGATCAGGTTAACGGTGTAACGACCAGTCCTTGTACTATAAAAGGACTGGTCGATGATACAGAGGAGGCCTCTCTGGACTCCAGACTCTGGACTCTGGACTCTGGTCTCTGGACTCTAGACTCTGGACTTTGGACTCTGGACTTCTCTCGGCTCCTCTGAGACTCACGCTCTCTGGAAGCTCTCGACTCTGAGACGCTCAATACAACAACTACACACCCCGTGGAGTAGGGTATTATGCTCAGGCGGCCCGAACCACGTAAATCCTTGTGTCTATTTGCCATCGTGTTCTAAATCTCTGCGCGCCCAATACCGAACTACAAACTCCGCGGGCTACCAACAGTAGTAACGGGAGAATTGCCGGAACAGTTCCGACAGTTGGCGCGCCAGGTAGGGGCGCCCGAGATTCAAACATGGTGAACTCCGCTGCTGGATCGTCAAATGGCAACCCTGCTGCGCAACCTGCTGGAGGCAATCCCTCCAACATGCAGCTGCTAGCAGGTGCTATGGCTCCAGCAGGAGCCATGCCACCGCCGCCACCGTCCGCACCGGCGAATCAAGCTGGACAGCGGGATGGAGCGTCTGGGTCAATCACGACATCGGCTAACAACAACCCTGAACACGCGCTCCATGTTGCGCATGCTCTTCTCCAAAGCCCACCACCTCCAGGTGCATCCCAGGGTACATTGAAGCAGTGGAGGGCTGATGTGGAACATTTGATTGCAGCAGCAGCCGATCGCATCAGCAACCAAGGTCCTCCCCCCTTGGGGCGGGCCCCATCGCAGCATCGGACTGTGTCGGCCAGACTTGGTCCGTACGCTTCCCAACAAGGAGGCGTGCTGCATCTCAACAAGCGACGCCGCTGCCTCCCGGTGCGCGACGCACCCATACATGAACCAGGCTTTCAACGCACGACCTCCGAGCGGAGCTTGATCGCCGTTACCGTCAACAGGATGGCCGCGTCCATTTAGAGCGCGCTCACAAAAGGCGAGAGGCTTGAGACAGTCCTGCTCCCGAGGGAGTAGGAGGAGGCTGTTTTGCCCTGGCCATGCATCTACGCATGGTCAGATGGCCACAAAAGTTTCGACCTCACCTGCCGGAGAAATTTGACGGGACTGTGAATACCACTGAGTTTCTCCAAATCTACTCCACCGCAATCCTTGCGGCCGGAGGGAATGAGGCTGTAATGACCAACTATTTCCCTGTGGCTTTGACTGGGACCGCCAGGTCCTGGTTCATGAGTCTTCCGCTCGACTCCATTAGTAGTTGGGCGAAACCGTGCCAACAGTTCACCGCCAATTTCGGGAGTTCATACACCCGACCAGGCACTGAACTAGACCTTTTTGCTGTCAAGCAGAAGTGGGGAGAGTCCCTGCGATCCTTCATCCAGAGATTCTCCCAGGTACAAAACACTATTCCTTCTATCTCTAGCGCCTCTGTTATTGTGGCATTTAGACAGGGGTACGAGTCAAGAAGATGCTGGAGAAGCTGGTGACCAAGGAGATCACCAGCGTCACATAACTCTTTAGCTTGGCAGACAAATGCGCCAAAGCTGCGGAGGGCCATGAAATGCACTCCCAACCACCTCCAGAGGACAACAAAAAATCCTCCAAGGGTGAAGAAAAAGTCCAACGGTAAGAAAAAGCCATCGGTCGGCACACCAACTGCTGCAGCTGCTGCAGCTCTGGGTGGCCGGGGACCACGGCCCCAAAAAATGACCTTGGTCGTCGTATGAAGACGGAGGCAGCTCCAAGATGTGGTGTCCTATACACAAGTCGAACAGCCACAACCTGGAAGGCTGCCGGGAGGTCCAGAACCTTGTCGAGCGCTACAACAAGCACCAGGAAGAAGTTCCTTTCCGTCAGAGGGAAGGGAAATAGAAAGACGACGAAGCTCCAGCTGAAGAGGAGTTAGGCTTTCAGGACCCTAAAAAGGTCTTAAGGCTGTTTACACCTCTGCCGACAATGACTCCGATGTCTCCGACAACGAACGTCGGAAAACCATGAACACCATCTTTGGTGGTTCTTTGGACATCACCTCCCGCCGTGTCCTCAAGACCATGCGATGGGCATGGCCTCAGTAGCTCCCACCACCAGGGCGGAGCTGCACCGGAAGTGGATGGACACTGCCATCACTTTCAATGCCTCGGACTGCCTTCGGAATATGATCCGAGCTGGCCAAATCCCATTGATGGTATCTCCGACCATCAACAACATCCAACTCCACCATGTAATGGTGGACGGAGGTTCGGGCTGAACCTCATAAGCTTTTAAGCTTTCGTCAAGCTTCAGCTCCGACCTTCGGACCTTCGCCCCTCTCGACCTTTCTCCAGAGTAGGTCCGGGGGCAAAAACCCCACTCGATGCAATTACTCTTCTGGTGACCTTTGGGACCTGGGAGAATTACCGCACTTAGATGTTGGTCTTCAACGTGGCGCAGATCAACTTACCCTTCAACACCATTTTGGGCAGGCCAGCCTTATAAAAGTTCATGGCTGCTGCTCATTATGGCTACTTGGTGTTGAAGATGCCAACACCAGCCGATGTTCTACGGACCCGAGGAGATCGCACCGCCAGAGTGACAGCTCTGGAAGAACTCCACGTGCTTGCTACAGTGCAGGAGGAAGAATCCGGAAAGGAGCAAGATCCAAAACCACCGAGCATTCGTCATCGAGGCTCAACCTCCGCACCTCGCGTGCAACAAAGCGGCGACACCGACATTCCCGTCAAAGTCGTCCAAATCGGTCCGACGCCGCTCAAACAGCCCATATATCAGGAGGTCTGAATGACAAATAGGAACTTGCGCTCATCACTTTCCTCCGGGATAACGTCGACATGTTTGCCTGGCAACCGTCACAAATACCTGGGATCCCTAGGGAAGTGATCGAGCATAACCCGAAGATCTATCCCGACGATCGGCCTGTACACCAGAAGCCCCGGAAGCAATCCGTAGAGCGACAAAGCTTCATACATTGAGAAGTGAAGAAGTTGCTCGAAGCTACATTCATCCGAGAATTCTTCCACATAAAATGGTTGGTAAACGCAGTCATTGTACCCAAGGCCGGCGAAAAGCTTCGGATGTGTATCGACTATACTACACTAAATAAGGCATGTCCAAAAGATCTATTTCCACTACCTTGAATAGATCAGATAGTGGATTCCACCTCCGAGTGTGAATTACTGTGTTTCCTAGACGCATATTCTGGGTACCATCAAATCAGAATGTCTAGGGAAGATGAAGAGCATACCTCCTTCATCACAGTAGATGGATTATATTGTTACACTGCCATGCCATTTGGTCTCAAGAATGCTGCTTCAACATTTGTACGAGCTATGTACAAAACTTTTGGAGGGCTCATCAGAGACGTAGTGGAAGTGTATGCCGATGTCATCATCGTCAAGATCAAGAACAAGGAGTCATTCCTCGACACCTTGCAAGCTGTCTTCGACAAGTTGCAAGTCACTCGCCCAAAGCTGAACCTGGACAAGTGTATCTTCGGGGTTAGCTTTGGAAAACTTCTTGGTTTCTTAGTAAAACACCGAGGAATAGAAGCAAACCCGGTGAAGATAAAAGCTATTGAAGACATGCGGCCACCAGTCCGCATCAAGGACGTCCACAAGCTGACTGGATGTTTAGCTGCCCTCAGCCGGTTCATCTGAAGACTGGCGGAACAGGCGCTACCCTTCTTCAAGCTATTGAGGAAGTTCGGACCATTGCAATGGTCTGAAGAAGCAGAGAAGGAATTCCAAGAGCTAAAGCAGCTCCTCACCACCCTACCAACCGTGGTAGCTCTGAATCCTGGTGAGCCACGCCTGCTTTACATTTCGGCAACTGACGAAGTTGTCAGCATGGTCCTGGTTGCAGAAAGACCAGAACTATCTCTAGTTCAGGAATCCAGACCCCTTCGGGAGGGTCTGGAGCTACCTGAAGTCGAGTCTGGGTCCCAGCTCCCAGATCCGGATCCTCGATGCGAGACACCGAAGGATCCATCTCCTTCAAATGAAGGAGTGACTGCTACTGAGCAACAAGATCCGGACCCCTCCGGGAAGGTCCGAGTCACTTCAGAAGAAGCTCCGGGTTCTTCTAACCGGAACCTGGGAGTCCCCGAACAAGGTCCGGACACCTCCGGGAGGGTCCGGGTAGATGAGGAGGAAGCTCCAAGCCCCTTCGGGAGGGTCCGGACGGTCCAACGCCCAGTGTACTTCATCAACGAAGTACTCCATGACGCCAATACTCGGTACCTGGAGGTGTATAAGCTGCTCTACGCAGTTCTTATTGCATCTAGGAAGCTCCGACACTATTTCAAAGCTCACAAGATTTTAGTGGTAACCTCTTATCCACTGTGTGCAATCTTGCATAACCCCAATTCCACTGGGAACATTGCAAAGTGGGCAGCGGAATTAGCTGAGTTCGACCTTGAATTCATTCCAAGACAAGCGATCAAGAGTCAAGCATTGGCGGACTTCATGGCGGAATGGACCCCCTCTCCATCAAATCCTGGGGGCCCCGGTGAGCAAAAGTCGGAACCCAAGGTTCCGGTCTTCACTGAGCCTCACTGGACTCTCTACTTCGACGGCTTCGTGCAGAAGCAGGGGGCCGGAGCTGGAGTCCTTCTCCTCGCTCCGACCAGGGAGAAGGTTAAATACATGGCGCACCTTGACTTCAAGGCAACCAACAACATGGAGGAGTATGAAGCACTAATTTATGGACTCAAGGTGGCACTATCGTATGGTGTCAAGCAGCTGTTGGTAAAGGGTGATTCACAGCTTGTTGTAAAACAAGTCAAAGGTGAATGTTGCTGCAACAACCCTCAACTAGCTGCATACCTACTTGAAGTCCAGAAGCTTCAGAAGGACTTTGACATCCTGGTTCTTTGCCATGTCCAGCATCTCAACAACGCTGAAGCGGATGAACTCTCGATGAAAGCTTCAATCGGAGCTCCGGCTCCCGACGGAACCTTCATCCAGAGGTTTTCTAAACCTACAGCTCAGCCTGCCGAACTGAGTGAAGGGGGCGAGACCAGCACCTCGAAGCTGGCGGTCCCGATGGCCTTGTTACTATGGCGTCCATCAAGGGTCGTAGGTGCTGCAGGAAGCTCCGAGCAACCCAGCACGCAAGACTCAAAACCTCAAGCTAGTTCCGATGCATGGATCTCGGAGATCTGGAGCTACTTGAAAGACAATTTCCTTCTTGATGATAATGTATCCGCTGACCGAATAGTCAGATTGGCTAAAAGATACACATTGGTAGAAGGGGATCTCTACCGGCGTGGTGCCTATGGCGTCCTAATGCGGTGCATTAAAAGGGAAGAAGGCTGCGAGCTCCTCGCGGAAATACATGGAAGCGAGTGTGGGAACCACACGTCTTCCCGCACGCTAGTCGGTAAAGCCTTCCGGCATGGCTTCTACTGGTCTACAATGCTCCAGGATGCAACTGAGCTAGTGAAGAAATGCGAAGCATGCCAGTTCCATGCAAAGCAAATTCACACACCAGCTCAACCTCTACAAATGATACCTCCTACATGGCCATTTGCTATGTGGGGGATGGATATCTTGGGACCTTTCCCAAGAGCCGTCAGAGGTTACAAGTTCCTATATGTTGCCATTGACAAATTCACAAAATGGTCGGAAGCAACTCCAGTTGTGACAATAAACAATCAATCAGCTATCAACTTCTTGCCGTCCATCGTATGCAGATTTGGAGTCCCAAACAATATCATAACTGATAATGGGACCCAGTTCACAAGCTCTTCATTCCAAGGATATTGCGAAGACCTCGGCATCGAAGTCAGCTACACTTCTCTAGCTCACCCGGCAAGCAATGGCCAAGCTGAGAGAGCAAATGCAGAAATCCTAAAAGGGCTCAATACACGCACATACGAGTGCCTAAAAAAACATGGAGCCAACTGGATCAAAGAGCTTCCGCCCACATTGTGGGCCAACAGGACAACTCCAAACCGATCAACTGGAGAGACACCCTTCTTCCTGGTGTACGGAGCTGAAGCAGTTCTTCCTCCAGAAATCACCTTGGGGTCGCTCCGGGTCTGGACCTTCGATGATGCCACGCAGGACCAACTCCGGTGTGAAGACCTTGACCTTCTTGAAGAGGGAAGGTGCCGAGCAGCTGTTCGGAATGCCCGATACAGCCAAGCTCTTCGGCTATCACCAACGGCTAATTAACAACCGACAGCTCGAGGAAGGCAATCTGGTGCTATGGAGAATAAAATCTATAGAAGGGTTAAACAAACTTCCCCCCAGCTGGGAAGGACCCTTCCGAGTGATCAAAGTATCCCATCCCGGATGCGTTCGCTTGGCAACCGAGGATGGGACACCTCTCCCTAATCCTTGGAACATTGAGCACCTCCGTAAGTTCTATGCTTAATATCACGGAGGTGAGTCTGTAGTTACATGTGATGTATGTTATCAAGTCATTGTACAGAGTCGGGTAGCTCCTCCAGGAGAACAGCCGGACCTTCCCCGAAGGTCCGCAAAGTTCAGGCAACACTTGTCACAGTCCTAGAACTAAAAGTGTAGCTAGCTACCTTGGGTCAAATGAAAAACAAAACACACTTAGCCTGGTTCCGTACCCTAAGAGTGTACTTGTTTCCCCTGTACCCTGGACCTATAATGAAAGGCATCATTGTGTGAAAACAGAGTCCACGTGCATTTATTTTTTACATGCTCAATATTTTTTATTTTTCTCTTTCTTGTCTATAACAAAGTTGTGCAATTCTTAAGAAACTTTAGCTCGACCAATTCATGTATAATTTAAGTTGCATTGTCTATTCTTCTGGTTCTAAACATTGTTAATGGTCTACTCGTCTGAATGCCGCCAAGCGAATCTAGGGTTGGAGTGTGCTATCGACTTAACTTGGTCATGCACCCTAAGTACGCCACTCTACCTACACCCCGGCAGGCTGAAGTAAGGCGAGTCCAAAAATGATCGGACCTGGAAGAAACAAGCCAGTGCACTTGATTGTATTTAGAATTGTGTACGACCTAAAACTTTCTCAGGAATAGTAAGTCGCAGTTGAGTTATAAATAGGAAATGGATTTTACTGTTTTCCTTAACTTCAGTGTGCAGGAAAAATAAAGATCCCATGATGATGGTGAATGTCCGGAGCTACCAAAGCTCTGACATCCCCTAAGGTGGCTTGTTGTCGATGTTCCAAACATTGATAGCGAGCGTCGCTGGAGATACTAAGCTCCGGTAAAGCCAGGGGGCCAGCCGTCAACATGAAGAAAAGATGGTGGGAAGACTCCACAGTGGGGTCTGCTGTCGACACACCGCGTGTTGACAGAGGTCACTGCCTGAGCTACAAAGCTCCGACACACCAGAGGACTAACCGTTGATGCTCTACGCATTGATGGAGACTGCTGCCGGAGCTACTAAGCTCCGACGATGGTCAATGTCGGAGCTACTAAGCTCCGACAACCTCAGGGGGCCTCTACTATCGAAGACTTCGGACCTACGTTCTACAAGTTCGAAGCACGCAAGTCTTCAACAACTATTACATCCTCTTGGTACATGTTCACAATCAAATTGTGTACATCTACCAGGGGGCCAAGTGAGACAAAGGTGGTGAAGACAAAAAATGAAATTCATAAAAACTTGGATTTCATTCATCTGGAGACAAGAGATTACAAAATTGGAGAAAAAGAAAAGAGAATACAAGCGGGAGCTACAAAGAGAGAGTCCTAGACCCTATGGAAGAACGAGGCAACCATCCAGGCAACCTCCGACACGCTTGCTTGGGCGGCTTCTCCCTCTCCATCGATGGGGCCTTCAAGCACCGGGTCCAGTTAGAACTGAGGGTCCCGGCTTGTGTAGCACGTCAGCACGTATTCTGCAACGTTCTTTGCCAGGGATTGTCCCTCGGTTTCTAGCTGGTCCACGATGGCATCGCCCATCTTGGTGAGCTTGTTGCCTGCCGAGCTCAACGCCTGCAACGCCTGGTCCAGCTCTGTCTCCGGATCATTCAGACGCACGGGACTAAAACCCATTGGTGTCAGCGCGTCGTTGGCATTGCCCAGGATGTCCCAAACTTGTTGGGACTCTGCAGCCCTCAAGCCTCGCATCTCCTCCAAGGATCTTCTGGTCGCTGCAAGCTCCGAATTCTCACGGGCAAGGCGCTCAACCTCTTTGGCGTTCTGCTGAATTTTTTCAGCAACCTGCATTTCGAGTTTACTGAGCTCCTTTTCCCGAAGGTGGATCTTGTTCTGGCGGTCGACCAGGTCCTTCTCCCGATCCCACACTTTCTTCTCCCTGGCAGCAATTTCGTCCTCCCTCTTGTGGAGGTCCTGTCCTTGCTGCCAGGCCTTCTTCTCCTCTTTCTCGCAGCGCTCATTCAACTTCTTGGTGCGCTCCGCGAGACTCTTGTCACCCAGAGTTAGCCTCTGAGTAAGCTCTTCCTCCCTCTTCACGAGGTCAACCTGCAGCTCCAGGAGTTTTTGCTCTTCATCTTCGAGCTTTTTCTCCCGCTCCTCAAGGGCCTCCCTGCGCTTGACGAGGCTATCGTGGATGGCGCTAAGCTTCTCCCCACGATCATTCGCTGCGTTATTAGTAGCTACGGCCTTCGTGGATGGCCCGGGACAGGTTGTTGAGGGATCACACCATGCTTTACCTCTCGTCCATCAGCTTACCCTAGTACTCCAACCGGACCTTCTCATTCTTCACCCACTACTTGTCATCAGCCAGCCTCGACTGTGCCAGCTTGGTCTCGAATTGGAGCCGGTTGCGCCACCTCGTAAGAGTTTGGCGCTCCTCCTCAAGGGCCTTGCTGTCGTGGTAAAAAGCCAGCTGCACTTGAAGAAGACTGGAGCAGGCATTGTCAATAGACAACTACAGAGGGATCGGGTCCGGACCTGTCGGGGTCCTCTCCGTGGGCTCCAGCAGGTTCTCCGTGACAAAAGTCGGGTCCCACTCTAGAAGAGCGGCCCTCTGAGCTTCCATGGCATTAGGGCCATCCTTTAGGATAGCCTCGACCGCCGCCGAGGAAGGTCCTGGAACATAAGTTTCGACCTCCGGAGTTGGCTCTGAAGGTCCCGCCGCCAGGTCATCAACAGCTGGTCCCTCAGGCGGGGGGCTGGAAGCTTCATCTAGGCACCCTGGCTCACGCGCGGGCACCTCCGGGACCATCATCTCCGGGGCAGGCGCTGAAGGTTCGGACGGAGCTGAAGCCACTTCTGGCTGCGACACTGGCGCCTCCTCCGCCGCCGGCTCAAGCACTGTCGCTTCGACCATCAGGGGCTCGGGCGCCGGCACCTCTGCAGCAACAGGCTTAGGCGCCAGAACTTCTTCGACGACCGGCTCAGGCGCCTGATCTTCATCAACACCCGGTTCCATCGCCGGGGCGTCATCAACCACCGGCTCCACTGTCGGGGCTTCAACAACATCCAGCCCTAGGGCCGGGACTTCAGCTACCTCTGGCTCTGAGGCCAGAGCGTCCATCATTTCAGCATCCAAACCCGGAGCTTCAACCTCCGGGGCAGGTGGCGCTGGTACATCTTCATTCCCGTGGTCTGGCGCTACGACGGGAGCTTCTGGGGATGAGTCGAGGTCTAGGACCACGACAGCTGGCGCCGGAGCTATCGCAGCGTCAGCCACCTCTTGAGGCGGCACTGGGATTGGAGGCGGAGCCTCTGCCTGCACAACTTCGGTTGCCGTTGTAGGAACCGGAGCTTCAGCCCCTTTCTTGGGCACTCTCTGGATGAAGGACGAATAAACTCAAAACACAGTTACAACAAAAAACAATCTATTGAGGTAAAAAATCAAACTTACCTTGCAAGGCTTCTGCTCCAGCTAGCGCGGAACCTCTTCCCCGGACACTTGATGCCGGACCCTGTCGCCACTGGCGTGGTAGCTTCGGAAGGTTCCCCAGAGCTTGCTGCTGCTGTCGATGCCATCTTGTTTGAGGCCCCCTCTTGACCGGGAAGGACCTCCGAACCCAGAGCCCTCAGCTGGCCATGGTACTGGAGCCACATGGCCGGAGCTAGCACCCCGGGGAGACGCTGATGCTGGAGTGGTTGCAGCTGTTGAAGACCTTCCCCTCTGGGGAGAAGGAGCCGATGCGGAAGGAACAGGTCTAACAGACCTCCCGTCAGAGTGCTTCAGCTTCCTTTTACGGCTCGAGGGCTCGGCCAGCTCTTTGCCCTTTCCCATGCTTCAACTCTCTGTCTCGGGGCGCAAGGGGGACCACCCTCAGAAGCTCCGGGGATCACCAACCCGGTGGTCGAATGCCTCTCAACTTCACTGAGGTCGTCAAGCACCGACATCTTCCATCAGAGCTCCCTGCTGAACTCCGCCTCCATGTTCAGAGGGAGGAAAGCTGCCGACAGAGTTAAGTTGTCACCCTCGACATCGATGCCGTGCTGGAACTTCTTGGGGTGAAACTCCAAAGTTGCACCCTCCATGTTGGACTTCAAACCGGTCTCGATCCAGTCGTCGTCCATCACGCTGTTGAGGGCCCAGGCAAGCTTCTCCCTCTTCTTTAGCGAGCCCACCTGTTGACCAGGAAGTTGCAGAATACCGCCTGGGGAGTCACCCCTCCCTCCACTCATTGGAGGATCCTGGTCAGAGCAAGGTTGAAGGCGTCCGATAACACCGGAACTTGGCTCCAAGCTTCAGTGTCGACGTTGGTGAGGCATTCGGGCAGCTCCAGCTTCTCATGCTCCTCCACCCTGATGACAATCCAATCCCTATTCCAGTCGTCCCACTTCCGAGAAGGGAACGGCCGCAAGTACTTGTATGGGCACTTCTTGCGCTTCACAAAATAATAGAAGCCAAGGTACTCGTCACTCTTGCCGGTGGTGTGGATGGTGAAGAAGGCGCGGAAGAGCTCGACGTAGGGGGGAATGCCCACCCACATCTCGCAGAAGTGGACAAAGATCGACACCAAAAGAATGGAGTGGGGGCCAAGGTGGTACAGCTACAAACCATATAAGTCTAGCAGCATCAAGAGAAAAGTGGAGAAGGGTGGGATCAGTCCAACCATGGCGTACGCGGAGAAGTACACCATGTCGCCAGCGTGCTCCTTCTCGAACGGAAGCTTGCCAGCGCGGACCTGATGGTTGAAGAAGTCACTGGACCACCCCATGAGGGCCCGAACCTTCTTCAAATCAATGTCGGTCTTGAGTCGACTCCTGCGGAGACCCAACTCCATCACAGCACAGCGGGGCGAGAGATGAAAAGCAGGCTAAAGTTTGGTGGATTTGAGCGCAAGTTCGAATGAAGGCGTAAAGAATCCCCAAACAGTGCGCGCTTTCCTTCTTCAGTAAGCCCCCGCAACGCTTGGATGGAAACCGCAGACGAGCTGACGATACAATTCAAAAACTTCACGCTGCCAATGACAAGGGAGCCCGGGGCCACCCTGACAATCAAGTCGAGGTCCTTACACCAGGCGAACGGTTGTCATCATGAAAGGCGGGAAGCCCGAGGGCAGCAACCTGACAGGGCGCGCGGAACCGATACAGTTTTTGTATCGAGAACCGGCGACCTTCAATTGCGTGAGATACGCATGCTCAGATCTCACCTGCCGCATCCTAGATATGCCACATGGTGTTGGTTTAACTACGAACTACCACCAACGGCACATCCGAAGACCCTTGAAGACACGGCTAAAAAATGAAAGATGGACCCACCTCCTGTATAACGACTTCATCCAAAAGGTCTCTCCCAGAGGTGAGCCCAGGGGGCCACTGTCGGTACCCTACGTACCGTATATCCCCTGGGACTACAAAAGACCAAATGAACTTCACCTGTCTGAGTTGAATACCTACGAAGGCTCCACGTGTCATACGGGACCGAACCTGCCTCTCATCTATGGTTAGTCCCGGTGCAGCCACGTGTATACTGCAACCGGACCTACATCCCACACATGGGATAGCTCCGGGCTAAACACATGTGCGGCACCCCCGGACCTAACCCCCGACAGAGGGAAGCTCCAGTACCGACACGTGTACACCTACACCGGACCTACCCGTCCCAGACGGAAAGCTCCGAAGCTGCCACGTGTCCAACCGCCGGACCTTCAGCCTCAACAATCAGACTGGTGGACCCCCAACGGCTCGAACCTTCAAGGGGCAATCAAAGACTTCAACACCCGATTAAGTGTCATTAATACCATATTAATGACACACGATCGGAAGGCCCTTAATACCAGTAACAGCACTGTCAAGGCCCGTTACCACGCTATTAAGGGTAATTAACCTCATTAATTGTGTATTAAGCATCAGTAACCACCAGAGCCACATGTCGGGCCAGGATAACGGTGTAACGACCAGTCCTTGTACTATAAAAGGACTAGTCGACGATACACAGGAGGCCTCTCTAGACTCTGGACTCTAGACTCTGGACTCTGGTCTCTGGACTCTGTACTCTGGACTCCGGACTTCTCTCAGCTCCTCTGAGACTCACGCTCTCTGGAAGCTCTTAACTCTGAGACGCTCAATACAACAACTACACAACCCGTGGAGTATGGTATTATGCTCAGGCGGCCCGAACCACGTAAATCCTTGTGTCTATTTGCCATCATGTTCTGAATCTCTGCGCGCCCAATACCGAACTACAAACTCTGCAGGCTACCAACATTAGTAACGGGAGAATTGCCGGAACAACACTCCGACACCATCTACCAAGCACTGAGCTTTGTGCATGGATAAGGTAGATAATACAGTTGCTCCACTTGGTGTGCAAGAACAAAATGTATCATAACCTTAGTCGGTCCTTGTGTTTGACTTCCACCATTCCAAATTGGTTTTATCGAGTTCCATGGGTGCTATCAAACCAATCATAGTCAAAGAAGACAACTCAAAGTGTCAAATTTCTGGTAAAAGTAAATTCAAAGATTTTGTTAATGGTCCCATAATAATTGGTTTCATGCCCATGAGTGTCAATTGCTCTCGTCACAACATCAGAATTTGATGTTGCCGCAAGAGGACAAAGAGTTTCAAAATGAGTTGTACGAAATTGAAAGCCATTTACGTCATATCGATCATAGCTTCTAACATTCATCAATCCATAAGATATGTGCCGCAAATATTTATGGACATTGTAAGTCATGCACTTTCAAAAATGATCGTAAGTTAAAAGAATACTTCTTTAATAATAATAACTTATAATATATAGAAGACGAAAGAGTATTACATAATCTCGAAACCAGGATAGGAAACCCGGCCCTCCATTTAATCCTTCTTGTCGCATCCCTTCTACTTGTTTAGTTGTAGGTTAATGTCTATGTGGCCAACATTGTCTGCGGAACTTGCTGAACATGAAAAAACATATTTTAGAATACATGTGTAGCAAAATATGTCCATTAGCATAAATGTAGGACAAACACTAACTCGAAGTATTCCCGCATGCCATCTATATTTGCGTACATGTAGAGTAAAGCAACAGTCCTGTCATGTTCGGGTAGGTCGTAGGTCGTATAGCTACCAATGGTAGTGCCTCTAATAGAGACGAAGGTGTCTCGTCTTTCGATGAGATGGTAACTATCATTTTTGGTGGAGTTTGGCGATCCGACTACAAACGTGTGATGACGTCGCTCCTTATCAATCGCTAAACCAACTCCATGAGGTTATGGACCATACTGAAGCACGATCAACCTGACCACGAGGGTTCATTTCTTGCAGGCAAACGAAGAACAAGCAAGAAACTGAAATTGCAATCTGAATATTGCAAAATTAAGAAGAAAACTTTATCGATGAAATTGGGGTTCTGAAACAGCCTGGATTGGTCGTTGCACACAAATGAGGTATGTGAGTTGCTGCTATGGAAGACTTTAATCTAAAAAAAAACCACCCTCTTAAGGAACTATGGGCCTACTTAAATAGGAGAGGGAAGAGAAAAATTCGTCCAGCAACAAAGGTAGGACGTGATCTCCCTTATTCCCTTCCTATTTTTGAGATATACTACCTTTAAATAGGGAAAGAAAGAGGGAAATCAATCCTGCAGCAAGGAAGGGTATAATTTCCTCTATTTCTTTCCTTATTCTAGCACATCTATCATTAAATGGGGGAAGAAAGAGGGGAATTTCGTCTAGCAGCAAAGGTTGGACCAGATTTCCCTTATTCCTTTCCTTATTTGCTTAAGTCTCTCTTTATTACATGGCCCCAACCTCATGATTTGGTGTACAACACCTTATTCATCCACTTGACTTTATTCTGTTCTGCCATCTTGTATATTTTGTCCATGTCCTTGTATGTCATCATGGTAGCTTCAAAGTGCTAAAAAGTCCCTTGGAAACTCCATTCTGGTTCTCTTCGTGCGCGCCTTCATCTCCCTGCTGGATGATGCTCCCATGTTCATTTCTCTTGTCCATGCTAGGCCCTTCATTTGTTAGCAACACAAATGTATCCAATTTAGGCAGCATCATATTATCATGAACATTGGAAACATTACCAAGAGATGAAAGTACCTGATAATTTATCTGGCATGCGCGAGCTCTAGTAATTGGTCTCATATTTGTGGTAGTACGGGCTATGGGTGTAATTGTGGTAGTGATGTCTTCATCATCCTCCCCTTCTTTAAATGAAGTCGTCCTCGACGGAAGCACATCTTCCTCACCCAAATATAGCTTCAAATCCGCAATGTTAAAAGTGGGACTAACCCCAAAATCTACAGGCAGCTCAAGTTTATATGCATTATCATTTATTTTCTCTAACGCATTAAAAGGACCACCAGCATGTGGCATTAACTTTGATTTGCGCAAATTAGGAAACCTATCTGTTCGTAAATGTAACCAAACAAGATCTCCTTGTTCAGACACCATATGTCTTCTACCTTTATCGCAAGCAAGTTTGTATTTAGCATTCATGTGCTCAATGTTTTCCTTAGTTAAATCATGCATTTTAAAGATCAATTCAGCACGTTGTTGAACATCAAAATTAACCTTCTCCGAAGATGGAAGAGGCAACAAATCAATAGGTGCACAAGGTAGAAAACCATACACAATTTGAAAAGGGCACATCTTAGTAGTAGAATGCAGCAAACAATTATAAGCAAATTTAATATGAGGCAAGCATTCTTCCCATATTTTAAGGTTATTCCTCAAAATAGCTCTAAGCATAGTAGACAATGTTCTATTGACTACTTCAGTTTGACCATCAGTTTGGGGGTGACGTGTAGTACTAAATAGCAGTTTAGTCCCCAACTTAGCTCATAAACATCTCCAAAAGTGGCTACGAAATTTAGTGTCACGATATGAAACAATTGTATTTGGCACACCATGCAAACGAATAATTTCATGAAAGAACAAATTAGCAATATTAGCAGCATCATCGCTTTTATGACATGGTATAAAGTGCGCCATTTTCGAAAATATATCCACGACAACAAATATGCTATCCCTCCCCTTCTTTGTTCGAGGTAAACCTAAAACAAAGTCCATGGATATGTCCTCCCGTGGAATACTAGGTATAGGCAAAGGCATCTATAAACCATGAGGATTGAGTCCTGACTTAGCTTTTTGACATGCAGTACAGCGAGCAACAAAACGCTCAACATCCAATCTCATCTTTGGCCAAAAAAAATGTGTAGCAAGTACGTCCTCAGTTTTCTTCACGCCAAAGTGTCCCATTAATCCTCCTCCATGTGCCTCCTGCAACAACAAAAGACGAATGGAGCTAGCTGAAATGCATAACTTGTTAGCATGGAACACAAATTTATCATTAATGATGAACTTGTTCCATGTTCTTCCTTCCTTACAATTTTGCATTACATCTATAAATTCGGAATCATGCAAATATTGATCTTTGATGGTCTCCAAACCAAAAAATTTGAAGTCAAGTTGTGAAAGCATAGTATAACAATGCGACAAAGCATTAGCAATAACATTGTCTTGTGTTTAATGACATAAGGAAAGTCTCAATGAATTCAACCCATTTAGCATGTCTGCGGTTCAGTTTTGCTTGACTTTTAATGCGTTTCAAAGATTGATGATCAGAATGTATAACAAATTCTTTCGGTCATAAATAATGTTGCCATGTTTCCAAAGTCCAAACAAGAGCATATAGTTCCTTATCATAAGTAGAATAATTCAGACTACGCCCAATCAATTTTTCAGAAAAGTATGCAACAGGTTTACCATCTTGTAATAACACACATCCTAATCCAATTCCACTAGCATCATATTCAAGCTCAATAGTTTTATTAAAATCAGGAAGTTGAAGTGAAGGAGCATGTGTCAACTTATCTTTCTATACCGTGAAGGCTTCTTCCTGTGTGGTACCCCAAGCAAAATGCACATCCTTATTTGTAAGTTCATTGAGAGGTGCAGCAATGGTGCATAAATCTCTCACAAAACACCTGTAGAAACCAGCAAGACCAAGAAAACTCCTTACTTGTGTGACCGTTTTGGGCTGCGGCCAACTCTCAATTGTTTCAATCTTTGCTTTGTCAACTTCAATTCCCTATGGAGTAACAACATAGCCAAGAAAAGATTGCAAAAGGTGCATTTCTCAAAGTTACCAAACAAACGCGCATCACGTAGGGCAATAAAAACAGCATGTAAATGTTTCAAATGTTCCTGTAGAGTTCTACTATAAATCAGTATATCATCAAAATAGACTACCACAAATGGTCCAATGAAAGCACGTCAAACTTCATTCATTAATCTCATGAATGTGCTAGGTGCATTAGTTAACCCAAAAGGCATGACTAACAACTCATATAAGCCAAACTTAGTCTTAAATGTTGTTTTCAATTCATCTCCTAATTTCATACAAATTTGATGATAAGCACTACGCAAATTAACTTTGGAGAATATAGTAGAGCCACTTAATCCATCAAGCATATCATCGAGCCTAGGAATAGGATGACGATATCGAATAGTAATATTATTAATGGCTCTACAATCAACACACATACGTGATGTACCATCCTTTTTTGGCACTGGTAGAACAGTAACAGTCAAAGGACTACGGGATTCGCGTATATAACCTTTGTCAAGTAGCTCCTGAATTTGACACATAATCTCCTTTGTCTCCTTAGGATTGGTACGGTATGACGCACACTTGGGCAGCGAGGCACTGGGAATTAAGTCAATCTGATTCTCAATCCCTCGAATAGGTGGTAATCCCGGTGGCACGTCTTGCGGAATGACATCAGCGAACTCATGCAAAATTTAGTGACAGCAGGAGGCATAGAGGGAGGCACGTCCTCGAATGAAAATAATGGCTCTTTGCACAAAAAATGCATTGCAAATAGATTTGCTAAAATCCAGATTATTAATATCAGATTTGGTAGCAAGTAAACATGCACTTTTCAATTTTATTTCAGAGGCAACACTAGATGATGGTTTATTATTAGGCTTATGTTGTTGCTTAAATTCTTTTACCACAATATGATTCTCACTCTTATTTTGTTCCTGCCTTGCGCTACTAGCTCTAGTAAGATCATCTTTCAAAATATGTTTAGTAGACATAGGAAGCAAAGTAATATTTTTATCCGTATGAACAAGACTGTAATTATTTTTCCTGCCATGGTGTACAGAATTTTTATCAAATTGCCATGGTCTACCAAGTAAAAGGGAGCACACTTGCATGGGTACCACATCACAAACAACATATTCCACATATGTAGCAATACTAAAATGCACATGAACAGTACATGTTACCTTACCTTGCCGCTGTTGTTGAACCATTGTATGTAGTAAGGATCAGGGTGTGGTCTGGTGGTGAGAGACAACTTTTCCACCATGTCCATGCTAGCTAAGTTGTTGCAACTCCCTCCATCGATGACGATGCAAACACACTGTTCCTTAACAACTCCCTTTGTATGGAACAAAATGTGCCTCTGATTTTTCTCAGCATGTGTTACCTGCACACTCAAAACACGTTGAGCAACTAAACTTACATATCTCTCAGCGTCTTCAGCGGACATGTATTGTGTCTCTTGTTAAGAATCAGCGGCACTCTGTTCTTCACTTGCAATATGAGCCAAAGTCTCCTCATCATAGTCACCAGCAGACTCATACCCACCATCCTCGGTAACAATCATCACATGCTTGGATGGGCATTGACTCGCATAGTGGCCTCCACCCTTGCAACGGCGACATATAATATCATGTGTTTGCCCGGTTGATGCCATGGATGAAGAAGACCTCTGTGCGGGAAGAGAAGGTGTGCTCTTGGCGGATGGGTGGTGGTGGTGCCGCTTTTCTTGTATCGCGGTTGGAGTTGGCGGCTGAAGTAGACGGTGGTGCAGTAGGACGTGTGGAAGTAGAAGACGCACATGGTGTGCATGATGAAGATCGAGCTGCAGAAAAGTTAGTCCGCACCATGGCCTGTCGATCCTGCACTTAATGTTCAGCTTTGCAAGCAAGATGGAATAAATGAGTGATGTTGTTATACTCCTTATACTCTAAGATAGTTTGAATTTCTTTGTTTAACCCACCCATAAAGCGTGCAAGCATAGATTCATTATCCTCAACAATACCACAGCGAATCAATCCAATTTGTAATTCTTTATAATATTCCTCTACAAAAAAATTTTCTTGTCTTAAACGCTGTAATTTTGAAGTAATTCACATTGATAATATGGTGGAACCCAACACGTACGCATAGCAGTTTTCAAAGCAGCCCAAGTATTTGGCATATTATTATGATATAATCTACAATGTTCAGACCACTAAACAGAAGCAAAACCAGTGAATTCACAAATAGCAGCAGCAACACGTTTATCCTCAGGATATTGTAAGCATGTAAAATGTTTATCAGTTTCTAACTCCCAAGTAAGATATAAATCAGGAATGTATCTACCCTCAAATGGTGGAATATTCAATTTCAGCTTAGAGACATGGTCATTATCTCATACCTAAGGGGGTGGTGCAGCCCTACCATTTCGATTGTAGATGTGCGGACGACCGGGATGTTGCACGTAGTTCTGATGTGGAGCAATATCATCCTCGTACTCGCCCTCGTAGTCATCATACTGATCAACGGTAGTAGCAGGAGCCGCAGAAATAGCAGCAGTAGCTGCAGCACCAGAATGTTGGTCATGGTTTAGAGGTACACGTTGTGCACATCCCATTTGATTTGGAAGGCAGTGTTGTTGTTGTTGTTGCTGCGGAGGTGCAACAGGTGCAGCTGGTGATGGTGGTAGATGCGCGAGCACTTCATTAAACTTGTCCTCCAGCTTGGTGTCGAATGTCTTCTCAAAACCATCTAGTTTCTCCATGGCCTCTCCAAATCTGTTCAGCACGTCTTGCACTCGCTCACCCATCATTTGTTGAAATTTATCATGTAGCTCCTTGTTCGTCATGTTCTCCCAGTCTAGCTCGTTGGCTTGTGATCCTGTCATGGTTAGTTGAAATAGAAACACACAAGAATACGGTCCTACTGATTACTAGGATGTGGTGTGGTGAAAAGTCCCAAATCCGTCAAGCGAATCACAAATTCTTACCCGTTCTTACAAAGCAGCAGGTGGTGATCGGCAACCGTTGTAGTCAAACTCTCAAAGATTGAATAAAGCGATTTTCAGGTGGTGTCAAATGCACGATGTAGATGTATGTGGCGCTGGGAAGGCTTAAAATATGGTAGCAAAAATGTCGGCAATAATCAATTCAGAGATGCAAAGTTGAATAAACGTTCAACAACGGTACTGTGCTGGTCCAAGAGGAGACCGTTCTAGAGATGCGAGCATGGACACCAAGGAATTCACACCAGTCACACAATAGCCTACAACAACAGCAAATGAAGCTCACTATATTTTTTTCTTTTCTTTCTTTCTTTCCCTTTTTTTACAAAGACCCACAGTTCAAAAAGATTACACAAGGATCATATGATAAGCTACCAAATACCACAGATAGCACACTTATTTTTGCAGGTTCCTTGCAGGTTTTGTAAATATTGCTTTCCAAAGGAAAAAGATACACAGAAGATCTCGAAGTCTCTTTGGCAATTGCGATTTGCACAGATGGAATTTGTAGGCAAGGTTGGATCCGTTGGAAAGATAGCGAGATAAACCTTTCCAGATTGTGCTTACACTTTCCAAATCGATAGGATGAAGACGTTATGACTTTTTCTTCCAAAACCGAAAATATACTCGAAACAGATCTGATACGATTGTTTCCTCTTTCGGATATGCAAATTAGGAAGTGAATATCTCCCTAATTTTGTGATGGTGGGGATGATGGCATTTTTTTTGCAGATCAAATGTGACAAGAACTCAAAACTCTAAAGGACAAAACGCTAAGACCAGCAACTCGACACGATGATGCAACCAACTATTCAACAAAGCAACAACTGAAAAGAAAATTGCGAAAGGCTTAGATTGGTTCAGATAATATGATCTGACCCTAGAAGTTTTTTGGTCTATTTCGTGGAATGTAGGTATGAAGAAACAGATGCAATAGACTATGAAAATCTACTAAAATCTCACCGAGTAACCTAAAAATCTAATACCACTTAATTGAGACGAAGGTGTCCCGTCTTTCGATGAGATGGTAACTATCGTTTTTGGTGGAGTGGACTTTGGCGACCCGACTACGAACGTGTGATGATGTCGCGCCTTAGCAATCGCTAAACTAACTCTGAGAGGTTATTGACCATGCTGGAGCACGATCAACCTGACCACGAGGATCTATTTCCCGCAAGAAAATGAAGAACAAGCAAGAAACTGAAATTGCAATCCAGATATTGTGAAATTAAGAAGAAAACATTATTGATGAAAGTGAGGTTCTGAAACATCCTGGTCTGGTCGTTGACACAAACGAGGTACGTGAGTTGCTGCTGTCAGTGGTTTGGATCCGGCAGATCTCCCGACACTACTAAAGTGTTAGAGGAGTTTGATGTTCGGTGTGGGCGCGCGGAGATTCAAGAAGGTGAATTGTAAATGACACAGGAGACATGGAGATGTACGTGGTTCGGGCCGCCTGAGCGTAATACCCTACTCCACGGGATGTGTTGGTGTTGTATTGGTTGTCTGAGGTCAAAGTGAGTTCAGAGTGTAGAGTGAGCGTATCGTGTATTGAGCGTGTATGGAACGTTGTCGGCCTGTCCTTTTATAGTACAAGGTCAGGCCGTTACAAGTTAGCCTGGCCCGACATGTGGCCCCGGCGGTTACCGATATTGATACACATTCAACACGTTTAGTTGCCCTTAATGACCGAGTTATGGGCTTTGACAACACTGTTACTGGTAATTAAGGTCGTCCGATCGTGTGTCATTAATATGACACTTAATCGGGTCTTGAAGTCCTTGATTCCCTTTCGAAGATCCGGAGCCGTTGTGGAGTCTTCCAGAGGTTAGAGGCTGAAGATCTGACGGTTGGACACGTGGCAGCTCCGGAGCATACTATGAGAAACAGATAGCTCCAGAGCTACCTGACACATGTCAGTTCCGGAGCTTCCCTCGGTCTGGGGTTAGGTCCGGGGGTGCCATTTCGGTACATAGCCCGGAGCTTCCCCCTTGTGGGTGGTAGCTCCGGTTTGATAGCACACGTGGCGACCCTGGGACTAACCATGTTGGAGAAGTGGGTCCAGTTATGTCTGACATGTGGGCCTCCGAAGGTCTTCAAATCAAGTAGATGACTTTCCCTAGAGATCTTTGTAATCTCAAGGGGTGTACGGTTCCCAGGGTCCCAACAGTGGCCCCCTAGGCCCACCTCTGGGGAAGACCCCTTGGGTGAAGTCATTCTGCCAGAGGTGGGTCCATCCTCGCGACTTTTGAACTGAGTCTTCAAAGGTCTTCGGATGTGCCATTGGCGATGGTTTGGAGTTAAATCCTTGCCGCGTGGCGTATCCCGTGTGTGGCAGATGAGATCTTTGGTGTGCGGATCTCACGCAATTGAAGGTCGCCGGTTCCCAATACGAAAATCGTATCGGTTCCGCGTGCCTTGTCAGGCCGCCGCCTTCGGGCTTCCCGCCTCATGATGACAACCGTTCGCCTGGGTAAGAACCTCGACTTGATCGTTGGAGTGGTCCCGGGCCCTCTTGTCATCGGCAGGGTAGGATTTTTTAGTAGTATTTTCGACTTCCTTGTGCTTTCCATCCAAGCGTTACGAGGGCTTACTTAAGAAGGAAGGCGCGCATCGTCTGGAGTTCTTTACGCCTCTCATTTGATCTTGCGCTCAAACTCCCAACTTGTGCTCGCCTTTCCTCTCTTGCCTTGCTGTGCTGTGATGGAGTTGGGTCTCCGCGAGAGTCATTTGAAGACCGACGGTGACCTGAAGAAGGGCCAGACCCTCATGGGATGGTCCTCGGACTTCTTCAACCGCCTGGTCCGCATCGGGGGAGAGCTCCCGTTTGAGAAGGAGCACGCCAGCGAAATGGTGTACTTCTCTTCGTACGCCATGGTGGGGTTGATCCCACCTTTTTCCTCCTTTTTCTTGATGCTGCTAGACTTTTATGGTCTGCAGCTATACCACCTTGGCCCCCACTCCATTCTCCTTGTGTCTATCTTCGTCCACTTCTGTGAGATGTGGGTGGGCATCTCCCCCTGCATTGAACTCTTCCGGACCTTCTTCACCGTCCATACCACCGGTAGGAGCAATGAGTACCTTGGCTTTTACTACTTCGTGAAGGGCAAGAAGTGCCCATTTAAGTATCTCTGGTCGTTTCCCTCTGGGAAGTGGGATGATTGGAAGAAGGATTGGATAGTCATCCGGGTGGAGGAGCACGAGAGGCTGGAGCTGCCCGAAGGCCTCCCCAACATTGACACAACAGTCTGGAGTGAAGCTCCGGTGCTGGCGGACGCCTTCAACCCTGCTCTGACCAGGATTCGCCAGTGCGTGGAGGGAGGATTAACCCCTCAGGTGGTGTTTTGCAACTTCCTGGTCAACAGGTGGGCACTGCTGAAGAAGAGAGAAAAACTCGCTTAGGCCCTCAACGGTGTGATGGACGACGACCGGGTTGAGACCGGGCTGAAGTCCAACATGGTGGGGACAACCTTGGAGTTTCATCTCAAGAAGTTCCAGCATGTCATCGATGTTGCGGGAGATGACTTGACTCCACCATCAGCCTTTCTCCCTCTGAACGTGGAAGTAGAGTTCAGCAGGGAGCTCCGGCGGAAGATGCCTGTGCTTGACGACCTTGGTGTCATCGAGAGGAGATCGATCTCAAGGGTGGCGATCCCTGGGGTTTCCGAGGGTGGCTCCGACCCTGCCCCAAAGCCAAGGGCCGAGGTCATCGGCAAGGGCAAGGAGCCGACGGACGAACCCTTGAGCCGGAAGAGGAAGCTGCAGCATGCCGACGGAAGGTCCGCTAGGCCTGCCACCTCTGCATCAGCTCCTTCTCCCCGGAGGGGAGGTCTTCTACAGCCGCGGCGACTGTACCCGCAGCGGGGTCCTCTCAGGGCGCTAGCTCCGGGCATGCCACTCCAGCACCAGTGCCGGTTGAGGCCTCTAGGTCCGGAGGTTCTTCCCGATCGAGAGTGGCCTCGACTAGGGAAACGCCCGTGGCTGCAACGAGTTCCGGGGGGCCTTCCGGAGCTTCCACGCCGGCGGCGGCTATGACCAGCCTAGAACGCCCGGGGAAGAGGTTCCGCGCCAGCTGGTGCGGAAGCCTCCCAAGATAATTTTTAATCTTTACCTTGGATAGTTGTTTAGTTGTAGTAACTATTTCTTAAGTTTCTTCATCCATCATCTGCAGCGTTCCCAAGAAGAGGAGTGAGGCTTCACCCTCAGCCACAGTAGCTGAAGCTGTGAGGGCAGAAGCTTCTGCTCCTGTCCTGGTGCCGCCCCAAGTGGTGGCTGAAGCTGCGACAGCTCCGGCACCAGCTGTCATGGTCATGTACCTCGACTCATCCCCAGAGACTCCCATGGTAGCGCCGGACCGCAGGAGAGAAGATGCGCCAGCGGCACCTGCTCCAGAGGTTGAAGCTCCGGGTCCTGGTGTAGAGATGATGGAAGCTCTGGCCGTTGAGCCGAAGGAAGCTGTAATTCCGGCCCTCCGGAAATTGTTGAAGCTCCGGCGGTTGAGTCGGAGGTGATTGAAGTCTCGGTGTGCGTGCTGGATGTTGAGGAAGTCTCTGCAGTTGGGCCGACTTCTTCTGAAGCGCCGGCCGCAGAGCTGATCGTTGTTGGAGCTCCGGCCGCAGGGTCGGTTGATGTTGAAGACTTTCCGGCCCCCGAGCCGGTTGTTGCGGAGGCGTCGGCGCTCGAGCCCCCAATAGAGGAGGTGTCCAGGCCGGAGCCAGAAGCGGCCCCTGCTCTGGAAGTGACGACGTCAGAGGTACCTGCGGCTGAGCTAGAGTGCCAAAAAGAGGTTGTTGGCCCCCTGCCTGAGGGGGCAAATGAAGACCTTGCGGTGGGGCCTTCGGAACCACTTCCGGAGGTCAGAACTTCATCAGCGGGACCCTCCTCGATGGCGACTGAGGCCATCCCGGAGGACGGCCCAAGTGCCATGGAGACCCAGGGGACCACTCTTGTGGAGTGGGACCCAATTTTTGTATCTGAAAACCCGCTGGAACCAGCGGAGGAGACCCCAGCAGGTCAGGAACCTATCCCGTTGTCATTGTCTATTGACAACGCCTGTTCCAGTCTGCGTCAAGTTCAACTGGCCTTCTTCTACGACAGCAAGGCTCTTGAAGAGGAGCACCAAACCCTTAGGCGGTGGCGTAATCGGCTCTACTTCGAGACCAAGCTGGTGCAGTCGAGGCTAGCAGATGACAAAGAGTGGATCAAGCGGGAGAAGGTCCGCCTGGAATACTGGGGAAAATTATTGGATGACAGGGAGAGTATGACTCGCGCCCTCGACGCTCACTCCCGGGCCATTTACGAGCAGACCAAAGCAGCTAACAGTGCGGCCGATGAACGCCAAGAGAGGCTTGAGGCCATTAACACTACTCTCATCAAGCGCCAGGAGGCACTTGAGGAGAGGGAGAAAAGGCTTGAAGATGAAGAGCAGAAACTCCTAGAGCTGCGGGATGACGTCCTGAGGAGGGAGGAGAAGCTCACCGAAAAGGTGGCTCTGGCCAACAAGGGCCTCGAAGAGCGCGCCAAGAAATTGGAAGAGCGCTGCACCGAGGAGGAGGAGAAGGCCTGGGTGTGAGGGCAGGAACTCTACGAGTAAGAGTGTGCCCTTGCTGCCAGGGAGAAGAAAGTGAGGGGTAGGGATAAGGACCTGGTTGACTGCCGGAACAAGATCCACCTCCAGGAGGAGGAGCTCGAAAAACTCGAGAAGCGAGTTGCTGAAAAGATTCAGCAAAACGCCAAAGAAGTTGAGCGCCTCGCTCGCGAGAATTCTGAACTGGTGGCGGCCAGAAGATCCTTGGAAGAATTGAATGGCTTGAGGACTGCAGACTCCCTACATATTTGGGAGTTCCTGGGTAAGGCCAACGATGCGGTGACACCGATGGGCTTCAGTCCCGTGCGTCTGGATGATCCAGAGCCGGAGCCGGACCTAGCGTTGCAGGCGTTGAGCTCGGCAGGTAGCAAACTCTCCAAGGTGGGCGACGTCATCGCGGACCAATTGGAGGTTGAGGGGCAATCCCTGGCGAAGAACGTTGCAGAGTATGTGCTGACGTGCTACACCAGCCGGAATCCCCAATTTCCTCTGGACCCGGTGCTTGAAGGTCCCGTTGAAGGAGAAGGTGAAGCTGCCCGAGCCAACGTGTCGGAGGTTGCCCAGAAGGTCACCAAATTCTTCCATAGGGTCTAGGACCATCTCTGTAGTTCCCACTTGTATTCTCTCTTCTTCTTCCTCAATTTTGAAATCCCTTGTCTCCAGATGAATGAAATCCCCAAATTTTTGTGAATTTCACTTTTTGTCTTCAACACTTTTGTCTTCACTTGGCCCCCTGGTAGATGTACACAATTTGATTGTGAACATGTACCAAGAGGATATTGTGTTTTGTTGAAGACTCATTTGCTTCGAACATGTAGAGTGTAGGTCCGAAGTCTTCGATAGTGAAGGCCCTCTGAGGTTGTCGGAGCTTAGAAGCTCCGGCATTTTCTATCGTCGGAGCTTAGTAGCTTCGGAAATAGTCCCTATCAACGCGTAGAGCATCGATAGCTAGTCCTCTGGGGTGTCGGAGCTAGTAGCTCCGGCAGTGACCTTTGCCAACACGTAGTTTGTCGGCAACAGACTTCGTTTGCGGGGTCTTCTCACCATCTTTTATTTAGCGTCGACGGCTGGTCCCCCTAGCTCTACCGGAGCTTGGTTGCTCTGGTGATGCTCGTTTTCAATGCTTAACATCGATTACAAGCCACCTAGGGGATTCGGAGCTTTGTTAGCTTCCGGCTTTTCTTCATCAACGTAGATTTTATTTTTCCTGCACACTGAAGCCAAGAAAAATAGTAAAATTCGTTTCTTGCCTATAACTTCATCGTGGCTTACGATATTCAAGAAAATTTTAGGTCAAATGCGATTATAAATACAACTGAATGCATTGTCTTTTCTTCCAGATCCAATTGTAATTGGACCCACCTTACTTCGGCCTGCCGGGGTGTAGGTAGAGTGGCGTACTTAGGGTGCTTGACCAGGCTAAGCCGACAGCACACTCCGGCCCTAGGTTGGCTTGGCGGCATTCAGGCAAGTGGGCCATGAACAATATTTGAATCCAAAAGAATCAACAATACAGCTCGGATCGTATATGAACCGGTTGAACTAAAATTTCTTAAGAATTGCACGTCTTTGTTATAGACAAGAAAGAGAAAAATAAAAAATGTTGAGCCTGTACAAAATAAATCCACGTGGAGTCTGTTTCACCTGAAGATTTCTTTCATTATAGGTCCGGGGTACAGGGGAAACAAGTACACTCTTAGGGTACGGAACCACGCTAAGTGTGTTTAATTTCTCGTTTGACCCAGGGTAGCTAGCCACACTTTTAGTTCTAAGACTGTGACAAGTGTTGCATGAACTTTGCGGATCTTCTTGGGAAGGTCCGGCTGTTCTCCTGGAGGAACTACCCGACTCTGTACAATGACTCTATAACATACACCTCAAGTTACTACAGACCCACCTCTGTGATATTAAGTGTAGAACTTATGGAGGTGCTCGATGTTCCAAGGATTTGGGAGAGGTGTCCCATCCTCGGTAGCCAAGCGAACGCTTCCGGGACGGGATACTTTAATCACTCGGAAAGGTCCCTCCCAGTTGGGGGAGAGTTTGTTTAACCCTTCTTTGGATTGTATTCTCCGTAACACCAGATCGCCTTTCTCGAGCTGTCGGTTGTGTACATGCCGCTGATGATAGCGCCGAAGGGCTTGGTGGTATCGGGCATTCCGAACAGCTGCTTGGCACCTTCCCTCCTCAAGGAGGTCTAGGTCTTGACGCCGGAGCTGGTCCTGCGTGGCTTCGTCGAAGGTCCGAACCCAGAGTGACCCCAAGGTGATTTCCGGAGGAAGGATTGCTTCAGCTCCATACACTAGGAAGAAGGGTGTCTCTCCAGTTGACCCGTTTGGAGATGTTCTGTTGGCCCATAAAGTAGGCGCAAGTTCTTCAATCCAATTGGCTTTATGTTTTTTCAAACGCTCATAGGTGCGCGGTTTGAGTCCTTTAAGGATTTCAGCATTTGCTCTCTCGGCTTGGCCATTGCTTGCTGGGTGAGCTACGGAAGCGTAGCAAACTTGAATGCCGAGGTCTTCGCAATATCCTTGAAATGCAGAGCTTGTGAATTGGGTCCCATTATCAGTGATGATCTTGTTTGGGACTCCAAATCTGCATACAATGGACTGCAAAAAGTTGATAGCAGATTGCTTGTTGATTGTCACAACTGGAGTTGCTTCCGGCCACTTGGTGAACTTGTCAATGGCGACGTACAGGAACTTGTAACCTCCGACGGCTCTTGGGAAAGGTCCCAAGATGTCCATCTCCCACACAGCGAATGGTCATGTAGGAGGTATCATTTGTAGGGGCTGAGCCGGTGTGTGAATTTGCTTTGCATAAATTGACATGCTTCGCATTTCTTCACCAGCTCAGTTGCATCCTGGAGTGCTGTAGGCCAGTAGAAGCCATGCCGAAAGGCTTTACCAACCAGCGTGTGGGAAGACGCGTGGTTCCCACACTCGCCTCCATGGATTTCTGCGAGGAGCTTGCAACCTTCTTCCTTTGTGATGCATTGCATTAGGATGCCGTTGGCACCGCGCCGGTAGAGATCCCCTTCTACCAACATGTATCTTTTAGCCAGTCTGACTACCCGGTCAGCAGATACATCATCGTCAGGAAGGATGTTGTCTTTCAAGTAAATCTGGATCTCCGAGATCCATGCATCGGAACTAACTTGAGCATTTGAGTCTTGTGTGCTGGGTTGCTCGGAGCTTCCGGCAGCACCTACGACCCTTGATGGCTGCCATGGTAACAGGGCCATCGGGACCGTCAGCTTCGGGATGCTGATCTCGCCCCCTTCGCTCAGTTCGGCAGGCTGAGCTGTGGGTTTTGAAAACCTCCGGACAAATGTTCCGTCAAGATTCGGAGCTCCGGTTGACGCTTTCGTCGAGAGTTCGTCGGCTTCAGCATTATGGGCACGCTGAACATGGTGGAGATCTAGGACTTCGAAGTCCTTCTGAAGCCTCTGGACTTCAAGGAGGTAAGCAGCTAGCTGGAGATTGTTGCAGGAGCATTCACCTTTCACTTTCTTAATTATGAGCTGTGAATCTCCCTTGACCAGCAGTTGCTTGACACCGTATGATAGTGCCACCTTTAGTCCGTAGATGAGTGCTTCGTATTCCGCCATGTTGTTGGTCGCCTTGAAATCAAGGTGTAACATGTATTTTACCTTCTCTCCGGTTGGTGCGAGGAGAAGGATTCCAGCTCCGGCCCCTTGCTTTTGCATGGAGCCATCGAAGTAGAGGGTCCAGTGAGGCTCGGTGAAGACTGGACCTTGATGTTACGGCTTCTGCTCACTGGGGCCCCCAGGGTTTGATGGAGAGGGAGTCCATTCCGCCACGAAATCTGCCAATGCTTGACTCTTGATTGCTTGCCTCGAAATGAATTCGAGATCGAATTCGGCCAATTCCGCTGCCCACTTTGCAATATTCCCAGTTGAATTGGGATTATGCAAGATTGCTCGAAGTGGGTAAGAGGTCACCACTGAGATTTTGTGAGCTTGGAAGTAATGGCGAAGCTTCCTGGAGGCAATAAGAACCACATAGAGCAGCTTATGCACCTCTAGGTATCGAGTCTTGGCATCATGTAGTACTTCACTGATGAAGTACATCGGGCGCTGAATGGTCCGGACCCTCCCGGAGGGGCCCGGAGCTTCCTCTTCACTGACCCAGATCCTCCCGGAGGGATCCGGATTTTCTTCGGGGACCTCCGGGTTCTGGCAGGAGGAACCCGGAGCTTCTTCAGAAGCGACCTGGACCCTCCCGGAGGGGTCTGGGTCTTCTGAAGTGACTTCTTGTGGATTCAAGTCTGGGAGCTGGGACCCAGACTCGCTTTCAGGATTCTCCGGACCCTCCTGGAGGGGTCTAGATTCCTGAGTATGGGGTAGTTCTGGTCTCTCCGCGACTAGGACCATACTGATGACTTCGTCAGTCGCTGAAATGTAAAGCAACAAAGGCTCAACAGGGGTCGGAGCTACCAGAATTGGTAGGGTGGTGAGGAACTATTTTAGCTCCTGGAATGCCTTTTCTGCTTCTTCAGACCATTGGAATGGTCCGAACATCCTCAATAACTTGAAGAAGGGGAGTGCCCGTTCCGCCAGTCTTGAAATGAACCGGCTGAGGGCTGCTAGACATCCAGTTAGCTTTTGGACATCTTTGATGCGGGCTGGTGGCCGCATGTCTTCAATGGCCTTGATCTTTGCCGGATTAGCTTCTATGCCCCGGTGACTTACCAGGAAACCAAGAAGTTTTCCGGAGCTAACCCCGAAGACACACTTGTGTGGGTTTAATTTTGTGCGGGTGACCCGCAGCTTATCGAAGACAGCCTGCAAGGTGTCAAGAAGTGACTCCTTGTTCTTGACCTTGACCACGATGTCATCGACGTACACTTCCACTATGTCTCTAATGAGTTATTCAAAGGTTTTGTACATAGCTCGTACAAAGGTTGAAGCTGCATTCTTGACACCAAATAGCATGGCTGTATAACAGTACAATCCATCTACTGTGATGAAAGAGGTATACTCTTCATCTTCCCTAGACATCCTGATTTGATGATACCCAGAATATGCGTCTAGGAAACACAATAATTCACACCCGGAGGTGGAATCCACTATCTGATCTATTCTAGGTAGTGGCAATGGATCTTTTGGACATGCCTTATTTAGTGTTGTGTAGTCGATACACATCCGATGCTTCCCGCCGGCCTTGGGCACAACGACTGGGTTTGCCAGCCATTTTGGATGGAAGACTTCTCGAATGAATCCAGCTTCGAGCAACTTCTTCACTTCTTGTCAAATGAAGTTTTGCCGCTCTACAGATTGCTTCCGAGACTTCTGATGCACAGGCCGGGCGTCGGGGTAGATCTTCAGATTGTGCTCAATCACTTCCCTGGGGATCCCAGGCATTTGTGACGGTTGCCAGGCAAACACTTCGACATTAGCCCGGAGGAAAGTGATGAGCGCGAGTTCCTATTTGTCGTTCAATCCCCCCGATATACGGGTGGTCTGAGCGGCATCAGAACCGATTTGGACGACTTTGACGGGAATGTCGGTGTTGCCGTGGCTGCACACGAGGTGCAGAAGTCGAGCCTCGCTGACGAATGCTCGGGGGTTTTGGAGCTTGCTCCTGCCTAGAGTCCTCCTCTTGCGCCATAGTGAGCACATGGAGTTCTTACAGAGCAGTTACCCCGGCAGTACGATCTCCGCGGATCCGGAGAACGCCTACTGGTGTTGGCATCTTTAACACCAGGTAACCATAATGAGCAGCTGCCATGAATTTGTACAAGGCAGGCCTACCCAAGATGGCATTGAAGGGTAAGTTGATCTGATCAACATCAAAGACCAACTTCTTGGTGCGATACTTCTCCCGGGTCCCGAAGGTAACGGGGAGGGTAATAGTTCCGAGTGGGGTAATGGCTCCCAGACCTACTCCGGAGAAAGGTCGGGAGGGGTGAAGATCCGAAGGTCGGAGCTGAAGCTTGGTAAAAGCTTCGAAGCTTATGAGATTGAGCCCCGAACCTCCGTCTATCATAACATGGTGGAGCTGGATGTTATTGATGGTAGGAGATACCATCAATGGTAGCTGACCTGCTCCAACCATGCTTCGAGGGCAGTCCGAAGCATCAAAAGTGATGGTTGTGTCCATCCACTTTCGATGAGGCTCCGGTCTGGCTGTAGGAGCTACAGCAGCCATGTCCCGACGCATAGTCTTGATGACTCGGCGGGAGGTGATGTCCCATGATCCACCAAAAATGATGTTCATGGTCTTCCGACGCTCGTTGTCGGAGACGTCGGAATCGTCGTCGACGGAGGTGTAGACGGCCTTCAGGACCTTTTTGGGATCCTGAAAACCTAACTCCTCTTCAGCCGGAGCTTCGCTGACTTTTTGTTTTCCTTCCCTCTGTCGGAAAGGAGCTTCTTCCCGGCGCTTGTTGTAGCGCTCAGCAAGGTTTTGGACCTCCCGGCAGTCTTCCAAACTGTGGCTGTTCGTTTTGTGAATTGGACACCACACTTTGGGTTTGCCACCATCTTCAAAAGACGGTCGAGGTCGCTTCTCGAGGCATGGCCCCCGGCCACCTGGAGCTGTAGCAGCTGCAGTATTGGATGCACCGGCCGACGGCTTCTTCTTGCCGTTGGTATTTTTCTTCTTCTTGCCACTCCCGGAGGTAGCGGCTTCTTCTTTGGAGGATTTCTTGTGATCCTCCGGGGTAGGTTTGGAGTGCATTTCACGGCCCTCCGCAGCTCTGGCACATTTTTCGGCCAAACTGAAGAGTTCTGTGACACTGGTGATCTCCTTGATCGCCAGTTTCTCCAACATCTTCTTATCTCGTACACCCTGTCTAAATTCCACAATGACAGAAGCACTAGAAATAGAAGGGATAGTGTTTCGTACCTGAGAGAATCTCTGGATGAATGATCGCAAGGATTCTCCCCCTTTTTGCACAATTGCAAAAAGGTCCAGTTCAGTGCCTGGTCGGGAGTATGAACTCCCGAAATTGGCGGTTAACTGTCGGCACAGCTCCTCCCAACTGTTGATGGAGTTGGGTGGAGGGCTCATAAACCAGGACTTGGCGGTCCCAGTCAAAGACACTGGGAAATAATTGGCCATTACGGCCTCATTTCCTCCAGCTGCCAAGATAGCGGTGGAGTAAATCTGAAGAAATTCAACAGGATTAACGGTCCCATCGAACTTCTCTAGCAGGTGAGGCCGGAACTTCTGTGGCCACCTGACCATACGCAGATGCATGGCCAGGGCTGAACAACCTCCTCCTACTCCTTCAGGAGCAGGAACGTCTTGAGCTTCTCGTCTTTCACGAGCATGCTCAATATGGACCCGGCCGTCTTGTTGGCGATATCCGCGATCAAGCTCCGCCCGGAGGTCATGAGTTGAAAGCCTTGATACCGTGTGAGTGCGTCGTGCCTCGGAGGGCAATGACGTCACCTGCTGTGATGCAGCACGTCTCCTGTTGTTGGAAACATGCGGACCAAGTCTGCCAGACAAGGTCCATCGCTGCGATGGGGCCCGTCCTGAAGGAGGAGGACTCTGGTTGCTGATGCGGTCGACTGCTGCTGCGACCAAATGTTCCACATCAGCCCTCCACTGTTCTAGTGCATCCCGAGATGCATCCGGAGGTGGTGGGCGTTGGAGAAGAGCATTTGCTGCATGGAGCGTGTGTTCCAGGTTGTCATGACTTGCCGACGCAGTGATGGACGCCGGTGCACCATCGCGTTGTCCAGCTTGATTTGCTGGTGGAGGCGGTGGTGGTGGTAGTGTGACTCCTGATGGTGCTGAGGATCCTGCTGGTGGCTGCATATTGGGGGGATTGCCCCCAACAGCTTGAACAGCGGGATGACCGTTGGATGATCCAGCAGCTGAGTTCGCCATCCTTGAAATCTCAGGCGCCCCTTCCTGGCGCGCCAACTGTCGGTGGTTTGGATCCGGCAGATCTCCCTACACTACTAAAGTGTTAGAGGAGTTTGATGTTTGGTGTGGGCGCGCGGAGATTCAAGAAGGTGAATTGTAAATGACACAGGAGACACGGAGATTTACGTGGTTCCGACCGCCTGAGCATAATACCCTACTCCACGGGATGTGTTGGTGTTGTATTGGTTGTCTGAGCTCAAAGTGAGTTCAGAGTGTAGAGTGAGCGTATCGTGTATCGAGCGTGTATGGAACGTTGTCGGCTTGTCCTTTTATAGTACAAGGGCAGGCCATTACAAGTTAGCCTGGCCCGACATGTGGCCCCAACGGTTACCGATATTGATACACATTCAACACGTTTAATTGCCCTTAATGACCGAGTTATTGGCTTTGACAGCACCGTTACTGGTAATTAAGGTCGTTCGATCGTGTGTCATTAATATGACACTTAATCGGGTCTTGAAGTCCTTGATTCCCCTTTGAAGATCCGGATCCGTTGTGGAGTCTTCCGGAGGTTAGAGGCTGAAGATCCGATGGTTGGACACGTGGCAGCTCCGGAGCATACTGTGGGAAACAGGTAGCTCCGGAGCTACCTGTCACGTGTCAGTTCCGAAGCTTCCCTTGGTTCGGGGTTAGGTCTGGAGGTGCCATTTCGGTACATAGCCCGGAGCTTCCCCCTTGTGGGTGGTAGCTCCGGTTTGATAGCACACGTGGCGACCCTGGGACTAACCATGTTGGAGAAGCGAGTCCGGTTATGTCTGACATGTGGGCCTCCGAAGGTCTTCAAATCAAGTAGATGACTTTCCCTAGAGATCTTTGTAATCTCAAGGGGTGTACGGTTCCCAGGGTTGCTATGGCAAACTTTAATCTAAACAAAACCCACCCTCTCAAGGAACTATGGGCCTACTTAAATAGGAGAAAGAAGAGGGAAATTCGTCCAACAACAAAGGTAGGACATGATCCTCCTTATTCCCTTCCTATTTCTAAGATAGACTACCTTTTAATTGGGAAAGAAAGAGGGAAATCCATCCAGCAGCAAGGCAGGGTATGATTTCCTCTATTTGTTTCCTTATTACAGCACCTCTATCTTTAAATGGGGGAAGAAAGAGGGGAATTTCATCCAGCAGCAAAGGTTGGTCCAAATTTCCCTTATCTCTTCCTTATTTGCCTAAGTCTCTTTTTATTACATGGCCCCAGCCTCAAGATTTTGTGTACGACACCTTATTCATCCACTTGACTTTATTCTGGTCCACCATCTTGTATATTTCGTCCATGTCCTTGTATGTCATCATGGTGGCTTCAAAGTGCTAAAAATTCCACTGGAAACTTCGTTCGGGTTCTCTTCGCACGCACCTTCATCTCCGTGCTAGATGATGCTCCCATGTTCATTCCTCTTGTCCATGCTAGGCCCTTCAATTGTAAGCAACACAAATGTATCCAATTTAGGCAGCATCATATTCTCATGAGCATTAGAAACATTTCCATGAAATGAAAGTATCTGATAATTTATCTGGCGTGCGTGAGCTCTAGTAATTGGTCCCATATTTGTGGTAGTAGGGGATATGGGTGTAACTGTGGTAGTGATGTCCTTATCAGCCTCTCGTTTGAAAAATGTAGAGGTCGCTACAAGGGGGTGCTTTGTCCACATTGTACCGCATTGCCGAAGTATTGCACATTGTGTTCTTCTGCAAAGTAGACACTTGAAAAGTATCCTACTTCCTTAAGAGCATATGCTTCAGCGATGCACCCTTCCACCCTTGCCCTGTTGCCAACCATTGGTTTCAGATATCATAGCGCTCTTTCAATGTGATACATCCACCTGTATTGCACAGGACCGCCAACTTTAACTTCGAATGGAAGATGGATAAGCAGATGTTGCATTGGATTGAAGAAACCCGATGGAAAAAATTCCATCTTACATAAAAGTACCGGTATCTCATTCTCTAACTTATCCATCATCCCTATCTTGATTTCTTTAGCACAAAGCTATCTATAGAAATAGCTGAGCTCGGCTAAATCCTTCCACACCGCATCATGTAGATAGCCCCAAAACATAACAGTTAAGAGTCTTTCCATGATAATGTGATAATCATGACTCTTCAACCCAGTGTGGTTTCCTGTGTTCACATTCATGGCTCATTTCAGGCTAGTTGCATAACCATCTGAGAATTTCAAAGTTTTCAACCATGTAATAACTTTTTTCTTTTCTCTAGGTCGAAGAAAGAAAGAAGCATGTGGCTTACCACCCTTTCAGAGATTTCAAGAGTTGGGCGGTTACAAATGTGTGCCAAATCTAGTCTAGCTTTTATATTTTCTTTCATTTTTCCAGTCATATCTATGCATGTGCCTATGATACTTTCGCCCATGTTACGCTCTTGATGCATGACATCAATGTTGTGCATTAGAATCAACGACTTCACATACGGTAGCTCCCAAAGTCCACATATGTGACTTCAATTCTGTTCCTCTACGTAACCTACAAAATATCTAGGACAACCTTCATCTGGCACTAGTTTGTCCAACATATCAGAAATTCCTAAACTATTGAGATGTTTCGGTGGTCCTTTAGTGATAACGGTGTTCTTTCTGAAGACATGCCTCTTTTGCCTAAATATGTGATTCGGAGGCAGCCAATGTTTGTGACAAATGAAGTAAGATATCTTGCCTCCATGAGTTAGTCGAAAGCAATCTGTGTCCGTAGCACATATCAGACACGTCAGATGACTTTGAGTGCTCCATATGGAAAATATGTCGTATGCCGGCAAATCATGGACGTACCACAAATAAGAAGCTCGAAGGTTGCATTTATGCTTCTTTTAACTATTGTACGCTTTGACTTCTGTCGACAACATTTTCAATTCTTTGATCAGCGGTTTCAACATCACGTTGAGACGTGACCTAAGATGATCCGGTCAAGGTACAATAAGGCCGAGGAACATGAACTCGTACTTTATGCAAAAAGCTGGTGGCACATTGTACGGAATGACAAAGACGGGCCAACAAGAGTATGGTGTGGCATTTGTACTGAATGGTGAGAATTCGTCTATCACTAACCCGATGCGAACATTTCTCGCATCACAAGAAAAATCTGGATTGAAATGGTCTAGCACCTTCTACGCATCACCATCGTATGGATGCGTCAATAATTCTTTGTTCTCACGTTTACCTTTTTCATGCCATCTCATGTGTCTTGTGGTTCTTTTTGAAAGAAATGACCGCTTGAACCAAGAAGTCACATGCAAGTAACGAAGTTGCTTATATGCGACATCTATTATCACATTATCACCATCGTCATTAACAACTTTGACATACCAAAGTTTACCACATTTCAAGCACATGTTCTCGTTGGCGTGCTCTTTCCAGAATAGCATGCAGTTGTCTGGGCACACATCGATTTTATCATAGTTCATACGGAGACCAGATATCAATTTCTTTGACAAATACATATCTTTGGGCACTTTGTGAGGTTGTGGAAGGGTATCGCAGATCAATTTCATGAGATCATTGTAGCAACTGATGGAAGAAAGTACTTAGACTTAATTGCCATAAATATGGTCATGAAAGCAAGGACGGTCACATTCGTGTGTTCATGCAATGGGTGTTCTGAATTCTTGAGCTCAACGAAGAACTTGTCTGCCGCCATTGTAAAAGGATCCTCCACTTCCATAGCTTCTAGCATCTCATCCATCCTATCAACCCCTGTTCTATCATCATCCTCATCCACTTCTTCTATGACTCGAGATTTAGTCTCATACTGGAAGGTCCACATCTCTGTTGATATTTCCTACACACTACTAACAATTCATCCTCGGCAATGGCGCTAGAAATGCTTGTTGATACTTCTTAAGTATCATTTGTGAAAGTCTGCAAGCGCAGGGAAACTATTGATGTAGCATTTCCCCTTAAAAGAGTATTCCATGGGTGTTATTTATATTCTCCTAAAGAAAGGCTAGGTGGAAGCAAAGCAATAACTAAATGGAGAGGATAGGTTGGTCTAGGTAGGGTTCTAGTAAGGATGGGTAAATGATAGTTTTGGAGGTAGTGTGACACACACAAGAACATTCTATCCTAAAGGGGGGTAAATGAGGTAAACAGAGACTAAGCTAAGAGTTAGGTAGATACTCCTACTATGCTTCTAATATACACATACATAGCCTAAGTTAGTTACTAATGATCATATTATTTATGAATTCTCATGCTAAGTTGATTAACACATCGGGCTCGACCATGCATGGGAGGGAGGGTGGCGGGGTGGGTTGGACGCCAGCCATGGAGGGAGGGTGGGGGGGGGGCGGCCATGGGAGGGAGGACAATCGACCATGGGAGGGGGGGTGGGGAGGGGGCTCAGCTATGGGAGGGTGGGGGGTGCGGGCACTCAACCAAGGGAGGGTGGTTGGGGGGGCGCTTGGCCATGGGGGCAGGGTGGGGGCGCTCGGCCGTGGGAGGGGGAGGGAGGGTGGGGAGGGGGCTCGCGACCGCCATGCAAGAGGGGGGAGGGAGAGAGGAGGATGAGAGGCTTACCTCAGAGCTGGTGCGCAACAGCGATGACGAGCAGCGGCGGCGAGGGGAGGCTACAATGGGTGCATTGGGGAGGCGAGGAGCAGTAGCGGTGCGGGAGTGAGTGAGAGCGAGTCGGGCCGAGTGGGCCGGGTTATATTGAATTATTTGTGCCAGCCACGTAATTTGCGATGTCCCTAGGGTTGGCCATCGCAAATATATTAAATTACGACGGCCTGAGGATGCGCCATCGCAAGTTATGCCCAAATTTGTGACGACAGACTAATTTGCGATGGCGCATGGGCCGATTGTCGCAATTTGAGCTTCTATTTGTGACGGCCTACTTACTTGCGACAAACTCATGCGGGGAATCATAAGTTAATCAATTTGCGATGGATGGGTGTTGCACATTAATCTGGCCATCGCAAATGATCGTTTTTCCTATAGTGGAGCTCGACAAGAAGCACCATACAGAGGAGAAGGGGAGCAACCAAGATCTTGCTGCAAGCAAACCCTATTCTTGAGAAGCAGAAAGGACACTTGAAGAAAGGCGTCGACTCAAAGTGAAGCTCCATCACAAGATCAAGCACTGATTATTATTGACATTTGCCCCGGTTTGCATATAACAACGTTTATAAAGTTTTCTTTTGTATACACTATATGTATGAGGTATGCATTGTGCATTAGGTCAGGTTTTCATGATACTCAAACATGCATGGCCAAATAATCCTTAGAGTGGATGGGTAGGACAGTACTCCATCGTATTATATTGCTATGCTTAATTTTTTAGTTGACAGATCGGTAGAAGTCGAGTAGTTGGAATCAACTCGCGAGAATGGTCACATTTTATCGACCACAAGTCAAGTAGTTGAATTCTACTTGCGAGAGAAGTCAAGTGAGGGAAACATACTCTTGAGATGTCACCACAATAATCACTCTTAAAGTTGAGATGTGGACGGGGATTTTTGTAGGATGGGATGCACAAGGTTGATCTCGACCCGAAGGATGGGACAACGCTTGTTACAACATCGTGCCTGGGTCGGTAAAGGTGAGGCAAATGTTGGAGGTTGGGTTGGTAGCCCCGTCTATGTCGGTTAAGGACCATGCCGTGGGTGGCCCTACTAGGCGAGTTTGAGCTGTACCGGATGCATACTGGTATATGGGACCCAAGAAACTCATGTAATTTGTAGACCTTGGTGTTGAAACTTCTGCGCTATCCTTGAATGGAGATGCGAAGGCATAAAGGTGGAAAGCTTCTAGCTGCCAACTTCGACGTGTTCGTGTAGGGGACCTTTTGCTCCAGATGTAGAGTTGATTCCATATCAAAGCCTCTTGTGAAAAGTGGTTGCGTGCAACGTAGAGAGAAGCGCACCGACGTGGCTTCCTTGTGGGCGTACGTGTCATGCATTCTAGGTTGTTATTGATTTGATCACTATCGCTCGCGGCTATAGATTGAGCATACTTGTTCACTGCGTCGTGATGTAGTAATAAAGAGTATTTGGAATATTATGAAGTTGGTTAAATGAATGTATTATTGTATGACAACTTGTAAGGCTTAGGAGTAGAACAAATAAGTTTATCATTCCCAAACAGTTAATTTGTATGCAGCCTATGCAACTTTGGGCATGTAACATCGTAGACCAAGCGCTTCTTTTTTTATTGTGGAATTTATGATGTGCCACGACCATAGAATGCTAATCTACTATTTAAAATCCGAAGAAAAGAATTTATTATTAGGCAAGTCGTTTATGCAATTCAGCTTTCCTTTATTATAAGTCCCTGCATGTAGAGTTTCATTTTTAGGTGAGACGGTTAAGTCTTGTTGAGCCTTCGTGCTCACAGTTGCTATATATGTGGTTTTGCAGGTAATATTTTAACTGCTAATATTGTGGTTGCTCGTGAGACCTTGGTCTTTCCGAGGTGTATGGCTCACGAGAGACTTCGCCGCTGCTTTATCATCTTCGTGTTGCTAGTGAGAAGCGTTCGCGGGCATGGACGTTTTCTCTCGTGCTTAGATAGGATGAAAGTTTGAGTATGTTCTTTCTGCTGCTTATGTACTCCTTCTGTACATTATGTTATAAACTCAAATATCTTATGAAATAAAGATTTTGTATGTTTCACATATTCTTTTCATGTGTGCTGTTTGGTGTCGCATCGTACGACACCATCCAATGTCATTCCTGGAATGTCGGGACCCTGGTCCTCACATAGGGGTCCCCTAATTCACGCTCTATGCTTTAGGGACTTTTGTGTGGATTAGTTTCAACGTTTTGGTTTTGTGGTCATTTGGAGATCGAGTCGAAATCCTCAAGGTTTCGATGCCTCTCTCCCCATCGCTTGGTCGCAACCAACCTAGGCAGGTATAAAGCTAGTTATCACAGATTGTGTTTCTGTGATCGTTTAGAGACCGAGTCAAAGTTCTCAAAGACTTCGATGCCTCTCTCTCTCTCTGTCACTTGGTCGCGTCCAACCCTTGTAGGTATAAAGCTATTTACCCGACTAATTTCAGCTAGTTACCTTTGTTCATACCGCTGCTCAGAGACAGATCAAATTGTCTAAACTATTCAAATCAATAGTTCAGGTTGTACGATCTTTCTATTTACCCTTCATCATACCTACTGGGGTGAAGATCGGGCACTCTTGGGTTTCACCCTATTAGGTTGCTGCTCCCCAACTTCCCATGTGGACTAAACTCTTAGCACCACCCTCTCTTACACTAAGGGGCCTTTGAGATTTTCTAGGAATCATTTCAGAATATTACATGGGCCAAGCCCATTTATTCTAACAATCCCTCACCAGATCTCAAAGCCATTAGAACAGATGTCATTCTCGTTCCTTATTTGATATACCAGTGTGTTGGCAGACACTGTTAAGTTGAACTTCTGCCTAGATCATTAAGTTACATCAGTTCACAACTTAGACAATGGACTACACTTTGAATTGCAAGTTTTGTGTGAACCTAAGACCATTACTAGTAATTGACTACCAGTACCCGACCCCGCCGGTGGAGCATATGTGTCGTACTTTTTGGTCTCATAATGAGCTTTCCAGAGATCACCCAAACCTCACATACTGCGACGTTAGACAGTCCGAGCTCATATAGGTGTGTTCCTTTCAAGATTGCCCTGTAGGACGACATCTTTGCCACACATAGCCAACAGAAACACATTAAGGTAAATTGCCAACCTGCCTTACAGCTTGAGAGTACAATTGTGCATGTTCACATAGATAGGGTCTAAAGGAAGTACTCTCCTTAGTGAACCACTAGCTTGTTTTCCCATGTCCTAATTCACGAGATCTCCGATCACATAAGCTGGGTTACCACTATGGTGTCACATCCATGGGTCTCAAACTCATCTCCCTCGATGACCTTTCTATCACATTACGTGTTAGACCCTTTGTAAAGGGGTCTGCTAGGTTTTTATCTGTTTATATATACAAAACAGTAATAACTCCAGAGTTTCTCATTTTCCTGATAGATTTCAAATGTATCTTGACGTGTCTTGATTATTTTGAATTATCCTTAGAACTTTTCACTTTAGCAATCACCGTTGGATTGTCACGGTTCATAAGGATTGCCGACAATGGTTTATAATCACAAGCAAATCCATCAAGAGCTCTTGCAGTCTTTCCACCTCTATAGTTGCTATCTCTAAAGCATTGAGTTCTGCTTCTATGGTCGACCTCATAAAAATGGTCTGTTTGCAAGACCTACATGATATAGCGTCACCAGCTAGAGTGAATACATATCCACTCGTGGCATAGACCTCATCAACATCAGAGATCCAGTTCGAATCACTCTAACCCTCAGGCACGACCGGATGCCCAGTATAGTGAATTCCATAACTCATTGTACCTCTAAAGTACCGCATAACCCTTTCAAGTGTACTCCAATGATCTGTACCCGGGTTTGACATGAACCTGCTCAGTTTGCTCATAGCAAACGATATATCAGGACGGGTTGCACTTTCTAAGTACATGAATGAACCGATGATATGAGAATATTCAAGTTGATCTCTTGCCTCTTGTTCTTTTTGAGTATCACGCTGGGATCATAAGGTGTTGGAGAAATATTACTATCCATAAAGCTGAATTGGCTCAAGATTTTCTCAACATAGTGGGATTGAGTTAAAGTAAACCCACTCCCATCCTTATTCAACTTAATGTTCAAAATAGCATTAGCTTCTCCTAGATCTTTCATATCAAAACACTTTGATAAAAAAGACTTGACCTCAGAAATTATATTAATGCTCATACCAAAAATGAGTATATCATCTACATACAAGCATAATATAATGCTATCACCCCCACCATGGCGATAGTACATGCACCGATCAGCCTCATTAATGACAAAGCCCGCAGACGTCAAAATACTGTCGAACTTCTCATGCCATTGCTTAGGTGCTTGTTTCAGACCATACAAGGATTTCAACAATTTTAACACCTTTATCTATTCACCTTTTACTACGAACCCATCAGGTTGTTCCATATAGATATCCTCTTCCAACTCTCTGTTAAGGAAAGATGTCTTCGCATCCTTTTGATGGATGATTAGACCATAAGAGGCAGCCAGAGAATGTAGTACACAAATTGTCATCATTCTGGCGATAGGTGAATAAGTGTCAAATAGTCTTCACCTTCCTTTTGAGTATAACCCTTTGCAACTAGCATGACTTTGTACTTTTCAATAGTACCATCAGGCCCGAGCTTCTTATTGAACGCCCACTTACAACCTACTTGTTTGCACTTGTACGACCATTCAGCTAACTTCCAAGTTCCATTAGAAAGAATCGACTTCATCTCACCATGAACTGCTTCTTTCCAATCATCTGCATCAGGTGATGCATATGCCTCTGCTATGGGTTTGGGAGTTTCATCCACAAGGTACACAATGAAATCATCATCAAAAGATTTTACAATCCTTAATCTCTTACTCGACTGAGTTATTTTATTGTGTTCGTCCTCTGGGACACTCTCAAATAGTGTATCAAGAAACTTTCTAGCTGTGGTGAATTCAGACCAAATTCTAGAAGAGATCTTAGCATTGCTATGCATATCTTTCATAGGAAATATATTCTCAAACAATGTTGCATCACAAGATTTCATAATAGTATCAACATGCATATCGGGTACCTCAGATTTAATGACAATAAGTCTATATGCGATGCTCCAATGAGCATATCCTAGAAAGACACAATCCATTGTCTTTGTTCACAGCTTGCGTTTCTTGGTAATTGGCACCTTGACCCTTTGCCAAACATCTTCAAGTACACAAGTATGAAAGTGATGGTTTTCTCCCAACCCACTGCACATAAGGGGTTTTCTTGTTTTTCTTGTTCGGGACGCGGTTTAGGACATGACATGAAGTCAATAGAGTCTCCCTCAGCATGCCTTAGATAAACTGGATGTGTCTAACAGGGCATTCACCAAGTCACACAATATGCGGTTTCATCTCGGCTACCCCGCTTCATTGGGGTGAATAGGGAGGCATCCTCTTTTGTATAATACCGTGTTCCTCACAGAAATCATCAAACATTTTGGGAAAATACTCGCCACCACGATCTGACCTAAGATGTTTGATTTTTCTCTCTAATTGAGTTTCTACATTGGATTTAGAGATTTTAAAGTAGTCTAAAGCTTCATTTTTAGTTTGCAACAAGTAAGCATAGCAGAATCTAGTAGAATCATCTATTAATGTCATAAAATATTTCTTTCCACCTTTTGTTAACACACCATTCATCTCCCCTAGATCAGATTGTATGAGTTCCAATGGTGCCAAGTTTCTCTCCTCAGCTGCCTTGTGAGGCTTTTGACGTTGCTTTGATTGCACACAACTATGGCACTTAGAACTTTTGGTAATGGTGAATTCTGGAACTAATTTGAGACTAGATAGCCAATTCATCAAACCACAATTAACGTGACATAAACGAAAATGCAAAACACTCGGATCATTATTAACACTACCACAGATATGGTTCACTGACTTATTATTAAACTCCAAAAGAGAAAAGCCGAATAAGCCTCTGCAGTCATAGCCTTTACCAATAAATTGTCCATGCATAGACACAACTATTTTATTGGACTCTAAAACTACTTTAAACCCATCTCTGAATAGAAGGGGACCGATAATAAGATTCTTGTTCATAGTAGGGACATGCTACACGTTCTTCAGCTGGACAATCTTTCCTGAAGTGAACTTCAGATTGACCTTGCCAACACCACAAACAGAAGCATGTGCCCCATTCCCCATTAGGATGGAGGAATCCCGGATGAACTGGTAAGAAGTAAACATAGACATGTCAGAACATACATGAACATTAGCACCCGTATCAAACCACCAAGATGGTGTTTGAGAAATAGAAAGAATAGTAAAAGAATTACCGTACCCATCCGCATTGCTAGAGTCACGATTTTGACATTCTTTTGCCCTGTGTTGTTTGCCCTGTCAGGACAATCCCTAGAAAAATGTCCCTGCTTGCCACAGTTGTAGTAGGAGCCATCATTGGCTTTGCTTGACTTCTTCTTCTTCTTGAAACAATAGTTTGATTTGGCTTGAATTGAGACTTGTTGTTCCCTTAATTCTTGACATTGGATTTTTGCACCATATTAGCATTGGCGCCAGATTGAACTTCACCTCCTTTATCGGTAGCGTCCTTAGCCCGAGCCTTCTCCTCAACATCAAGAGATGTTATCAGGTTTTCAACTTATATTTCCTGTCTCTTGTGTTTGAGAGGTGTGGCAAAGTTCCTACATGAAAGAGGTAACTTCTTAATAATGCACCCAGCCACAAACTTGTCAGGTAAAGGACACTTGAGGAGGTGGAGCTCTCTCGTGAAGCACTGTATTTCACGAGCTTGTTCAACTACGAGATGGTGGTTAACCATATTGTAGTCATGAAAATTCTCCATGATATACAATTCACCAGTCGCATTAGCTGCCCCATACTTAGCGTTAAGTGCATTCTGGAGCTCTTTACCATCTGTGACTGTTAGACAAACATCACAGTGTTTGTTGTCAATAATGATTAAGATACATCTTCTCGGGGCAGAATTGGCTTCCTCGAACTTTGTCCGCTCTTCAGCAGACAAAGGATCTTGAGGCCTGCCCTCGGTTACCCAGAAGATCTTAACAGACTAGAGCAAGAATGTGACCTTAACTTGCCACCTCTTTAAGTGCATCCAATCCGACTCTGTAGTCGTAGACGCGTTCGTCTCCAACTACTTGAACTAAGTCCAACTCAGAAGCCCAGGATTAAGAAGTCCAAAGGCCCAATTAAATTTTTTCTACAAAAAATATAAAATCTAAGCTCGGCTCGAGGCTCGAATTTGCAAGTGCGCGCGTGTGCGGGGTGAGGCGAACGAGAAGGAGAGCGTGTGGGCCACCCCTCTCTTCTCCTCTTCTCTCTCACTCAAAATGTGGAAGAACAACTTTCCTTATATGTAGGGGTTGCTCCTCTCCAACTTCCCAGGTGCGACTAAGGCTGACCCCAATGGATGACCAATACCGATACGCACATGATTCAAGAGGTGTCATAAAAACGTCTCCAGCGGACTACCCAAGGAAGCTACGGATTTTTGGTAATGTGCAACTCCTTACTGAAACATCGGTCTTCGACAGGAGAGACACATCCGCGGGCAGCACAACGCGCACGCGTTTTCCGGCGCCAAACAGTGAGCGGCGCACTTTTTTGGGCACAAAGTGCGTGCGCCCTTCACGTTGTGGTGGGAACCGGCAGGAAATATTTTTCGAGGGCTGAAACGCGTGATGTAGCGGTCATCCGTTGGAGATTGTAATTTTCGGATAGCGGACCAAGGCCTTTGACGCTACCGAAACAGCCGACTGCGTCGCTCGATTTATGTATTCTTACTGGAGCCAGCCTAAACTATTAGCACCATCCACCATCCTCTCTTTCAGTAAGGGGTCTTTGAGATTTTCTAGGAATTATTTCAGAATATTACTTAGGCCAAGCCCATTTATAAGAGCCACAACAAGGCAGTCAACAAGGAAATAAGATTGGATTCAGGCGATAGGAAAGAATGCATGACAGAGAAGCAAAAGAAAATATGGCAGGAATATCACATTACATCTGTTAGAATGTGTGAAAAGTAAAAAATAGGTGGATTCGAGGAAATACGAGGATTTCGAGCCGGAAGAGAAGGAACTCCACGGGTTGGAATATATACTGAACTCTATCCCGGCCGGCTGGCAAAAGCGTGTGGGAATCGATCCTTCCCAGTATCAGATGACAAGAGATCATAACAGAAAGCCTGCCGAAGATTTTAGATAAGTTCAGATCATTATCGTATGTAAAGATAAACATTCTATCTCTTGTCTTCTTGTTTAGATTTTTTGTTTAACCTGATCGGTTGATTGTGTAGATAATGCACATGTAACAACCAATCACGGACTCATGTACATGGTTCTCTATTTAACACATAACTCGGCATCTACTCGAGTTTGAGAGAGCTGGTTCCGCCCAAGGCTTCCCACCTCTGAATTCTATCATGGTAATCAGAGCCTGACGATCTGAGATAATATCATGGCGTCGTCGGCTTCCTCGGCGAATACCCTCTCGGGGCTACAGGTCGTGGAGAAGCTATCCAAGCAGAATCACACCATGTGGGCGGCTCAAATCCTCGCTGCCATCCGAGGTGCTCCACTATAGGGTCATCTAAATGGCAAGACTGTGATTCCCGATGTTCAGATCAAAGATGGAAACAAGAACAAGATTTCAAACCCAGCGTATGAAGAGTGGTATGCCAGAGATCGACAAATCCTTAGCTTTCTTCTCACATCTTCTTTGTCTCATGAGTTAATGAGACAGGTGGCCACGGCATGAACTACGGCAGAAGCATGGAAGGCAATCGGCAATATGTTGTCTTCACAGCCACGTGCTCAGGTTATCAACCTTCGACAGGCACTGGCAAGAGCAAAAAAAAGGAAGCTCGACAATCTCCGAGTACTTTGGTAAAATGCGTTCCCTCGGTGATGATATGGCAATTGCAAAAAAACCCATAGACGACGAAGAGCTAACCACATTTATACTGAATGGGTTAGATTATGAGTTTAATCCTGTTTTTTCAGCATTAGTCACAAAGAAAAAAGAAATCCAATATCTCTTTGAGAACTATACTCACAACTCTTGAGTTTTGAAACAAGAATTAGTCTACAGCAAGGAGACTCGCACTTTTCAGAAAATTCAGCTAGCAGAGGGCGCGGGTCCTTTGGCCGCGGCACAGCTGGGCATGATGGACGAGGACGGAGTCCTCGTGGCAGAGGCCGTGGTGGATGAGTGAATCAGTCAAGCTCCAGTCAGCGCTTCGGCAAAGACGATCGACCACTTTGTCAGATATGTTATCAAAAGGGGCATGTCGCATCTGAATGCTGGCATCGCTTTGAAGAAAATTATGTTTCAGAAAGGAAGTTTGCGGGGAATGCTAATACCAGTCAATCCTATGGGGTGGACACGAACTGGTATGCGGATTCGGGAGCCAAGGACCACATTACCAGTGAACTTGAGAAGATGACTACTTAGGAGAAATATAAAGGAAATGATCAGATTCAAACGGCAAGTGGCACAAGTACAGAAATTAGCTATATTGGTTGTTCTACTATTCCGGCTCAAACACGAAATTTGCTTTTAAACAAAATTTTCTATGTGCCTCTGACCGAAAAGAACTTGATCTCTGCTCATTTTCTCACAAAAGATAATTCAACCTTTATTGAGTTTCATCCTTCTCATTTTTTGATTAAGGACCAGGCTACGAGGAACATGATTCTTAAGGGGAGATGTGTAGATAGAATGTATCCACTTCCTGCGATGTCATCAATAAAACAAGCATTCTCTATCGTTACACCATCCTTTGAACGGTGGCACAGTCGGTTGGGCCACCTCTGGGCCACCTCTCTCCAGTCATTGTGTCTAAAGTAGTTAGCAAGAATAGTTTGCCATGTTCTAGTCAGGTGAATAAAGAGTCTATTTGTGATGCATCTCAAATGGCCAAGGTCCATCAACTGCCATACTCAAATTCTACTCACATCTCAAGTGCTCCTTTAGATCTTATTCACCCCGACGTTTGGGGACCTGCACCAAATTTGGTAGGAAGAAATACTTATTATGTGAGTTTTATCGACGCCCCCCATCCAGGCCCCCTCCGCGCCGCCCGTCCAACCCTCCTCGGTGCCCCGTTCGCTCCTACTCGGCGCATAAGGTAAAATGAAGTCATATATTTGAACTTTATGTGTGATCTTTGGTTGGTGCATAAGTTTGTATATGTGATGTTCTATGTGTGAGCTTAATTCATAGCTAATGTGGATATGTAAGACTAATTAATAGTTAATTCTCAAATTATATGCAAATTTACATGTTTAACTTATATATGTGAGCATGATTAATAGTTTCTAAATATGTTAGCATGGTTAATAATTTCTAAATTTATGTGTGATCTTTGTTTTGTGCATGAGTTTGTATATGTGATGTTCTATGTGTGAGCTTAATTCATAGATAATGTGGATATGTAAGATTAATTAATAGTTAATTCTCAAATTATATGCAAATTTACATATTTAACTTATATATGTGAGCATGATTGATAGTTTTTAAATATGTGGGCGTGATTAATAATTTCTAAATTTAACTTGTATGAATAGGTAATTTAACTTGTATGTATATGTGAGCATGTTTAGGTTTTAGAAGTCTCTAAATATGTGCGACTTGTTAGTGTGAATAGGTATAAGCAGAAAAATGGGTGACGACTGTAAGGTGATGTATGATGGATGGAGTTCAGATGGTGTGTACACTTTGGAATGGGAACAAATCGGAAATGTGTTCGTGAACCAAGCGTTTCCTAGTGGTGCTCGTTTTGTGAAATGTCCGTGTAGAAGGTGCCGTAATCGTCGATGTTTGAAGAGGTCCGACATGATGCTGCACCTTTGTAAGCACGGATTTATGCCAGACTATCTAGTGTGGCGTGAGCATGGAGAGATGGATCATGCTAGTGAGTCAGACGAAAATGAGAATGAAGATCGGATGGATGAGATGATGGTGGATGTTGGTCGAGAGTACGAAGAGCAGCCACTGCCAGAGAAGGTGAAGAAGTTTTACAGGCTTCTTGCCTCTGCGGATGAAAAAGTATATGAGGGTGCTAGTGTGACTGTTCTGCAGGCGGTGACATGACTTATGGGGCTAAATTCTAAGTTCAATTTTGCAAACAATTGCTACAATGGTATCTTGAAGTTGATCAATGATCTCCTTCCGTCAAAACATAAGATGCCGAAAGACATATATCACACAAAGAAGATTTTGAAAGGTATGGGCATGAGTTATAAGAAAATTGATGCGTGCGAGAATAATTGCATGTTGTTTTGGAAGGAACACCAGAACGATACTCATTGTATGCATTGCAAAGCATCTAGATATGTGAAGGTTTTGAATGATGATAGAGAGGAAATAAGTACAAAGGTACTGGTCAAACAGCTTCGGTACATGCCTATCACGTCCAGACTTAAACAGTTGTTCCTTTCTCAAGAAACAATGAAGCAGGTGAGGTGTCATTCAGAAGGGTTACGTGAGAGAGATGACAAATATATTATGGTGCATCCTTCGGATGGCGCGGCATGGAATGCTCTAGGCTGTTTCGATCCGGAGTTTGGTAAAGATCCAAGAAATGTGCGTCTTGGATTGTCAACAGATGGTTTCACTCCTTTCAGCACAAGTAATATTCCATACTGTTGTTGGCCTATTTTCATCATGCCTTACAATCTCCCTCCCAACATGTGCATAAAAGAAGTATACATATTCCTCGCGGCCATCATTACTGATCCTAAACATCCTGGGACAAAAATCAATGTGTTTATGCAACCGCTGAGTGAGGAGTGGAAAGAGTTATGGCAAGGCATAAAGGCATACATCAGCCATTTGAAATGTGAATTTACTTTACATGTCGCATATCTATGGTCTATACATGATTTGTTGGCATATGACATTTGGGCTGGTTGGTGTGTCCATGGAAAATTGTGTTGCCCCATATGTATGGCTGGCACCGATGCCTTCAGGTTGAAGTATGGAAGAAAAGTCAGCTTTTTTTAGTGCCATCGACGATTCCTTCCTTCAAATCACCCTTTTAGAAGTGATACATGATCATTCCAAAAAGGCAAAAGTGTTACAGAAGGACTCCCTCATCTTTTGACAAGCGAACAAAAAATGGCATGGCATGCAAAGTTAAAAGAGTTCGCTGACGGTGGTTTCGAAGGGTATGGTACAGAACACAACTGGACTCATATTTCTTTTTTTTGGAGCTACCATATGCAAAGGCGTTGCTTTTACCGCACAACATAGATTTGACGCACCAGGAGCGTAATGTCGCTGAAAGCATCATAAGCATGTGTTTTGATTTTATCGGTCAAACCAAAGATAACTTGAGTGCGAGGAAAGACTTAGCTGATATTTGCAATCGTCCTGGACTTGAGGTTATAACAAATGCAAGTGGAAATGAAAGTAGGCAACGAGTTCCATACTGTGTTAGACTAGAAGAAAGAAAGCAAATACTTAGTTGGTTGAAAACACAGAAGTTTCCAAACCGCTATGCAGCTAACATAAAAGGATGTGTTAATCTCAACACTGTTAAGCTGAATGGGTTGAAGAGCTATGATTACCACATTATGATGGAGGGACTTATACCGGTAATGTTCTGTGGCTATTTCAAACCTGATTTGTGGAAGATGTTTGCTGAACTTAGCTACTTTTATAGACATATTTGTGCTAAGGAAGTGTCGAAAAAGATGATGTGGCGGTGGGAGAAAGGAATTGTTGTGCTTGTATGTAAGATGGAAAAAGTGTTCCCGCCTAGATTTATGAATGTTATGCAACATTTGCTGGTGCATTTACCTTATGACGCTTAGTAGCAGGTCCTGCACAATTCAGGTGGATGTATAGCCAAGAAAGAGAATTGAAGAAACTTAGAGCTATAGTGCACAACAAGGCAAGAGTTGAGGGTTGTATTGCGTAAGCATTTGCAACTAAAGAGATTACTAACTTCTCTAGCAAATATTTTTCACGTTCCAACAACGTGAATGCATCTCTCACACGATATCATAATGTAGAAGAGCAATCTACGAGTGAGCTTAAGATTTTTCAATGGAAGGGTAAAGGTGTTGGGGCTGCTAATTCTCATTATATTTCGGCACAAGAGAGGAACTACACCATGCTTTACATATTTTTCAACATGGAATAGGTGTTACCATATTTTGAAATGTTTGACAAGTTGTTTTGGAAATCTTCACGAAAACCTACACAAAGTCCATTGGATAAGATGCGTCAGCATGGCATAAATGGTGGAAAAAGCTTTGTGGACTGGTTCCGTGAACATGTAATATCCTATCTGTTTTTTCTTTCAATATTAGTTGGAATGCTTATCATAAGATGCTAACTTTGTTTATTTATGTAGTGTATGAAAGATGTCAACATCTCCGATGACTTGCGACAGATGTCGCATGGTCAATTGAGAGCAACAGAATTTAGTAGGTACGATATCAACGGATATCGTTTTCGGACGGCAAGTTTAGAAGCAAGTCGTCCACTTGCTGCCACTATAATCAGAGGAGTAATGATAACTGCCGCAGAGGGTAGTGGAAAAGTGACAAAATACTATGGTGTTCTTAAAAAATAATAGAGTACACATTTGGCCATCAAAAACACTTTAAGTTGTGATTTTCGACTGTGAATGGTTTGATCCAACATCGGGCACACGAGTTGATGATTTTAGAATGGTGGAGGTAAACCACAAGTCACGATACACAGCCCATAACAACAATGTTGTACTTGCTAATCAAGTGGTACAAGTGTACTATTTAAGTTATCCTCATACAAGTTTGAAAAATTGGTGGGTTGTGCATACAGTTAACCCTGAAGTGCACTCTCATTGTTATGATGAGTATATAGAGATTCAAGAAGATGATGGTATTATCTATCAAGATGAAGTGGAGGAAGAAGAAGACTTTATGATATCTTATGGGATAGGACTCGTAGAAATAGCTAGTGATACACTAGAGTTGATTTCTGAAGAACAAGCTGGCCCTTCAAGAAAATGTGTTTGGCAATGACAAAGGATTATGGAAAAGAAGAAAAGGATTATGGAAGAAGAGGAGAGATATGATGAAGAAGATATGGAAGAGAGTGAAGAGGAAGAGATGGAAGAAGAGATACGTGAATATCTTAATGCAAGCGTGACAGAAGCAGATTCTGATGCTGATGATTTTTTTATTTATATTGTACGCATTTTTTAGATTTTTATTATTGATGTATTCATTTTTTATTTACTATCTAATGTTGTAAACTAATCATTTCTATAAAAATGTGCACAGATGTTTAAGCTTTTCCCATGTTTGGGGAAGAAGAAGGGCAAGAAGGGTAGTGGATCTTCGTCCTCCACTCCCAGTTCTACTTCGAGCAACCCGGACACATTTCAGGTATTGTTTTTAACATACATTTAAGTATTAATATTAACTGTCTATTGTTTCTTACTTCTTTTACATTCTTTTTTATTTATATTTTTAGGGTACTACTTATAGTGGACACAGGAAGAGGCAATTTTTGAGTTGTGTGGCAGAGCCGACGTCGAGCAAGCCTGCATGAGGTCCAACACAGGTGGCAGATTGTTGCCCGACGTACGAGGAGTTGTACGGGGAGGAACCAGAGACTGTCAGGCAGACGCCAGAGCATGAAGGTGGCTCAGGACGAGGCTCAGGAGGAGGCTCAGGACGAGGCTCAGGAGGAGACTACTGAGGAGGCTCAGATACTATTGGGCGGTGCACCTCTTCTGATGGAGGTGATGAGGGGATGATGAGGACGACTGTGAAGAGCCTCAGTATCCCAAGCGAGATGCCAAGATTGCAAGAATGGCAGAGCTAGAAGAGTTAGGACACCCCGATCGATGCCCTTTTAAGTAATATATCCTATTAATTAATAAGTTCATTATATCTTTTCAATTAACTAATTTTATGTGGTGTAAGTAAAAGTCTGAACGAGCAGACTATTATAAGACCAAAGGGTACTAGGTGTTGGGTCGAGCTTGGTTGGAGTGGAAAGGGGACGAGTTGTTAACACCGAGTTGAGAAACGTCGTCCGATTTTGCTACCCCGGGATGGTTTTAGTGGATGGTAAAAGGATTGCAGCGCATCATTGGGATCACTATGTGCTTCAAGAGTATGGCGATTCGGGTACATGCCAGGATAGAGTTTGGGAGATTTTATGGGTAAGTTTGTTTTGATTGTTTCCATTACATTACATCTTACTTTGTTTGACATTAATTGTTACTTGTATGCAGGGTAGGTTTCATTTGGAGGAGGGTGTGAGTCAAGCATATGGATGTTCGATTTTTCATAATTCAGCAAAAAGACTTGTCAAAGACTCCTTCTCTAAGGCACGGATCAAAGTTGTGACTGTCTACTATAAGACGGTGATGTTACAGCCCATGACAAACAAAGAAGCGGCCAAAATTCACCTCACTAGGGAGGAGTACTTGCAGAGTCATGTGGACTGGATTTGTGCGAATATGGAGGCTTGGAAGTGGTTATGTGGGTATTGGAGTTCAGCTGAATTCAAAAATATTTTTGATAGGCACCGAAAAAACAGGAAGAGCAAGCTAGGAAAGCACTTCTTCAGGCCGGATGGTGTGAATTCTTACATTCATACTTAGATTGCTTCAATTAATTGTATTGATTAAATTGTTGAATTTTGATATTGCAGACAGCTGAAACTGGTACGCCTCCTATGTTTTTCAAGGTTTATCTTAAGGGGCACAAAGGTCCAAACCCGAATCGCCCGGAGGTGTTGCGTGACGAGGCATCAACGCAGAAATTGGTACGTATATTGATTCTTTGTTGTTTTTATCCATCAACTCAATTTATCTTGTATTACATTAATATGTTAACTAAATGTATCTTAGAAAAAGTATGTTGAGTGTTTTAAGAAGAATCATGGACCTGATTCAGACTATTTGAGAGAGCCATTGGATGTCGCTGCGGCGTACGATGCCGGCGGAGGTCTACCGCATGGAAGGTATGTGTAAAGATAATGATTATTTGTATGTTAATGAATATCGATTATTCACACTTTTATTTTTTGTAGACTTGGATTAGACGACGGGTATGTAGAGCGTGAGGCTTATGCTAGACGACGGCCATCCAATGTTAGTGGTAGTCATTTTCAGTCTTCTACAGAGGCTGAATTACGAGAAGAATTGAAACGCACCAGGGAGGAGATGCAACAACAACAGCAATAGACGCAGATCCTGCTGCAACAACAACAGCAAGAGACACAGATGTTGCTGCAACAACAACAGCAACAGACACAGATACTGCAGCAACAGATGCATTATTTGTATATGTGTCAGGTAACATGTAATTTTCTTATTTGAAATATTTTTTGATTTTCAAATGTATCTACTCAAGATATCACAACTAATTTACTTGATGTAGTTCATGGGTCAAGGTAGCTCCAGTTCTCTATTTGGTCCTCGACCAATGCAGCCAGCACTACAGATTGACTCCTCCTCACAGGTAAAACTGCTTATCTTATTGACTTGAGTTATATAATGCAATATCGTAACCATTTGTGTTGCAGAGTTCCGAGAGTGGTCAACCGTGTGTCCCACAACCTTACGGATTAATGTCACTGTTGGCTTCTGGATTGCAACAAAACAATCCAGGTAAATTGTAATTTTCGCATTTGACCACTTTATTCGATTCCAAAATGATTCTAATTATAATCTCGCAACTGAAAGCAGTTTTCCCACCGATGCCTTTCCCTCCGGTGCAGACTCACCCATCACAAGTTGGAGACGCAGCGGTATGTATGACTTGTATACTTGTTACAATATTTTCATTATAACATCACATATTAATTAGCAAAATATTAAGAAGAAAAGGGAAATACTAGCGGAGAGATGAAGTGAAAGAGGGAACAAGTGAGAGATCGAGAGAGGCAGAGATAGATAGAGAGGGAGAGGAAGACATAGAGAGAGAAAAGAAGTGATAGATAGAGAGGGAGAGAAATATATATAGAGAGAGAGGAAGGGATAGAGAGAAAAAATAGATAGATAGAGAGGGAGCTAGAGAGAAAGAGATAGAGGGAGAGGAGAAGAGATAGAGAGAATGGGAGAGCGAGTGAGGGTGAGAGAGTTAGGGAGAGTGAGAGTAAAGACGAGAGTGTTGATAAGTTTTAGTTCAAACCAACATGCTCCTTTCTTTTAAAGTTATGTTATTAAGTTAGTAAAAGTTAATATGTTACGTTATTAAGTTTGTATTTTATTTGTCTATCGCAGGGATCTCGTCATGGAACACTTGAAGGTGTCAATGCTTTCTTTATCATAAACGACGGAGATGTGAGTGGAGGAGATGGGAGCATAGATCGTGCAAGTGGAGGCTCTCACGACGACATTTGAATTTCGTTTACTCATTTTTGAACTGTTGTGCTTGTGTTTCGTTGTGCTTGTGTTTGAAACGTTTCAAAATTTGTGTACGGTGCTATGTTTGAAATGTTGTTGAATTATATATGTTGCGCTGTATAAATTTGTTATTTTTTTGTGTAAAATGGAGGCTCTCCATCCGGGGAGGGAGAGAAATTAAGCATTTTTTTTAAAAAAAAAACAAGTTATCTGCGTCGGAAATTTTCCTATACATGTTGACCGACGTCTTTAGCTTATGAGTGTCGGTTTATGTAGGCAACCGACGCTCATATAGCCGACGTCCTATCGACGAATTTCTGTAGTGTATAAAGAGCTCCGACGCAGAATGAAGCTAACGAAGGAAGCAAGCATGCAGCCGCAAGCTAAGTGCAACGCCAGCAGCATATGCCGTCTCCGTCTCCACGCATGATCCAACACACAACTACCGGAACCATTCGTTCTTCCAACAGCGGAAGTGGCGGCGGCGGGAGTTTTTTCTATACGAGTCTGAGCTCATCGATGCTTTTGGGGATCCGGAGCTGAGTTGGACGTCCGACCGGAGCCGATCCAAGCTCGCAACATAGAAGTTTTTAGATTCGTTCAGCTGTTACGTGGGGGTTGCACGTGCCCGGTAGTGTGGTCCAGCCGCAGAAAATTGGGTTCCGAACAGACAGGCTTTGAACGTTTGTATGCATGAACAATCGCTGCGTTATATAAAACAGTTTGGTATTTATGGCTTCTAGTAACGTGTGCACCTGACTCGTGGAAACGTTATGCAAAGCGTCCTCACCACGAGCGTACATATGCACTCTTGCTCACCGGGATGAACCAGGGAGCGAACACGGCCAGCAAGGAGACTTTCACGCGATAACTCTTGAAGCACCCACCGCCCTGCGCTCCTCCGCCGCCGGCGATCAAATGGAGCCCGCGTCCATCGTCGCATTCACGGGTAGCGTCGTCGGCCCACTGAGCCTGCTCTTCTTCCGCGCCAAGCCGTTCCTCAACTTACTCCGCCGCCTCGTTGGCTGCCTCCAGAACCCGCAGCCGTGGCCTAGGCGGCCGGTCAGGGGGCCGTGGAAGAAAGACTGAGAATACGTACGCAAAGAGAAGAAATAGTGCAAATTTGTACTCTGTTTCTTTGAGAGCAAAGATGAAAACTTCTGGTGCGGAAAGAAATGCCCAATCGATAGTATGCAAATTGATGAGACCGACAACAATGGAAAATATGTTAGAATTTAATAGGCTTGCCTTAACAATAATTTAGAAATAACTCCTAGAAAATCTCAAAAGTCCATTAAAGCAAGAGAGGGTCTAGTCCCGTATGGAAAGTGGAAGGAGAGCAACTCTTATATATAAAGGAGTTTGTTCATTCACTCATTGAGTGAGAGAGAACAAGAGAAGAGAGGAGTGACCTTTTAGGCCCTGTTTGGATTGAAGGATTGTAAAATAGAAGAATAGGAAAAGATATAGGAATGAGCAAAACACAGGTATTGGAAAAGTGTCTAGACCACAAGAATAAAGAATACAAGAATGGTGAATAGATGTCTTTAGAATGTAGGAATGTAAAACATATGAAAAAAATTATATTACAATTAATTAAAAAGTTTAACAGTCATATTATCATTATTTAAGACACTTAAAGCAATTTAATAATCATTTACTTCTTTAATTATTCACTACCTTTTCAAAATGACTATGTATTTTGTTGCCTTAGTTAATTTAGTGTTCATAGTACACTAAAAATGTCCTTATGTACTAAGTCCATGGCAGCCAACATCGTATACAAACAAAGGAAAATTTTCCTTAACTCAAACCTCATGTTTTGTTTCCTCCATTTTGTGAAGGAAATCTAACCTTTCCATAGGAAAGAAATTCATCATTCCTCGATTCCAAACAACATGTGTAGGAAAATTTTCTTAGGATTGAATTCCTTCAAAATTCCTTTAAATTTCCTTTGATCCAAACATGTCCTTAGTCTCCTCCATCCCGAGTGCCGGCGTGCACCGACGATCAGGAGAGTAGGTCTCCGAAACCGCTCAACCTTGCGATCCTACACTGAGAGAGGGCAAATAAGGTTTTTTCGGAAGCGCTCCGTGTGATTGCTCGCGTTCTTCACCACAGATCGTCTACCGAGAAGATCGGGCGCTGCAACCCAATATCATCACCAACGTCTGCAGTGGATGTACGTTGTTAGATCTACAGCAGCAGTACGCGATATTTCTCATCATGTCTATCTGCCGGTATTGATCGCTGTTGTTTTCTTGTTTTTTTTTGAATTGTTCAATAAATTGCCTCTTATTTTCTAACAATCCAAAAAACTTATTAGGCAATTTCCTGAGTTGAACAAGATGACTTTAGCCGATGCACTGAGGCGGAAGAAATTCTCTGGCGTGCACTTTAAGAGGTGGCAAGTTAAGGCCACGCTCTGGCTCCAATCACTTAAGATCTTCTCGGTAACCGAGAGCAGGCCTCAAGGTCCTTTGTTTGTTGAAGAACAGACGAAGTTCGTGGAAGCCAATTCTGCCATGAGAGGATCTTAAGTGTTTTTGACAACAAACTCTGTGATGTCTATCTAACAGTAACAGATGGAAAAGAGCTCTGGGATGCACTTAATGCTAGGTATAGTGCAGCCGATGCAGGCGATGAACTGTACATCATGGAGAGTTTTCATGACTACAAGATGGTTAACAACTGTCCCGTAGTTAAACAAGCTCATAAAATACAGTGCCTTGCGAGAGAGCTCATCCTCCTTAATTAAGTGTCCTTTACCTGAAATGTTGTGGCTGGGTGCATTATTGCAAAGTTACCTCCTTCATGAAGGAACTTCGCCACAACCCTCAAACACAAGAGACAAAAAAATATCAGTGGAAAACCTGATAGCATCTCTTCATGTTGAGGAGAAGGCTCGGCTAAGGGTGCTACTGAGAAAGAAGGTGTGGGTCAATCTAGCGTCAATGTTAATATGGTGCAGAAACTCAATGCCAAGAATAAAGGGAACAACAAGTCTCAATTCAAGCCAAATAAAACTATTGCTTTCATGATGAAGAAGAAGTCAAACAAAACTAATGATGGCTACTGCTACATCTGTGGGGAGCAAGGATATTTTTCCAAGGACTGTCCTGAGAGGCAGACCATAAAGGGAAAAAGAATGTCAACATCGTGACGTCTAGCAATGCAGATGCGTACGGTAATTCTTTTACTATTCTCTCTGTTTCTCAAACACCGTCTTGGTGGTTTCATACAGATGCTAATGTTCATGCATGTTCTGACATGTCCATGTTTACTTCTTACCAGTTTGTCTGTGTAAAAGCCCGCTTTTCGGAAGAACAAAAACGCAAAAATGTGAACTTAAAAATTTTGAAAGTGGACTTGGAAATCCAAACTCACATGAACCATATGAGTTAACCAATGTTCACTAAAAATAGAAACTTGTTAAAATTTTACATATAGAACATGGTTGCTAATGTATATTAGAACTTAAGGTGTAAAATCCTTAATTTCCAAGTATTCACATTTTCAGTGAAAATTAAAGAAGGATAAGAAAATAAAATAGAGAGAAAGAAGAAGGAATTATTCCAACCCTAAAATGGGACATTCAAAAATTCAAATCAAGCTACTGTTCAAACTAGATTCACATGAAGATTTAAGCTGCTCAATAGATGGAGATTGCTAGGTCAAATTAATATGCAGTACCAAATATATATTCAAATTAATACAAATTGAATATGCTACTGTACATTTGGCCCTGTCAAAAACATTCAAATCTAAGGCTGTAAATTTTTCCATGACCTTCTAATATTCGAAATTGACTCTCAGTAAGGTTTCAAAAATTTTTGAAGCACGTTTTCCATTTATTGGACACGTACTAAGAGTTTAATCAAAGTCGACTTCAAATTTAAACTTTGTACTTAACCTTGTCCAAACCAACTCCAAATTTTTCCCGAGGTTCCTTATGGTTCAGAAAGGTTAACTTAAAAGTTTCAGGATTTTTGAACCTGATTTACTATTTATTTCATTGAATCAAGTATCACCGCTTGAATTCAAATTCAAACCTGAGTTAAAAATTCAACTTGCTCAGTTCTGAAATCTGATTGCACCATAAAATTCTTCACATTTATTTAGTCATTGGGTCAAAGTTGAATATTTTTGAAGCATGTTTGCTAGCTCTACTTAAAATTGGAAAGGAGAATGAGGGAGGAGAGTGTTGTGGGCCCCACCTGTAAGCCTCTCCAAGTTGAACCGCCTCTGCCTTTCAGTTACAGAGCGACACGACGTCGTGCATGTGCCACTGCGATGAAAATTGTTGCCCTTATCTTCGTACCGTGAACCCAAGGCAAGCCAAACTCTGTTCGTTCTCTCCTCTTCAGCTCGAACTCGCCTCCTCGTCTGGCCGCCGGCCCGCGCGCCTCCACCGCCGTCGAGTCTCCACACCGCGCGATGGCCCAGGCACCAGCCTGCGCCGTCTGGCTCCTCACCGGCGCCACCCCCACGCACCGCCAACGCCGCACGCGTCTCCTCGCCTGCGCCCTGCGCAAGCTCACCTTCCCGCCATCCGCCCGTGCCGCCTCGCCCTGCTCCCAGCCGCGCGCATCTCGCCGCCCGGAGCCGCACCACCCCGGCCGTCGGTTCGCCTCCCTACAGCACCCCACACGCCGTGCCTCGCCCGCATGGCCGCGCTTGCCCCGCCGTGCGCCGGCCTGCTGCTCGCCGCGCTCTTGCGCCACGGCGCTCTGACGCACCCGCCTCTGCCCGCACTGCCTGCGCCGCCAGCTGCGATCCGCCCTTCGTGCGCCCCATGGTCGCGCGTCCCTCCAGCCCTAGCGTGGCTGCCATGGAGCTCCCCACCGTCCACCAAGCCGGCCCTCCTAGCTCGCGCGATGGCCGTCGCCCCCCGTGCTCGCGCGCGTTTCGCCGTCCTGCCAGGCCGCAACCGCCGCTCATTTCCATGTTGTCCGTCGGTGCCTCTTCCTCGCCGGCATCGGTCGCGCTGCACACGTCGCCACGGCGACGACCATCGCGCCGCGCCACACAAACCGCGCCCTGCTCCTCTGCTCCTGTCGAGGCCATCCCCAAGTTTCTGCCTGTCGCCTTCAATGAGACGTTCCGCCCGTGGCTATGTCCTGGAAGCAAGGCGAATGATTGGTGTGATGGATGCAATGCAGGAAACGTCAATGGCACAGTGGTATCGACAACTGGCCCAGGGTTAGCTCTGATTGTGCAAGATTGATTAGATCAGTGACTGCAACTAAGGTGTTCGATGAAATGTTTACGAGGGAAGAACCAACTTTGTTGATGCTCAGAGCTGGTCTGTGATGTAGGGGTAGAATGATGTTGCAACCAACAAGCCTAAGCGCCAAGATACCCTTTGAATGGTGATGAAGCGACAGAATCAAGTACACACCCAAGATATTCGGTGAAATGCCTACAAGGTGAGACTTGCCCTGAAATGCCTTGCTTGATGCCACCGAAGTCTGTTCGTGGTGATCTCTAATGGTACTCATGTGTCGTCAAGCCGTACGTCCATTTTCAGCATTGACATCATTCCTATAGAAATCCCCAAGTTAACCTCCTTTGTCGTTTGTATCACGTTGGCCTGTCCGTGCGTGCTCGTGATGCTTCACCATGAGCCGCGTCGACGTCGTTGACCACATGACGTCGTCGTGACGCTCCGAGCCATCTTCGTGCCCTGGCATCGAGATGAAGGATGCTTGTGATGTGTGTGGTGCTGGAACACAAGCACGACTCGTCGAACAATGGTTGTCAAGCCAAATTAGGTTTTAGTCGCTGTGAGAGTGATAGAGTCCTAGGTATAGCCAAGGTGCTCGATAAAATTCCTTCCAGGTCGAACCAAGGTGGTTGGTGATCACCGATGACCTGTGGTTGAGTAATGCGAGAACCTTGCGACCAACAAGGAAAACTAGACAAGGGGAACCTTGGATAAGAGTTTCTTGTTCATGTCGACGATGTTTCCTAACTGTCCGCAGAATTGCTTAACTAGGTGTACCATTTCATCGACGACAAGTTCGTCGAGTCTCTTGCCGACGATCGAGTCGACATCCCTAACCTTGAGACTGGTAAGGTGGTGTTCGGGATTCCGCTCACCACCATGGACGAGTCCGGGTCGATGTGAACATCGATGAGATGATCTTTCCGAGATGGCAAAGCATGTTGTCACGACATGGAAATGCCTTATGTTTGAGTTCCAAACGTTCATCAAGCTCATCTGGACAATCTTGCGAAGGACACTGCAATAGTGTCATGTAAGAACTTGGACGATGTTTGCGAAGATAGTCGTAGCGACTGATTTATCTAAACGTCCTTTGAACGTATCTTGGTACTCACGTTAGGTTAGCAGGGCTTGTGATGACTCTTTGAGTCCAAGCAATGCCGATCTCACTTCTTTTCCAAGTGTTGCTAGGGTTTCCCGTCGATTCATCCTAATTTAGAACCCTGCAACCACACTTGTCACTTAATTAGGTTTACTCCTTAGTGAGTTTGTATAACTTCATTGGTCGACTTCTAAGCCGCAACCTTCTTTGTTGCACACTTCACTCATACTCAAGCTTCAATGTCCCACCTTGATTCCAGGGTCATCCTTACTCTAATCAGTCCAACAATTCCACACCAGTCAATCTCAGCCTTCTCAAGTAGCATAGCTCCAAGTGTTAAGTGAATAATTGCATTGCGTGCTTGCATTGCACATTCCGATTCACGTCTCGACACTACTATTACCACTTGACTTTTCCATAGTTTCTCCACCTATCCGAGACATATCTAATCTTCCTAGTCAAGCCTCTTCTTCTTAAGGTTTTTACAACTCGTCGAGTCCATTATTAGAGTACATTAATTACTTATATGCATATCATGTCGATAGGAACGTGATGATAGGTTATCAACGAGAAGTTTCTCTTGGAGGAGAATGCCGAGGAGTTCCAACTTCAAGATTCCATGGCGGATTCTCCGGAGGAAGACCAAACATAACAACTGACATTGCTATAGAGTCGCAAACAAGGCAAGCCCTGGTTTGCATTTAAGTTCCTTACAGTGTTTTGCAGTATTTATTTCACCTTACATCTTTAGATGATTGTCCATTACATTTAAGGTGTTTGACATCCACTTGCATGGCCCACAAATCCTATGGAGTCTTGGGAAGGTCTACGACCCGCTAAGTAGATACTGCTATGCTTATGCTCATAGTAATTCGGTAGAAGTCGAGTAGTTGGAATCTACTCGCGAGATAGGAATTTTATCACACGGGAGGATCTGGAATCAGAAAATGGCTTATGAATATGAAATCGAGACCGGTCAGAGATGAGTAGGAAGCGACAAGAGGTGGTCTTGGTCGTATAGCTTTGACCGTGCTGATTGAGGACTGTTTCGTGTGCAGCCCTGCTGGACAAGCTTGAATTGTACCGGCGACATACTCGAGAAATGGGCTCCAGTAAACTGACGTAGCTTGATACTGGTTTGTCGAGGCATTCCATTCCGTTTTATAGGCGTGGGTTGAGGTCAGCAAGGTGTAAATCAGCTGGTGGGCACGTCAGAGTAAGCCCCACGCAGTGACCTCCTGCTCATGACGGATCGACCGGTTCGACATTCGAGTGTTTAGTGAAAGGTGGCCATATACGACTAGTACTAAAATGTTATGTAGGTACTGTTGTAAGTACTCGCTGGCATTTCGGAAAGTGTGTATGTGTCGTGTTGTCTGGGTGTGTCCTGATTGCAATCACCGGCCCTCGCGGTAATAGAGTACTACTTGTTCACTGCGCTGTGACGTAGTAAATACTGAAGAAGTCAGGAGAATATGATGTATTGAATTACAATTGCTTTGCAACCTTGTTTGGCTTAGAGATAGTACAATTAAAAGTTTATAGTTTCCCCATACGTTACCTGTAATAGCATTATGTGCTTTGTGCATGTCATATCATCGGCAAAGCGTTTCTTGTTTGATTGTGGAGTCTATGATGTGTTGTGCCTGAAGAATGTCATGTGCTACTTAAAATATGAATATAAGGATCCACTTGTAGGCGAGTCCTTTATGTTATTCCTCACCTATGCTTAGTATTTACCCCTGCATATGTCTAGTGAGACGGGTTATTCTTGCTGAGCGTTATGCTCATGTTTGCGCTTTAACAATTTTTGCAGGTATTAGTTCTATTTCTGATGTTCAGGTTGTACATGAGACCTCGAGGTGTCGAGATGAATCTCATGTAAACCACACCGTTGCTGAATGTTCTTCATGTTGCTAGTGAGAAGTGTCCTAGGGCATGGACGCCTTCTCTCCTGCTTAGGCAAGTGAGATGATGAGTATGCATTTTCCGCTGCGTGTGTACCTCTGTTGTACACTCTTTTGTAAACTCTTCTTATTATGAAATGAAAACTTTACATATTTTGGTCATTCTTTCGTGTGTGCTGTTAGTTGTCGCATCACACGGCCCCACCCAATGAGATCCTTGGATGTCGGGACCACGATCCCCACATACATGGTTCAGAGCTTCATTGGGAATAGCACGCTCGAAAGGAGCCTATTTTCGAAAACTCCAAAGTAGTCGAGTGAGGATTAGCTATATGCCCATTAAGGACTATTACTAGTATAAGTTATAAAGGTGGTGAACTGACTTACTTGTTATATTATTCTGTAACGACGCTCCGTCTTCAAGGTAAAAGGTAAGGTACGCCATCGAGAGCGAATCTGTCGGTACCCTGGGTACCATATACTCCTTGGGATTGCAAAGATCTCTAGGGAAAGTCATCTACTTGATTTGAAGACCTTTGGAGGCCCACATGTCAGACATAATCGGACCCGCTTCTCCAACATGGTTAGTCCCAGGGTCACCACGTGTACTATCAAACCGGAGCTACCGCCCACAAGGGGGAAGCTCCGGGCTATGTACCGAAATGGAACCCCCGGACCTAACACCAGACCGAGGGAAGCTCAAGAACTGACACGTGTAGGGTAACACCGAACCTATCTGTTCCCCACAGTGTGCTCCAGCGCTACCACGTGTCCAACCGTCAGATCTTCAGTCTCTAACCTCCGGAAGGCTCCACAACGGCTCCGGATCTTCAAAGGGGAATCAAGGACTTCAAGACCCGATCAAGTGTCATTAATACTATATTAATGATACACGATCGGACGACCTTAATTACCAGTAACGGTGCTGGCAAAGCCCATAACTCGGTCATTAAGGGCAATTAAACATGTTGAATGTGTATCAATATCAGTAACCGTCGGGGCCACATGTCGGGCCAGGCTAACTTGTAACGGCCTACCCTTGTGCTATAAAAGGACAGACCGACGATACATAGGAGACTCTCAGAACACATAGACGCGACGCGCTCACTCTACACCCTGAACTCACTTTGAGCTCATACAACCAATACAACACCAACACATCCCGTGGAGTAGGGTATTACGCTCAGGCGGCCCGAACCACGTAAATCGTCGTGTCTACTATGTCATTTACACTTCACCTTCTTGAATCTCCGCGCGCCCACACCGAACCTCAAACTCCTCTAACACTTTAGTAGCATCGGGAGATCTGCCAGATCAAAACCACCGACAGTTGGCGCGCCACGTAGGGGGGCCCGAGATTTCAAGAATGGTGAACTCAGCCGCTGGATCATCCAATGGTCATCCCGCTATTTAAGCTGTTGGGGGTAATCCCTCGAATATGCAGCCACCAGCAGGAACCACGGTTCCAGCAGGAGTCACACTTCCACCGCCGCCGCCTCCACCAGCAAATCAAGCTGGACAACGTGATGGTGCACCGGCGTCAATCACTACATCAGCGAATCTTGACAACCCGGAACACACGCTTCATGCAGCACATGCTCTTCTTCAGCGCCCACCACCTCCGGACGCATCCCGGGATGCAATGGAGCAGTGGAGGGCCGATTTGGAACACTTGGTTGCAGCAGCAGCCGACCGCATCAGCAACCAGGGTCCTCCTCCTTCAGGACGGGCCCCGTCGTAGCGACGGACCTTGTCTGGCAGACTTGGTCCGCACGTTTCCAACAACAGGAGACGTGCTGCATCACAGCAGGTGACGTCGTTGCCCTCCGGAGCACGACACACTCACACGGTATCAAGGCTTTCAACTCATGACCTCCGGGCGGAGCTTGATCGCCGATATCGCCAACAAGACGGCTGAGTCCATATTGAGCGTGCTCGTGAAAGACGAGAAGCTCAAGACATTCCTGCTCCTGAAGGAGTAGGAGGAGGCTGTTCAGCCCTGGCCATGCATCTGCGTATGGTCAGGTGGCCACAGAAGTTCCGGCCTCACCTGCCAGAGAAGTTCGACGGGATCATTAATCCTGTCGAATTTCTTCAGAATCACTCCACTGCTATCTTGGCAGCTGGAGGAAATGAGGCTATAATGGCCAATTATTTCCCAGTGGCTTTAACTGGGACCACCAGGTCCTGGTTTATGAGCCTTCCACCCTACTCCATCAGCAGTTGGGAGGAGTTGTGCCGGCAGTTCACCGCCAACTTCTAGAGTTCTTACACCCGACCAGGCACCGAACTGGACCTTTTTGCAGTTGTGCAAAAAGGAGGAGAATCCCTGCGATCATTCATCCAGAGATTCTCTCAGGTACGAAACACTATACTTTCTATCTCTAGCGCCTCTGTCATCGTGGCATTTAGACAGGGAGTGCGGGATAAGAAGATGCTGGAGAAACTAGCGATCAAGGAGATTACCAGTGTCATGGAACTCTTCAGCTTGGCTGACAGATGTGTCAGAGCTGCGGAGGGTTGTGAAATGCACTCCAAACAACCTCCGGAGGATCACAAGAAATCCTCCAAAGGAGAAGCCGCTACCTCCGGGAGTGGCAAGAAGAAGCCGTCGGCCGGTGCATCCAATGCTGCAGCTGTTGAAGCTCCGGGTGGTCGGGGGCCACGCCCCGAGAAGCGACCTCGACCGTCTTCTGAAGACGGTGGCAAACCCAAGGTGTGGTGTCCAATTCACAAAACGAACAGCCACAGATTGGAAGACTGCCGGGAGGTCCAAAACCTTGCCGAGCGCTACAACAAGTGCTGAGAAGAAGCTCCTTTCCGACAGAGGGAAGAAAAACAAAAAGTTGACGAAGCTCCGGCTGAAGAGGAGTTAGGTTTTCAGGATCCCAAAAAGGTCCTGAAGGCCGTCTACACCTCCGTCGACGGTGATTCCGATGTCTCTGACAACGAGCGTCGGAAGACCATGAATACCATTTTTGGTGGATCATGGGACATCACCTCCCGCCGCGTCATCAAGACTATGCGTTGGGACATGGCTGCTGTAGCTCCTACAGCCAGGGCGGAGCCTCATCGGAAGTGGATGGACACAGCCATCACTTTTTATGCTTCGGACTGCCCTCGAAGCATGGTTGGAGCAGGTCAGCTACCTTTGATGGTATCTCCTACCATCAATAACATCCAGCTCCACCATGTCATGGTAGACGGAGGTTCGGGGCTCAACCTCATAAGCTTCAAAGCTTTTACCAAGCTTTAGCTCCGACCTTCGGATCTCCACCCCTCCCGACCTTTCTCCAGAGTAGGTCTTGGAGCCATTACCCCACTCGGAGCTATTACCCTCCCCGTTACCTTCGGGACCCGGGAGAAGTATCGCACCGAGAAGTTGGTCTTTGATGTTGCTCAGATCAACTTACCCTTCAATGCCATGTTGGGTAGGCCTGCCTTGTACAAATTCATGGCAGCTGCTCATTATGGTTACCTGGTGTTAAAGATGCCAACACCAGTAGGTGTTCTCCGGATCTGCGGAGATCGTACTGCCAGAGTAACTGCTCTGGAAGAACTCCATGCGCTTACTATGGCGCAAGAGGAGGACTCCAAGCAGGAGCAAGCTCCAAAACCCCCGAGCATTTGTCAGCGAGGCTCGACTTCTGCACCTCGTTTGCATCCAAGCAGCGACACCGACATTCCCGTCAAAGTCATCCAAATTGGTTCCGATGCCGCTCAGACCACCCGTATATCGGGGGGATTGAATGACAAATAGGAACTCGCGCTCATCGCTTTCCTCCGGGCTAATGTCGAAGTGTTTGCCTGGCAACCGTCACAAATGCCTGGGATCCCCAGGGAAGTGATTGAGCACAATCTGAAGATCTACCCCGACGCCTGGCCTGTGCATCAGAAGCCTCGGAAGCAATCCGTAGAGCGACAGAACTTCATTCGACAAGAATTTAAGAAGTTACTCAAAGCTGGATTCTTCCAAGAAGTCTTCCATCCAAAATGGCTGGCAAACCCAGTCGTTGTGCCCAAGGCCGGTGGGAAGCTTCGGATGTGTATCAACTACACAACACTAAATAAGGCATGTCCAAAAGATCCACTCCCATTACTTAGAATAGATCAGATAGTGGATTCCACCTCCGGGTGTGAATTACTGTGTTTCCTAGACTCATATTCTGGGTATCATCAAATCAGAATGTCTAGGGAAGATGAAGAGCATACCTCTTTCATCACAGTAGATGGATTGTACTGTTATACAACCATGCTATTTGGTCTCAAGAATGCAGCTTCAACCTTTGTACGAGCTATGTACAAAACCTTTGAAGAAATCATTAGAGACATAGTGGAAGTGTACGTCGACGACATCGTGGTCAAGGTCAAGAACAAGGAGTCACTCCTTGACACCTTGCAGGCTGTCTTCGACAAGCTGCGGGTCACCCGCACAAAGCTAAATCCAGACAAGTGTGTCTTCGGGGTTAGCTCCGGAAAACTTCTTGGTTTCCTGGTAAGTCACCGGGGCATAGAAGCTAATCCGGCGAAGATCAAGGCCATTGAAGACATGCGGCCACCAGCTCGCATCAAAGATGTCCAAAAGCTAACGAGATGTCTAGCAGCCCTCAGCCGGTTCATTTCAAGACTGGCGGAACGGGCACTCCCCTTCTTCAAGTTATTAAGGAAGTCCGGACCATTCCAATGGTCTGAAGAAGCAGAAAGGCGTTCTAGGAGCTAAAACAGCTCCTCACCACCCTACCAATTCTGGTAGCTCCGAATCCTGGTGAGCCTTTGCTGCTTTACATTTTAGCCACTAACGAAGTCGTCAGTATGGTCCTAGTTGCGGAGAGACCAGAACCATCCCATACTCAGGAGTCTAGACCCCTTATGGAGGGTCTGGAGGTTCCTGAAAGCAAGTCTGGGTCCCAGCTCCCAGACTTGAATCCACAAGAAGTTACTTCAGAAGACCCAGACCCCTCCGGGACGGTCCAGGTCGCTTCTGAAGAAGCTCCGGGTTCCTCCAGCAAGGACCTGGAAGTCCCCGAAGAAAATCTGGACCCCTCCGGGAGGATCCGGAACAATGAAGAGGAAGCTCCGGGCCCCTCCGCGAGGGTCCGGACCATCCAGCGCCCAGTGTACTTCATTAGTGAAGTACTTCATGACGCCAAGACTCGATACCTAGAGGTGCATAAGTTGCTCTATGCAGTTCTTATTGCCTCCAAGAAGCTTCCCCATTATTTCCAAGCTCACAAGATCTCAGTGGTGACTTCTTACCCACTTCGAGCAATCTTGTATAATCCCAACTCAACTGGGAATATTGCAAAGTGGGCAGCGGAATTGGTCGAATTCGATCTCGAATTCATTTCAAGGCAAGCAATCAAGAGTCAAGCATTGACAGACTTCATGGCGGAATGGACTCCCTCTCCATCAAACCCTGGGGGCTCCAACGAGCAGAAGACAGAACACAAGGCTCCGGTCTTCACCGAGCCTCACTGGACCCTCTACTTCGACGGCTCCATGCAAAAGCAGGGGGCCGGAGCTGGAATCCTTCTCCTCGCACCAACCGGAGAGAAGGTAAAATACATGGTACACCTTGACTTCAAGGCGACCAACAACATGGCGGAATACGAAACACTCATTTAAGGACTAAGGGTGGCACTGTCATACGGTGTTAAGCAACTGCTGGTCAAGGGAGATTCATAGCTCATCATTAAGCAAGTGAAGGGTGAATGCTCCTGCAACAATTTCAAGCTAGCTGCTTACCTCCTTGAAGTCCAGAGGCTTCAGAAGGACTTCGAAGTCCTTGATCTCCATCGTGTCCAGCGTGCCCACAACGCTGAAGCCGACGAACTCTCGACGAAAGCGTCAACCGGAGCTCCGGCTCCTGATGGAACTTTTGTCCGGAGGTTGTCAATACCCACAGCTCAGCCTGCCGAACTGAGCGAAGGGGGCGAGATCAACATCCCGAAGCTGACGGTCCCGATGGCCCTGTTACCATGGCAGCCATCAAGGGTCGTAGGTGCTGCCGGAAGCTCCGAGCAACCCAGCACGCAAGACTCAAATGCTCAAGTTAGTTCCGATGCATGGATCTCGGAGATCAGGAACTACTTGAAAGACAACATCCTTCCTAGCGATGATGTATCCGCTGACCGGGTAGTCAGATTGGCTAAAAGATACACGTTGGTATAAGGGGATCTCTACCGACGCGGTGCCAATGGCATGCTAATGCGATGCATCACAAGGAAATAAGGTTGCGAGCTCCTCGCAGAAATCCATGGAGGCGAGTGTGGGAACCACGCGTCTTCCCACACGCTGGTTGGTAAAGCCTTTCGGCATGGCTTCTACTGGCCTACAACACTCCAGGATGCAACTGAGGTGGTGAAGAAATGCGAAGCATGTCAATTTCATGCAAAGCAAATTCACACACTGGCTCAGCCCCTACAAATGATACCTCCTACATGGCCCTTCGCTGTGTGGGGGATGGACATCTTGGGACCTTTCCCAAGAGCTGTCAGAGGTTACAAGTTCCTGTACGATGCCATTGACAAGTTCACCAAGTGGCCGGAAGCAACTCCAGTTGTGACAATCAACAAGCAATCTGCTATCAACTTTTTGCAGTCCATTGTATGCAGATTTGGAGTCCCAAACAAAATCATCACTGATAATGGGACCCAATTCACAAGCTCTGCATTTCAAGGATATTGCAAAGACCTCGGCATTCAAGTTTGCTACGCCTCCGTAGCTCACCCAGCAAGCAATGGCCAAGCCGA